>CM037785.1:49184456-49234456 GCA_021229015.1 Solen grandis | reverse complement strand
ATATAGTCTCACATTAATTTTTGGTAAATGAATAATCATAAGTTATAAATTTATCCATGAAAATGTGTGAGGTAAAGGTTTAACCCTTTCCCTCATAGAGGAAACCATGAAAAGACCTATGCGAACAGCATAAAACCAGATCAACCTAACTCGCAGGCTGATCAGGTTTTATGCTGTTCGCTGCTCCTCAGTGGTCTGGAAATGAGGATTTGTAATTAAATTTGGTAAGGTTTAACTGTGGTTTTCTGCAGATCAGGCTTTATGTGGTACCTACTGAGTGCGTCAAAATGAGTCTATATGAGGGAAAGGGTTAAAATATCACTATAAATGAGATTTACCTTGATCAACGTGAGAACAGCCTCCTGACTGATTTGATTTGATGTTGCTTGCTACTTACCAGTAACTATTGAGAAAACTTAAAGTCAAGTCTATTTCAGGCTGATCAGGGAGGATCAAATAGATAGATCTCATTGATAATAATGGAGAGAAATTGCACATTAATTGCTTTCGTATCACCATATAATTATGTCATGTCTGTAATAAACTTTAGGCTACTGTAGCCAATGAACTTGACACCAAAACAGAGGCGATCACCTCTTCTTCATCTGTCTGTCAACCTCTCTGTTTGTCACACTTTTTAGCTCACATGAGCACAACGTGCTCAAGGTGAGCTTTTCTGATCGCCTTTTGTCCGGCGTCCGTCGTCCGTGCGTGCGTCCGTGCGTCCGGCGTCAACAATTGCTTCAAACAACATCTCCTCCTAAACGGCTTGGCCAATTTGAAAAATATTTTGCAGGAATGTTCCTTGGATGAAGCTCTACTAAAGTTGTATAAATGGTTCTGGTCCATCGCATAATTAGGTCACAGGAGCTAAAAATAGATTTTAAAAATGAAAATTTAAAAAATCTTCTCCTCTGAAACCACAAGGCCTAGCCTTTTGATTTTTGGTATGTAGCATGATCTTATGACTCTCTACCAGGATTGTACAAATTATGACCCTGGGGTCAAAATTGGCCCCGCCCCAGGGGTCACTTGATTTCACATAGGCTAATATAGGAAAAACTTGAAAAAATCTTCTTCTCCGAAACCACAAGGCCTAACCTTTTGATTTTTGGTATGTAGCATCATCTTATGGGCCACTACCAAGATTGTACAAATCATAGCCCTATGGTGATAAATGACCCCGCACCAGGGGTCACTTGTTTTACATAGAGTTATATAGAAAAACTTAAAAAATCTTCTATGAATCCATAAGGCCTAACTGATTTTGGTATGAAGCATCATCTTATGGGCCACTACCAAGATTGTACAAATCATAGCCCTATGGTGATAAATGACCCCGCACCAGGGGTCACTTGTTTTACATAGAGTTATATAGGAAAATCTTAAAAAATCTTCTTCTATGAATCCATAAGGCCTAGAGCTTAGATATTTGGTATGTAGCATCATCTTATGGGCCACTACCAAGATTGTACAAATCATAGCCCTATGGTGATAAATGACCCCGCACCAGGGGTCACTTGTTTTACATAGAGTTATATAGGAAAATCTTAAAAAATCTTCTTCCATGAATGCATAAGGCCTAGAGCTTAGATATTTGGTATGAAGCATCATCTTATGGGTCACTACCAAGATTGTACAAATCATAGCCCTATGGTGATAAATGACCCCGCATCAGGGGTCACTTGTTTTACATAGAGTTAAATAGGAAAATCTTAAAAAAATCTTCTTCTATGAATCAATAAGGCCTAGAGCTAAGATTTTTGGTATGTAGTAGCATCTAATGGTTCATTACAAAGATTTTCAAAGTCTTGGCCCTACAGTGATAAATGACCCTGCGCCCAAGTCTTCTCTGAAACCATATAGCCCATTGCTTAGATATTTGGTGTGTAGTATTACCAGGGGTAAAATGTTTTAGATTAAGTTATATCAGAATCCTTGTCTGTTTAAAAACCTTGACATCAGTTGAAGCAATGGTACTCAGGTGAGCGATTCAGGGCCATCATGGCCCTCTTGTTTTGTTACACTTCTGTATTCTGCAATAACTCCTGCTCTACTTGTGCTATTAAAATGGAATTTCATTGATGAACAAGAGCTTGAAAAGAGGAATCATCAAGTGTAAAGTCTATACCTCTGGCATCAATATTTTAGAGTTGTTCCCCTTTTTCTGGCTGTCTGTCACACTTTCCAGTAAAGGTTGTGACACACCTTCCATAACAAAAATAAATACTGAAAACAAGCCTCATGTGCATTTGTTCGTCTGACCTTTGTACAGCTTTTCATTTGTAATTTTTTACTGCTATGACTATTTATGTTGGGGAGTGCAGTGACCAAGGACAATAACTCTTTTTTTCATAATTTTGGAGTTATTGCCCATTGTAAATTTTCATAATTTTTCTCCTGACCATAATTAAAAAGCTATGAAAAGTGTCAAGATGAAACTTCATATATGGATAGATCTTACTGAGTCAAAGTGCAGAAACCAAAAACCATATCTCTTTATTGCATGATTTTTGAGTTATTGCCCTTTGCAAATTTTCATACTTAATTTTTGTCCAGACTATAACTAAAATAGGTATAAAAGGTATCAAGATGAAATTTGGTATTTGGATAGGTCTCATTGATAATAATGGTAAAATACAGGAATAGGAATAAATAGGAATCATTTGCATTATGCCGTCTCATCCTATCCCATCCCATCCTGCTTTATAAAGTCTTTTTGTTGAGTCACGGCCATGTAGCAAGAGTATTCATCACCTTCAGTGATAGCTCTAGTTGATCAAAAGTTTTATACAAAGTTTAACTTCAGTTTTAACTGATATTTAGCATGTCATTCTTTTCACATATGGTTTTAATTTTAACAGAGTTTCTACAGATAATTAAAACCTGGTCCTTGTTTTTGATGCACATTTTTACCATTAATTGGCATCTGGTGAATATGATGTGAAATTAACATAACTGTAACACAAGATTCTGTCACTTGCCTTGACAAGTACATATTGTTTTACAAATAGACCTTTGTTTCCCCGCCATTTTTGTGTTTTGTGTCTGCTCAAGTATTCAAAAACAAAATCATCGTTTTTTGACCAAAATGTTAGCTTGACATGATTTAAACAATGTCTGTAATGAAAGCAGAGATATTTTTTGATGATCGTTATTTGAAATTGTAGCGCAAAATGACACAGCTACTTAATGTGCCAGCAAAGAAAAGTAGCCATTTTGTTATCTCAGATATTTTTGGAATGCCAATGTTTTACACTGTAGCATTTAGCATGAAATTCAAGCAGGAGGCAGGGGTATTATTTGGGCAATTATAGTCTTGTTTATCAGACTGACACATCATAATAATGGTGTTGATACCTGATGTGTAGACAGTGGTTTGTTAAAGGGCTGTGCAGGGACATCTACCTGTGGGGTCAATACAATGTAATCCTGTTAAATACCACTCTCTTATAAAATGCTCTTTTATAATTTGTTAATAACAGTTAATGCCATGGGCCCATGTTATGATATGAATAATCACTATATAACAGTTAATACTATGGACCCATGTTATAATGTGAATAATGACTATATAACAGTTATTGCCATGGACCCATGTTATAATGTGAATAATCACTATATAACAGTTATTGCCATGGACCCATGATATAATGTGAATAATCACTATAGAACAGTTATTGCCATGGTCCCATGTTATAATGTGAATAATCACTATAGAACAGTTATTGCCATGGACCAATGTTATAATTTGAATAATCACTATATAACAGTTAATACTATGGACCAATGTTATAATGTGAAAAATCACTATATAACAGTTTATACTATGGACCCATGTTATAATGTGAATAATCACTATATAACAGTTAATACTATGGACCAATGTTATAATGTGAAAAATCACTATATAACAGTTTATGCTATGGACCCATGTTATAATGTGAATAATCACTTGGAACAGTTAATACTATTGACCCATGTTACAATGTGAATAATCACTATATAACAGTTTATACTATGGACCATTTATATTGAATAATCATATAAAGTTAATACATGGACCCATGTTATAATGTGAATAATCACTGTCTAATGGTTAATACCATAGACCCCAAATAATAAGAAAATATTATCTTATTATCTGCCTTGGTTGGCACTCAGCATATCAGTTGTTCATGGGATGAATGGCCCTGTATCAGGATAATGTGACTTAAAGTATCCCCCACCTGTCTGCAACAGGATCAGTATGTTATCAGGATAATGTGACTTATTGTAGTATTGTGCCATAAACACTGAAACACTGTTGGTTAGACTAAGTAAAAAAGATGACTACATTGAGACAATGTACCCTCAAGGTCAATGTCAGACTTTGAAAGCAAATTGAGAGTGCCACAGTCTGCTGTTGTTGTAAAAATGATATGTGGGTGTGGGTGGGGAGAATGACCCAGACACTTGTGAAAACATTTACCTGTCATAAAGCAGACATTTGTTCTGGAGTATAATCTGACATCAGTAGACAATGCACCTGGTCATGCCCATTTTGTTTTACCTGTATGAAATACTAATATTTAGATGTTACCTCAGACCCCACTAATCAGTCATAAGACAAATATTGTAACAGTAAACATCCGTCTTGAAAGCTCAACATTGCATGGCAGTAGACTGCAATGTGCTACAAAACACATGGTGAGGGTGTGTGGGTCCTGTTGGCTACTGGTTCCAGCATCTACCTCAGCAGTTTGGAGTTGTTGGTCTGATCCACCCCTAGGATAACATTAAAAAGATTAATTGAATATTGGTATACCCCCTTGTTTAATGCTTATGCAATGTGGCCATACCATGTGCTTTATGACGTCATTTTAAGCTAACGCGAAAAGCATATTTATGCCCCCCTTCGAAGAAGAGGGGCATATTGCTTTGCACTTGTCAGTCCATAGACCAAACAGTTTCCAATCAATGACTTGGGAACACCAGGGCCTAGGAACTTCAAACTTAGTTTGGAGATTGATCATGACCAGTAGATGAAACCTATTGTTTTTGGAGTCACTTGGTTAAAGTTCAAGGTCACCGTGACCTTGATTTACTGGGCTTGAATTTGAAAATGGTGACCAAGCTGTTTCCAATCAATAACTTGGGAATGCATGGGCCAAGGAACTTCAAACTTAGTATGGAGATTGGTCATGACCAGTAGATGAACCCTATTGTTTTTGGAGTCACTTGGTCAAAGGTCAAGATCACAGTGACTTTCATTTACTGGGATTTTATGTTAAAATGGTTACCAAACCATTTCCAGTCAATAACTTAAGAACACCTGGGCCTAGGAACTTCAAACTTAGTATGGAGATTGTGCATGACCAGTAAATGACCCCTTTTGATTTAGGGGTAACTTGGTCAAAGGTCAAGGTTACTGTGACATTGAATGCCGAGATAGATTCTGATCAAAATGGCTTCTGGTCTGCAAAAACAGTACAGCAACTGTACCTACCACCCCACCTATTTCTCGGATTATCATTATGTGATCATGCAGTTAGAAAAGCCACAGAAAAACCAGAAAAGGGATTATTAAATAAATAATTAATGAAAGATGCCTTGGTTGATGTTTCATATTAAACTAACAATGCTTTTTTTACACACATAAAAGGTCCAATGTTATATATCGAATTGGCTGTCATTAGGGAGGCAAACATGATTCATAAACATTTCTTGTATATATTATTCAGTACGATTTGTGATACTTTTGTCATTGGCTAGCCTCAAACTCCATGCAGTAGTTACCTCCCCTTACAGTTGTAGATAACCACTGCCACCACAAGTGAATTTGGCTGATATAGGCAGGGTTTACTTTTTTCACTTTTTACTTTCATTTTGATTATACATGTATCATATCAGTTTTGTTATATTCCACAAAAATAACAGTCATGATTATGAAAAGTAAATAATAATATCAAATATTATTTTATAAAATTATGTGCGTTGGTCACATGGTTTTAACTATCATCATGTGACTTGTATGGTGGCAGTGGTTTAAGTAGCATAACGTGACATAACGGATGCACGGAGTTTGGGCTGGCCTTTGGGCATACATTTTTTACAAATATATCTTGTATATATTAAAATCTGTATATTATTGACAGTGTTTCTTTACATAAAATTTCCAATTTATTGACATTTATTTCAGTAAAGATTTAGTTTCATCTATTTAGCAGTGTTTATAATTATGCCACCTTCAAAGAAGAGGGTTGCACATGTCGGTTGGTCTTTCTGTCGGTCCGTAGACCAAACAGTTTTCTATCAATAACTTGGGAACTCCTGGGCCTAGGAACTTCAAACTTAGGTTGGAGATTGATCATGACCAGTAGATGAAACCTGTTGCTTTTGGAATCACTTGGTAAAAGGTCAAGGTCACAGTGACCTTCATTTACTAGACTTGATTTTGAAAATGGTGATCAAGCTATTTCCAGTCAATATCTTGAGAACGCCTATGCCTAGGAACTTCAAACTTAGTATGGAGATTGGTCATGACCAGTAGATAAACCCTATTGTTTTGGAGTCACTTGGTCAAAGGTCAAGGTCACAGTGACCTTCATTTACTGGGCTTGATTTTGAAAATGGTGACCAAGCTGTTTCTGATCAATATCTTGAGAACACCTGGGCCTAGGAACTTTAAACTTAATATGGAGATTGGTCATGACCAGTAGATAACCCTATTTTTTGGAGTCACTGGTAAGGTCAGGTCACAGTGACCTTCATTTACTGGGCTTGATTTTGAAAATGGTGACCAACTGTTTCTGATCAATACTTGAGAACGCCTGGGCCTAGGAACTTCAAACCTAGTATGGAGATTGGTCATGATGAGTAGATGAACCCATTTGATTTAGTGGTAACTAGGTCAAAGGTCAAGGTCACTGTGACATTGAATACCAAGATAGATGCTGATCAAAATAGGTTCTGGACAAATCTTTTTCACCAGATTCTTTTCAGCATTTTCATCTTTACTGGATGCAATATACAAGGTAAAACTCAAATGAGACATTATTCTTCTTGTTTACCTTTTGTTTCATGTAAAAAAAAAATAATAAAAAAAAAAAAAATTCCAACCTACCAAACCTCTTCTTTATTTGCTAGAGAACAGAAATGGAACTTTTTTTTTTTTTGGCCTAAGTTACCAATTTGTTACCAGCCCACAAATGTAGCTATATAAATAATGTGGCATATGAGGGGGGCATATATGTTTTCCCACGTTATAAGGCCAAACATCATACATATAGTATAGCTATATAAATATTATGGCATACGAGGGGGGCATATATGTTTTATAAACATTTCTTGTTTGCATTGATTCGAAAAAGATAACTGCTGTTAGTATTTTATTTCTTCACCAATTGTAATGGGATAGATAGAGCGTATAATTGTGCCCAACACATTGGTTCCACTGATTCTTTAATCAGATGTTTAGTATTTCCAAACATTCGGGAAAACATCATTAGCGATGTGCTTTACATGTTAGCAAATTAAATTTCACTAACTCAGAAGGCTTTCCCGAATGTTATGAAAAACTGTACATCTGACAAAAGATTCACTGGAACCTATGTGTAGGGCACAGTTTTCCACTTTGCATAAACTATATACTATTAAAACTGATTAAGACATAAAGTACTTACAGCAGTTTTTCATTATGAATCGATACAAAATATGCTTTACGTGTTAGCTTAAAATGATGTCATATACCAGGTGGTATGGCCACACTATTATGGTGTAAAAGTAGTTCCAGGTGTCAGGCTTACGTGACTCCAGGGCATGGTAACATGGTGTGATTGGCAGTCTCAAAATGACTGAAATACTGTTTGTTGGATGTTAAAAAAAAGCCATGGATCTGTCAATTAAATTTACAGATATCGTGCTTCCATGGCCCAGTTGTTAAGGTCATTAACTTACTTTCATTGTAAGTTTGAGTCCCAGCAGGGTCAGATGGAATTAACATGGGAGGAAGCCTTTAAGGCTCAAATTCCACCAACAATACTTAGCGCAAAGAAATACTCAATTACTTAGAGGAGAACTTCATCAGTTTTGATTCTCTAATAAGAATTTCCAAATATTTTTAGCAAATCAATATGGTTATTTATTAGTCCCCTACCAGTGTTCACACCAGAGGGGACTATAGGTTTGCCCTCCGTCTGTCCGTCCGTCTGTCCGTCCGTCTGTCGGCTCAAATCTGGATCCCGCGATAACTTAATAACTAAGCAAGCTAACTTGATGAAACTTGGTATATGACTAGATGGCAATGTGTAGATTATGCACGTCATTTTATTTTTGTTCTTCGACTAAAATTGTGGTTGCTATGGTAACGGAAATAGTGAAAATATGGCAAAAAATGGGATCCCGCGATAACTAAGCAAGCTTACTTGATGAAACTTGGTATATGACTAGATGGCAATGTGTAGATTATGCACGTCATTTTATTTTGTTCTTCGACTAAAATTGTGGTTGCTATGGTAATGGAAATAGTGAAAATATGGCAAAAAATGGGATCCCGCAATAACTAAGCAAGCAAACTTGATGAAACTTGGTATATGACTAGATGGCAATGTGTAGATTATGCACGTCATTTTATTTTTGTTCTTCAACTTAAATTGTGGTTGCTATGGTAACGGAAATAGTGAAAATATGGCAAAAAATGGGATTGATTACCATATTGAGTTGCATACAACACCAGTTACTTGTTAAAGTAATAATACATGCCAATTTAGCAATACACTTGAATTTTTTGTTTTAAATATTAAGGTACTTTTAACAGAGAAACAAGAGTGATGAAATTCACCCATAAGATTTAAATATTACTTAGCACTAAGTATTGTTGATGGAATTCGAGCCAGTTGTCTTGTTTTACCCAGTTGCCTCAGTACATTTAGAGTCTTCCTGCATCTGTAATTAGCTGGTGTTATTCTATCACTGAAATACTGTGGTGGTACACTCCAACTGAACACCAACAACACTATTTACAGATAGATTAGTGAATCAATGCAGGCATGTTGAACACTTGGGATATATCATAATAACATATACTTACAATATATATATTACTATATAAATATGTAAAATGATGCACTTTCTATATTTCCAGATTACAGTGTCAAAGCAAGACTCGGAGGTGGTCAAACTTTGGAATGTCCGGTATCTTTCCCCAATACGCCAAATTTTCGTTACATGTTTCGCTGGACCAAGGATGGAGAATCGGAACCAGTGTTTGAGGGAATGGGGCTTACTCAGTCAAATACAAATAGGTGAGAGACAGTACTTTTAACCTCTGAAAGACATGATGGACCTTTACATTGTTTCCAGATGTATTCAAATTACACTGTGTTGCAAAATAAACTGCTACGCTATCTTATCTGTGCACTTTTCCTTAAAGAATCATGAGATATATACTTCTTTCATGATGGCCCGATTTATTTCAGCCTCATTTATATATATATGTATATTCCAGTTGGCAGAAGACAAAAGTGTCCCTTTTCTCATAAATATTGAGAAGATACTCCATTTGTGTATCTTTAAGAGGATGCAAAAATCCCAAACTCTTTGTGATATCTGATGTAGTTTAACAGAATTCACCATTGCTACAAGTGAAAGTGACAGCGACAGCATAGGCCAATAATGAGCAATATTTTTGTAAATGTGCTTACTTGAGATGTCTATCTTTTCTAGAATATGTCCAAAATAAATTTTCCTTTTGAGAAATTATTGAGATTTATCCACATTTGATAGTTTTATGTCAATTAACAACAGATTATGCAAACGCTTGGCGTAATCAGGCGCACATGTAGAAAAAGCCAGAATTGGCTTGGTGATGCGGCAGTTTGTAAAGGTTAGATGGTTAGACAAGGAGCATGATGTCACCTCTACATGGTAGATTGATTCAAATTGACTTACAGGCTATCCATTTACTACACTGGGTTACAAAGGTAGCCTATGGTCTACTTGATTTACACAAATAAATTGTGGTTTTGCTAGAGCAGTTGTTTTATCCTTAGATGGAAACAGAGGGTTTAAATATTTACTGAAAAAAAACAAAAAAACTCTGGAAAATAATATGCATACCTGATCAGCTTGCAAGTAACTTTTAGATTTTTTAATTGGTTCTGTGTATGAGTGCTTTTCAAAAATGTTACTCTGTAAAGCCTGATCAGACTATACATTACCTATAAGCTAATTTTATACTTTATGGATATGGTTTTAAAATGTTCCTCTAAATACCAGTGATGCATTGATCACCTCATATTTAGAATTCAAAATTAGAATGCTGTTTCAAACATTTTATGGTCACTTTTGTTGCCTTGTTTATTTTTTTGCAGGTAATGTTGTTTGTATTATGTTTGTATTGAGAGATATGAGGGCAGCTCACAGGCAAACAACCATAAGGTCACTTTTATGATATTAAAAAACTAGGCCTTGTCACTTTCCAAAAATCCATAAAAAGTTTTGTTTTGCCTTTATCTTTAATGTTGATTTGAGAAAGACGTATTTATCAAATCAAAGATTTTGGAATGTATCATGGGGGAAAGTAACATCAATTTATCATAAACCAGAAAATATCAACTTCTAAGTATCAGGTTTATGCTTGAAAGAGCCCAAATTTTTGTTCCTATTATTCAGTGACTTGGAAAGAATTTGTTTCAATGGGACTATGGCCCATCATTTGCTAAAATCAATGGGACATTTTCAAATCTAATTGGACATTTTTAACTATTGATGTGAAAAGTTTTAGTGGGTTAAAAAGGAAAACTGCTTAACATCAAGTTTTATTTGGTTTTAGAGCACATATACTCGTGGTAAGTAAATAAGAACTTTTCAGTCTTGTTAATAAAGAACAGTATCTTCAACAACCTGAAGCAACTATAAAAACGCTGTTAAAATAAGACATAGGCTAAATACGATCTAGAAAGATCCCAGCTCATTATTTGGAAGAAGGCCTGATTAAAAGTTCTAAGCTAAAAATTCACCTCTTAAATCTTAGTTCCACTGTACTAGATTTTTCTAGGTTTATATTTGGTGTTACTGGAAGGTATCGAGACATCTTGAGAGTTAGGGGATGGTTGTGTCAATGAATCGGATGAAACTTCCCAAGGGGGAGATGAAGCAGAGTTCGTAACTTTCTGAGAGGGAGACTGCGATAAATCAGCACTTGACGCTGTTTCATTATTATCATTTACAGTTTTCATATAATATCTGGATTGTGGGCTTAAAAACGATAAGATGGATGTCTAACTTTTGTTGGTCAGATCTTTCTTTTTTTTTTTTTTTTGAGGCATTCTTGTTCTTTTCAGATGATATTCAATGCGTCTACCATACGAAATTGAATGTAACATCTCGGACAAGCTTTTTTGTTATATTAACCGAGTGTTCCGACTGCGTAATTCTATATGGTTTAATAAGCGTCCAGCTCAGTTGCCTGTATGATATCTTCTCTTAATAAGCGTCTGAGAATATGCGGCTTACTCAGCAAAAAAGCAAAATGAAAATGCGATTCATACTTAATGTATTTCGATAAGAAAAAAACAACAATAAAGATTATGATTCAATGCATATTGTAATTAATGTGGTTCAAAGTGAAAGAGACAAATGGCGCACAGGAATGTGAGAACAATGGGACATTTTCAATTTTAATGGGACTATGGCGCATGGCGCACGGGTTTCCAAGTCACTGGTTATTATATATTATAAAATATAAAATGATGTCACTACAGTTCATTAAGAAAAACTATGAACTTGTACCTATACAGTGGAAGAAATCGATTTGGTGCCAAGTTTGAGGGTCGAGCCCGTATCCTGAAAGACGCTGCCCTGCAGCTGTTTCGTCTGCGCTCCTCTGACCAGGGTTGGTATGAGTGCACCGTTGCCTTCACCACATCGGTTAACATGGGGCGTCAGCAGCGTCAACAGACCAGGAGAGTTTTCCTCCAAGTGGCCGGTAAGTTTTTGTAGTATTTTTTCATCATGGCTGTCTAACCATACTTTTGACCTATCTAAGAATGATGATGCAAGATAAAACCATTATTAATGATTTTCATTGGTAGAAAATGCCTGAACTTAGGGATAAAGGTTATGCACAATTGTCTGTTGAGATGAGGACTATTGGAATATAAATTTCATTTTCAAAAAATTTTCAGTGAGCTGAACTGAAAGATGGTGTGCTGAATTCCAATATTGTTTATTCTGCCAATGGACCGGACTGGACACTTTACATTATACAGTACAATGCCACTATATCGCGGACTGCTATTTCCAGTGAACCAATATATCGCGGTTGATCTATGGAGCCCAAAAATATATTGCGTTATTTGCATAGGCTTACCGCGAAACTAATCTATCTCCTTCTTTATCTATATGTATTTAAAAGAGTTTCGCGGTCAGTCTTTAACATGCTAGTGCACTGACACGCAGCAGTGATAACAATTAAACACCCCAGGTGGTAAGCTATTGTGTTTGAGGGCAGTTGATGATTACGCAATAGAGTGTTAATGATCGGCAACAATGTAATCAGATTTTAATTGGTATTGACATTCAATAATAATATTGGCATTTGTACTATAATGGAATATGTTATAATGGAGAGTGTGCTAAGGGGTATGCTATTATTGTGGACACTATAATGGAGAGTGTTATAATGGAGCATGGGATGATGGTATGCACTTTAATGGAGTCTGCCCTAATGAAGCATGATATAATGGTAGGCGCCAAGGATCCTAAAAACCGATTTTTTACCGGTTTTGACCGATTTTGATCTCAATCGACCGGTTCAGATTTCAAAAAGTACCAAAAAAATCGGTCGAAAAAAAAGCCATAATCCTCGTCTAAAACTTTCAAAATCGGTCCAAACGGTTCATAATAGTCTCTCTTACACACCAATTAACCTACTTCTTGAATTTCCGGTGTGCCCTCGGGGCAGGTGTCAGTGGGGGTCAGGCAGGGACACCCGTCTAGGTCATTATTGGGCAGTTAAGATGAATGGATTGACGGTTTGTACTTAGCGGTTATTTGGACGGTGCCGTGTAATTATCTATGCCGTAATAATGGACCATTGCTTGTTTGCAAACTGTAACCGGTCAACTTTTAAATGCGGTAATTAATGACAATATCAAAGGCTAATCAAAATGTTTGATCTCCTTAGTAATTTGTAATTTGTAAGAACAAAATAAAAGAATTAAAAACAAGAAATATCTTTAAAAAAGATATTTGGCGTAGGATGAAAGAAAAACGAGATTTCCAGTCTTCTAGAACATTCCAAGGAAAAGCGCGCGAAAGACCGACGCACAACAAATTTAGTACGTTCTAGAAATAGTTCAGTATTTTTTCTAAGAAATATACTTATTTATAGACGGTAATACAAAAAATATATCTTTAAATAGGCTTGTTTGATATTTGTTCATATCATTATTGCATATGACAATTATGATATAAAAGCGTTATTAGTTGTTTTGGTTTTGGCGGATTAATTTTCAATGAGAGCATCTCGGCAGGCTGGAAGAATTCAATATACATAGTAATTAAGGGGTTTCATGTCATAACACGGTGGATTCTTTTTTGTTGTTTTAAATCATTTTCACAAAGTAGCATTCCTCAATTGATGGAAAAGGATTGTATTTAACTTACTGAAATCACTTTCATGTTTATATCAAAAAGAAAAGTAATAACACCAAGCTGAATGATATATACAAGCTGCACCCCTTATTTACAGTAATTTTATAGTCCATAACGATGCGTTAACCAATAACAGGAGTCCTTTTATTCAGCTTAGAATTATTTACCGCTGTTAGCGTACATTTGATTGGTTTAAGATGCGAGTTGAAATCGAAATTATACAGCTACGCCGAAAAACTGATAACTGTTTGGTGTTATTACTCAACTTTATATTTGGTATATAAGGGGATGGTATCAGTGACAAGGCTGCATTTCGTTGAAATGGCTCAGCGCAATTTACTTGCGATGTTTAAAAAATCAAATGACCGGCTTGGCAACCCGGCTCATGATGATAAAGAAAACGGGAGTGGTGACCCAGTAAAAAGTACATTTCAAAGTCGGACTGGCAACCCGATATGCACACAAATCCGGCCTGGCAAACCGCATTTAAATAAAAAAAATAATCACAAATAAATAAAAGTTATTGACAAAAAAAATATATAAACACAAAGGCACATAATAAACAACACCAAAACGACTGCTTCCAACAATTTATTGATTCGTTAGAGTCATATACAGACCGTCATATACATGCACTTCCGGTAAATAAACTTTCGATTTCGTAGAGGTAAATATTGCAGAAAAATACCTTATTATGCCAACAGGATGCTGAAATATAATAAAAGATCTATTTTCACACTGCAAATGATTCAGGGTATGTTGATTGAAAATATCAATGTTATTTTTTTTTTTCGTTTTTTTTCGGTTATGTTTTTTTTCGGGGGGGGGGGGGGGGGGGGGACGGAACGGAATTTTTGTAAAGGGGGGGGGGGGGTTGCCGTCGACCGGTTGAGATTCCAAAATTTTAGGATCCCTGGTAGGCGCTATGATGGAGTGTGCTCTAATGGAGTGTGCTCTAATGGATCAGCAGTGTACTCTATGGCTCTTCACCTTGCCAATAAGAATTTTGATGTACTTGTCAGATAGTAGCTGACTTTAAGCAAATTACAGCTATGATATTACCTGCTTACTTATCTAACAGGTATATAGACCTAACATACCTGCCTGTTTCATGCCTTGTTAATTGTTTCATGACCGTATAATCAGTAGATAGCATTGTCTCTGTGGTAGAAGCGCAACTGATGAACATCATCTTTATATGAAAGATAAAAAGTCAACAGGTGAGGATAGGGTTGACTTTTAGTGTATGGACCAAGTATCCTATGATATAGAGCTTGACTTATAGTTTATTCCTTTACAAATTTATGATGAGATGTTTATTTACTATTTACTTAAAATTGTCTATGAAACAATGGATTTTGATTTTATTTTTTTTTATTGAGACTGTGTAAAATTTGAAACAGCGATAACCCTGACCTGATCTCAGTCTACTCTGTTTGCCAACGCATAAAAAACATGTCTGTATAAGGTATAGGTTTAAAGAAAATTAAGGATGAACTTGTTTGTATAGGTCAGTTGTACTTGTCAGGTACTATATTGGCATCATAGCAGACAGATGTAACTTAAGATGATATAGATGATGGACTGGACACATACATGAATTACCACAAGAATGTGGGACTGATAAGAACATGCAAAGATTTGGGAGCCTCAGGAGTAAAAAAAAAGGTTTTGTGTGTGTTTGTGTAGGCTGGTATTAAGAGGGTGTAATATAAAGAAAGAGCACCAAAGAATGATTCCTGGCAAAAAAAAAAAAAAAAAAAATCAGGAAGAATGCATGCTTTTGGTATGTCAGTTGTCTGAAGTCTTGGTTTGCATGTGTAATACATTACCGTAAACACGCATGTATTGTGCACACTTATATGACTTCAATTTTGATTTCCGAGAAGGGGTGCACACAATACATGAGAATTCAGTTTTTTCTTTGTGCTTCCAAACTTTACCCACCCACTAGGAAGGCATATTGGCAATTGGCGAAGGCTATGTGATTGTATTTACATTTTAAGTTGGTATTAAAGCTTTAATGTATATACTTGCCAGAATATTATTGTCAGTTTGTGATTTCTTTAATATAATTGTGAAATGAATGCTTACGAAATCATTATTCTTGTTTGTTTTTATCTCTGTGTCCTGTGAATCACCCAGAATGCCTTCAGTAATGTACTGTTCTTTACATAATTAATCATTGACGACATAAAGCCAAATGCGATATTCACATCGTCATTCATGAGACAAACCATGACTGTCATTATGTCATGATTATACAGTCAGTTATTTTTAGCTCACCTGAGCACAACGTGCTCAAGGTGAGCTTTTATGATCGCCCTTCGTCTGGCGTCCGGTGTCCGTCGTGCGTCGTCAATAATTTGACCTTGTTAACACTCTAGAGGCCATATTTTTTGGCCAATCTTCATGACACTTGGTCAGAATGTTTGTCTCCATAAAATCTTGGACAAGTTCGAAATTGGGTCATTTGGGGTGAAAAAGTAGGTCATGAGGTCAAATCTTAGTAAAACCTTGTTTACACTCTAGAGGCCATATTTTTTGGCCAATCTTCATGAAACTTGGTCAGAATGTTTGTTTCCATAAAATCTTGGACAAGTCCAAATTTGGGTCATGTGGGGTCAAAAAGTAGGTCATGAGGTCAAATCTTAGAAAAACCTTGTTAACACTCTAGAGGCCACATTTTTGGCCCAATCTTCATGAAACTTGGTCAGAATGTTTGTTTTCATAAAATCTTGGACAAGTCCGAATTTGGGTCATGTGGGGTCAAAAAGTAGGTCATGAGGTCAAATCTTAGAAAAACCTTGTTAGCACTCTAGAGGCCACATTTTTGGCCCAATCTTCATGAAACTTGGTCAGAACGTTTGTTTCCATAAAATCTTGGACAAGTTCGAATTTGGGTCATGTGGGGTCAAAAAGTAGGTTATGAGGTCAAATCTTAGAAAAACCTTGTTAACACTCTAGAGGCCACATTTTTGGCCCAATCTTTATGAAACCTAGTCAGAATGTTTGTTTCCATAAAATCTTGGACAAGTTCGAATTTGGGTCATGTGGGGTCAAAAAGTAGGTCATGAGGTCAAATTTTAGAAAAACCTTGTTAACACTCTAGAGGCCACATCTTTGGCCCAATCTTTATGAAACTTGGTCGGAATGTCTGTTTCCATAAATCTTGGTCAAGCTCGAAAGTGGGTCATGTGATGTGGAAAAGTAGGTCAGTATGAAAAATCCAACATATGTTGCTCATTTATAATCAGGTGAGCGATTCAGGGCCATCATGGCCCTCTTGATAGTACATTCAGATGATATTCTACATAGTTCCATTGTGGACAGAACTGTTCGATTAAATAAAATTGTGTACTTCAAATTCCAATTGGAAAGGAACTTGTGACAAACAAGCAACAAGGTGTCAACATTTGAAGAAAATTCCTTAAACTATTGGCCATAATGAACATTAAGGTAACAATGCAAGCTGAATGTGGATACTAGAGTTGTGAATTATAATCATCGCATGAATGACTTTCGGAAGCATTAGAACTTTTGTTACCTGTATTTCATTCAAATATCCGCAAAACACCCGCGGCTAAACATAATGGTGGCCTCCTCGATGTACAAAGAATGAAGAATGAGTGCCCATCATAGAAGGGAAATAGATTTTTATCAAGGTTTTGAACCTCAAACTCGGGATGCGCACTATACATGAGTGCGCACAATACACACGTGTTTACGGTACTTCTTTTTCATGACATTTAGCAAGGATAACGGTACACAAGTCTGTTTTTCTGCTAACCAGTTATACAGGCCTAGAGAATAAAGTAGAATATAAGTAATGCTCCAATCACAGTGTAGAAAAAATAAAGAAGAAAAATGTACATTTATGAACAGAACAATTGAACAAAGAAGGATGCAGCTTTTTTTTTTTTTTTGTTAAAAAGAGAGAAATGATACATCTCTGTTTATTAGGCACTATTATGACATCAAAGTTGCCTTGGTCTTGTCACACAACTGTGTGTTGTGCAAAAAGGATAGGAGAATCCTGGTGATTTGCCATTTAGGGTCACGTTTCACTAAACTTCATACAAAATGTAGTCTTTGTAAGCTTGAATTTCTATCTAAAATAGTATTTTTCTCAATATTTCGTCTTCACTAAAAGTGTTGAGTTTATTATGCCCCTGCCATGAAATGGCGATGGGCATATAGTGTTACAACTGTCCGTGTGTGTTAGTGTGTATGTGTGTGAAAGAATTCATGTCCCAGCTGTAACTTTGTTATGTATGGTCGCTTTTTAAAATAACTTGGCATAAGTGATCCTTAGGACAAGACAATGTGTCGCGAACAAAAACCAGGTTGCTAGCTTGAAGGTCAAGGTCACAGCACTCAGTTGATCTTAAAATTGTGTCCCAGCTGTAACTTTCTTGTGTATGGTCACTTTTTAAAATAACTTGGCACAAACGATTCTTAGGTCAAGATGATGTTTTGCGAACAAAAACCAGGTTGCTAGTTTGAAGGTCAAGATCACAGCACTCAGTTGACCTTAAAATTGTGTCCCAGCAGTAACTTTGGTCTAGATAGGTTGTTTTCCAAATTACTTGGCACAAGTGATCCTTTTAAGGCTTGACCTTAAAATCTTGTCCCAACTTAAACTTTGGTCTTGATTTGTTTTTGTTTTTTCAAATAACTTGGCACAAGTGATCCTTAGGACAAGGTAATGTGTTACAAACAAGAACAAAGTTGCTAGCTCCAAGGTCAAGGTCACAGCAGTTAGTTAAATTTTAAATTTTTGTAAGCAGTCCTGTCTGGGCTGTTTATTTTTTGTGTAAAGTTATGTTTGAAACAACTTCGCACAAGGAGGGATCCTTAGGACAAAACTCTGTGTCACAAAACAAGCACAGGTTACTAGCTTGAAGGTTATGGTCAAATCACTTGATTGATGTAAAGTTCATAGCGCTCATTTGATCTTAAAATCATCTTTTATATTTCCAGTTTTTCATATTCACTGACAGAAATATCATCTAATAAACATAATAGCGGGGGCATCTGTGTCCTATGAACAAATATCTAGTAAAATTATGCACTTCATTAATTACCTTTAGTGATGGGATGGTCCTAGTTTTAAACAATTCATTACATTAACCTCTCTTTCAAAAACAAAATGTCATTAGAAACTGAACTTTTGACAAGCAAAAGTTGTTTTAGATATCATTTGTAATGAATAAGATAATATCATATGAATACCAGAAAATATTATAGGACATTTCCAAAAAAGAAAGGTGCAGATGATGATGATATAATATGAAAAATAACAATGGCCTATTTCACCAAATTTGGTACAATAAGAATCTTGATAAGCCTAAAGTCAAAGAGTTAAATAGTATTTTTCCTATATTTTTTTCTTCACAAAAAAGTGTTTATAATGCAATACAATGTATCATACTTGTTCCTTATTGTTTTGGAAATAAGAAAGTGAAAGACACTTTTTGCAACTAAGATCCTATTTGTTCTTACAAAGCATCCCAGTTTCCAAAATTTAACTATTAACCTATTTGCAAAAATAAAATAACAAAAAAATAAGCAGTTGGATATCTGAACGTTTTGAAGCTGTCAGATATAGATGTTTTTATAATCTTGCATTTCTATCTTCATTACCTATTTCACATTATCGAGGTATAAGCTGCATGTGGCTTATTTACAGAATTACCTAGAATCTGATAAACAACAAACTGAAAACACTAACAATCTCAGAAATGCGTGTCCAAAAAAATGATGACCACCTGTCAGACTTCAGGTAGGGTGCTCAATCATATGTCAAGGAAACCTCCTGGGGTTTGTTTTATGAAAATCTTGCAGAAATTGACAGCGCCATGCAGCATGATGCCATACATATGTAAAGATAAATGGATAAATTGTGGTTAATTTCAGGAACACTGTCTAAAAAAGTATGGACATGCATGATTTTTGTCATGGCAGCAAAAAAGAAAAGGTAATTCCAAGAATTTTTGGCCTTGAAGTATAGATGCCCTGCTGTTTTATGGAATAAGCAAATTCCTTTATATTTAATTAGAATTCATTTAGAAAATGTGATGTAGAGATTATATCAATATGCAATGCCAGGGAATTCCAGATATTAGTTTGACCGCCTTGTGTAATACTATGGTAACTTACATATAAAGTAGAAGCAGCTACAACAGTTTTGCACCAATTACTCAAATTATGTTACAGAACATGATGTTATAGGGAAATATTAAATATTTTGGTAAGTTGAAATTTAATATTGATCTGCTCATTAAGTTTGGCTCATTACAGAGCATGTCCATTATAATGCAATGTTTGCTGCTTAGCAGGTGGTCACTAAAAACAGATTCAGCTGTATTTTGTAAACATCATGAAAAAAAGTATGATGCTGCACAAACTGCCAGTGTCAGTGACTGGATTAGTAAACAAATGTTTGATTTAATGTTTAGTTAAGTATTAGTTGTTTTCCATAAGATCACAAAGACACCTTTGTATGCTTGAACCTACAACCTACAGGTGTAGCGTTGACGGCTGCCTGTTGTGGCAGGTGATAATATATGGCCTTGAGGGTTAGGGCAGCTAAAATTTCAGGTGGGCAGAATCTCTGTAAGGCTTTATTTTGAGTTTTTTACCACTGAGTGAAATATGCATGCATGATCATTCTTTAGATGCTGGTACTTAGAAAAGCTTCCAGGTGTTCACAGTACTGATGAACTTCATTTCCCATCCCAGATGATTGTCTAATATATATATTGTCTAATATTGATAAACAGTATAATTATTATTTTTAAGGTCTGTATCATATACCATTTGTATATTGAAATTCATGTATAGTTTTGGTTTATTGGAAATGAATATTTGTTGTTCAGTGGGTGGTCCATTGTAAGATCAACAATAAAGTAAAAGTAAATGCATTTTACAGTCTTAGTTTCATGACTTGGGCATGTTCACCGACTTTACAGCTTTCACCCCTGGTCAGCGGGCTACTTGTATCTATCTATCGATCTCCCTGGGGAGTCTTTCACTCCGCTTATGGCAGCCCACACCATGGCGCCACGGAATTATACCACAATTGTACCCATTTACATCTGGGTGAAGTGAAACAGTGCGGGATAAATTTCTTATTCAAGGACATTAGCAGTGTCCTTGGCAGGACTTGAACCCGGGACCTCTTGATCCTGAAGCGCATGTCCTACCACTGGACCTGGTGGCTGTAAGGACATAGGTACAATTCCTGGCTGTGACACTCTAAAGTTATTAAAAAAAGTAATGGTTTAACTCCCTTGTGCTTGGCGTTAAGGCAGTGCTCTGAGTGTCAGGATAATTTGACTGGTTGCTGTGGATAAAGCAAGTGCAATATCTGCATTAAGGGAAATGTACTAGTTTGTGTATTTCCCTTTTGTATTTTTTTATCCTTTTACGTGCATCACCGTTATTGTTTTAGACTGGTTGGCCTTATGTTCGTTAATTCTTGATACTTGTCAATTTTATTATGAGATTGTTACAGGAAGGCTTTTCTAAGCAAGTCATGTAAACAGAAACTCCAGATTATTGGTATACTTTTGGTGAGATATTAAAAACCAGCGAAGAATGACTTGAAAAAATACTTAAAACGCATTCCAGTCAACGTCAATGTTTAAAATACTGCATGATTTATGTTTATGGCTGTATAATATCCTGTGCCCATTATTTCTGTTGTATTCGAAATAATTGCATGGACGTTATTAGAGAATCTGTAGAAATTACTCAAAAGTGTTTAAAATAATCATCTTGAAACGAACCACATGGAAAGAATTATCGTAGGTCTTTTGCAGGAATACTGATAAATTAGAAGGCGGACAGAAACATTATTTAGTAATTCATTTAGTCGAAATTTTATTATGCAATTATAAGATCCTATAACATATCATTTAAGGTACTTAGCTTGGTTTTACTTATGATAATTTATGATAATGTAGTTTTGTGAATTGCAGTATTGCTTGGGATGTTACATAGAAATTCTCCCTAACGAGGTTTGGAGACTTACTGTTTTTACTCTGTTTTTTTGTTTCTTCTTCCTCTTATTATTATTATTCTTTCTTCCACCGGCAACTTTGTATATCTCGGAGGCTGCTCAACCTATCTTTACAAAACTTCACACACTTGGAGTCCCAATGAGTAGTGGTACCTCCCTGATTTTTGTAAATTGAGAGTCCCTGGGGGTCAGGCCCCACGGTACCCCCTCAAAGATGGAGTTTTGCATAAAAAATGTATTTTGGTTAAATATTTCAAATTTCCAACCCTGAATCATACATATTTTTGTTCCTCATAATGGGAAGAATTGAATAGTAGTATTTTGGTGTCCCACAAAGTCACCCAAGGGTCATGCCCCACCCCCTCAATTTTTCTTATGACCTTATATCTTTAAAAAACTGTTCAGATTTCCACCCTACACCAAATATTTTCTTGTTCCCCATGATCAGATGGATTGAATGGTACTTCTTTGATATTTATGTAACCAAGTAAAATCCTACTGCCCCGAGCTGGTTTCGAACTCGGGGCTCTCGGTATGCAAATCGGACACTCTACCACATCGCCACAAAAGCTAGCTCTATGGCAGGATAGTACAAGTGCCATTTTATACCTCTCCTACATACACCCCCTCCTTTCAAGAATCTGTCCTCAGATTCCTGGAGTATGAACGTCTGTGGGACTTTCTAAGAGTGCCATCCCTTCTACAACTGTGAGTTATTTACATTGGGCGCCAAATGTAACCAAGTATAATCCTACTGCCCCGAAGCTGGATTTGAACTCGGGACCCTCGGTATACAAATCGGACAATTTACCACGTCGCCACAAAAGCTAGTTCTATGGCAAGATAGTACAAGTGCCATTTTATACCTCTACTACATTTACATGGGTCACCAAGGGGTCAGGCCACACCCCCTCAATTTTACTTACGACCTCATTCATGTATGTTTGTCTAATGAGAAACTTTATTTGGGAGACTTAGTAACAATTCACTGTTACAATTATTACTTGTTGATGCAATAAAGACAATTATGTCCCGTTTTAAAATATAAATAAATCGTGTTTACATGATGTTGATGTTACTTAGCATTATAAAATCCCCAATTCTGCATATTAGATAAAAATAATGAAAATATTTCAGTACAATTTTCCTGTTAACATGTTCAATGAAATAAAAAAAATTAAAAATTTGTTTTGTAGCTTAGCTTGTAAATCAAATAACTCGAACAATATAGAAATGAAAAGATTAGTCTCAAAGCTGTATACACGTAAAGAAGACTTGGAAAATGTCTTAATTGTTGCCCATTTTACCCTATATTGCATAAAGACTCTTTTTAACATTCTCTTGAACAGAACTGAAACTCAGGATAGACAACTCCTTCCAGTTGTCTTCTGTTTTTGAAGCTCTTATTCTAAAATCTGACCAGCAATGAAAATTGAAGTTTAGTTAATTGATATTTATCATCATACATTTGTACATGAATATGCATAAGGTAAAGAGTTCTACTGGACGATAAAAGTTACTAGTGTTACCTACTTTTAGATTTAGAGCACATAGACTAAAATCATGACCGTTAGATTTGTATCCAAATACAGAAGTTTAGTGGATCTGGATTGACCAAGGGTGCCTTGGTTCAGTGGTATCATACCTGACTGGGGATCCAAAAGTTGTGGGTACAAAGCTCATTGGGTGCAAGGACTTTTCATGACCTACCCAATAGAAAAGTACTGGTCCAACCCAGGAACTGTAGAGAGGGATTAGTATAAATTGTGAAAACTTGTTTCCAAATCAACATGAAATAAATAAGGTTAAGCTAACACATTTCAATATTCATTCAAGTAAATGACTCATACCATTCTGACAGTGTTTATAAGAAGCATTTTTATCAGGGAAACAAGAACGGTGAAATGTATTCCTAAGACCTAAAGTATTATAAGAAGTGCTACTTAATGTTTCTGGAATTGGCATCTGAAAATTGGCTTAGCCTCTTGTTTTCGAAAATATTTAAGCATGATCTCATGCTCAAATTTGAATATCTTTTTGAAATCCCAAATGAAACTAATTGGCATAGTTTGGCATAGTTCACAGATGCTTATTGACTAAGAATTTGATATGTGTGTATTACATCTATCAATACCTATCTGCAGATGTGTGGTCATCCAATGCAACCGTCTGTGATCGTAAATAATTGGTGGTCAGTACTGTCACAGATGATGTTTAACCCTTTCCCTCATATAGACTCATTTTGACGCACTCAGTAGGTATCACATAAAGCCTGATCTGCAGAAAACCACAGTTAAACCTTAACAAATTTAATTATAAAATCCTTATTTCCAGACCACTGAGGAGCAGCGAACAGCATAAAACCTGATCAGCCTGTGAGTTACTCGCAGGCTGATCTGGTTTTATGCTGTTCGCATAGGTCTTTTCATGGTGTCCTCTATGAGGGAAAGGGTTAAAACCTATATTTAGATTTTCTTTTTTCATTTGCTCTCACTTGGCTGATCACTTTTACTTTTAAAGTTTTAGCGCATTTGCACATTCATAGGTTGAATTTACAAAATCGCTACCCTGAACTTGTGAAGACGCCAATGTGAATGTGACAATTGGTACCGCAAGTATCTGCTTCAGGGATACCATATTCTATATTTAACCGATTTCATTCAGGTTGCATTTACAAAAATAGCATTTCCCAAGGAAAGTGACCTACACTTGTCAAATTTATTTGTCAGGAAACAAAGGCTACATCAACATTAATTTCTATCTATCATCTTTGAATGAGCTGCTTTAAGTACCATTTTTATTTTAGAGCCTGTTGTTTTGTTGCCCAGTGTAGATCCATCATGTGACACGTGTCGCAACAATGTACTGTGACTCAAACCAAGTAAGTGATGTTTGTAAAAAACTTGTGAACATTAGCAAAATTTTATGAATTAAACTCCATCAAGATCAATGTGAAGAAATATAATCATGAAATAGATACATTTGTATGTTGGTTTTCCAGAGGGTAGCAATACAATAAACAATTACATTCACTCTAGTTTGGTATTTCGGCAAAAAATTAACTTTCTCAAGGAAAAAACATGAATTTTTTAGCAATTACATAATGTATGTTTGTACAGTTGCCATATTGTTAGTGTTATCATAATTATAATTGTAAATAAAAGATGTAGGAGATCTATTTGACGTTCTTGTATGCATTTCATTCTTTAAAAAGGGTTTTTATTATCCAAGGATATTACCTTTTCATTAATACATTTTTTATTTAGTGTAGTAAATGCCCTGGTTTTTATGCATCAGGATTATGACAACAGAATAGCTGACAGAGTGTCATTATATTGCTTGTATTTGTCATGAAAACACAGGAAATAAGATAAGCAAGTGTCATATTTATAAAGTGCAACACTCAAAGAAGTAGCATGTAAAAATGGAGCTTTATGATGACTATAAAAGTGTAACATCACTCTGTGTGTGGTAGACAGTAGTTTTGTTTCGGGTAAAAAAACATACAACTGACACAAAATACTTTTTTTTTCACCAAACACTTGTTTGATAAAAACAAATAAGATTCTCTATCAGAAAGTCTGTTTACTGTAGTCTTGTGATGCCTCAAGGTCAGACAGAATCTGAAAAGAAAAACACCCCTGAAGAATGGCCATATTTCGTCATTCTTTTTTCTCAAAATTCTTATTTTGTAACGAATATTGTAAGTCATTAAGTTTTTAGCTCACCTGAGCACAACGTGCATAAGGTGAGCTTTTGTGATCGCCCTTCGTCTGGCGTGTGTCGTTCGTCATCAACAATTTGGCTTGTTAACACTCTAGAGGCCATATTTTTTGGCCAATCTTCATGAAACTTGGTCAGAATGTTTGTCTCCGGGTCATGTGGGGTTAAAAAGTAGGTCACGAGGTCAAATCTTAGCAAAACCTTGTTAACACTCTAGAGGCCACATTTTTGGCCAAATCTTCATGAAACTTGGTTAGAATGTTTCTCTCCATAAAATCTTTGACAAGTTCGAATTTGGGTCATGTGGGGTGAAAAAGTATGTCATGAGGACAAAGCTTAGAAAAACCTTGTTAACACTCTAGAGGCCACATTTTTGGCCCAATCTTCATGAAACTTGGTTAGAATGTCTGTTTCCATAAACCTTGGTCAAGCTCAAAAGTGGGTCATGTGATGTCAAAAAGTAGGTCAATATGAAAAATTCCATATATGTTGCTCATTTATAATCAGGTGAGCGATTCAGGGCCATCATGGCCCTCTTGTTTATATTTATACCCCCACAAATGAAATTTGGGGGGTTATATAGGAGTCACCCTGTCGGTAGGTCCGGCGGTCCGGCGGTTGGTCTACAAATATTTGTTCGGAGCATTTCTCCAAAACTACTGTACCTATGTTGATGAAACTTCATAGGTAGATAGACCTTGATGAGAGGAAGTGCAGTGCATAAGAACCATAACTCTGCATGTATTTTGAAAGGAGTTATTGCCCTTTGTCTAGTTGATGAAACTTCATATGTAGATTGATCTTGATGAGAGGAAGTGCAGTGCACAAGAACCATAACTCTGCATGTATTTTGAAAGGAGTTATTGCCCTTTGTCATTTTTGTGTCGCCTGCATAGCATGGCAGACACATAGGGATCACTTTGTCCATCGTCGGCGTCGTCGTCGGTGTCGTCGGCGTCACACTTTCTTGTCCGGAGCATAACTCGAAAAGTATTTGAGGTATCACCTTGAAACTTAAAACATGGATAGATCACATTGAGGTGGAGTGCAGTGCACAAGAATGATAACTCTGACTTTCGTATTTTCTGAGTTATTACCCTTTGTTGATTCTGAGATTTTATTTTTGTCCGGACCATAACTCAAAAAGTATTTGAGGTATCACCTTGAAACTTAAAACATGGATAGATCACATTGAGGTGGAGTGCAGTGCACATGAATGATAACTCTTTCTCTTTTTCCTTTTCCCTTTGTTTTTTTGGAAGGAAAAATTTTTTTGGAGTTATTTCCCTTTGTTTATTTTTTTGGATTTAATTCTTGTGTGGTGCATAACTTGTAAAGTATTTGAATTGTTGCCTTAAACATTTATAGTAGATAGATCTCATTGGTCTGAGTGCAGTACACAAGAATGATAACTCAGTAATGATAATGATGACTACAAACTTGCAACATATATATAATTAACGTCATAAGTGCTTAATGACGTCATAATTTTTCTTACAGTTAATGTTTTGAATTCATAGTCATTCTGACACTCCTCTGATGAAGACTGTATAGTCGAAAGTGCTCGGGAAAATTATTACATATTGGTCTGAGTGCAGTACACAAGAATGATAACTCAATAATGATAATGATGACTACAAACTTGCAACATATATATAATTAACGTCATAAGTGCTTAATGACGTCATAATTTTTCTTACAGTTAATGTTTTGAATTCATAGTCATTCTGACACTCCTCTGATGAAGACTGTATAGTCAAAAGTGCTCGGGAAAATTATTACATATTGCACTGTTTGAATTTTTTTCCCCCCCCCCCCCCCCCCCCCAAAAAAAAAATAAAAAAAAAAAATATATATATATACAGTGGGGCTTGCGTTCATGTTGGCATATTTTTCGTGTATCGTGTGTGTATCGTGCGTTCCGTTTCCGTGTATCGTTCGTGTATGGTGCGTGCGTTTATCGTGCACGATTCTAACGTGTTTCGTGTATCGTGTAACGTGTATCGTGTAACGTGTTTCGTTTATCGCATCGTTCCTTCCGTGTGAATCGTTCCGCACGATATATTTTGAGTTCAACGCTTCCTTAAAAGCCAGCATTAGAATTTCAGCTTTTCAAAATCAGTTAAGTGGTTACTCACCGCATGGCAACATTTAACTGTAGATTACTTACGTTGTCTGTTACAATTTAAGTCTTATATCGATTCATGTTTAATAAAAATAATGAGTTAACTACGTAGAGTGGTCTCCCCTGTATTGTGTACGAAGGGAGATCACTTCACCTGCTGTAAGATAGCCAATTAAATCGTATTATGCGGTTACCAATGACGCTTGGCGCGAATAAATAATTGTTCAAAGCATAGGATCGTTATAGATCTAATAAATTCAATGTGTAACAACAATTATTTGTAATTTCGACACGATTTAGAACATGTGACTTCCTATTATAGAACATTCGTTGTTTTTTTTCGTGTGTGTGTGTATGTGTTAGTTTTAATGATGGTTTTATTTATAAATTGATTAATTGCCTTGTTCACTTGGGCGAAAAAAACCGAGTAAATCGATTAACCTCGCTACCGTGCCTATCTGCAATCGTTCGTTTCGTGCGGTCCGTGTATCGTGCATCGTGTATCGTGCATCAAACGTGTATATGCATCGTTCGTTCGTTCGTTTATCGTGTAACGTGCGTGTATCGTGCGGTTCGTTTGCGTTTATCGTGCGTGTATCGTGCGGTTCGTTTGCCAACATGAACGAAAGCCCCACTGTATATATGTGTGTGTATGTGTGTGTGTGTGTGTGATTTGGTGTTATTTTGTACCTCACAAAATAGATTATGCTTTATCAATAATTTGTCAAAAGATCGATTTTCTAGTCAATTCTTTCATCAAACATGCTTAAATGCAGGCGACACAAGTGTTCTGAGGAACACCCACATCTAGTTAATCTTTTGATTTTGTCCGGAGCATAACTCCAATACTAAAGTAGCTAGGTTGATGAAACTTCATATGTAGATTGATCTTGATGAGAGGAAGTGCAGTGCATAAGAAAACCACAATGTAAATTCTTAAAGACAGGTTTTTGCAAACAATAAATATGGATGTGAACCATAATTAGACTGCATTTTTATTCTCCTCAGCTACAGATCTTGGGGGTAAATTGTTTTCTTCTGTGTGTCTGTATGTGTGTCTCTCTGTCTATCTGTCTGTCTGTCAAAACTTTTTAGCATTGTTCAAAACTTTTGAACCATTGCTCACACTAACTTTAAACCTTACATACATGTAGTCTTTCACTCACGCAAACTTTTGAAACTGTATTCCTACACATGACAGACTTCCGGTGTGGGTATTGATCACCTTTAGTGATAATATTTTTTTTTGGTATGCTTATAAGCCCAAATCCTATGTGTGAACATTTGTTTTATGTGTCATGTGAATACATCCTGTGTCAAAGATGGGGGTGGGGGTATGAATCACCTTCAGTGATAGTTCTAGTTTTGTTTTAGTTTATCATTTACCTGAAAGTTCCTTTAAACAGGACTGGAGGAATGTATTCCTACCCATGGATCTAAGAATTTAAGTATTACTTAGCACGTAATGCATTATTAGTGAAATTCAATTTACATGATGCCAAAACGCCCTGAAATGAAAATGCATATCGGTTTAATCAGTGAAAAGCTGTACAATCCTCCATCAAACAAATGCATGTGAATCTTGCTTTCAATAGTTACCTTAGTTCAACATCCTCCCACAAACTTTCGGGGCGTGGCTATACCTGTTTTGGCGTCAAGTTAATTCTGGGGCAGACTACAATGCTTTACTCTACAGGGGAATCCTATAAATTTTAGAGGAAAACTACTCCAATTAGTGTGATTATTGATGCTTTATATGTATGTCGGTCCCTGGACTATCAAGATTTCACTGTATTGTCTTGGATCAGATGTGGTTTCCTGTTTAACAAAGTCTATGTGGCTATTTTTTAGCAGAATGCTCGATTCTTTTATTTTCAGACCCTGTAGAAGACTTGGTGAAGGTCAAACTTTTTGCTATTATAGATTTATCCACAAGAATTGCTGATGCTGTGTTGGTCTTTCTAATTCTACACTTTTAAATTGATGCCTGTCCATTTGCATCTGTTTACAAATATTCATAAAACTTGGTAGTATTGGTATGGAGGTAGTGTGGTCATGTAGACCAGAGTGATTCCCCTTGATGCTTTGAAACAGATTTTATTACACCCAATTGTTTTTACAGTCAATTTCACATAGTGAAGTGGGGGCTTCAATATTATAGGAATCACATTTGTCATGTCACATCTGCCCTACATTGATTGATAATGCCATCACACTTGGAATGATAGTTTATCATAATGAGACCAATCAACAGACAAGTGCAGATAACTCTGTCAATGAATTTGTGCGAATTTTAGCCCTCCTTGTGTGTCAAAGTGAAATATAGGGGTATCAGTCAACTTCAGTGACAGTTCTAGTTGTTAAGGCTATGTATGGAAGTTGAAGCAAAATCAAATACTACATAATTTTATGCAGTAAAAACTCCTGCTATTTTACCTGGTCACAGTTGATACCTCAGTTATTCTTGAGAGAAAGCTTGTCATATGGCTATTAACAATTTGTTAGCCATTAGGGTATTCTATAATAAAATGCTAATTTTAGTATTTTAGTATTACTTGTGATATGCGTGTGTGGTGGAGACAGAGGTTTTATTGGTACTTGATGAGATTTTACACTTATTCGTTATAATTAATCATCTAAAGACTGGCACAATGAGTCAACACATACATATTTAACCACTAATTAACTGAAGTATTTAGTCATTAATTGATTCAGGCCCTGCAACAAGTTTAAATCATGTGCAGATATTATTGTGGTAATTTTTGGTGTGCAAAATTGATTTATTTGATAGACTTCAGAAGAAACATTTTATCAAGTGTCATGAAAGAGATTGAGATGGAAGGATTTTGCTTTTTACCATGTGTATGAATGCTTGCATACTTGCATTAGAGCCTGTCAGTCAAAACACACACACACACACACATAAAAACAATAACAACAAAGAATGAAAAAAAGACATATGATTTTTGAGGTTGTGGATTCAAATCCTGTTTGGGCAAAGTATTTTTCATGACCTTCCTGGATGCTAAGTAGTGGTCCAATCCAGGAACGGTCAGGAGAGATTGGTGTAAAATTTAAAAACTTGTTTTCCATTCGACATAAAATATATAAGTTTAAACTTAAACTAAATGTTCTCCTCCTAAACCATTATGGCAATTTTGATTGAACCTTATAGGAATGTTCATCTGGTGGCCTTTTTTTCAAGGTGTTTCAAAGTAATTGATTCCATGAAAAAACTTAATTGCCATGACATATTTTGACACAGATGTTCACTGGGTCTACCAAGTTTGCTGAAATTATTTGCATGGCCATTTTAAACAAATTTTCCTGAAGTGAATAGCTCTCTGGTTTCCACCAGCTGATATTGTTTGCAATTTTTGTTTAGTAAACAGTTGTAACTTACATAAAATCGACATCTGTATGATTAAGTTCCAGTACTGACTAGAGAGTTCTGTTTAAATATTTGTACCTTTTTAATTAATTCTGAAAGAGCCCTTCAATGTCATACTGGATTAATTTATGTCAATCAAAGAGCTACTCTACCTTTATTTAGCACATTTTCTGTATTCATATGTCAAGAAACATATGTTGAAGTTTATGTAGTATTGACAAATCAAGAATATAAGTTTGAAGATACTGGACAAGTAGGTAGGTTAAGATTGATATTTCTTGAGACCTGGTTATGCTAGATAGTCTATTTTAAGTCAACTGTGCATTAATGTCATTTTCATGAATGTTCATTCTGTAAAAACATACTTCACGACAAAAAAATATATGTTAAGTGTTTGGCAAAAATATTTAATCCAGAATTGATGTATGATTACAATTGTAAATTTCACATTTTTTTTGTCCTAAATATCAATTTGAAATGCTTATTTGTAAAGCATTATGCTTTCTATCCATCTGGTTTATATGTTAATCTTATAAGATTATATTTAGATTAAATTATGGTCTTGGAAATAATGCCGGTCTAGTCATTTTGTGTTTTCATGTGAAACAGCCTTCCAGCTGGCTTGTGGGAGGTTTGTGGTCTTGATACCCTCTTTGCATAGGTCTTCCTCCACCTGTAATAAGCTGGACATTGCTCTATGTCTGAAAAACTATCCATCAATGATATTCTGTAGAAATAAATAGAATTGGCTACGATTTACATATAACTAAAGTACAACTCCGCTATAACGCGGACTGCTATTTCGTGTTGACCAATGTATGGCGATTGATCTATGGACCCCAAAAATATATCGCGTTAATTTGCATAGGCTTACCGCGAAACTAATCTATCTCCTTCTTTATCTGTATGTATTTAAAAGAGTTTCGCGGTCAGTATTGAACATGCTAGTGCACTGACATGTGGAAGTGGTAACAATTAAACACCCCAGGTGGTAAGCTATTGTGTTTGGGGGCAGTTGATGATTACGCAATCGAGTGTTAATGATCGGCAACAATGCAGGTTTGTAGGTATAATTATCCAACCACAGTAATCAGCATTTAATTGGTATGGACACTCAATACCAAGCAGATACTCGATAAACATTGTCTAAAATCCACTGCATAAACCTTAGTAATGGTATTTTTGTTTATTATGCTAGCCAGGGATCCTAAAAACCGATTTTTTACCGGTTTTGACCGATTTTGATCTCAATCGACCGGTTCAGATTTCAAAAAGTACCAAAAAAATCGGTCGAAAAAAAATCCATAATCCTCGTCTAAAACTTTCAAAATCGGTCCAAACGGTTCATAATAGTCTCTCTTACACACCAATTGACCTACTTCTTGAATTTCCGGTGTGCCCTCGGGGCAGGTGTCAGTGGGGGTCAGGCAGGGACACCCGTCTAGGTCATTATTGGGCAGTTAAGATGAATGGATTGACGGTTTGTACTTAGCGGTTATTTGGACGGTTCCGTGTAATTATCTATGCCGTAATAATGGACCATTGCTTGTTTGCAAACTGTAACCGGTCGACTTTTAAATGCGGTAATTAAAATATCAAAGGCTAATCAAAATTCGACCCAGAACCTATATATTGCATGTGGCGCAACAACAACAAAAAAAAACACCAATAAACTCCTGTCGAAGTCGGATGTGCTGGGCCTCGACGTGGCACAGGGGCGAACGCTACTTACTTACTTACACACGCATTTAAATAAAAAAAATAATCACAAATAAATAAAAGTTATTGACAAAAAAAATATATAAACACAAAGGCACATAATAAACAACACCAAAACGACTGCTTCCAACAATTTATTGATTCGTTAGAGTCATATACAGACCGTCATATACATGCACTTCCGGTAAACAAACTTTCGATTTCGTAGAGGTAAATATTGCAGAAAAATAACTTATTATGCCAACAGGATGCTGAAATATAATAAAAGATCTATTTTCACACTGCAAATGATTCAGGGTATGTTGATTGAAAATATCAATGTTATTTTTTTTTTTTTCGTTTTTTTTTCGGTTATGTTTTTTTTTTCGGGGGGGGGGGGGTACGGAACGGAATTGTTGTAAAGGGGGGGGGGGGGGATTTTGCCGTCGACCGGTTGAGATTCCAAAATTTTAGGATCCCTGATGCTAGCGTACATAATTTTACCATGGATTAAAAAGTCCCGGAAAATAGCCAATCTTTTTCACCGGAAGTAAACAATAAATGATAATTAGATCAGCGTTACCTGGTAATTTGTTTCATTTAAACAATAACAGGGCTCCTCATATCGATACATCATAATAAGTTCACCTCAGCTTAATTTCAAATAGCGATAAAATGTAGTGGAATGGCAATTTTCAAACCGACATTGTTTTGACAAACAATGAACGGCGTATAATTTATTATAATGAGATATGCTGAAGAGTTACGTAACCGCTTCACATCACCATACCGTACACACTGCTCTCTGAATCTGAATCATCGGAAATACAGTGCAAAAAAAAAAACAAAAAAAAAACAAAAACAGAATCGATGATTATGGAATTATTTAAAATAACTAAATAAGTCTATAAATAAATAATGTTTATTGCTTTATATTAGGGTTTTTCAAGAATTTACGACTATCACAAAGACACATATAGCATTCTCAAACCTACTACGCGGTCCGCTATATCGCGGTATTTGGGCTTGGACCCCGAAGATCGCGATATACCGGAGCTGTACTGTATAGTGGAAGGACCTTTGTATTTATTGTATTAGCCAATAAAGCAACATGTACAGTGATGGTGACATAATTTGAGTACTTGCCCTGTAAGCAAGAAGTCATGGGAAATTGACTTATAGGATTAAAGTTTAATGAGGTTTTTTCATGTAAGATCCATTAAAATACTTAAAGTATTTTTTTATGATGTACCATTTATATCAAAAGATCTCAAGAGATTATTTCAGAGTCTTTTTGTAAAACTTCTTTAACTATACATGAAATTTGATCTTTTGCCTGAGAATAATTACAGCAAGATTTCAGTTTCTCATCTGTTTGATGTATAATTTCATTCCATCAATTTACAAAATCTTTTTTGAAAAAAAAATGCATCTTTGATATTTGAAAAGAATTAGTTATAAGGGACCTGATTCCTCCTCTAGTATTTCAAAGACAAGAGCATTCATAAATTTACTTTACTAATTACAAAGTAATCCAGTTATGAAGGAGCAGACAGCAGTGATTCATCTAGATGTGTGTCCTGCGTCAGTAACGCATAGAAATCGAGAAATATGCATGATTTCAAAATATGTGCGTCCCGTCCATTGAAACCCAAAACATCATGGTTAATGATTTGTCTGCACCATTTAATCGGTCCAATTTCATAATGGTTAATAGTCCAAGGTTTTCCCAGGGCGCATGTGACTGGCCTGCCGATGTGTGACATGCTTAGATTTTGCCGACACATCATAATCCCTACTGCGACCTGCGTTTACATGCACGGAAATGCACATGCGTGTGTATATATATTCCAAATCACCTGTCACGTGCATCTCATTGACAGATCAGCGAATCACATGTCAAATTTTATCACAGCATCATTCTTGACCAAGATGCGCCATGTTTGTGATGATAATAATCGTGTATTAATTCTACCAAATTAATGAAAAGCACTGATTATGGCATTAATATTCGAAAGAAATAAATGTCTGAGAGACAACCATAAAATTTGAGGGGAAAAATTTATATGGGAGTCATTAAAAAGAAGAAAATAGATTGGCCCTGGAATGAGCATAAGTACGTCGAACTCAAAAGGTAACCAGTAAATAAAGAAAATAAAACAATGGGTTTACTTCCCAGAGCAAAAATAGGCTTATTTTTCTGTCTTAATGTCTGTTTATCTGTAATTTAGGTCATCGTGTTTTATTGATTGAAATCCAGCTCGGACTGTCCTCCGCTATAATATAATATAATAATATATATAATATAATCATATCAGAGCTGGATTTCAGTAGAGATTTGACTGGTACATTACATTTTGGAGTTAACTCAGTTCATGTATATTTAAACACTGTTGAACTAGCAGCATAATCGGACATTTTCTACGAAAAGATCACCTGTAATTTGATGGTCGTCGCATTACGACTGAATATATTCAACTTCAAAATCAACAACTACAAGATGAAAAGAGAACGGGCAACGCTGTTTTTGGTTAAAAATACATGTTATTTGAAATTGCTTCCACATACCATCTCTCAAAATAGATTTAAAAAAAACATTTTAGCCATGGGCATAACACAAAAAGTGCATTCAGGTTTTGAAAAGGACAATAAATATGTTCATTTTCAATTTACTGTATTTATTTTTAGCTCACCTGAGCACAAAGTGCTCAAGGTGAGCTTTTGTGATCGCCCTTCGTCCGGCGTCCGTCGTTGTGCGTCGTCCATCATCAACAATTTGCTTTAAATGACATCTCCTCTGAAATCGCTGCACAGAATTTAATGAAACTTGGCAGGAATGTTCCTTGGGTGAGGCTCTACAAAAGTTGCTAAAATAAAGTTGATCCATGAAGAACTCTGGTTGCCATGGCTACAAAAAGAAAAATAATTTAAAAACTTTAAAAATCATCTCCTTCAAAACTACTGGCCAGATTTCAAAATAATTTGGTACAGATGTTCCTTGGGTCAACCTCTACCAAAGTTGTGTATATAGAGAAACCTTTAAACAACATCTCCTCTGAAACCACTGGACAGAATTTGATTAAACTTGGCAGGGATGATCCTTGGGTCAACCTTCACAAAAGTTGCTAAAATAAACTTGATCCATGTAGAACTCTGGTTGCCATGGCAACAAAAAGAAAAAAAATATGAAAACTTTAAAAATCATCTTCTTCAAAACTACTGGCCAGATTTCAAAATGATTTGGTACAGATGTTCCTTGGGTCAACCTCTACCAAAGTTGCTAAAATTATTCCGATCCGTAAAAAAACATGGCCGCCAGGGGCGGGGCTTATTTGCCTTATATGTATATAGAGAAACCTTTAAACAACATCTCCTCTGAAACCACTGGACAGAATTTGATTAAACTTGGCAGGGATGATCCTTGGGTCAACCTTCACAAAAGTTGCTAAAATAAACTTGATCCATGTAGAACTCTGGTTGCCATGGCAACAAAAAGAAAAAAAATATGAAAACTTTAAAAACCATCTTCTTCAAAACTACTGGCCAGATTTCAAAATGATTTGGTACAGATGTTCCTTGGGTCAACCTCTACCAAAGTTGCTAAAATTATTCCGATCCGTAAAAAACATGGCCACCAGGGGCGGGGCTTATTTGCCTTATATGTATATAGGGAAAACTTTAATCAACATTTCCTCTGAAACCACTGGACAGAATTTGATTAAATTTTGCAGGAATGATCCTTGGGTCAACCTTCACAAAAGTTCCTAAAATAAACTTGATCCATATAGAACTCTGGTTGCCATGGCAACAACAAAAAAAAAATGAAAACTTTAAAAATCATCTTCTTTAAAACTACTGGCCAGATTTTAAAATAAATTGGTACAGATGTTCCTTGGGTCAACCTATTTATCTCAGGTGAGCGATTTAGGGCCATCATGGGCCTCTTGTTTAAATTTGGAACTCATTGTTTCATCCAGGGACTCATTGATTTAGCTTTGGGACTCATTATTTTCAAACATATGAGTCCTTGGACTCATAACATGGAATTTCTAGATTAATCACTGTATAATACTGAACCATTGCAGACTGCAAAGTTAAAATGCATTTCTATTTTTAAAAACTCTTTCTAGATTAAATACATGATAAATAATATCATTAAGACATAGATCTATAATTGTGATCTACACGATTACATCAATTTTGCACAATTTCTACTTAGTATGTATAAAGTTTGGACCCGTTGTTTTGTGTATTTGACCCATTGTTTTGGTGCTCAGACTCATTGATTAGAAAGAAGTGCACCATTTGACCCATAGTAATGAATTTCGAGATTAATCTCTGCAGACAGTGGTCTCCTATGACAGTTTTACCCATACTTTTAGTTTCTTATATATGTATATGAAATTAGAAGTGCTCTTATCGAGATTACAAATGTTTTCAAAGGGAAAAAGAAATTGTCGACAATTTAATTAATTATGTGCTTGATTAAATGCATGTGTTTTTATAAGACTGTGTTTTCTGTATGTATCCTTTAAGTGCCATGGGGATATCTTATGAGAAAAATTAAGTCTTTTTCCCTCAAGTTTTATTATGTTTTAATACTTGAGAGTTCTTTATTGAATGTGACTGCAAGAATTAATGAGGTAAAGTTTAATATAAAAAGAAATTTAAAGAAAAAATTGCACACAATGAGGCAACAACAAAAGACTAAAGAGACCAAGACTTTGTGGAGAACAATTTGTATCTTCCAAAATACTATTAACAATATTGAGAGTACTGTTTTTGTCTATTTTAAGGAACAGAACTTCACAACATGACTGTGTGAAGATGTAGATGTGAAAAAAGAATTGTTTTATCAAACTCTGAAAATATCACGTCAATGGACAGCAACATTCAGTCTTGATCAGGGTACCTTTAATTTGTTGGTTTATAGGTCGGTCAGTTTTTAAGCCTTTACCTCATAAAGATTGTGTTTTGATGCTTAGGCATACTGAACCCAATAGATCAAGATCAGCCAGCTGCTTCATATCATATTTAACTCGGATTCTACTGCCTGAACAGAAAAATCCATTGTTTTTTAGCTCACCTGAGCACAACGTGCTCATGGTGAGCTATTGTGATTGCCTTTTGTCCGGCGTCGGTGCGTGTGTACATCCGGTGTCAACAATTTCCTTTAAACATCTCCTAGCTCCTAAACTGCTGAATGGATTTTGACCAAACTTTACAGGAATCATCCTTATAATGCCCTCTATCAAAGCTGTTCATTTTATTTTGAGTAAGTCACAGGAGCTAAAAATATATTTTAGAAATGCAAACTTTGAAAATCTTCTTCTGCAAAACTGCAAGGCCTAGAGCTTAGGTATTTGGTGTGTAGCATTATCTAGTGGATCTCTACAAAGTTTGTTCAGATTATGACCCTGGGGTGAAAATTGGATCTGCTACAGGGGTCACTTGAATTTGCATAGGCTTATATATATATAGGGGAAAAAAAAGAAAAATCTTCTCAGAAACCACAAGGCCTGAAGATCAGATAATTGGTGTGTAGCATTACCTAGTGGATATCTTCCATGTTTGTTCAAATCATGGCCTTGAGGTCAAAATTGGCCCCGCCCCAGTTGTCACTATATTTAACAAAGACTTATATAGAAAAAAAATAGAAAAGTGTTCTTCTCAGAAACCACAGGGATTGGAGTTAAGATATTTAGTGTGTAACATTGCCTTATGAACATCTACCGGTTTTGTTAAAATCATGGCCCTGGGGACAAAATTGGCTCCGCCCCAGGGATTACTTGATTTTACATAGGCTTAAATAGGAAAATCTAGAAAAATCTTCTTCTCAAAAACCGCAAGGCCTAAAGTTTAGATATTTGGTGTTTAACATTGCCTTATGGACATCTATCAAGTATGTTCAAATCATGGTCCTGGGGTCAAAATTGGCCCCGTCCCAGGGGTCACTTGATTTTAGATAGACTTACATAGGAAAGATTTTTAAACGATATCCTTGTCAGGAACCACACGATCATGGGTTTAGATATTTGGTATGTAACATGGCCTTGAACCAAGTTTTCAAATCATGGCCCTGGGGTCAAAAATGGTCCAACACTAGGGTTAACTTTGATATTTTGACCACATGCAAACTTTTTGTGTGGAATTAAGAATATATTGCTGTTCTTCTGCAAGGATTTTGTATTCAGTATGACTATGTTGTAAAAGACAATGAAAACAATATAACTCAGGTGAGCGATTCAGGGCCATCTTGGCCCTCTTGTCAAATATTTTATTTGTTTTGTTGGATTTTATTTCTCACCGACAGAATTTCAGTCATTTGGAGATGATGTCTACTTGAGACAGATATAGTGCTGCTACACTGCAGTATCAGGCCATAATGTAGCATGATACCACACCCAGTCACATTATCCTGACACCGTGCCGATCAGTCCTGGAACTTACCCTTATATGCTGAGCGCCAAACAAAGGATCTATACCAGTACCATTTTTTATGACTTAGGTATGTCTCGGCCAGGGATAGAACCCACGACCTCTGCTTTTGAGGCAAAAGCTCTAACCACTTGGCCACAGGGGACATTTTGTTCATATATCATTTAAAGTTCCAGAAATTAAAATTCAGTTGTAAGTAAATTGATATTCAAGCCATGAATTTGTTCATGAATATCCATGAGATAGAGAGATTTTGATATTCATGATTGAATGTACTCAATGGGCAATATTAGTTATTAAGTGTTCATCCGAACAGTCAGCTGACATTGAAGAAATTTATTTCTTTTTACATTAACACTGTAGAACATACAGAGTTATTTTGAACCTTCTATGCGGTTAAGAACTAATACAGCAATAACCCCAAGTTCACCAAAATCATATCAGTTGTACTCAGTCAGAAACAGTGACAGTAGCTCACCAACTGCAGTACTTTGGTTCCTGACATGATTACCGAATTCTTCAGTTTTTTGGCCAGCAGTATGATAAATGTAAACATACAAGGCTGATGCAATGTTGAAAGTTTATACAATTCAAAAATAACCGTACATGTTATAGTTTTTCCCCCTACACACTCACTACCTGTTGCATTTCTCCTGGAAATACAGAGACCATGTTAAACCACTGAAAGACTTTATCAGGCTGGAAATAGTGAAAAGACAAAAAATTATCTATGAATGATAGTTCTTATATCATACACCATAGATCATTTCTTCTCATATTCATGATTAAAAAAGTTTCCTGTAAGCCTATTTCAAGGTATTATTATATTAACTTGTTAGACAATTGGAAAACTTTATCCAACTGAAAAATTATCACTTTGAATACATGTACATTAAGATGAAACTATCCATGACTGATAAGTTATATCATACACTATAAAAGATAATTTCTTATCATTTTTATGATAATAAAAGATTATAGCATGCCCATTTTTAAGTAATATAATATTAATTTGTTGGACCATCAACTCTGAATACATGTACATTTAAGATGTTAGTATTTATGTAATTCTTTTTAGCTCACCTTGCAGGAAGTGCCAAGGTGACCTTTTGGGTCAGCCTTTGTCCGGTGTCCGGCTTCGAGTGTTATCAGCAATTTACTTAAAAAATCTTCTTCTCTGAAACTACTGATGGGAGAGTGATCAAACTTAGCAAGGATGTTCCTAAGGTGGTCCCCTATAAAATTGTTCAAATGGTTCCGGTCTGTTGCATAATTAGGTCACAGGAGCTAAAAATAGATTTTGAAAGTGAAATCTTAAAAAAGCATCTTCTCTGAAACCACAAGGCCTAGAGCTTAGATATTTGTTGTGTGGCTTTGTCTAGTAGACCTCTGCCAAGTTTGTTAAAATCATGACCCTGGGATCAATATTGGCCCCGCCCCAGGGGTCACCTGATTTTAGATAAGCTTATATAGGAAAGAATTAGAAAAATCTTTTTGTCAGAAACCTGAAGGCCTGGAGTTTAAATGAGAGGGTACAGTGGTCGCCTGTCCAGACCACTTACACCACCACCAGAGCCATCAAGAGTGATTAATATAAGTTGTGATAACTTGTTTTAAAATCGATGTAAGATAAATAAAGTTTTAAAAAAAAATGATGAATATTATTGATAGATACATGAACAAGTGTGTGACAAATTTCTGACATGCGATTTTCATGGAAAATGTTTTGTAGAGATGATAGCTGTCCAGAGTTCTGAGTGGTGACCTTTTTATCTTATTACAATAGAATCTACCCACAAATATTTCCATGTAGATTAGTATCATATCTGTGTTTGTGGTGAGAATAACTGTAATACTTTTTACTTTATTAGATCTTGCAGATTCTAAAGGTCATGGAACTATCCATTGACAGTTTAGTCCTCCCCCAGGAAACTGCAGATACAACATGGATAAACTCAATCAGTCAGGCTGACCAGACCTTGTATACTGTTCAGTACATATCACTACAAAACCGTGTCAAGGTCAGGCTGAAATTATATTCAGTCTGATCTGACTTTAAAATTGTTAAGCATGATAGAAAAAGTTATATTCAAGAAGTAGAGGCCAGAGCACTGACTGACTTCATTATAGAAGGAACAGTGGCAGTGTTGGGTTCATCTGATTGTGTAGGGACATTATCAAGATCGTCAGATTCTGCATGATAATGTCACACCTATCCTGAGTGTCTATTGTTTCAAGCTTTGATTTATCCTGACAGTCCCTTGACACTTCCTTCAGTGCTTCAACAAGTTCTACAATATTGTTGACTCCGTCACTATTGTTTCTCTGTATACCATAGATCAAACTGGTGATTGTCACTCGTGGTGGCCTAGATGTTACACAATTATATTTATCTGGATACAGTCAAGTTAAGTGAGCTCAACGTCTGGGTGGCTATAAGTTAAATGAGGTGAAAAATGTCAAAATATTATGAATTGGTCTGAATTGGGAACATAATTTTGGAAAGATAATTTGATTTAGTAATATCAGAGTGACATATTATGAAGTTGATGTGAATATTTATGGCATATTTACTGAAGATGGTGAAATATGTATTTTAATATATAAATGATTTATTGGCTTTATTTCAATGATAAACCTACCACATTGCTGAAGTTAATCCACATTGATGCTCTGAATGTCTACTTATTCAGGAATACAAAAAGATACATGAATACTTTACCTCATGAATATTCATGTACTCATTTATGATTTGGTGAATATCAGTTAACTCAACTGTAAATGGTATATGAAACATTAGACCATGCAGACTTGTAGAATCTGAACTACACTTCTGTTTGAGCAAACAGAGAAAACCCTGATCAGACAGCTCCTTTTTAGCTCACCCGAGTACAACGTGCTTTATCATAATCAGATTTGGGACATGTATAGCTTGTGTGAAGATTAAGCTTTGATGAGCTGTTAGGGATCTAATGGGTCAAGGTCACTGGAACTATAAAAAAAAAAAAAAAAAAAAAAAAAAAAATCCATTTTTACTTACTGGCTGTCCCAAAACTGAACTTTGACTTGAATGAAATGTTATAATCAAGCTCGTCATTTCTAAGCTTGTCTGAAGATAAATCTTTGAAGAGATGGTCGTGGTCAAGGTCACTGTTATTAAATATGGACTCCTGTGTTTGTTCGTAATGTTTAAATCAGGATTTAAATAGTTTAATGATGTTTTGGACACATTTATCTCCTGTTCATAAGATAAAAAGTATTTTTGATTGATTCTTCTTGAGACTTGTTCAGACAATTTCTCCATTACTTGGTACTTTAATTCTTGTAGCAACTTTCAGCAAGTAGAAAATACCTCCATACTCCATACCTACAAGCAGTATGCAGGGGTGTTAGTCACCTCTGTGACAGTTCTAGTTGATTCAAGCATGGCTTCTAAGGCAAGGGCTACACCCTGGAAAGAAATACAGTTTCTCTTGAATCTATCATAGTTATTGACTATCGACAGACTTTTATATGATTTTGTACATTTATTTGTATATCCTAGAGAAAGGGCCCTTCACATAAACTCTTGTTCAGTCTATTTTGTGGGCCAATTAATGCTAGAAGTCCCATGTTTAAGCACTAGACTGTCAGTAGGTCGACATGAAATGAAACATCAGAATCTTCCCCTTTATTGTTCATTTCACGAGGGTCTGCATCAGTGGGTAGATAAGATGATATAATGACAAGACTTCTGTTCATCCTCATCCCATTTCATAGAGGCAATAACAATATCTAACATGTGTTAAATGTTTCGGTTTATGACTCTTGTGTAATACAAGCACTTGGATATTAAAGATTGAGTGATAGTTAGTAGCTATTTAAACCTAAACCTTATGGAGTGCCATCAATGAACTGTTCATGGCTTGACAGCATTTCAGTCATTTTAAGTGCAAATCACACTGTAGACATATGGCCTTATAGCACACCCGTTCATATACTCCTGACATTAGGGCCATCCAGTCTTGGACGTGCCCTTGCATGCTGATTACAAGGCAAGGAAGATATTGATGACTTTGGTATGTCACGGTTATGGATTGAACCCACAACCTCCATTTTATGAGGAAGACTTGCCCATCAGGACGGGCCCTAGCAAGGAACCTGACTTATATACCAAGTATACAACAAGATCAACCTATTAGTATCTAAATTAATAGGCTAATCAGAATCAATGCTCTCTGCATTGGTCGTTTTCTGGATCTTGTCCACTTGGTGAGATATTTTACCCATCATGAATATTCATGCATAAATGTATGACTTGATGAATATTTATTTTTTAAACTTTTGATATTTTGCAATTAATTATAAATTATGGATTTTTCATTTCCATGCAGACTGTATAAAATCTAAGTTTCAATATTGTATGAGCAAACAGAGGGGCTGTCTGATCTGGGTCTGTTCTGTTTACCATGTGTGTCAAAATGGGTTCATAATGAAGTAAAAGGGATAAGCAAGGTCCCCAGACCATGAGCTGTAACCACTGTGCATAACTGCATATATAATGTTCCTTTTAATGTAAAATAAAACTTAAAAATAGCTGAGATTAATAATAAAACGTTTGAAGCTGGGGATTTGAGTGTCTGCTAGTTCCTCTTGTATAAGCTCAGTTCCTAGGATCTGAAGGAGATCAAACAAGCAGGCAGACACCCAAGAGAGTGGGGTCTTTTCGTTTTGAAGGGTTAACACATTTTTTTTAAATGAAAATTGTGCAATTACACAAGTTATTACTTTTATTGGAGTAGTTAAATGGGAAGGATGATTTTATGCATAGCAAAAAAAAAAAAAAAAAAAAAAAGGCATTCTAAGAATCTAGAATACTCTGATGGCAGTAGTGATAATAAGATAGATCATATAAGTGGGAAACTAAATGGGCCATGAAGTCAGTATGGCACAGATATTGTTGTAAAATCCGGATGCTTAATTAGTGTTCCTGCTGTGTAATTTTATGACCCATCTGAACTGGTACCCAAAGGCCATCTCGTGACATAGCAGGCATAATGCTGTTACCATTATGAGCCCTACTCATTGTGTCTGAACTAAAACTCGAGGTTCAGCGTATTTTGACAGTCAAGAAGCACATTAACCCTTTCCCTCATATAGACTCATTTTGACGCCCTCAATAGGTATCACATAAAGCCTGATCTGCAGAAAACCACAGTTAAACCTTACCAAATTTAATTACAAAATCCTCATTTCCAGACCACTGAGGAGCAGCGAACAGCATAAAACCAGATCAGCCTGCGAGTTACTCGCAGGTTGGTTTTATGCTGTTCGCATAGGCCTTTTCATGGTGTCCTGTATGAGGGAAAGGGTAACCGTTAAGGTCATGTTTATGCCACTGAGGATTTTGATAAAGAATAAAGAATCGTCATTATTGTACAGTCTCTTTAAAATTTCACTTATAATGTTATGACCTTTTAGAATAGTGAAAGTATGCCTCCAAAAGATATCATTTACATAAATTGCATTGAAAGATAAAAAAAAAGTTACAAAAGGAGGACCCTTAGTGTACACAAGCATCTGGATAGAACCACCTACTGTTAGCCATCTGGAAGGTCAATTCTCCCATGAAAAGTCTAAGTGACCAGAGCTAGACTTGAACCCACATCTCTGAGGAGTAACAATAACCACTTGGCCACAGAGTCCCCCCAATCCCCCTATGTAACAATATTGGCTCTCAAACTGTTCAGATTTTATATCGTTCACTACCTGCTTAGAAAGGAAGGCAATATTTTAACATTATATTAAAACAATTAATTACTTTCATGCTGATCTGGTTATACAATTGTTTGATATAAGATGGTATATATAATGGAAGGGTAAAGGGTTGATTGATTACTCACATAATCTGGTTTAATTGCTTCATAAGTTTAACCATGTCCTGATCTAACTTGTTTTTAGCTCACCAGAGCACAATGTGCTCAAGGTGAGCTATTAGGATCACCCGGTGTCTGTTGTTGGCTGTTGTGTGTTGTCCATCAACAATTTGTTTAAACAACATCTCTTCTGAAACCACTGAACAGAATTTGATTTAACTTGGCAGGGATGATCCTTGGGTGAACCTTCATGAAAGTTGCTAAAATAAACTTTATCCATGTAGAACTCTGGTTGCCTTGGCAACGGAAAGAAAAAAAAGAGAAAACTTTAAAGATCATCTCTTCTGAAACCATTGGTTGGAATCTAATCCTCTTTGGTAAAAATGGTCACCTCATGAATGTCTACCATGATTGCTAAAATAAAGTTGATCCCTTGAAAAATGAGGCCCCTAGAGGGTCAGCTATTTTCCTTACATACTCTATTTAGAAAATTTCAAAATTCTTTTCCTGTGAAACCAATGGTCAGAATTTGATTCCATTTTGCAGAAATAGTCACCTCATGAATGTCTTTCATAATTGCTTAAGTAAAGTTGATCCCTTCAAAAATGAGGCACATAGGGGGTCATGTAGTTTCCTTATAGAAATGACTTGATTCATTTTATATAAGATGATGTACTCTGGTGAGCAATCTAGGGCCATTATAGCCCTCTTGTTTAGCTTGTCTGATCGCTGGGTCGTTGTTATCATTGTTGTCGTCGTTGTCATGCAAAAGCTTTACTGTAGCCCACTGCTCAAACACAGATGAACGCATGCGGTGCTCTTGTTTATTCATATGGGGAAGCAGGATCAGGCAAGATGAAGAAATGAAATGTTTTTATGTGTTTTAAGAAATTGGAGAGGAAATTGTAATGTCATTAAATGTTGAATTTGAATGATTTTACAATGGTTGCTCAATATTTCAGCTGAACATTTCATTTCCAGTTTAAGATCTAAATCAGCAGGTGTTATAATCTAATGTATTCTGTAATTTACCTTGCATCAGGTATTTTGACTGTATTATTGAATTCCACTTTTATAATTTGTTAAAGGTGAACTTACATATAAGGTATCAGGGTGTAGCCAGAAGTGTTTGAATGATGAAGCCCATGCCAAAGGCGATGGCAAGTACCGATGGCACAGATGGAGAGTGTGAAGTGGACTTGGCCTCCTTCGTGTCAGGGGGTTTTCCAGTGAGAAAAACTGGACAATTTGTGGGATTTCTTGTGATGTCTGAATAAAATTTTGACTATATTTAGGCTACTAGTTTGGTTTAAGCATCTCAGAGTCTCAAGTGTTTCTAAGTTTCTTTTATATTTTACAAGCATTTTTTTTTAACATTATCCTTTTTACAGTCTCCTGTAATATGCAGCCAACATGTTTTTAGCAACTAGCTTCAAAGTGACATTACTGCAATGTTTTTGATCTCCATTTAGCAACAACCTGTGTTAAGAAGCCACTGGTGTTAAGAAGCCACCGGTGTTAACCCTTTCCCTCATAGAGGACACCATGAAAAGACCTATGCGAACAGCATAAAACCAGATCAGCCTGCGAGTAACTCTCAGGCTGATCAGGTTTTATGCTGTTCGCTGCTCCTCAGTGTCTGGAAATGAGGATTTTATAATTAAATTTGTAAGGTTTAACTGTGGTTTTCTGCAGATCAGGCTTTATTTGGTACCTATTGAGTGCATCAAAATGAGTCTATATGAGGGAAAGGGTTAAGCAACCACTTTCTCCAATTACCTTGACAGAGTTGATACATATGAAATCTGTATCCAGAGTAAGATTTTATGTAGACAAATGTTTTGTAGCCCATTTGTATAACATTTGTTAAGCCAATTAATATCCTTGTTTAACAATGCAGTCTGAGACAGTTCCAACTGGGGCGTCGTCATATCTTTGTAGAAGTAAAACAGGGTCTGATGTTTTTCCATTTCTTCATGGGGAGTAAAAACCCTCAGAGTCTGTCATCTGAATATTGAAACCAGATAAGATAACAAATCATGAGATAGACTCATCAGCTTGCAGCTTCATCTACTAATTAACTTTTAAGTACTTCTAATGAATCAGAAGGAAAAACTTTTTTTTCATCACTGATTGTGCTGCAATTGAGTTCAAAGGTCTTAGTGTATTTGTCATCTATTGTAAAGAGCTACTGGTTGTTTGTATAGTACACACCTGTACAGATAGGTTCAATCTCTCTGTTCCACCTAGAGGGCCATTCTGATAGAGTTTGTGAATTCACTTTTCAAGTCTATCAGATTAGCTCTTGCTAATCACAATGTGTGATGGTGCTTCACTACAGTTCTTGAAATTTTATGAGAAAAAGTCTAAGAATGTATAGAAGAAAGCTTTACTTTTGGATAAACAAAGATAGCACTTAGAAGTGCAGTGCACAAGATTCTTAACTCAGTTTTTTAACCTGCATATTGTCAGGATTTTGTGATAAGACCATCTTTGGAAGGACTCTGTTATGCCCTTTTTTAAATTTTGTCCTTCTACATTTTTGAAGGGATTTTGACAAAACTTTCACAGGATTACTGCCATGAACTGTTGTCAGACTTTTGTGATTCAATTATTTTTAACTGATTTTTGCCTCTTTTTGTCAAAAATGTCTTCCGAGCGCAACTCCTACATATCTGAACAGATTTTTACACAACTTTCACATGGCTATTGTCATGAACTTCCCCAGTGCATAATTATCATCAGGATTTTTTTTGTGATTCCATCATTTTTGACAGAGTAGTGTCCCTTTATTATATTTGTTAAAAAATATCTTCAGAGTGCAACTATTTCTACATTTCTTAAGGGGTTATGATCAATAGTTAACAGGATTATTAACATCAAGAGCACCAATGCATATTGTCTGGGTTTTGGAATTCAGACATTTTTGGCAGAGTTATGCCCCTTTATGAATTTTGTCAATTTTAATTTCTGAGTGCAACTCCTCCAGCATTACATTCTTTCATGGTAGGAAAGAGGCAAGCGGTAGGAGATTGAAGACCTGGTTTTGAGTCATTTTATGACTCTTTTCTTGAGTTATTCCCTTTTGTTGTATGTTGAACATACCTCATGATTCTAGTTTTCCAGGGAAACTTGGAATATCTCTCAAGTGTCACTACCATGAGTGTAGATTTGGATTTAAATGTACTAAATAAAGAAATCATATATACATGGTAGGGGCATTAATTTTGTCACCTTCAGTGTTAGCTTAGGTTAGCACATTGTTGTTGTTATTGTTGTTGTTTTAACTTAAAAGTAAATACGAAAAGGTTAATGACAAGAACTGATCTGATCTTTCCAGTGTCTACAGATATATTAAATTGATTTACAGGCTCTCTAGTAGCTTTACTGGGATAATAGGTAGTCAAAAGTTGACCTCATTTACACAAAAGAATAGATGATTTTGTTTGTGATACTATTGGTGAGAGTTGATCAAGCCATAAGTAAGAAAGACAGGGCTTAAACTTTTATTGCCAAAGATGGAAAAGATGCAAAGCCAGAAGGGCTTACAATTATATTTAGATTATAGATTATAAAAACACATTTACTAAGACCTTAATATACAAAGTTTGTAATATGTATCAATTAAATGAATGTTTTTTTATTTTATTTTTTTTTTATAAAGTACAAAAGTACAGGATGCAGTTTAAAAATTAAGTATGCAAAGGATTAAAAATTTGGCATATTTGTAAATATCAAATTTCTGTTCTGTTAATTTTATTTCAAAATGGCTGGCATTTATATGAGTCTTTCATCTAATTGCTGCATATATGTCACTTATATATTTTGCATTCTAACACTTCCTAGAAATTTCATGTGCCACAGCCAAAACATTTTTGGTACAGAGAGAGGGCTTTATGACCAACATACAAAACAATGTGCTTGGTACATAACTCATTCATGACCAAAAACAATCAAACAATTCTGTTTACTATGTAACAACACGTGAAAGCATGGGAATCCAAAATATGTTGTGCTAAATGCGACAGGATCCATATAAATCGCCGTTACTGGGATAAACACTGTCTGACATTGTCTAGTACCTGTCTAGTTAGACAAGAGGACATGTTACACTGTCATTGGTACATTTGTACATAGTTACACGTAACTCAGTTTTCTGTAAATTTTTGCTTTGATGTTCGCAATGACTACAGGAAAAAATAAACAGGGAATGTATTTTTGCTTGTATTACTTGTTGTATCAAGTGATTTTTATCTGAATGTGACAAAACTTGTGCAGGATTATATAATGAAAATGAGAACATGCCGGAATAAAGGGTAAACAGTAACCAAGGAAGATAAGATCTAATAATTATGATAAAGCTATACAGTATTACGATAACTCCATAACAATAATGTTGAATATTTTTCAAACCATTGGCCCCAAATATTTTTTTTATCAATTGTTGTGGTACAGTCATGATGATATAAAGGTTCTAATCACATTAAATCTTTAAAATCTTTAAAGGAATACGCTCGGCTGATAACAACTAGGTTTTAATTGAAAGATATTGATGTAAATAAACCAATTTAATTACTCATTTCATTGAATCAATCGTAATAAGAAAGAAATTGCAAGCTAAAGACGTCTATTTACACCAATTTGCTCCGAGACATGGGCGCAGACATTGTTTACGTCTCGTGGTCTCGCGAGACTTTTTTTCAACAATCGTGACGTCACAGACACACTTCTGGTTGCGTACATACATTGAAATATAGAAGGGAATTACGTGTATTGTGGAGAAATTGTTTGAAAAATGTTTATTATTTGAATATGATGAAAATATATTATTAAAAGATTAAACTATGATCATTTTATTGTTTTCTTACTCGTGAGTGAGAGAGTCTGGAGCCCTCGTCCTATGACCTTTGTATGCCAGAATGGTAATGAATGCAACTTCTAAAACAGAATCATTCAGAACTAAGGTGTGAAAGTCCGTATGGTTCGTAATGCACGTAAGTTCATCTAAATTTCCAACAACCAAGTCACTCGATTTGCAACATACATTTCCATATTGGATGGCATCATAACACAGTTATCAATACATTTTCCCTTTTTGTTGGCGTC
>CM037785.1:49159356-49184356 GCA_021229015.1 Solen grandis | reverse complement strand
ACTATCGACATTAATGTTATTTTCATTATCATTATTATATATAAATGCATCTTTTTTAGTTTGCAAAAGAATTGATATGCTACAATGGTCAGAGAATTCTGAGGGATTATCAATACTGAAATCTTTTATATATTTCATGTCATTCGGGTGTATAAGAAAATAATCGACAACACTTGTTCCATTAGTTGAGTAAAACGTATAATTCCCGGTTTCTGAGTCATTATGTAATCGACCATTTGCTATTATAAGAGATGTACTGCAGCATATCTCTATTAGGCGTTTACCTTGATTATCAAGTATGCGATCTTTAGATACCCTTGATGTAATATCCGAATTATCAGTTATTAAACCATCAACATAGAAAACACACACTGAGAGAAGAAATCCAGGATTCAAAATGAACTCGTCCGGGTCTCGATTATAAAATAAATCTCAAGTTATCACAGTCGCCGATCCAAGCATCGAACCACCTATATTAAAATGCATTAGTTAAGATTTGTAAAAGTATATACAAAACTACATGAAGTAATGGGAGCTACATTACGGTGAGTACTTAACTACTCAGTCATCATGCAGTACAGAAAACAGAATCAATTTACAATCTATTTATACTCTAAGCACATAGATACATGTGATATAAGTAATAAAAGATACATACTTTATAATAACGCAGTACGGTTTAAAATAGTTGTACAAAAAGAAAAAAAAAGTTCTATGACACGTGTCACTTTTTATGCATTTATATGGGTATCCCCGTTATAAGTCAACAGGATTCGGGGAATCATCCCCAGTTGACCTTACAACATAAAATATAATGTTTCATGAACAATTTTTTACAGTGTTAACATAATTTTTATTTTACTTCAGCACATATAGAGTGTTTACTTTATGCATTGTATATTATACTTACAAAAGAATACAAAGTTTTAAAAAGGAGTGTGACATTAGTGTAGCAAAAAAAAATAACTGATAGTAATTAAGGTTCTGGAACTTTAATGCATATTATCAAAAATCGCAAAAATATCAAATAACAAGACACTCAATTGTAAAGTTTTATCATCAGCTGTAACTTGTGTCATTGCGGGTCCCCAAAGGGTGACCCGCTATATTTTACACGATCTGTTGAGGAGGTATATGGAGAATTTGCGGCTCTTTCTTTATAGTTAAAAAGCGTTCTTTTAACACAAAAATTCGGCACACAGTCTTTGGTTACAGTCCACTATTTGTGAATGTTTTTCTTTATGTCAGTCACAATCAATTCTTTCTCCCTGATTTCAATTTGCAAATGAAAATTTTATATTTCTACTTAAACACGAAAAGCTTAAAGATTTATTTTTGCAAATAACGATTTAATCTATTTTCTTGAACAAGAAAGAATTTAACACTTTCGAGTCAATCGCAACAGAGCGGGCGTTTATTTTTTTTAGAAAGCGCGTGAATTTGTGCAAATGAATAAAACTACGTCGCACATTGTGTGACGCCACCGTGGTGCAGTTGGTAAAGCGTAGGTCTAATTAGGCCAAAGGTCTAGTTCGATCCCGATTCATCTTCTTCTTCCTATTCTTGTTTCTTTTTTCTTTTTTTTCTTTTTTTTTGAATACGCGATTTTTTGGTGGAAAGAAAGTATTATTTTAAGTTGTATGCGATTTTCAATTTTAATTGTACAAACATATTAAGTTGAAAATCCTGAAAGGATTAGTGAATTAACTTAGTTCAAAACATCATTAGAGTAATTTTTGCTTGCATGGGTTTTCCTCACCAATAAGACTGGTAGGAGGACAAAGACCATGAACAGTTTGTGTGATGTCCTGAGCATTCGAAAGCTGCGCAAAAGAAACTTTGGAAATCTACATGTATGTCGGATTTGTTTGTGGGCCCGATGTGATACTCTGTATCACAGTTCTTCTTCTTGTTTTTTTTAACCAATGTCCAGCTTGGCGCCGAAAAACAAAAAGGATTAAAAGTTCTGAAATACATTTTTATTATGAAATGCATAAATTATTGACCAAAACTTGGCTCTAATTTTTTTATATATTAAACAGAAGCATAGCTGAGAAGGAGAAACAAATTTGTTATAGCCTTCATAAATATCAGAATAAGAAAGAAGATTTAAAAAAATCTAGAAATCAAAGTTTTGAGTAGATAAAATGTTAGCTACGTGTCGTGTTGCCTCGTGTTTTCTGATCATAAATCTACATGGCAGCACACAGAATACTGTTGTAATTGGAAATTCGAGAATTTGCTATTAAAAAGAAATCTGTGGCACATGTAACGCATTTTCAATCGAATTTGGACATTTAAATCGACACAGTAACTGCTATCTCTGTGCTTAACATTTCTAGGACTTGAATAATATTGAAATTGCTTAATCAAATTATATATCCAGGTCCTGAAATGGATTTTTTTCTGGCGCTGAATAAAAGTAGGTTTCGATGTACTCTCTTGTCAGAATAATAGGTTTCAGAATATTTATAAATAAAGATATTATCATTTACACCTCATACGAACAAGCCTCTGGCATGGGTGTTTAATTTGTATCGTGTCTGGGTATGAATTTTCATCATTATTCACAGCGCACAATCTGATTTGATTGATTTATTTTTATTTGATTGTAATTTACTCCAGGTCACATTTACTTTATGTAAACGTATCGTTTGAAATATGGCTTTCTAGAAAATATAACTGTTCTGTTTCATGTGACTAACTAGATAAGTATGATCTTCTTTTTTTTTTTTTTTTTTTTTTTTTTTTTTTTTTTTTTTTTTTTTTTTTTTTTTTTGTAAATTTATTGAGGACAATGGATTTCATGTATCTAAAGCAAGACATGATGAAACGTATATTACATGGAGAAACCACCGATCGCTTTCTAAATACTGCCACTTCAAAGCCCCATTTAATGTGCATAGGCGTGAAAATTTAGAAATAATTAGACTAAAAGATGAATTATCGGCTTTGTTGTTTTAAATTAATTTTATCTAATTTTCTTAATTAAGTCGAATCCCCGATGAGAGATCAAAGATACTAACTGGATCAGTGAGCGCTGGGTTTTGTGGAAGTTTTAGACTCAGTGTTTGAGGTGTTAAGCTGTTATCATCTTGAAGAAATTATTTACTATGTGATGACAAGTAATGGTGTATATCATAAATTTGTCTAAATCACACATTCAGGGGGGTATTATGGAGAGCAAGCCACACTTAATGTCTTATTGAAGTAAACACGTTTCATGTGATGTCACCATTCCTAGTTATACCTCATATATTCGATCAATTAACGAGAAATAAAACGTGCTCATAAATATAAACTATGGTGGCATACTTCTGCCAGCCACTTATACACCTAATATGTCGAAACTTTTCTGAAAAATTGTCACATATTCAGTTATTATCTGGCAAGTAGAAAATGTTCAAGTTATCCACTTAGGTATCTTAACAGGACTAAACTGTCTGTTAGTGCCCACTACTGCCAATCACATATTCACTTAGGTTAAATGGATATCATACATTTTTCCAGATAATTATGTGAAAAAAAAGCTTTTTATCCACATAATTTAACTGACTAACTTGAAAAAAGGCGAGATATCCAGTTATTTAAAAAGGGGGTTAAATGGATACATAAAAATAAGTGGGAAATATAGTGGGCACTGACAGACAGTTTTGTCCTGTTAAGATACCTTTGAGGATAACACGAAAGATTTCTACTTGCCAAATACTAACTAAATATGTGACAATTTTTCAGAAAAAAATTCGACATAGCTAAGTGGATAAGCGGCTGGCAGAAATATGCCACCATAATAAACTATAAAGTTATACATAACTTATTTTAATGAGTCATGGTTGTATCCTTTTAGATCGACTGTATTCATTGTAGGGGTTTTTTCCTATAAATATATTTTTATGTTTAATATAATATGCACTTCGTAATTGTGTGTCGGTATGTTCATAATTACACGAAGTCTCTTTCGGACTCAAGCCATACCATAATGACACATAATCGGACGCAATTATGACTCTTCTTTAGGTACACATTGCTGATACAGTTGATACTATAGATATATAGTCTGACGTAACTAGGATCACCTAGAATATTTCGTCAGGAAGTCGTCTTAATTCGATGACATTTTAAGATAGCCGTATGTTGTTGACGCCCAAGAGCATTGACTTTATGGTATAAACTATTTCTTTCGGATATCATAGTTCACTAATTTAGTCCACAATATTAAAACAACCACATATTTATAAATAAAAAGTTTTAAAAAAAACGGTTAGTGTGCGTTGTAAGGAAACAGATTTTCAAGGTAGGTTTTTAGCAAAATATGTTTCCAGGTAAGCTGAGAAGTCATTTAAAGGTACCTTGATGACAAATATAACGCACATGCTGACTGCTTTTTAGATGAGAATTTTCGTTAAGTGCTGAAAAACAGCATGTTATGTTTTTCGTTTCTGTCTAGGTATACTAATCGAAGAGGAAATATCAGTTTATGACGCCATTAAATAACTTGAATCAAAGTTTTCATAAATAGTTCACGATAATAAATATCTCAAAACGAACGTGTGTAATTTTATAATACCTGAGGCCAAATTACAGAGAGTCGTTCATGTAATAAAGTTATTTGACTAGTGTTTACAAAAACGTTCAATAGATGTAATTTTAAAATTATAAACATTAGAATATGAACACCGTTATATCTTCTTTACTACCATCGCCATACATATACAAATATCCTGTCATCGCTTACAGCTTAATAAATGTGTTGCGGTATTCCAGGGTTTGAAACAGGATGTTAGGCTCATATAAATGTGCGTGCACTAAAATCAAGTCATTTACCCTTTAGAAAGAAGAAAGAAGAGTTTCTCGAAATAACATTTCTAACTGCAGGTATTTCTAAAGTAAGACTATGTTATACTCTCAAACCCATCTTAAGTGTCATATCAAAAGTATAGATGTTAGGTGTATATAGACATTTCCATTTTTACAAAAAAAATAATTTTGAATTAATGAACCACGCTGCCTCAAACTGAACAGTCAAAAATTGGTAATTTTCAATGACAAATACATATTGGAAGGTAATTAGCTGAATTTCATTTATATAACATCTCAGTTGGAAAATACTAAATGAGGTAAAAGCCAGAGGGGAAATTAATATAGATGTAATTATTGTCTTCTTTAATTTGAGTAAATAGATTCGCTCCAACATTGCGTAATTACCTCGTAAGAAAAAAACACAACACCGGAATCAATCAGTGATGTCCTACTTCATTATATTGTATATTTTAGCAGCAGAAATCATGGCGCATTGGTTGTACCATCTAAATATAGGGCCGAGGAACTCATACTAAAGGGATAAAGTAAAGTCAATTATAAATATCAACTGGGTGGATTCCGGGGTTATATTTGTAAATGACATTGTTGACGAGAATAGACTCGTGAGTGGTAGTAAAATTTTGAGTTATTAAAGAAATTGATTTCGATGTGTAAGCTATCAAAACCGTCGATACCTATGTTTGACTTTTTCTCGTCTCATTCCAAATATTCAACGCTATTCCTTATACAAAAAGGTTTTATAAATGTGAATATAAAACGATGTTCATTTGAAATATATTTAAACTCCCCATGCATTCCATCTTTTATTCATGCTATATATCATTTCTTAAGAATGTCATACAAAACATAAACAAGTTTGTCCTGTAAATGCTGTAGAAATCCATTTTCCATTTCGTTCATCATTTATTGTTTGTTTGTTGGGTTAAACGTCCCACCGACAGTATTTCAGTCATTTGAGACGATGTCTACTTCAGAGAGATATAGTGCTGCCACACTGCAGTATCACGCCGTAGACACGGGTCAACTAGTTCTGGAACTACCTTTTATATGCTGAGTGCCAAGTAAGGAAGCTATACTATCATCATTTTCTGTTTAAAATGTTCTCTAAACGAAACTGTATATGTTTTTCAACTTAACGGTTTGGATAGTTTTTTCCATTATCTGCACTACCGTTTTCATATCTGTATGTTGTTTTTTTTTAAATCATAACAAGTGGTAAAATGCCCGACTGCGTATCTGAAAGATGTAGGTTTGAACCCCGTTGGGGTCAAGGCATTTTCATGACCTTCCAAAGCACACAGTACTTGTCCAAATCAGGAACCATAAGAGGGATTATTATAAGTTGTAAGAACTTGTTTCCCAATTGGCGTAAAATAAATACCGGTAAGTTTAAGTTAAATCCTAACCAGGGACGCGTTTCACTCATCTTCATGTCCAACAAAATTCATTGTTAGCTTTAATCACAGATGTAAATATTTCTTTTTCATGTCATCTTCATGAAAAGTGATCATTTTATATAATGCAATAAATGGACCTTCTTTATTGTGAAAGGAAGAAATTCATAGAACCTATTTTAGACAGTATTCTTACGAGTAGAGTCTAGTGAAACGGGTCACCGAGTAATGTTTCTTTTACGAAAGTGACATTCTTCCATAAGTACTGCTCTCTCTCTCTCTCTCTCTCTCTCTCCCTCTCTCTCTCTCTGCGATTTATAGAAATATTTAAAAACGTTTCAATAAAAACATGCATGATAAAAACGTGTTATCCTATTTGACTCGAATCAACTTTATTTGTTTGATGAAAAGAGAGTGTGTGATAAAAAAAAAAATCCCACTGGAATCCGTATATATTGTCACAAGAATGACGGTAAGAATTGAAGCTTGTTCAGAATATCGTTGTTGTGGAAGGCAATTATAAGAAACTGAAAAGAATTGTATTGTATTGGGGTTTACCGTCGCTGCGATAGTATTTCAATCCTATAGCGACGTTCAGCTAATTACAGGTGGAGGAAGGCCCCGAGTACGCAGAGGTATCCAGGTAGAACCACCGACCTACCGCAAGCCAGCTGGAAGGCTTCCTCACACGAAAAATCCGAAGTCCCTACCGGGATTCGAACCCACAGCGGTGAGGGGCTGAGAGATTTGTAGTCCAGGACTGTAACCGCTCGGCCACGGCGGCCCCAAACGGAAAGGAAAGTCGCGAGTTTCACAATAAGGTGCTGGCGGACCTATTAAAACAATGCGTAAACCTTGTTATTATTGAAGAAAAAAATGCAAACGATAGAACAAGCAAAATGAAAATCAACTGAGAGAATAAATCCAGGATTTAAAATGTAGAAGTATGCACGGTAACCTCCTGTTCCATTAAGTTGCAGAAGAAAAAGATACAATTGTGAGATGAAAGTACTAAAATTGATAAAAACAACTTTAAATACCAAACACAGTGACAAATGGTGCCTATAGAGCTGAGAAAACTAGACCGATCGTAGCTAAGTTTTCATTTTACCCAGATAGTAGAGGAATCTGAGTGACAGCGAGACAGATCAAGGATGAACTCTTTTGAGTATCCAAATGGTTCCCAAAGGAGGTCATAAAAATACTGGAAATTGATGCCAATAACGCTGAAAGCACGGAAGAGGACAAGGAAGCATGCATTTAAGCAGCTCGTTCACAGATGATTGGTAGAAATTTAAAAAAAAATCTTGTCTCCCTCGTGATGTTTATGAAGTCTTTGTTTCCTGAAAAATAAACACGGCAAATGTAGGTAATATTATACGGGAAAACACTATTTTCGTAAACGAAACGTCGGCGAACCGAAGCAGATGCTTGCAGTACCATGTGTACCATGTGTTAGCGCATGCGCGGAGAGTGAATGTGATCAGTCAGTTAACGGCAAGTGAAAATAGAATATCTGAATATAGATTTTGTAATTCTTAATACAGTTTCAATACCGCCCGTTGCGGTATTACCTCAAATGGGGAAACTAACCTCTTTTTCAATCTCGGATGGTTGCATTTGATGACCATGCATCTGAAGATGGGTATTGATAGACATTATCACACATGTAGTATAAAAAATCGAATTCTTAGTCATTGACCATCTGTAAACTATCTGCTTTATGATAAAGTTTACAAACCGTAAATCAACATCGACCCGTGTAAGGCCGCTGAGTTACGTAGGATTTGACTAATGGGATTTAATATGCAGGACTTATAATGGTCAGTGTTGTAAACATTTGTTCACATCACCTGAGAATTTAATTAAAGGATTTTAAAATAATCGGTTTAATACTTTTTCTAATGTATGCATTCTTTCAGAAAAAAATCTTAATACACGGTTTTAGAAGTAGATCTACATATTTTCACCCTTTTTTTTTTTTGGTTGAAAAATATTACCTGTCTTAGTGAGAGTAAATGCTATAAACTTGCTGACGGTATTTGTTTGAGAGATAGGAATTTTTTTAAACACCGGAAAGTTGTTCTGTGGGCAAATTGTAAAATAAAATTGAAAATGTTTTGATCATTTTGACCAAGTACTTAACATGCCATTGTTTTACAACGAAAACGCTTGCGGTAGGTCGGTGGTTCTACCCGGGTACCTCTGTGTATTCGGGGTCTTCCTCCACCTATAATTAGCTGGACGTCGCTATATGATTGAAATACTATCGCAGCGACGGTAACCCCAATACAACAACAACAACGAAAACTTCATGACTAATTCCGAGTTTATGTATATGTCTGATTTATATGAAAAAGGATTAAGTTGGAAAATATGCTATGAATTATCATAGAGATTTTGTAGAAATAGCTTATATAGAAGGTGTCAATGAATGAAAAATAAATAATTTGCCATATTATGGTTCAAGAAATGTGTTTAAAAGGTTCATAAGTAAGACCAATTCGATGAAAAAAGTATTATACATTAAGTTTTCATCACCCTTGTGTAGATTGTTACTTTCATCCAATTTCATCCAGAATAGATAAAATATACATGTAATCATTATACATTAATAAGAAATATGAATGCTCCAACTAGTAAAGGAAAATGGTTTTCTATTTTTGAAAATAATGATATAAATGGATAATGATTATATTTTTAATGCACAAGAGATACATAAATACACTGGTTACACACAAGAATTATGGTCAGGTATAAAAGATCAAAAGATGTATATTTCAGTAATTCTATCAAAAATGGGACATATATAAATCAGCAAGTTTAAGTGATGCTTCAAAAGTAGTTGGACATTTTTTAGGTTTTCATACAAACTCTTAAGCCACATTAAGATAAGTTATAATAAAATAAAACAGCTTATCTTTTTTATTTTGTGCTTTTTATGTAAGATATTTAGGATTTATATACATGTGTAATAACAATTGTAAAAAAAAAAGCAATTGTCTTGACACTTGATAATATATATACGTATTGTAAGATATGGAGGGGCATGAGTATGGCCTCCACATACCAATAAATGTGGTAAATAAAAAGTTAAATGTCAAAAGAAATTCTTAATATAATATTCCGAAATTCAAAGTGATTAAATGTGCATTAAATGTGCACACCCTAGTCCGATCCGGCGTAGCTTCCTATTCTGTGACCCCAAACTTGTACCAGGTGGTCTCGTGATACGTTTCCCCTGGTCTCACCACTGACTGGGGGAACTTCTCCTGTAAAGATCATAGTTCGGTATTGAAAGTCAAAAACATATTGTTATTGTTAATGTTTTATTGTTCTTTGTAGGGTGATTATCTGAGAAAAAGTTGGAGGGGGCGGTGTTAAACATTTGTCATCGACATATTTGTGTATTTGAAGGGTTAAACTGTTGTCCTCCTTTCTCTTTTCTGTGAATTGATGTCTTTATACAAAATGTATTACAAAATACGAAAGCAGAACGTTTCTTTTTTCGATCTATGCATGCGCATTAATATTTTCCAAAGTATACACAATTCTAAAAAAGAAAAGAGGTCAAACGTACAATTTTCGCTAGTAATGAGAATCCCACTTCTCTTTACATTTTTCTCTTTTTTTTTCTGGCTATAAAAATTGACATTTGAGGCCAACAAATGAATTTTAAATCCTAAACTCTTAAAGAGGATTTGTCATCTGTATTTAGAACAAGGTAAAGTGGTATCTGTATTTTGAAGTTATACTACGAGCATGATTTATGTTGCATACCTTTAACTAAGAGGAAAATGTATTGTCCAGAATGGATTTATGCATGGTTTCTATTAAATCTTAATTATCCTGATAAATATGACAGAGTTTACCAATAATCAGTATTTGAAATAGAAGAACTTGGATGGAAGCGATACACGATAGAATTCCTTTTTAATATGTTTAAAGTATGCCCACTCGAATAGCCATATTTCTTATCTGGTCATTGGGTGGTAATATTTCGACGACTCTCGTAAATCAACGATCACTTTCCGAACACCTTTTCAACATTTTGGTGTACAATTTCACACATTGTGTAATGAAAAATAAACATACATTTGAACTTTTTTCGTAGTCGCTGATTTGTCAGTTCAAATCAGCGAATTATACCAGTTATTGCCGATCGTCTGGTGAAATGGTCTATTTTTCAGTGCCAATTAAGTTTACTTTTATATAGAACAAAGAATAAAATAATGTCAGAGTTGGTACAGTGTGCAAACTTTGGTTCCTAACGTTACCAAGATAAATACGATTTATCAGGAGGTGTCTTTTTTAAACTTATACGGTCCATGGAATTCTCACGCTCGATGTGTTTTTCCACGCATTTATTACATCTATTTAGTTTCCCCTCAGGCTTCTACCTCATAAAGTATTTTCTGACTAAGATGTTTACCCTATTATGAAGTTAAGAACCATTTTCTTTTAGATGGCAAGGTACAGGATAGTGCACGTTCAGAAGCAATGTCATAGATCTATCAATGTTTCGTACGCTTTTTTATTATTGCTGCGTATCATGTAAGTAAAAAGATCTTCTGGATAGCTTAGTAGTAACGCGATTCGCTTCTCACCAGTGCGTCCCGGGTTCAAATCCTGGCCACGTACGTGGTACAGTGGTGGCCCGTCCGTCCAGACTCGTGGGTTTTCTCCGGGCTCTCAAGTTTTGTCCCACAATAATGACCACATATGCCGCCACCAAAGCCGTCAAGAGTGATTCATATAAGTTGTGAGAGCTTGTTTTATAATAGATGTAAATAAATGGAGTTTAAACTTAAGTGTATGCTGTATATTTTTAAAGATGTCAAAAGTGACCTGGTTTATAGAGTCTAGATATCCCATGGGCATCAGTTCAATAGCAGCATATTTCTTGTAGTTGACGCCACCCTTACACGGCTTGTCCCCCATAATGACGTCCATAAACTGGTTCCCGTACGCGAACAACGTGCTGTTGGTGGAGTACACCTCCATGTACCTCTTGCTGGCGGGATGTTCCACTCTGGAGATTTAATGTAAGTGAATTGATGAAAATTTGTTAGACTCGGATGTTATTTTATATATCAACGCTAAATCAGTTTCATATCGGTCAGTCTATTGACATGTATTCTTCCATTGTCATTGTTTATAAAGGATTTTTATAAGCTTGCAATGAGTTTGAAAATTAAACACTTTCAGAAATTGTAAATGGGCCCAATTTTGGTCCTTTATATACGCCCATCGAATGAAGGGACGTATAAGGTATTCACCTGACTCTTATAAACGTGAACATATTTACCAAACTCGGTCACAATATGCATGGGCACAATTATTCGACAAAGCTCGTTAAACGACCAGAATTTCCCAGACACCACAGAGTTTCGGCTTTTGAAATGATGAAAATTGGAAAAAATATCAGTGTCCATTCCCAAATATTACAAATGAGAACCGATCCGAGAAACTTTCAAAATTAAACATATCCGTTAACAAACGTAAACCGATCTTTACCAAATTTTGTCACACTGTGTATGGGCCCAATAATTCAAGCAAGTTTGATACCAAGCCAGAATGTCCCAGACAGACCAGAATAATCGCCCTTAAAAACTGTAAAATGATTATTTAACAAGCTCTTGCACTCACAAATGTGACCCAATCTTTGCTAAATTTGATCACAACGACTTAAGTTTGATAATCTGCAAAATAGTCCCAGACATTCCATGCAGAGTTGTCGACTTGGAACTGGTAGAATTTCGGGACTGGCTTATTTTCCGATAACCTCCGTTTTGTTTTATTTGTTGAGGACAAACATACGGGAAACCAACAATGGTTTAACTCCAAGTCATAGACTATCTACTATTCTAATTGTTACTTGAAGAAAAGTAATTAATAAAATTTCTTAATACTTTGCCATAAATTTCCTTTCTCCTCTCTTGTCAAACACATAGGCATGATAAAAGCCTATGCCCCCGGGCAGGTTCTCAATTATGTCCCCTTTTTCATCCCTAGCCGTCCTGGAGTCCATGGCTTTGTCTTCGTCCACGGATATGTAGTTCCCTAGAACGTGGATACAGCCCGGTGGATTTTGCTAATTTCAAACCAGCTCGAACAGAAACATTGTTTAAAACGAGATTAATTTTAAGGGAGCATCGATATACGTAAAATCACAGTATGGAGAAGCGGATTATGAACAAAATGTACTAGTTTCATAAGTCACCTTAGCAAAACAGAAATTATGCTCATAGGTTATCGCTGGTGATATCAGAGTATGCTTATTAGCAGTAGAAATAGATATGGCCAATAATGGAGACAAAACTTTAACTTAAAAAAAATACAAACAACGAACCTGTTGGCAACATGTCCTTGTTAAGTTCCAAATATGTGTCGCTGTCAATCGTGAAAATATGGTCCTTGATGTCGCCTGAACCCTGATGAAATCAAAAGCTGGGTTGATAACAATGTAAAATAAAAATACAATGCTTCTAAAGAATAATAAATGCATGTTAATCTATCAATAAGTTTCCAACTGACACACGTGCTCTCATAACCAGAACATACTCACATGTCCACCGAGGTTGACCATTATGGGAGTGCCCATGTCAATCACAGTGGGTTTGCTAGTTGTGGCCTTGTAGTCCACTGTCATGAAATTGTCGTCATCAAGAGTGTATGTGACGTCAGTGTGCACCGATCCCGGCATGCCCTCGCAGCCATCTGGGTCTGTGTAGTGCAGGACCAACTTCCGCCCGTCGATACTCCATCCCCATGTTCTCTGATTTAAGAGATAACAAATATGAGACCCCTCTTCAAACTGAGATAACATGATGTTGGTGGTTATGTATTTATAAATTAATCTGTTATTTTTGCTATTTTTCTTAAAGAAATATTTGCAACACATTTATCATATATCTTTATGTATCATGTTTTGATAGCTTGTGATGTAAAAGGAGAGTATATACCCGACTGAAGCCAACAAAGCCACCGTGCAACCAATTTTCTCCGAATGGGTCGTTTTTGGAGATGTTATATGTTTTCCCGTCCAATGTGAATGACCCTCCACCAATCTTGTTTGCAACTCGTCCACATAAAGAACCGAAAAAGTTGTCATTCCGCTCATAATCTGAACGTTTTACACAAGAAATTGAGATTGTGAAATTTATTAAAATTAAGTTATGGTATATACCCCATAATTGCCATCAATTCCATCAAAGCCATGCATATAACTTCATATGGAAATCTTAGGGACAAAATGACATGTTATGACATTCGACAGAAGTTCTTTCATTACCTCTCTTAGATATTTTTGTTGCGATGAGTTATTTCCCCTGAAAACTAAAAAAGGCGAATTTCTCCAGTTTCCTGTGGTAAAGCTTAGACTTTTTCATTAAATTTGAAACAGAATCATATAATGCATCTCTGTACCGTGCGTTTTTCTCGAAATTCAAATTCAGTTTTTCATATTCACAGATTTTTTTTTCGATAGACATCTTCCCCACATGTATTCAAAGCGCCAAAGTTTCATAAAAATATTTCCATCCAATGACAAGATATGGAATATGGCTATTATTGGGCGTATACCCTAACTTTAATAATATTTTATTGCAATCAAATATTCATAATACTTCATTGTTCCAATTACAAACGGATAGGCCACACGTTATATCAACATTAATGTTTGGCCCTCTCTATAAATCATATAACTAACCTATATCAACATTCGTGAAAAAAGAATTCAATCGAGTACGTCAACGGTAAAAAAATCGAGATCAAGCTATTGTGCGTCCATAATAATCAGTATTCTTTCAAAATAACAATGAAAGAATAACACTTTCTGACCTTTAATGTTGTCAAAGCCGAGATTGACGTCAGTGACGTTGCCGTCTTTGTCGGGGAGATTGATCTCATATACGATACATCCGTAGTTAAGTATACTGACCGACACCTTGTTCTTGTTCGTCAACGTAAACCTGTCAAGAATAAGTGCCTTGTTTAATTAAAGAAGCTTTCGATGCCAAGTAGGGGCTAATTAAAAGTACATTGAAACACGATTTATAGACACTGACTTAAAGGCCGGGCTTTTAATGTGAATACATTATCAAATGTATTTTGGTGAACCCGTAAAACTGATCAAGCACGTTTGTAAACAGCCTTATACATCTGTATGCACATATTCAAAATTAACATTACAGGGAAAAATATCTCGAAACTGTTGAATAAATTTTCTGCCTCATAGACTTGGGCAGATCTTTAACTAAATAAATGTAGTGCATGCATGCGTATGCATTTATCTGCTGTTCTCACTTAAATTGTTAACGCGTTCGATAGTAAATTTGAAGTTATGGTGCTTTGCTGAATAAAATAAAAAAATAAAGTATCATTGGCGCCCTTCCCCCATCATGTCTTTTATGGAATTACAATTCAATGTGTTCATTGAAAGTGCAGTATAATATGTACACCAATGAATAAAAAGAATAATAGTCATGGTTACGAGTATTTGTTTAAACACCAGTGGATACGACATATTCATTTAGGCTACCTGTTTATTTAAAAAGGAATGTTTGATACTTCAGAATGGATTTACTTTTAGTGTGCCTTAATATAAAATAATTATATAAATTTATATAAATAATAACTTGTACCAGACTTTATTAAATATGCAGGAAAATGAATAGACACTGGAACCTTTAAAACTTATCTTTTATTTAACTTATAAACATTGTTGCTCGTTTTGTTTTTCTTACGAATATCATTAAAGCATGATCAAAATTTATTTCAGTAAACAAGTTTTTATTACGACAATTAATTTCGGTTCGTATAGAAAAGGGCACACTTTGGTGCTTGCAAAAACCCTTTTATTGTAATTTGTATATATAATATTGATCTTACTTGAAAATTTCATCGCCGCTGGAGGTTGTCCCAAAGTGTTCTTTCAGGATAGTGTGCGCCATGTCTAACTTTATGTTGATGAATAATGGGACACTCCTATCTGAGTGGGCTGTTTATGATATCAATGTGAGCATTGCATTATAGATAAGAGGTACGCTTGCGTGTTCTCTCTCTCTCTCTCTCTCTCTCTCTCTCTCTCTCTCTCTCTGAATGTACGGAGATACATATAGTTAAGTTTGTTTGTTTATTAGAGTACCAGTCCTGTATGTGAAACAACTATGAACGGGAGCAGAGTACGTTACTGTTGATTCGAAGGTTGTATCTTTGAGACCCACCACAGTGACCTTCACAGCACAAAGTACTGGTCCAACCAAGGAATTGTCGAGAAACATAGGAAAACAAATTTTCAAATCAACATGAAAAGAAATAACACTAGATAAAGCGCTAATTTTTTGTCCATCGGTTTATGTGTGGCCTTCATTATGCATACGTGCATGCACCGTCGTTGTGTGCATGAAAGGAGGGGGTCATATACATGTATTACACATCGTTAACCAGTGGCCTACATTAAGTGCATGTCCTTAAATTCTGCACCAACATATTCACTGATACCGATAAAACTTTTGATAAATGAGAAAAGAACAACGCGCGTGATTCCTAGTTATCTCGTATAATTTTATTTCCAACCGACATTGTTTTAGTCATTTTGGCAATTTTTCTACATTAGACATACATGTATATTGTGATAAATTTATTGATTAAACTTTAAACACACACACACACACACAAACACACACACACGCATATATATATATATATATATATATATATATATATATATATATATATATATATATATATATATCCTTGGTGACACTAACTATAAAAGAATGTGTTTAACACAACGAAAAGTACGCTCCAAGGTGAAACCAGTACATCAGCGTGACTCGATGAAATACGACACATGTAACGTTATATGATTTTCAAATCCTGATATATGCTAAACCTCATTGACAATTGACCTATTTTGTTTTAGGTTAAGTTTACGTCAACATGAAATCTGAAACAGTTATCTCCCACAACGAAGAAGTAATAGAAGCAAGAAGAAAAATTCAAGTACATAATTGACATAAATTATTACCTTCATAACTAATTAATTTGTTAAGATGTATATAATTTTAGAGAAACGTAAAGTGTTCCGTGTTCTCGTCTTGAAATATTGTTTATTTCCAAATTGATGGTTGTATAAAATAGAGCGGTTGTACGGAAGACCTTCACCACAGTGTTTAATTTTGTCCATGGTATGTCACAGAAAATAATTATATAACAATATTACATATGCTTCACCAAAAATGTAAAACTTTGAAGTCGGTCAAATGAAAATATTAGTTTCAGTTGCAAAAATGCATGAATATATAAGTTAACAAGGTGTGTTTAAGTTACATGTATTCATTCTTCATATAATTACTGACCCATTGGTAATTTGTTTGTTATTTTCTGGCTAAATTTCTTCTTAAACTATAATTCGAACATATACTCATTCTGCATAACTGTTATCTCCATCAACGCCGCATCAGGTAGATTATCTTCGCATGACATAATGTCTAAAAATAAATGACTAAAACACGTCATATCGGGTATGTGCATATGAAAGGAATCAAAATTGAAGGTTTACAATAATATTTTATCTTCAAGTTATGTGATACAGTATGGTAGCTGATTTCTGACATGTCTTGTGGCGGGGGACGAAGGCGGAAAGACTTATATACTATTTTGGCGGGGTGACAATACGATATGCAGACATTCCGGGTGAGATTTCGGGGCGATTTAACAACATATCAGGGCGAAATGTCAATTGATGAAAAATTGATTTTTTAAATTTCTCGTTACGATATTGCTAATTATCGCCCCGAAAATGCGTTTTTTTTTTTTGTTTTTTTTTTTGTTTTTTGTTTTTTGTGTTTTTTTGTCGCCCGAAGACCAACCAACACTAGAATAACTATCTCGCCTTTACGCCTTCCGCTACACAGGCGCACATACAAGTACAGTGAACTATGAACTGACTTGTACTAGTGTACTGGTCTTTAGTTATATTCTTTTCATCGGACGACGGGAATCAGATTGAGTGAGCCATACTTATACATATTGACGCAGTACAATATCAGCACCTTAAAGAAAGAAAAAGGAACATGTATCGAACATGGAAATAGGAATGGATTTGACATGCCTAGAATAATAGTGCCAAATAGTTAATCAAATGTATTATTATGAACAAATCAAACAAGAACAAGAGCTGTCAGAGGACAGCAAGCTCGACTATTCAAAATGTTTGTTGGTAAATCAAATGAAATCTAATTTCAATTCTTGCCCTTCATACACCCTGTATATAATAATAGTCAAAAATGATATACATGTACCTTGATAGTCTTATACCCCTAAATAGGTTTATGAAGTCTATAATCGATCCCATGCCTAGTTACTGAGACATATGCATAATAACACTGCATGCAAAACTTTAACCAAGTATCCAAGTTAGAAAAGGGCCATAATTTGTATAATATTCTTTCCAAGAGTTATCCACCTTGACTTTCTGATGTCCCTGAAATATAAGCAAGAAATTTCTCGCAGGCAAAACATTAATCAAAATTTCTAAGTTAAAAAGGGGCCATAATTTGTAATAAATTCCATCAAGTTTAATTTTCCTTGATAGAATGATAACCCATAACATATTAGAGATATTTCAAATCAATCCTAAGCCTGGATTCTGAGATACAAGCATAAAAGTACCTTGCATGCCAAACTTTAACCAAAATTTCTAAATTAAAAAGGGGCCATAACTTGAAATATATTTCATCATTACCTTGATAATATGATACCCCTACACATATTGAAAATGTTTCAAATCAATTGCATATCTGGATACTGAGATATTAGCATGAAAGTACCTTGCATGCAAAACTTTAACCAAATTTCTAAGTTCAAAAAGGGGCCATAATTTGTTATATATATTCTATCAAGAGTTATCTACCTTGGTTGTCTGATGCCCATAATCATATTCATAAACTTTCAAGTCAATACCATGAATGGTTATTGAGATACAAGCTGGATAGTAGCTTGTATGCAAAACTTTAACCAAATTTTCTGTTGCATGCAAAATTTAAACCAAAATTTCTAAGTTAAAAAGGGACCATAATTTATATTAATTTCAGTCATAAGTTATCTACCTTGGTTGTCTAATGCCTATGAACATGTTAATATACTTTCAAGTCAATTCCATAAATGATTATTGAGATATAAGGTTGGTAGTAACTTGAATGCAAAACTTTAACCAAAAGCTGCAACGCCAACACCGACGCTGACGCAAGGGTGACAACAATAGTTCTCATATTCTTCGAATAGTCGAAAGTTGATAAAAAAACACACACACACACACAAAACAACAACAACAACAAAAATATCGAAATTGCATATCGAGCTTCCTCACGGCTTGGTGGGTTGCTGTGTCATGTCGTATTAGGCTAGGTTTACGTACATCGGCCGTAAACTGAAGTCATATTTAACAGCTACAAAAACAATCAGTGTATAACTCAGTTTTGTTTCTTGCCATTTCATTAAAGCAGAAATCAAAGATGGGAAGAACTAGAAAAAAAAGTGCAGAAAAGCTTTTCTGTGCGAAAACAATGTTTTCTTTTGCCAACATACTTAAACAATCATTTTACTCATGCGTACCGGAAGGCGAAAAGACGAGATATTGATTCTCGTGGTGGCGGGTTTTCGGGACATCTATCGCGAAAAGATGAACTATTAATTTTTCGCAGACAATACTCGTGGCGAGATTTCCTGTCGAAAAGCCGAATGTTTGTGGCTAAAAGTCTATAAATTCTATTTAAATTTATCTCTCTTATGTTGATTTCGAAACCTGATTTTACATCTTTAACTGATCCTTCTTGGCAGTCTCTATGTTGTACAAGTACTTAGCGCCTGGGAATGTCTTGAACACCCCTACCTCTATGTACAACCGCATCCCAATACCGTCTAGGTCAAGGACAACACAACTAGACCTTAGCTCTTATAGGAATCTAAATTGTTGAAGTTCCTCTTATCTAAGATCAAACTTATCATCCCATGAGAGCATGATGTTTAAATTTTGATTAGATTTTTAATAAATGGTGGTATTACAAAATTATTTTGTATGGTCTGAGACTCTCCTCTGTTGTGAATGTGTCAAATCTGAATGCTTACTTATTGCATACAATCGCCAGAATCCTTCGTCTACTTTCCGGAAAGACCTCTGTAAATTGTATTCTATTTTCGCTGACATTAAATTTCGTCGAATCATTAGGTAAAACAAGATCATTAAGGTAAATATTAGTGGATTTGTACCAAAACCAGTTGTTTGTATTTTGTCAGGTTTATTTTCATATATAATGACACATATGAAATCAGCAAAGTTTAGTCCCCGCAGAAAATAATGATTAACAAAATGTATTTGCATGGATTTACGCCATTGATTAAAAAAGTGGCTTGGACATTACATATACTTATGGTATAACAACGCCTTTTGTGCCCTGGTGGACAGTACATATTCAATCTTCAGAGTTTATCAAATCCCACAAGAAAGGGTAATGGTCCAACATTTCAACTTCTAAATTTATGATAACGTTATATGAAAATGATAAAAACTGTAATAAATAGAAAATGTAAGTATGCTAGAAATAGTTTTCATATTTCATGTAAGAATAAGATTAGTAAAATAAACTGTACGTGCCTGCGGAATTATCCTTCTTTATATTTTCACTTTCATGCAAAGAATTTTTCGGGTCTCATTTACATACCCGTTTCTTTTTATTTTACCTACCATTTCTAGGTGCCTGGATCATACAGTGGTAACGATATACGCCTGGGTTCGATCCTTTGTTACATATATGAAAGGGAGCAGTGCTCAGCTGTCCAGCTACGTAAGTTTTCTCCGGGTTCCTTCTACATTAGTTGATCACATACGCCCCTACCTGAGCCATAGCTAATGTTTTCATAAAATGTGAATCCATGACCCCAGCTTAAGTTTTGTTCAAGAAGAAAGAATTTGTTATGAGGTGCCTGCTGAATATTTACAAAAGAGGTAGATAGTTGAAAATGGTGAAGAAAAAAAAATGGGAGGCAAAAAGAGAGACAGCATATATTTCTCAGGCAGCATAGACAGAAATTCCATTCATCCTAACACTGGACTCTGAGTCTTTCAACGAAAACCTGCGAAAATGGCCGGGAATCTGGAAACTGGCCTCTGACTAGAGGTGGCTGTAAGTCTTTATTCTAAAGTTATCCTTTCTACAAATTCTGTGCTGGAAATCATTCACTGGACTCTATTAAAAGGTTGACTGTCTTTCAGAGGTGACCTCTAAATAGAGATTTGAATGTAAATTATCTAAACGCATTTCTCGTATTTAGATTGGTAGATCCTTCTCGATGCTCCATGGGTTGAATCTATACTTTGCGGCCCCGGCAGGCACAATACTCACAAAGTTTGGGCCCATTTAGTTAATAACCAGTACCAATAAGGTAAGGCGCCTTAATTATAGAGGATGATTCTGAAATATTCAAGCAGAAACTGGGGCTGTGGAAATTTGAATGACATTGAAAACCGACATGAAAACAAGTTCAGTATGATGCGTTATCGAAATACTGTGCAGTATACGTGGACTAAGACCACAATTAATTTTACTATATGTTCTATATAAGCATATATGCAAATGACAATTTCTGTAAGGGAAATTAACATCCAAACTTACCCTCATTAGATAGATCTATTCAAGAGAAATAATTCTGTACATTTTAAACATGGGGTCACCTGACTACTTTTTGACCTATTTAAGGTTAAATAACATACGTATAAATTTAGTGCACCGGTCGACCATTTCACACCAATTTTCTAAAAAATTCCCCTCTCAGTAATGCTCAACTTTTAAGGTTGTTGTGCAATAAGGTCTCCAAACTGGGCATTTTATGGCTATTTTAACTGTGTTCTAATTTAATCCTTTATTGCATGTCTTTCAGTCAAAAACTCACCTTAATTCTGCATTAAATAGGGTCACTATTTTCTGTGTAGGCACATCAGGATACAGGGTAACCAAGGGCAGGTAATTGTGGTCTTAGTCCACATGTATCGTTGAGATATAACTGGATATAACTGGATGTTATTGTTGTAGTTTATCTACCTAATAGGTATATGCATAAAAGTACAAAAATCTGTAAATCGATTCTGAAAGACTTCAGATTTTACTGAATAATTAAACGAATGCATTAAGACGGGACTTAGTTTTTTTACCGTCATTTTGAAGGGTTTAAAGAGTGCACCATTACATTTATTTATGTTGTGTTGAAGATAACTGTCGCTGCGACAATATTTCTGTCATATAGGTACATCCAGCTGTTCACACGTGTATGAAGTCTCTGAGTGTAAAAGTACAACCGGGTAGAATGATCAACCTACCGCAACCTACCTGACTGTAAGTATTAAACCTTTATCATGTCACACGCAGGTTTAAATTCATATTAATATGCGGATTTGTGACTTTGATTTGCATGTTACCTTTAAAAAATACGTACAATTGCTTTATTGAATCTTCAAACTATTCCTTTCAGACTTTATTGCAAATTATAAAACTGCAGATAGAAATTTGGAGTATTGTCATAATGAAAACCTCTTGAACATTAGTATGATACTGCATCATGTTTGATGTCAAAACTCTATATACATGTCGTAACGTGTATGTCCCGGTCAAAACATAAGCTTAATAAGATCCAAAATTGAAAGTACTGCAACATTCAGTGTTTCCATACTTGTTTTTATCAGTATGGTGATAATGGTATTTTTGTTCGTTTTTTAAAACTCTTTCCAATGGTGGTAGTTGTGTCCATTTAAGAATAATATAAATATATAAATTGAAATTCCACAACGACAAGGATCGTTTTTGACAATAATCTTATTTCCACAAGGACAACCACGCTTCGTCTGCTTGGACATACCCACGTTTGTTGTTGTTGTTTGTTGTTGTTGTTGTTGTTGTTGTTGTTGTTATTGTTTTTGTGTTTTTTTCCTTGTTTTTTTTGTTGTTGTTTTTTGTTTTTTTTGTTTTTTTTTAAATAAAATTTCGATTATCTCAAATCGAAAAGCGCAGCGGAGCAAGAGAGAGTATACTCAAACATTTTTTTTTACCATTTTACTAAACTGAAACTTTGGACGGGCTTGACAAAAAAAGTGGATAGTTTTGACAAAGAATTAAAGAAGTTATGTTTACCTGTTGATAACTTTATGAAAGACAAAGTCGACTCTGTGAATGTTGAGTTGGAAGGGGCCAGAAGGAGGATTGTAGATCTAGAGGCGACAATGATTAGTTGAAGAAGGATATGAACTGTGTACAGTCACAGAGTATTAGAAACAGATGAAATCCCTACGTGATCAGAACAGATTGTGAGATTGAGACTTTTTGATTACTATTTTGAAACTATCACAGAAAGCGGTAGACAACACGAGGTTCGAACAGGTATAAAGATGGACCAGAATCGTTAGCCAAGCATTATCCTTTTTAAGTGAGCGGGAGCAGGTCCGCGGGTTCACGATACTATGTGACGGAGTAGTTCCCACCGGAAGTTGATGTGAAGAGGAAGTTGCTGTTTAGGAAAGTCAAGGACAAAGACAGGCCGGTAGGAAAGCAAAGTAGTCATACGACATATTGTATATTAGCAGTAAGCCGGTTCGGATGGGCGGTATGGGCTGGAACTGTGGGTAATTGGCAGTTTGCGGGAGGACCCAAATAATTCAACATGATGCTATTGTGTTAAATGAATCTTGGACTGGTAAATCTAGCAATATTGATCTTGACTTGATTTGACTATTTGAGTTTACCGTCGCTTCGACAGTATTTCAGTCATATAGCGACGCCCGCCCAGCTAATTACAGGTGGAGGAAGACCGAATGCACGGAGGCATCCGGGTTGAACCTCCGGCCTACCGCAAACCAGCTGGAAGGTTTCCTCACATCAAAATCCGACTGACCCTGCCGTGATTCGAACCCACGCGGTGAGGGGCTGGGTGAAAGCTAAAGTCAGTGACTTTACCCTCTCGGCCACGGATATATGTGACTTTTATATCCAAGATATTGATGCAGAATATTATGTATGTGATAATTATAAGATGGATAGGGCAGTAACTCGCGTAGTAATAAGCTATTGGACCTTTGTAAAGCAACTGCGCTAATAATTGCAAATGGGCGTCTTGGTTTGTTTAATGGTTTGTTGTGTTTAACGTCCCACCGACAGTATTTCAGTCATTTGGAGACGATTTTTACTTGAGACTGATATAGTGCTGTCACACTGCAGTATCACGCCGTAGACATGTGACATGATATCACACCAAGTTACATTATCCTGACATTGGGTCAACCAGTCCTGCATCTACCGTTATATGCTGAGCGCCATGCAAGGGAGCTATAGCAGTACCATTTTACGGCTTTGGTATGTCGCGGCTTGGGGATCGAACCCAAGACCCTCCCGCTCCCAAGGCGGACGCTCTAACCACTCGGCCACCGGGGACGGTGTCTTGGTTCGGACTTTTGAATAGAATACAATTGTTTAAATACCAATGGTACAAGTGTTATCGACTAATTGATATTATCACTTCATTCCAATTCAAATAATTAATTGATATTTAAAACCATTTACAAATATACCATTTGATATACATGTATACCGGTTATGTCATACTCGACGTTTTGATAGGTAAAGTCAAATAAATTAGCAAATTTCTATGTGTCATATATGTGTTTAAACTTTATGCATCAAGACCGACTCATGAATTGTCTATCACAATTCCACCTGTTATTTTCTTAATTGGTTCTTGCTTATCACAATTAATAAATCATCAATTTTGAAATAGTGAAGAGGGAATCTGAAATTTATTCAATATCCTGCTTACATTTGTTCATTTTTGAGTGGAATAATCCATCTATATGTAATGTTTCGTGATTTCACGTGATATAGCTGCCACACTCTCTCCATTCTTATAGTAACAGCCTATTCTGTGACCCCAAACTTGTACCAAGCAGTCTCGTGATACGTTTCTCTGGCCTCACCACTGACTGGGGGTACTTCTCCTGTAAGTATCAAAGTTTAGTGTATGAGATAAAGTTTAGGGATAAAACAGTTGTTTTTTGTTTTCCAAAATCCGCCATCGATACTTTCCTTTATAAAAGGCTTTGTACTACATGTATTATATAGCACTAAAACCGTCTATTTAACTATCTATACATAAAATATTTTCCTAATCATACACAACTTAGAAAAGAGGTCAAACGTACAATTTGGTCGAGGTCTGATATACTAGTAAATGTACTTGTACATTAAAAGCGATAGTTTAAAGACCAACAAACGTAAATATGCGGGCGTTTTTTCAAGATACATATTTTTAATGAAGGTAAAGATTTGCCTGCTGTTTTGTTGTAAAGATGTCAAAAGTTACCTGGTTTATAGAGTCTGGATATCCCATGGGCATGAACTCAATAGCAGCATATTTCTTGTAGTTGACGCCACCCTTACACGGCTTGTCTTTCACGATGACGTCCATAAAGTGGTTCCCGTACGCGAACACCGTGCTGTTGGTGGAGTACACCTCCATGAACCTCTTGCTGGCGGGATGTTCCACTCTGGAGATTTAATGTTCATCATGATTTGGTGAGAATTTTGCTGTTTGTTTATATTTTACACGAGTTAAATCAACATGGAATAGATGAAAGACTTGCGTTTTACTTGACATCATATCTGTCTATCTATTCTAAAGATAAAACGATTATGCAGATAATAACCTTGCAACTATTTGTGAATTAACCATAGTTTTAAGTC
>CM037785.1:49134356-49156856 GCA_021229015.1 Solen grandis | reverse complement strand
AACTTCGTTTTAAAGATGGATTCGGCTCAACTTTTAAATAAGCATTGGAAATGAAAGATCTTCACGTTTTTTTTAAACATTATAGCTTTGAAACAATTAATATCTTCGTAAATGTACTTGTTCAAAACGGCTGGTGACACAAGTATATTCAAGAAACAACACCTTGTCACTTGTCACAGGAGTTTACGGAAATGTGTCCGCCATTATCGGAAAAGTTCGTTGGTAATCATCTATGCATACATCATCGCAAGTTACCGGGACACCGATACAAAAAGGCTGAACAGCATTCTGAGAGATGCACATTTCTATGAAATATTGGCAAGGTTTAAGCTTTGTTTATGATTTTGAAATCACCAAAAAAAAGCATGAGGATATGTTTACGATTATATAACTTTGTCTGTTTCGACATATCTGGAAATATTTAATGATGCACGGTTTATTTTCATACAGTATTTCAACATACAACTTTTTGTTACGATTGGTAGAGATAAATGCTGGACCGAATACATCTTTAAGAATGTACTTTATCCTTACAGTGGGTAAGAGAGTCCTACACCTATCCTGAGAGCCAGACAGATAATAATACTAATGCCAGTTTTAATGAATTGTGTATGTCCTTATCACCCAATATGACACGTGCAGTTATTTCAGATCCAATATACCCACATGTCCGCCGAGGTTGACCATGAAGTGGCTGCCCATGTCAATCACAGTGGGTTTGCTAGTTGTGGCCTTGTAGTCCATGGTTAGAACGTTGTCGTCGTCAAGGGTGTATGTGACGTCAGTATGAACCGATCCCGGCATGCCCTCGCAGCCATCTGGGTCCGTGTAGTGCAGGACCAACTTCCGTCCGTCAATACTCCATCCCCACGTTCTCTGTTTTAAGAGGGAAAAGTATGAGCCCCTTCTTAAACAGTCGAGATTTTTTGTTCGGACATATTGAGACTTCGGTCCATGTTCTCGAAATAGAAACTGTACTAAATAGGATTTTATGCTCAAACAACAGATTGATTTGAGTGCAATAACTGACTTTGAGCCTTAGATCGTATTTAAGTAATTTAAGAACGATGTCAAGTTGATTACTAACTGGCCATTGATAATCACCAAGCCCCTGTTACAGGATAACACGTTGTCGTCATCAAGGTTGTTTTGTAGTCAGGTCCATTTTATTGATGTGTTTATTATTTGTATTTTACTTACTTTTCTCTTTTTTTCTTTTTATGCCCAGCTCAGATCTACGTATTACATTTTGTTACTTAGATAGCATGTGATAAGAAAGTGATAACATACCCGACTGAAGCCTATAAAGCCGCCGTGCACCCAATTATTTCCAAATGGGTCGTTCTTGGAAATCTCATAGGTTTTCCCGTCCAGTGTGAATGACGCCCCACCAATCCTGTTTGCAACTCGTCCACACAAAGCACCGAAGTAGTTGTTATTCCCTCATAATCTGAACAGAAATATACGATATACGATGTTTATTGGATTACGTATGTCACATATTGTGCATTGCACGATACTGATAGCGTAAAACTTACTAATTTTTAGAAATAAAGAAGTCAGCACAAGTACAATCAGGTATATCTTATCAACATCGAATGATTGAGATCAAGGTATTACATATGCATTAGGATCAATATTGTTTCAATATAGCAAAAACAGGTAGACCATTTTCTGACCTTTAATGTTGTCAAAGCCGAGATTGACGTCAGTGACGTTGCCGTCTTTGTCGGGGAGATTGATCTCATATACGATACATCCGTAGTTAAGTATACTGACCGACACCTTGTTCTTGTTCGTCAACGTAAATCTGTCAAGGGTATATATACATGTACGTGAAAATAAACACTATTACGTAAGAGGCGAGAGGTACGTCAGATCATTACAGTACTAATACGTTCTTTTATTGCCTTTTGACAAACTTTACAATGTGTGTTAGCTGTCATATACATTTGTATATTCTAGACAACACATACTAAATATGATATATTCATGCAATATCACAAACAACTTAAAAAGTATATTAAATGTCAGCCTCTTAAAATGATTTTATGCGAAATGATTGTGGTGCGTTCATGTGCATACATTTTTCTGCTACGTCGATTTTCACTGAAGTTGTAAATCCTTCCGGCAGTCATTCTGATGTTTTTGTTGTTATGTCCAATAAATGCTAAAGAAAGTATAATGTAGATCTATCATGTCTATTAATAAAAAGGGAACAACAAACATAATATTGTACTCACTTGAAAACTTCATCGCCGCTGGAGGTTGTCCCAAAGCGTTCTTTTTGGATGGTGTCCGCCATGTCTGTTGTGAGATAGATAACGGACCGCCTACCCTAGATATGGGCTACCAAGGACATCCTTAAGATAATCGCATGTGTGCGAGCTGTTGGTGACAATACTGATATAAACAAGGCCATGTATTCGAGATGTACAATCTTATAGGAGTCACAAAAGCATCTCTATCTCTCCCCCCCCCCCCACCTCCCCCTCAATCTCTCTCTCTCTCTCTCCCTCCATCTCCCTCTCTCTCTGAAATTGGACACACATAGATAGCTAAACCTTATTTATATTTTAGATATGGGTTTAGGTTTTGTATGTAAGACAGTCATATATGTTTGTGTGTATGTGTGTGTGCGCGCGTGCGTGCGTGCGTGCGTGGGTGTGTGTGGGGGGGTATGGGTTTTGGGGGGTGTGGGGGGTGCGACTCTGTACTCGCACAGACAAAATAAGTAAGATCAATTTTGTACTCACTTACTTGCGAGGATCACACTTTACCCACCACTGGGGACGTCCCAACTTGGTTTGACCTCAATTTCGTAGGTAAGGTAAGGGTAAGGATAGGGATTAGGTAAGAGTTAGGGTAGGGGTCAGGGTTAGGGTATGTTATATATACTAAGAACATTGTCCTACAGACGGAACTGTTCTAAAATTATCAAAAAAATCAGTTTCCATTCAATAAGAACAAGATATTGGTTTTCTTGTTTTTGTTTACGTCTGCCATAGATTTAATATGGAGACTCCCATATATATTTATTTTGGCCATAATTTTGTTATTTCTTTGAACTTGCAGATAAAATAAAGACCAATGCTCGGTTCAATGATACGCTTGACACCATGTATTTGTATCGCGCCCGGAATTAGCGCATAATTTTATACTCTAAGTGCCAGTCTGAACAGAATTGGAGAAAAAATATTTTGGTGTATTTTTCTTCTTTCTCTCTATCCAGAAACCACACTCTCCACGTAGTAAATACAGGAATGCGCACAGTTTCTTGATGATTTTATGCTATAACATCGTCGAATACCCACGGCCGATCGATAGATCATCTTATAGGCCGCATGATATCATGTAGTGAAACGAAATAAGTCAGCCGGGGGTATTCGAAGATGTATATTTGTAGAGCTCTTCATATATTTGTGCTTTTATAGATTGGCGTTCCATAGTTCCATAGTTTTTGTCGTTTGTATATATAAAAGTTAAAATGTTGTCAGATTCTGAAATAAATGACTTTTTTTAATAAATGAAAAACACAGGTATAGAATAAAAAGGCCATTTAACATTGGTATATACAATACAATTATTATATCACTCAAGGCTCTAAATTTCAACACCAATACTTAGCGCTAAGTAATACATTCATATTTAATTACATATAAACATGTTCCATCATCCCAGTTTTATAAAACATGCAAGTATATGACTAAATCGACAAAGGTTATTACCTTAACTTACAATATTGCTGGGAAATGGGATATTTGGATATTTATAATAGAAAAACAAGACTGGTGAAATTGCACCCATGTGTACGAAAGACCGGTGGGGACTTCACATTTCAAACTTCCAAGTGTGAAATCTGAAGTGTGAAGTATGAAGTGTGAAGTATGAAGTATGAAGTGTGAAGTATGAAGTGTGAAGTGTGAAGTATGAAGATCGAATAAAAGTCATGTGATTTGATGACGTATGTTTTCGCGCGTTTTTGTTAAAGCGTGGACATATAACTTAAACTGTTGGTACATACAAATGTACAGTACATGTAACTCTGATACCCATATTATTAGTTATGAGATTGCTGGTTAATCAGGATTTTTGTGGCTCTTCAATAGTTATAACAACAAGGATATTATCATTAAATAGGAATGGATTAAATGACCATTTCATAGAGTCTTTATAGGGTGAAAATAAGTTGCATATGCATTTTATCCTATTTGTTGTCTCATATTTGTTTCCTAAATTTTGTTTTCATTAGGGAAACATTATTGGTAAATAATTATAATTTAAATAGTTAATTGTATGCTTTAAGGTAAACTTAAATATACAACCCATCATCATCCAAATTTACTACAAGAGAAAGGAAATGCTTGCAAAAGCTTAATGTTAATTGATTTTTCCCCAAAATATAACGATGACGTAATTCAAAGTTCACGTTTCAGATTTCACACTTCACACTTCAAACTTCACACTTCTCACTTCAAACTTCATACTTCAAACTTCACACTTCAAACTTCACACTTCATACTTCAAAGATATTTAACGTTTATCTATGAAGTTTGAAGTAAGAAGTCTGAACTGTGAAGTTTGAAGTTATGAAGTCCCCACCGGTCTTTCGTACATGTATTGATGTACATGTACTTCTTAGCACTAAGTATGGTTGGTGTACTACTGGTCTAGACAGGAACTGACGTCAGTTGCCATATCAACTTGTGTTATACCAGTTATTACCTTCACAATGTCTACTTCGTCTTGGTATCCCACAAATTTTTTCAAAAAACACACACAAAAAAACAATCAAACAAAAAAATGAAATATGATAAAACTTTGGTCAAGTTCGAAATATCTACATGTATTAACAAACAAAAGTACTGTAAAGATTCTTTTTAATTTCAAATTTAGATTTAAATGTGTGCAAGACATAAAGCAGTTATTTGCTATTCAGCTTATTTACATGATAGAATACAAAAAGTACCCGGAGGCCATATTACATCGAGGTAAAGAGGCCTCGTGTGATAAACATACCGGTTTATACTGTGTCACATTTTCTAGAAACTGGTCCCATCTGACGAGTTGTTGGGGCCGGGAACCGAGAGACCGTGGGTCCTATCCTTGTTCGTGATATACCAAAGTCCTAAAAAAATAGTACTGGTATAGTTCCCTAGCTTGGCGCCCAACAAATGAGAGTAGTTACATCACTGTTTATCCCGGTGGCAGGATAATGTGACTGGGTGTGGTATCATGCCACATGTCAGTTTCATGAAGACAAAAGTCCCATAATGACTGAAATATTGTCAATGGGACGTTTGCAAAGACACAAAAAGTACCTGTAAGTCAAATGTACCTTGTAGTTTTCTCGTGATGGATATGAAAAAGACACAGATGAAAATACAATTCAGTATCTGTAATATAACGAAAGGAAATATTGTCAACAATTAAATTCACTAATTTTCGGCAAAACTTGCCTTTGTCAAGGAAAAAGAAACATGAATTTTTGAGCCACTACATGTATAAATAATAAGTCAATTTGGATAAAGAGACTGCACAAAATTAAGCCTTTGGCCAACATTAACGTTATTGTTGACGCTGTGTTTGTATGACGTTGACGTCCTTCATAACAAAAACAATATGACGACTGTATAAAGATTTATAATGAAGTGGCTCAAAAATCTTTTTTTTCCTTGACAAACGCAAGTTTTGCTGAAATGTTGGTAAAGAATGAATTTATTTTGGTTGGTTGGTTGGTTGGTTGGTTGGTTGGTTGGTTGGTTCATTGTCCCACCAACAGTTTTTCAGTTATTTGGAGACGATGTCTACGTAAGACAGATAAAGTGCTGCCACACTGCAGTATCACGCCGTAGACATGTGGCATGATACCACACCCAGTCACCGTGCCAACCAGTCCTGCAACTACCCTTATATGCTGATTGTTTATTTATTATTTTCCTCTGGAAAACCTACATTTTTATTGAAATGTTGTCGTTTTGTTCTTTCTTGAATGCTTTCATTCCAAAGCCTCATTTGTCCACTTGGTTACACTTAGTTAAAACTTGACAACAGTGCCGTTGGTTACACTTGTCTTTGCTAGACGATGTTTATGCTTATAAATTCATAGCAGAAATATTTACTTTTTTAAAAAGAATTGTGAGAATGTTATTAAGACTTACTGTGAATACATCTCCCTCTGTTGCTCCTCCTGGAGTGTTCAAGTGGTACCCTAATTAAGCCTACAGCACTTGATGACTCTCTGAGTGCGAGGATAAGAATCAGGCCATTGCTCTCATAAACAGGTTATTTCCGGCAGCTTTGAGATTTTCATTTTACCTGTCAAAACCATAACGACTGTAACTTCTACCGCTGTTCCACATACATACAATTTATTGCCTTTAAAAAAAAGAATAACAAACAAACAAGAGGGCCACGATGGCCCAAACTCGCTCACCGGCAAAGTGTCACAACTCTTTAATAAATGTACTGATATGGACAACTGAACTTGATTCTGATTAATCATGTTCTAATAAGTTTCATAAAGATCTGCCAGTGGTTAAGGAGGATATATCATTCAAAGATTTTTTTTTCTTTTTTAACTCTGGCAGCTATTTTGTTCAGCGGACCAGAATGATTTTAGCTATTTTTTACAGTACCACCCACTGATCATCCCTGTTGCGATTTATCAAAATGAACTCCGCTTTAGGAGGAGATGTCTTTTTTTTTTTTTTTTTTTTTTTTTTTTTTTGTTAGCTCTGATGGTCATCTTGATTGACGGACCGGAAAGATTTTAGCTTCACCAAATGATCATATGCTAAGCGGTTTAAGTGGAGACGTCGTTTAAAGATTTCTCTATATTTAGCTCTGGTGGCCATCTTTTTTAAATGAAATGTAAAAAAAAGCTCTCTTTCCTCACCACAAAAGTCCTACGTGTAATTTCTATTGATAATGAAAATAATTCTTGCATGTTAAGACCCTAACAAGCAAAAAAATACGTTAAGAATAATTCCTTGGGACAACAAAGCCATTATTTCAAAAAGAAAAACAAATAACTGCTAAATCTATTTCCGTTGTCCACCAGTGCTGTACTTTTAAAATATAGTTATAAAATAAGGTAATGTGTGCTCCACTTGCAATTATATATTTATATTATTATCATTTCAAAATATTTCTCGGAAATGCTGTAAAAATTCTCCCCATTCATCACGCGAAAATCACTTCTCCCCATTCATCACGCGAAAATCACATGATACTGATTTACCTTTTTGACATTTCAGGGCTATATTTAGACATCTATGCTTAGATTTCTCTCTGATTTTGTTCATACAAGTTGAAACTAAATCATATTGTTTTTATAAAACGTGTTTTTAATGAATTGTAATGAAAGAAAGAAATGCGCAAGCATTCGGGGATATTTCGAATCATCACTGGCTGGAATTTCCAGCGCTCAGTAACAAATATATTTAAAAAAGAAATCTGAAAATTCCTTTGGTCCACTGGGTAAGGTGTTCGCCATACAGACATTATCAAAGATAAGGATTGTGGGTTCGTTTCCAAAATGGAATACATTTTTTTATTTATATATTTTTTTCAATATTAGATACAGATTGCATATATATTTTTGTAATATTCAATATGGGACCGCCGTGGCCGAGCGGTTACAGTCGTGGACTACAAATCTCTCAGCCCCTCACCGCTGTGGGTCCGAATCCCGGTAGGGACTTCGGATTTTTCATGTGAGGAAGCCTTCCAGCTGGCTTGCGGTAGGTCGGTTGTTCTACCCGGGTACCTCTGTGTACTCGGGGTCTTCCTCCACCTGTAATTAGCTGGACGTCGCTATATGATTGAAATACTATCGCAGCGACGGTAAACCCCAATACAACTACAACAATAATATTCAGTATCATCAATTTACCTATATTAAGTACATGTGTAAATAAAATGAAATGGAAAAAATACTTTAAATAAATAAAATAATTATCGAAAGTTAGTTGTTTTAGATTTGCATCCACATAATGATAATATTACAAGAGTGTTCTCTGGAACATGTATGTCACCTGCTGAAGCGTGACGGAAAATGTGTGATGGACAGACAGACGGACGGACAGACGACGGAAATGTGATCCATTTGTGTTACAGCAGGTGACACAATAGACTGTAGGCATGAGAAATACGGAGAGTAAGAATGGCGGTGTGCTTATTGTTAGCAGTCCATTGAGACAAATTGTGTGTCCATCTTTTCTTGTATAGACCGTACTCTCTCAAGGTAAAGACGGGTTTATAAAGTTGGATTGTTCATATTAGGAATTCAGTAGTTAACTTATACATCTATATCCAGACAATTCAACACTGTTGGTAATGACATATAAACACAACATACATATATTCATTATATTGCACATTTATTCCAAGTGTAAAATACAAAACAATCGTAATCAAATAAGCATGTGTATTAAAGAAACAGTGTAACAATAACATCAATAAATATATAATAAATATATTTAATCAAAAACTGTATAGTTGGATCTGATAAGACCTATTCACCTGAACAAATACACCCTGAATACCATAACAACTGAAACCACGTTCACAGTTACACAAATCACCCAAGTCCACTATACACCAAAACCAACCCTGTGTACTAATATCACAGTCATAAAAAGGCAATGTGGAAAAATTCTTTCAACCAAGACAGCAAACTATATGGAATATGTCGTGTTGACTGTTTACATAAAATATAGGTGAACATTTTAACATTGATCAAATTTCATTGATTTCGTTAATGAATATTCACAAAATTTTACCACAAAGTGCATTTATGAAAATTTGTATGCATGAAATTAATTATAGTAAAGATTCAAAAAGGTGTTGTGTAAAATAACATTTTCAACAAATAACATTAAAACAACTGTTTTTAAGACACTTCAATTAATTTCTGACATTTCAATTAACATATATATATAAAGAGAGAGAGAGAGATAAAAGAATATGCAAAATGCAAAGTTTGTAACTGCGAGCATTCAATATGTTGCTATGACAATAAGATTTCTTCCAGAACATCCCATAGGCACCATGTGTGACAAGTTTTTTTACAATCTGTATCAACTTTTTTAACATAATTATGAAGTTATGAGTGTTTTTATACTTATCAGAACTCATGGTGTGTGAATGCCTAAAAAAAAAATTAAAGTCAGTGTATTAAAAAAGTAGAACATGAAGCAGCATTTGACAGAAAAGAAACTAGATGTAGTTTTTCAAATGTAGAAACCCTCTTATTTGCATTTTTTTTTTTAAAAAGTCACTATGACTAACATTTACATAACAAAATTTTATTCTAGCAAACTGTAGATTGCATAAGAAATACATTGTACTGATAAAAATGTTCAGTAATCTCTTACTCAATTTATATCATATCATACAGATAACACAGTGTATCCAGAGGCACATGAAGCTACATTTAATCATTGCTCTATTCCAACCCAAAAGAAAATGTGTTTCTTATAACCAATCTTTTTTTAAGCATGAAGTCTTGGAAGACAAACCAAAAAGCATGTTGTAGAACTACAGTTTTAGATCCTTCATTTTCTTTCTTTGTATTCAACAAATATAGGAATAAGATAAGGTCCACTGACAAAAGAATTTGCATCCAGTTCCAGTGGCTAAATGATTTGAGCATCAGCCCTGTCACTGTGAGGTTGTGGACTCAATCCCGGTGAGTACCTACTAATGTCCTTAAGGATTACACCTGTATATATATTCCTTGCCTGTCACTCAGCATATAAGGGTAGGTACTGGTTAGCCGAGGGTCAGGATATTTAGACTTGGTGTGGTATCAGGCCACATGTTTCCTGCGTTAAATCACAGTGAGGCATCATCTGTCTCATGTAAAGAGTTTCCCAAAATATTGTCAGTGGGACATTATACAAACACTTTTGCAAACATTCCTTTAAAGCATCTCAGCTTTCATTCTGTATATATAAATGCATATAAATGACTGGAGAAAATGGAATCATATACATGTACATACATTGCATATTTTGCTCAAAATTCTGCTTAATAGCTGATATGTGAGTTTCCTATTTCAAACAAATGAAATAAATTAGGATGAATATCAAAGGTATTCCATCTATCATTTGGATTCATAGCAAGGCCATATATTATTTTAATCACTGAAAATCATTCTAATAACATAATAACAATCTAAAAGAAAATGACAGTATAATATTAAAGAAATGTGCAAGCCAACACATTCATAAATTATGTTTTGTTCTCCTAAAACTGAGGAATTTCAAAATTTATTGAACTTCCAGTGCCTTTAACAAAGATTCTGTGTCCTCTGAGCATTGTGACTATAATGTTGAAATCCAGTTTGCATCTATAAAGAAATGTAATAAACCCACACCCCAAAATATTTTGCTTTATACCTTTATACAATATGATGGACTGGAAACAAAGATCAACAGTAAGAGGAACAAAAATAACAAGATATATGTTTTACCAACATATTCAACAATCATTTTTCAATACTGTTTAAACAGAAAGTATCTATTGGTCTTAACCCTTTCCCTCATAGAGGAAACCATGAAAAGACCTATGCGAACAGCATAAAACCAGATCAGCCTGCGAGTAACTCGCAGGCTGATCAGGTTTTATGCTGTTCGCTGCTCCTCAGTGGTCTGGAAATGAGGATTTTGTAAATAAATTTGGTAAGGTTTAACTGTGGTTTTCTGCAGATCAAGCTTTATATGATACCTACTGAGGGCGTCAAAATGAGTATATATGAGGGAAAGGGTTAATACATTAACATTATAGCAATAAACAAAACACATTTAACTCTGTGTTACTGGCAATCTGTATTAAACAGTCAAAAAATAGAATAATAAAAACAATATTATACATGTACATCAAACCTCAAATTAGCAACTGCCTGTACTATATGGCCAGATTCTCTTGTTCCCTTGACTGGCCACTTAAGGCAAGTTTGACTGTATATAAGCAGACTACTGCAGATGGTCTCCAAGGTGATGAGACTCAACTAGGAAATCTTGGTGAACCAGGAGTCCCCACTGCGTGGCTTGGAAGGCGGAAACACAGGGTCAATGGCTGTGTGTACCAGACTGCGTACCAAGTGGGGCAGGAGAAACCTAAAGGGTAACAAAAACATTATCTAAACAGACATGTGGGTAAAACACAACAGTTCATGTTCATATGATATTCATTAAAACAATGTCTAGATGATGTACCTGGTGTTAGGATTGCTAACAAAATATGCCATGCATCTAGCATATGGGAAATTGTGACAAAATTTCTAAGAGATGTTGAAAGAGAATGATATGGTTCAGAGTAAGAGCAAAGACACTGCTAATTTTGCAATTTTTCATTTATTTAAGGGACACAACTCTAAGATTTTTCACTGGTCATCAAACTTAGTCAGTATATTGTGCCAATACACACTGTGAACAAGTTAAGTAAAGATTGGTTCATATTATAATTTGTCAGAGTTAAAGACCGGATACAATAAATTATGCAATTTTTCATTAATTCATTGGACATACTTGTAGAGAAACTAGACCTTTCTGGCTGGTTATTAAACTAGGTCAAGATATTTGGCTACATGTAATACCGGTACATATTATGACCAAGTTTGGTAAAGATCAGTTAACACTTGACAGAGTTAGAGAGCGGACAACCTAAATGGATGTTGCTGCTCACTGCAGAAGAAACCATAATAAATTCCTTCACTCGACAAGCTTATAAAAACACAATGATGATCCTACTACACACACACTCTATTACCATCAAAATTATCAAAATCATTTTTCTATTTATTGATGTTGTATAGTTATAATTTAGCATAATATAACATGGTATCAATAATTTTCATGCTTTTGTTTAACATCCTACCCAGGGTATTTCAGCCATTTTGGGACTCTGTGACATAATGACAAATGGCATGCTACCAAAGCCAGTCACATTGTCACATTATCTTAAGCTTGGACAAGCCATCCTGGAACTACCCTGATATGTTGGTGACAAGCCAGGGAGATATACCAGTAAAATTTTGAGCTACTTTGGTGTGTGGTGGCTGGAATTTACCACTTAGTCCGGTTTCAAATAAATGTTGTGCAAGTACACTATATCTACTTACTCTGCACATGCCGGTGCCCCGTTAACCTCTATTAGCCATACTTTCTGGTTTTCATCAAGCAGGAAATCAAACCCAAACAACTGGTAACACACATATCCCAAACCATTGGTGTTGATTTTCTGTGAATAAAATTATTTTGTCTAATCTGATTGTCAAAATTTACTCTTAAAATGAAGCTTAGAAAACAAAATCTTATATTAACTAATTTTCTTGAAGTTCAAGGGTAAAACCAGTAATGAATTTCACAGATTGTACACATCCTTACTTTTTTATGCATTGAGCATTGAATTATGATAATACTTAATAGTTAGTGCAGCTCCATTTTAAAGCTACATACTGGGTCCAAATTTAGATGGCACTTTATAATGCAATAAAACGATGCAACAATGTGGACTTTTAGTTCAACTAAAAAAATAACAAAGATTTGGGATCCAGTGTTGTACCATAATATATTGGCTTCCGTGTAATAATGAGGTGCGTTATAATGGATCCAAATTGTACTTTATAGTGATATACCATTGCCAGGACCTTTAAATACAAATAGCCCAATGATTAACAGATACTGTCAATGAAACCTACCTCTTTTACAACAAAGAAGCACTTCTTTATAATGTCTTTGATCTGTGGGATTATTGATTCCTCCATTGTTACTCCAACTTTCTTCAACAAGTATCTGGGAAAAATATCATGTGCACTTACATACCTTTGTATAATTGACAAGTTTGCTTTTAAAGAATTAAAGTTTTCATATTTCAGACAGTGATTTTAATAAATATGAGGTGTGTTCCACAAGTAAAACTTAGGCTGAACTTGTATTTTAAATGAATTATCAGAAATGCTAAATAATGGTACATACCTGGTACCAAACAGAAACAAGCAAAATACTTATGGGTATTTTGCAAAATTGTATGTCATATTTAATATAACAGATGTGTCCATAGCAACCTGGAGCATGAGTAATTTTCCATCATTTAATTAATCTTCATGAAAATCAATTTTGAAATGTTTGTTTAAAGGAAAATGTCCGGAATTCACAGGCTTTACAAATTATATGAATGTTTAACTATTTTCAGCTACCACTGATGGTAATGAATGACCCTGCTACACTGTCCCAAGACACAATTATATCAAAAGGTACTGAACTTTTTGTATACCAGTAATGGTCGCAGTGCTACAGGACAATATGCATGACAGCTGATAAGAAATCATTTAATTTTGCTTTGGTGTTTGTTTGTTTTTTTTTCCTTATATTTATCAAAAAATAGTAGAAGCATTCCAGAACACCCCTAATATTTGCAATTCCCTCACAATATACTTATTGCATGAAAATAATGTAGTAACAGTTAAGTATGTGCATTACATTGACTTATGACCTTTTTGAAATGACCAAATGTTCTCAATTTCTAAAATAACTCAATAGTAAAAGGTAGTAAAAAGGGTGTATCTGTAATTACTGGTATCTTTAAAAATCCAAATTTAAACATCCAAAATTAAAAATCAATTAAAAACATGTAATTTACAAATAATATGTGTAAAGAACCAAATGTTGGTCAAGTAATTACCTATTGAATTCCTCAAAGAACATTTCATTTCCTTCCTCATATTTTCCAAAGTTTGGTGACAGATCCTTCTGGAGGCAGTGATTGGTCAAGTGACTTGTGACATCATTCAGGTCGTCAGATACATAGGGTTCGGATGCTGTACGCAGGACACCCTCTCGGAATAGAAACACATTGTAGTTTACATCCAGTAGAACCCAACATCTGAAATGTCATGCGGGTAAATACATGAGATACTATTTACTTCATACTTTTCTTGTTTTGTTTGGTTTCTAATGAAATGTAAATGTTCCATCAAATAATTAAATTAAATCAAATAGAAGATACATGATTTGTTTTGCTACCCAAAGAGGTCATCGAAAAATTATTCTTAGTCACACCAGAGAGAATACAAACTAGAAATGTGTCCATAGGACACAGATGCCCTCGCCATTTTGTTTATTAGACTGATATTTTATCAGTACCCTGACCCTAATCTCAACCAAGTTATGTGACCTTGACCTTTAAGCTAGGAACCTGGTACTTGTTTGCAACACATTGTTTTTGTCTCAAGGATCACTTGAGCAAAGTTATTTCAAAACATGTTCAGTTTTGTGACCTTGACCTTCAATTATCAACCTGGTTCTTGATTGTGACACATTGTCTTGTCCTAAGGATCACTTGTGCCAAGTTATTTTAAAAAATTTCACCAAGTTACAGCTGAGACAAAATCTTAAGGTTAACCAAGTGCTGTGATCTTGACCTTCAAGTAGAGACTTGGTTTTTATTCCCAACACATCGTCTTGTCCTATGGACCACTTTTGCCAATTTATTTCAAACAAGAGGGCCATGATGGCCCTGAATCGCTCACCTGATTATAAATGAGCAACATATGTTGGATCTTTCATATAAACCTACTTTTTGACCCCACATGACCCAACTTCGAACTTGTCCAAGATATTATGGAAACAGACATTCTGACCAAGTTTCTTGAAAATATGGCCAAAAATGTGGCCTCTAGGGTGTTAACAAGGTTTTTCTAAGATTTGACCTCATGACCTACTTTTTGACCCCACATGACCCAAATTCGAACTTGTCCAAGATTTTATGGAAAAACATTGACCAAGTTTCTAAGATTGGCCAAAAAATATGGCCTCTAGAGTGTTAGCAAACAAAATTGTTGACGACGGACGAAGGGTGAGTGCTCAGGTGACTTTAAAAAAGACCATTCACAACAAAGTTACAGCCAGAAAAAGATTTTATGGTTAACTGAGTGCCATGACCTTGACCTTCAAGCTAGCAACCTGGTTCTTGTTCACAATAAATCATCTTATCCTAAAAAAAGACCCTGTTCTTGCACATGACACATTGTCTTGACCTATAAGAATCACTTGTGTAAAGTTATTTTAAAACATAACCACACATAACAAAGGTATAGCTGGGACACAATATGTTACACACACAGACACACACACACACGGACAGGTGTAACACTGTATGCCCATCGCCATTTCATGGCAGGGGCATAAAAAGAATATTTCTAAATTCAATGACTGTAAGTGAAATACAATCTTACACTGAGGGTTGTAAAACCCTACCCTAGTCAAACAAACCAGAAAACCTCTACATATTTCTAAGAAAAAAATCAAATGTTATTATCATTATACATTAAGTCTTTATGATATTGTACCCTTGTAACTTGATGCTTGCCTGATAAGAGGTTTTAACAAAACATTTATACTCTCTTTGTTTTACAGCCAGCTGAGACAGTCTACCTGTGGCGTTTGACCAATTAAATAGGGAAATTCAGAGCTTATGTTCTATTGTTTATGATGCAGCCACATTCTTTAGGACATACAGGTACACGATAATAAGTAAACATCCCATGGTTTTTAAACACATACAGACATCAGTCCTTTTACAAAAGCAGAGAGCTTCAATATCAAACTGATTAATTCACTAGTGCCAGATAGAAATGATAAAGGTTTATTTCATTGATACCATACTCCTTTCTCTCCTCACTAGATACTCAATAAATAGATTTCAATCCGATCAGTTAATATCATCATCATGATGGTAATTGTACTACCTGATATCAAACTTCCTGCCTCCTTTCAGAAGGAAGGGATGCTGGATGTACTTCTGGATGACAAAAGCCCTGTCTTGTGCATCTATATAGTCTAACAGCTGGCCCACATCTGATGATATCTGGATACCCTCCCCTGGAAAACAGAGGCTGATACATGTCTGTCTGTTTATCCCAGGAATGGTATTTCAGTCATAATGGGTCTGAATGTGACAGATATTAGTGCTTCCTCTCTGCAATAACTCTGTGGCATGATAGAAAAGCCAGTCACATTATCCTGAAACTTGTACACACAATACCTGGAACTACCTTAAGATGACACGCTCCAAGCACAGGGGAGATATTCCTGTACATTTTTGATGATGTTGGTATGTCGCAGCTGAGGATTAAACCAACAACCTCCAAGTTATAGTTATAAGGCTGACACTCTTACTACTTGGCCACTGGCATGTTGGGTAAAAGAATCAGTTACAGCTGAAATATATATTTGGAAAGTTCTCTTTGGTTGATGTTGTTGTTTTTTTCACAAATACGAAATTAACAGACATCATAAAAGAAAACAAGTAACTGGTGTTGCACGCAACACATGTGTTCCCTACCTGTGAGGTGCATAATTTTTCCATTACCACAGCAACCAGTATTTTGGTCCGAGAAAAAAAAGCAAAGAATCTCCATACTGCCATCTATTCATATACCAAATTTCATAATATTATCTTTAAACATTTTTAAAGTTATTGTGGGATCAAGATTTCTGGACGTACAGATGGACAGAGGGACAGACAGAGAGCAAACCTATAGTCGCCTCCAGTGTTAACACCAGTCGGGGACTAATAAGATTATACTATATAATAGAGAAATTAATTTTACAGTGCTGTAGTCTAGAATACATTGTGACCATACCATGTGGTATATGATGCCATTTTAAGATATAGCAAAATTCATATTTTGCATCATTTCAGAGAGGAAAACTGCTGTATTTTATTTCTTTATTAATTTTAATGGTGTATATAGTGCATGAAAAGTGGAAAATTGTGCCTTATAACACATAGGTGTCAATTATTCTTTTGTCAGATGTACAGTTTTTTCTAACATTTGGGAAAACCTTCCGAGTTCATGAAATTTTGTAAGCTAACACGTAAAGCACATCACAAATAATATTTTCCCAAATGTTTTGAAATATTGTACATCTGCCAAAAGAATCATTACAGCTTTTGTGTAGTGCACAATTTCATTTTCGCAAACGGTTTATCCCATTAAAATTGGTGAATAGATGAAATACAGCAGTTTTCTTTTTGGAATCAAAGCAACTTATGCTGCTTGCATATTATAATAGTGCCATAAAATGATGTCATATACCACACGGTATAGCCAAACAAGAATATAGACTTACAGTTTTTATATACTTTCAGTGGTTTTATACAAGATGATTTAAGTCAATTGTCTCAACTAAAAATGATTCAAACATGTAAGTGCTTTTTCCAAGTAAAAAATTCCAAGAAATTTTGCTAGTCCTCATTCAAAAAGTGTCATTACCAGGTACGGTATTATCCAGGTGCAAAATTTTGTAAGATTTCTTAAAATCTGATAAATGAGAGAAAAAAACCCATGTAAAAATATAAATCAGTCATATGCTGAACTTGTATCTCTCAGGTGATTCACAGGTTCTCACTAAATATTTTGGCCAAATGAGAAGAGTCTATTTTAATGATTTTTAAACAGGATTATCAAATTTTAGATGTGAATGAATCTGCTCTTGAATAAAGACAATAAATTTAAAGTAATCACAGGCTAAAAACATGTATAACTCCAAAATAACAACCATTACCTTTTGCCCCAGCAGAAGATTTAGCAATCCATACAGTTTTCTTTCCCTCTTCCTCGGCAAGTTTGCTGTTTACTTCCAGAAGCTCCTCTCGATCATCAGGCTTTTCACTCCTCACAAGTATTGTAGAGTTTCTTATACTCGGTGTCATCACATTTTTAGGACAGATTCTAAACGTTAATGGAAGCCATTGTGGATAACTATATTTGACATCACTGCTATAATCCTTGAAAATCCTGAAATTTGAGGAAAAAATTTTTTTGAAAATGGTCTGACATATCAACTTTTTATTTTATGAAAATTGTGTTTAAATTTACTGTCTGTATCCTTTTTATCAAATTAAATCCAAAGTTCTCTGAGTTCACAAAAAGAATTTACAAGCAGAATGCGAAACTAAAATCATACAAAAATATTTTTGAAAATATAGAACAATGGGTGACAAGTGTAATGCCAACAAGTATAAAGTAAGCTACTTACTTAGCAAGTGCTGTCTTCCTGCATAATATATCAGAACCCCTGTAATAGTTCACAAGCTGAATTCTACCTAAGTCATGTCCTAAAAAGAATAAAGACATGACTTAAAATGCATAGCTTAATTCCATTAATACAGAGCTATATTTGGATTCAAAGTTTTGATAACACATTGTATTAATCTGCAATAAAAAAAATGCACCATTCAGGGATTATCATTAACTTCTAAAGTGGACTCCAGTTTTGGGGTAAAACGATTCCTGATTAGTCCCTATGTAAATATGTGGGAGGACTCCAAATTTACTGTAAAACTTTGTAGAAGGACTCCAGTTTTTTAAATAACCCTTAAAAGTGAGAACACTGCTTAAAACTGACAGACTCTATTCAAAATAGGCATTTTTTTTTCAGAAAGCGATATTTCTTATGAAAATCTTCTTTTCAAAAAAGGAGACTGGAGTACTTGGTGGGAAAACAATGGGACTGACAAAATAAAAATCAACCATATTCATTGATGTAATCTCAATGCAGCATGTTTTATTTGTTTTTTTAAACATATTTCATTTCCATTTATTTTGTGGGTAAATAGCATTTTGGGGACATTACATGAAATTCTATAATTTTTTTAAGTGAATGATTCTTATGAATTAAGGTACCAAGTCAAAACAGCCCCAAGAAAAACTGGATCCAAGTTGAAACGGTGCCAAATTGGTCAAAACGGTCCCATTCCTGCTCAAGTGGTCAAAAAGGTGCCAATATGTTCAAAATAGTGCCAGTTTGGTTAAAACTGACCCCTCTAGGGATCAACTTAATGAATGATTATTTGATTTCGATGTTGGTTAAAGGTTTCGTTTGAGGTTTAGTTTTTTAATCTAAGTTGTATATAGTAATTGTTTAATATCAGCATATACATGTATAGAATATGCAATATATGTAATAATAAATATAATGTATAATAAACAAAGGATATAATAATTTGATCCTTTAAAGAATGAAATAACAGTTTTAAATATTGAAATTAATAAATTAATGGAATTGTTGTAATATAATGGTAAATTATTTGTCAGTTTTAATGAGATTAAATTCAATATTGCTAAAATTAACATCCACTATGTGATACTTGATGGCATTTGTGCTGAGGATGCTAATTAAAGGTATGTGAAAATATAAACATGTGAAAAAAAAAGGAATATGCTAAACCTACCTTTGATGTAATTAATAAGGAGAGTGGAATAAAAAATGTTGTTTTTATGGTTTACTTTCAGTGCAGCATATATATATTTCCCAGAGACATAATCATCTTAATGCGACCTTGACTTTTACTTTACTTTTACTTCACTTGACTTCATAATGAACTTCACTTTATTTTACTTTTTATTTTACAGTGAAATGCATACCAAAAAGCTTGCAACAAACATCCACTATATTTGTTGGCATTATAATTAGAATATTAATTAAAGGTCGGCATGAAGGTTTGGGTTTAAATTGAGTGTGAAATAAAATACAGGGAGTGTGCTCAAAGACAGAAGAGATTGTGTCTTATGATGGCAAAATTTATTTTTTCTTTTACCTTTCAATTTATCTATCTATCCAGTATCCATACACTTCGAAATGCACACACACAAAATATTTACAGATCCCTAAGAGTTGCATCATCAAATACATTAATAGATTGCTGCAAGTACATTTATTTCAATTTTTTTATCTTTACTTTATAGGTACAAGGTAAAGATGAGACTGAGAGAAAAAAGAGAAAGAGAGACAGAGAGATAAGGGATGGGGCAATTTAAAATATTTATATAAATAAAAATTTATATATGACTTATTAACATGCCAAATGGTCAAAACGACCCCGACTGGATGTGAATATTGGTCAAAACGGTCCCATAAAACTATTTAGCATTATTTCAATTTAGGACTGTTTTTACTTGGAGCTGTTTTCATTGGTACTCCTTATGAATTGGCCCTGAAAAAAAAGGAGGGGATAAAGGCCCTAACTGTTATAAATCCAATTGTCTCTTACCTAAACGTCCGAAGGGAAGTTTATTTCTTTCCCCAAACATCAGATGAAATGAGCTAGAATTTGCAGAAACTTTTTTCCAGTCATCACGTTCTTCTAGCAGATACTTTGCAACTGCCTTGTATACTGAGCTCTTGGTGTCTCTCTTCACAAACTGGTATTGTGGCTCCATACTGCATGTAGTGTATTTCAGATCATAAAACTTCTATAAATCTTAGTTCCATTACAGATCCATGTTGAGCATAGATATATGACCTAAAGAGGCTGATATATTCATATCTTACACTGTTGTTACATTCTCTCATCTAGGTAATTGGTCTGCAAATGAAAAATGCATGGGATAAATATGCCGATTATTTTTCTACGATAACGCCGTAACCTGGGAAGCCTCTTATTTTCAAATTCGGTTCAGCATTAGAGAGTTAATATTGTCTTAGATTTTTTAAGAAAAATATAGTTGATTGTCACAAAAGCGTATTCGATAATCTCAGCAAAGATGCCTATGTGTAAGGAGAATTATTTCCAGGAGCTATTTGGAGTGATATAACAAATTACCTGAACACCGTTTGCATTTACTCTTCAATTCGGAGGATTTCAAACATCTTGAAGACGATTTTTTGCGGCGGCGGATATTTTATTTTCTTAAAGATTTTTGCAATTTTCCAACAATATGTCTTCAAAGAAAGATTTGAGTAAACTAGATTTGTATGGAATACTGGGTGTTTCTGAGGATGCAACAGAGAAAGAGGTAGAGCAACTTGAGTCATACTTTGACTTTTGTAAAAATTAGACTCCCATGTATACTCAGGTAGGGTATTACCGGTGGTTGTATATTACCGGGTTATTCAGAAATAAGAATATTAGTTTCATGAATTCTGCCTCAATATCATTTGTATACTTAAGGTAAACACATACTATGTGCCATCTGTCAAAACTTTAAAACCTTAGGTATGAGCTATTTCCAAGTGAGATTTTGCATTTCTTCTAAAATGCACTTTTAACAACCAAAATTCCATGGAAATATAACATATTTTCTACCGGATTTATTTCGAAACAATAATCAAAAAATAAATATATACAACATAATTAAAAATCATTCTAAATGTTGCAGGACAGCATAATGAACGTCACAGAAAAATTATTATGATGATATTTGATCTAAAAAGATTACTAGAGGTGAAGTTTATAAATGCATTGGTAATACCCTACCAAGAAATTTCAGAAATATATTACGGTTTGTTTACATTGTCAATATTTTTATCAAGGAGAAATTGTTGTAGAGAAGTGACAATCAATTATTTTATCAATGAAATGTTGAGGATTACTGAAAGATAAAGTTTTCATGTGTGTGCTTCTTCTTCTATTTGTAACTTATTTCTGAAAGCTAAATACCACGGTAATACAACCCACCAGGATATGAGAACTTAACACCAACTTAACAGCAAAATAGGCACAAACAAAATCATATTGTATATTTAAGCTGCTGATCCATTTTAAACATAAAATGTATGATATAAAATACATTTCAATATTTACTAAAATCCATTAAATAAATACCTTTTTTTTGACCAGGTGATATGGATCTTTATGGTACACTTAGTCCTATAAATAAGACTTTGTGTATCATAATTCACCTATAACATTCAATAAACTGATTTTTAACATTTTTTCTTTCAACAGATATGCGATCAAGAAAATGTCAAAATAGTAAAATCGATACGCTATGGCTTATTTATAGAACTATGGTACACTTTGATATTGGGCCTCTCTGGTTCCTGGACTGTCTGACCCAATACCTCCATTTATGGCCCTATAAGACCAATATGCAGGGGACCAATTGTAGATCTGACTTGAGTCTACCTTAACTTTGATATCAAAGAAAAACAAGAACTTAAGAATGTCTGAAGTTTATCATAAAGTCAAAACCTAATTATTAATAAGTAGTCACCATTCACTATAACAATCTATTAGAAGAAAAGAGAGAGAAAAAAAACATATTCAATGTTGTCAGTGTTTTTACATACTTATTGATTTGTGTTATTAATGTTTATATAAATACTCATCAGGTTATCTATGACAGTGTCTATTTTAGAAATTCCAAAAATAGGGGGGGGGGGATTTTCAAAAACATGAGGTGCCAATATAAAATGCCAGTTTTTAATTATTTTACATATTTTAATGTTTTACCTTTAACATTTTACACAATATTACAGGATTACCTTTTACATGCCTGCATCAAATTGCAGTTTTTGAAAGATTCTCCTCTGCTTCTTAGTTTTGAACTCCTGTAGAATCCTTGAGGCATCAAAACTTCTCAGAGGTGGTCCCTCAATGCTAATGGTCATCAGTGTCTGGAGGGATGATTCACTTAACCTGTTTCTCTGTAATTCATTTTTTAGACATGATTCATCTGCACTGACTTACTTTCACCGAGCC
>CM037785.1:49084256-49134256 GCA_021229015.1 Solen grandis | reverse complement strand
CATTGACTCTGATCTAAACAGAAAAAAAATCTATTGTTTGTAGATGCTTTGTCTTTAGTGATATTTCATCGCGGTGAAAAGTGGGCCAATAAGTCCATTTTTTCTTGCGACAAAAGGCAAGTTTTCCTTTTGACTCTTTATTAACTTAAGTATTTCCTGGTTAAGAAACGCATTTAGCTGCAATATCTTCCCGTTTTCAAATCACAAATGTACAATTTAAGGCATTCATCAGGTTGTGTCACTTCATATCCGTTTGTTAGTTTGGATTTAAGGGAATCCACCCATCATTGAATTGTGAAGCGTAAGAATTTTATTGTAAATGCAAGCTTTTATAGATTTTAAGCAAAAAAGCTTATCACTTTATTCAATGGATGCTTGCATCTGCACTGAAGTCTTTTAAAGCATTTGAAGGAACGTGATTATAATTTAATGATGACGGATTACCTTAACGCCCCAACTATAGTTTTTTAGTTACTTGGGGACATTTACAGGAGACATATATAGTGCTGTCATACTGCAGTATAAACGCCGTAGACAAGTGGCATGATACCACACCCAGTCATATTATCCTGATACCGGGCCAACCAGTCCTCCCGCCCAGTTTTCTCGTAAAATACCCGAGTACCATGTCAGGCTTCTACTCAAATATCTGCTCAAGTTTGGGCTTGAGACTGAATATGATATTTGAACGCTCAAAAATCATGCTTAAGTTTGAGAATGACGGAGTGTTCTCAAACACTATCATAAGCATAATGAAGTATGAAATTTGACTTAGTTGAAAATATGCTTAAAAGACGTTGTGAACACCGTTCTTCGATCAAATTAAGGTAAAGTCCCTTTAATGGTTTCGCTACGTTTTGGACTACTTAACCGCTACCAAGATAACCAAGGTACCCTAATGAAACATTAGGAAACCTTGGTTATCTCCGTTAAAGGCCATGAAGTCCGAAATGTAGCGGAACCATTACAGGGACTTTACCTTAACTTCATCATGGTATAAGTCTGAGTTTAGTGGGAGGACGATTTTCAGTATCTTTGACAACACGTGGCCTAGACCTCACCGGACCTCACTTGTATGCTGAGCGCCAATCACAAGGGAAACATACCAGTACCATTTTAACGAGTTTGGTTTGTAGCTTCCGTCTTTTTGGCTAAGGTTATCAAAGTGCATAGGAAAAAAAAAAGCGAAAATTAGTTTGCAATAAAGTTCGCAAAGTGAGTTTAGCTGTATTTTGTATTTCGACCATATACTCGTGTTACTACAATGGCATGGAGGAGTGAGAAAAGTAAGACAAAGACATATATTAAGAGAAGGAAATGAAATAAATATACAAATCGGGCATAAGTGGCAGTCACGTGACCAGAGAATAGACCTGGTTTACAGACAATATACGGCGACAAACTATTTCCTTGCACAATAAATTACGCTGTAACAAAACTAATTCAGGGAAAAACAGTATTTTTATAACTACTATTTTAAGCATTTTGAACCGCCTGGATAAAAACAAACAAAAAAAAAACAAAAAAACATATCGTTATGTTGAAATTTATGTAAAAAGATTTTTTTATCTTGTTTGTTTTTCCTAACAAAACATTAAGTGGTATCTAAACGATGGAAAGCAGGCGCTATTACATCATACAACCGCCTAAGAGATCATGATTTGTTCTAGCTGCAGCAGGCGCTTTCTAGCAGAGCCACGCCCCCAGTCTATGCCGGCTACTGTTCTGCCGCAAACAGAGGCTTCAACTGAACTTGCGGCACCACGGTCACGATTTCACTCACTAGATCGGTCAATTAATCACCTCTCTTAGTTCTCACACTCCTATCAGCGACATTAAATGGTTCTGCGGTTTTCTCAATTTTTTAAGCACTTCAGGTAAGGAGGCACTAGTTTAGTAGCCAAACGAACTGATATGACGGCAATATTTTCCCAAGACCTTGCTTGATTGTGATGTAAAATTTTAGGTGGGGAAAGATATACTTTCTTTATAAGGTTTTGTGAACCTATTTTATCTTTTTTTTCTTCTTTTTTTTTTAATTGTGAAATCTCGTGAAAGTGTGAGAACAGACGAATCTAATGAAAAGATGTAGTGTGCTGTGAAAAAGGTATTTCAGTTTGTTTATTGGGTTTAACGTCTCACAGTAATTCAATCATTTGGAGACTACGACTAAGGCAGATATAGTGCTACCACACTGCAGTATCACGCCATAGACATGTGGATGATATCATACCCAGTAACATTACCCTGACACCGGGCTAACCAGTCCTGGAACTACACTTATATGCTGATCGCCAAGCAAGGGGAGCTATACCAGTACACTATTTACGACTTTGGTCTGCTATCTCCTGTGATCGAACCCACGACCTTCCGATTCTAGGGTACACGGGTATTTCTGCTTTTAATTGGTTAAACCATATGCACCTTCATTTTGATGTGGTTGTATGTCACGTTAACAACCCTTTATGAATATTAATTAACTAAAATTTAATTTGTATATAAAACAATGGGATTTTCTTTGCCGTGTTAGATCAAACCGGGGGTACCCTGATCAGACAGCGTTGGGCATTAACCGGTAAAGTAAAAGGCCCTGGGCCATTTCAAATACTTGTATACTGTAAAATCTTCGTAGGGCGCTGGTTTTATTGATTTTCCTCATCAGTCAATGAAATTGGATTGTGTTATCTGCACAAAAAGATGCAGCGACCAATCAGATGGGCGGCTTTAAGACACACCTCTACGAACCTTTTTCAGGCGTTATTGCAAATGGTAATCAATGGTAATGAATAGCCCGGGATAACGCGGATAAGTATGGTATTGCTTTGTTAGCCAGTGTGTCAAACAAATGCCGGTAGAACCGGTGGATCAAACTCCGCCGCAGTAGTTACCTCCCCTTACAGTTGTCGATAACCACTGCCACCAGAAGTAGATTTCTGCTGATATTGGCCGGATTTATTTTTATCATTTATGACTAGTTTTGAATATATCATATCAGTTTCGTTATATTTCACGAAAATAACATTCATGATTTCGAGAAAAGTAAAAAATCAAATCATATAAAATTAATTCATAAAATTATAAATGTTGGTCACATGGTTTCAACTATCATCACGTGACTTGTGCTGGCAGTGGTTAAGGTAGCGAAGCGTGTCGTAACCGGTGCGCGGAGTTTGCCGGTGGATGCTCCCTGAACTGCGCTTTGTCAATTGATAGTTGGTAGAGAGAGAGAGAGAGAGAGAGAGAGAGTAATTGCCCTGTTATTTTTCATACTTAAGTTTATATATATATAATTTAAGTATGAAAAATAACGGCAATTACTTCTAATTTATGTGATCAAGAGTTATGGTTCTTGTGCACTGCAACTTTTGTCAAGGAGATCTATCTACCTATGAAGTTTCATGATGTTACCTCTTAAAGTTTTCGAGTTATGCTCCGGACAAATTTTTAAGTATGAAAAAATAACAAAGGGCAATTACTGCTAAATTATACAAACCAAGAGTTATGGTTCTTGTACGCTCCACTTCTCCTTATTGAGATCTATCTACCTATTAAGTTTCAGGTTGATATCTATAGTTTTTGAGTTATGCTCCGGACAAAATTATAAAGACGGACGAACGGACAGACAAAGCAGCAACTATATGCTCTCCCTTCGGGGAGCATAAAAATGAGTATTTGAGGCAGAGGAGGTACAGTCAACTCTCTTTACAACGGCGGTGTTTGTTTCAGCGAATTGTGCTGTTCTAAAGAATTTGCCATTGTAAACAATAGAGACATAAACGGATTATGCACTTTGGTTTTTTAAGACTACTGCGGTTATAAAGAGGATTTTGTTATGTGCCGTTGTAAAGAGGTTGCTGTTATAATGAATGCCGTTGTAAAGAGGTTGCTGTTATAATGAATGCTGTTGTACAGAAGTTGCTGTTATAATGAATGCTGTTGTACAGAAGTTGCTGTTATAATGAATGCTGTTGTATAGAGGTTGCTGTTATAATGAATGCTGTTGTACAGAGGTTGCTGTTATAATGAATGCTGTTGTACAGAGGTTGCTGTTATAATGAATGCTGTTGTAAAGAGGTTGCTGTTATAATGAATGCTGTTGTACAGAGGTTGCTTTTATAATGAATGCTGTTGTAAAGAGGTTGCTGTTATAATGAATTCTGTTGTACAGAGGTTGCTGTTATAATGAATGCTGTTGTACAGAGGTTGCAGTTATAATGAATGCTGTTGTACAGAGGTTGCTTTTATAATGAATGCTGTTGTAAAGAGGTTGCTGTATGAATGCTGTTGTAAAGAGGTTGCTGTTATAATGAATGCCGTTGTAAAGAGGTTGCTGTTATAATGAATGCTGTTGTACAGAGTTGCTGTTATAATGAATGCCATTGTAAAGAGGTTGCTGTTATAATGAATGCTGTTGTAAAGAGGTTGCTGTTATAATGAATGCCGTTGTAAAGAGCTTTCACTATATTTTAAAGGAACTGGTATAAAAGAATATAAAACAATAAACAATACATCAAATTATTTTATATAAAAGAGTTTCATGAAATTCGCTGTACATAATGTATAATGTATATGATAAATAACACAAACTGCATTTGTCACAAGAGATGACATGACACGTATAATGTAATGATAAATTATATGTAAAATGAATTCTGATAAAATACAGAAAAATCCTAGCACATTGAAATGAAACATCATCAATTCTCACCCTAAATCATATAAAAATTATTGATAATTTGGAATTCAATTATATAATGTATCATATTTTCAAACCTTCATATAACTGAGCACAGTTTTAATTAAAGCAACGAAAACACAACCTTGATGTTAACTCCAGGGGCTGTATTCACAAAACAAGTTAGGTCAAAATTTTGACTTTGTTAAACAAGTAACCGGTTGAACCATCTAAAACTAGAAAGAGCCACAGGAAGCTATCCATTATCATTCGGAATTACACCTTTCAATTTTTCACTTCTACTCAGCTCTAGGTACCTATATTTCATGTTTGACGTTGATCCATCAAGTAGTTTTTAAGTGAATTTTGAGGGAAAAAAAAACAAAAAAAACAAACTAAGGGAGATAATTTAACAACTGAATGCAGGTAGAGTTATGGTTATTATGCACCTCTACTCAGCACCTGGTACCTATATACATGTATCAAGTTTGAAGTTAATCTATCCAGTCGTTTTAGAGTTATTCTCCATACAAGCAAGTTGGATGGATAGAAAAACAAACAGATGAATACCAGCCGACAATGATTTTAAGCTTGCCTTTTGGGAAATAACATAATCTGTTATTTACGACAGAAAGTATTTCAGTTTAATCATTCTAAAATTTCGATAATTATGTTAATTATAGTTGAAATTTGTTCTTATAATTTGGAAAAATTAGCTGTTTGGTCAAAGTACAGAATATTTAACCCTTTCCCTCATATAGACTCATTTTGACGCAATCAATAGGTACCACATAAAGCCTGATCTGCAGAAAACCACAGTTTAACCTTACCAAATTTAATTACAAAATCCTCATTTCCAGACCACTGAGGAGCAGCGAACAGCATAAAACCTGATCAGCCTGCGAGTTACTCGCAGGCTGATCTGGTTTTATGTTGTTCGCATAGGTCTTTTCATGGTTTCCTCTATGAGGGAAAGGGTTAAGAAATTGCAAGGACTTATAAATTCTACCAAAGTTTAAACATATACTAAGAGGTTTCATGATTACAACCCTTGGTCCACATTAATGTAAAGTCCCTTCAATTGTTCCACTACGTCTTGGACCACTTTTCCTCTACCAAGATAACCAAGGTACCCTAATGAAACATTAGGCAACCTTGGTTATCTCCGTGAAAGGCCATGAGGTCCGAAATGTAGCGGAACCATTACAGGAACTCTAATTTGGTTAAAAAACTGGCAGTACTACAGTAACTGAAGAGTACTTATGAATTTTTATGCAATCAATAAGGAGCACATGTCAACAAATGCAAGTATAAACAGCTGTCCAATCAAACACTATTCAAATAGAGGATAATCAGTAAATGTATATATGTATAGCAATTATTTAACACTTTATTTCATAAATATTCATGTACAAATTCACGATTACTGTTTACTTTAGGAATATTCATGTATAAATTCATGATTACTGTTTACTTTAGGAATATTCATGTATAAATTCATGATTACTGTTTACTTTAGGAATATTCAGTATAAATTCAGGACTTGATAAATATTAATGCATTAGAACTTAAAACTGAGCAAAAATCTTAAGCAGAAATAATGGGTATTATTTTCATTGTGCAGAATCTATAAAAATTGAGCTACGATATTGTATGAACAAACGGAGGAGACCCCGGTCAGACAGCTCCTAAAAAAGAACTGTCTGATATGGGTATACTATGTTTGCCGATGTGTCAAAACTTTAAAAGTCTGTATGTGGAAAAGGTTTAAAACTTTATACCTGTTTTTTAATTTCTGAAATATCTTTGATATCAAATTTCAATGCATCCCTATCAGGTAATTTCATGGATGCATAAATTTGTGTTAAACATAGAAAGTGTGATGTCTACAAAATGAAAAGATTTTGTAGGGTTAGTATTTGTGTACAATTAAATTCAATGGGGGATTTTTTTTTCACTTAACAAAAATAAGTATCCCAAGAAAATTAATTATTCCAAAGTAATTACACACTTCATTTTAGGCAAAAGAGAAAAAAAAAAAGAAAGGAAGAATTTTCCTTTTGTCTTAGACATGTATTTCAACAGAACATCAATAAACCTTTGTTGTTGTATTGGGGTTTACTGTCGCTGCGATAGTATTTCAATCATATAGCGACGTCCAGCTAATTACAGGTGGAGGAAGACCCCGAGTACACAGAGGTATCCGGGTAGAACCACTGACCTACCGCAAGCCAGCTGGAAGGCTTCCTCACATGAAAAATCCGAAGTCCCTACCGGGATTCGAACCCACAGTGGTGAGGGGCTGAGAGATTTGTAGTCCACGACTGTAACCACTCGGCCACGGTGGCCCCCAAACCTTTGTGTAATACTAATAAATTCAACACTTTTGTAAAGTGTCAAGTCCTCCTCTTTTATTACATGATAGTTCCTTGTAAATGAGAGCCAATTCCCCGGCTTGTGTATTATTTTGTATTACCCTAAAGATGAATGTCTAGGACATATTCATTTCTCCTCTTTATCAACATTTACAAAATATCTTTAAATTTATGACTGACAATAACTTAAGACAATATGCATGCAAAAAAATAACAACTACATATTATACTAGGAAGACCATTATTTTGTAATTCAGAGAAGTTCATGTATACCTATGTAATATCTATGACCATTTTCCCCCCCAAAAAAACTGATTCATTTTATATCAGTCACTTTTGGCTTTAAATGAACTCTTTAGGGACATAAAACACATTGCAAATCTCCCCAGAATATTAAGAAAATCAAAAATACAACAAATGAAAAAGTTACATTAAGCACATAAACAAGTAATTGTCAAGTAGACTTGTCACTGCTGTGTCTTGTCCACACAAATACAGTATTTATATTGACACTTTTTGAGTGTTGACTGACCAGACCAATCCATTTCCAAGTAGGCTGACCATGGTTCATACAAAATTTGGAGGGGCAAATTTAAGGCTTTTTTAAGGCCTCAAACCCATCAGTTCTCTATATAACCGCACTTGAAAAGATCAACAACCAATATCTCCACCAAAAATTTCCTATCTGATTGAAAATAATAACTTTAGTCAGTGACAATGTTCAGAAAATACGAATTAACTTACAATTTTAGTTTTTTTCGTTTTTTTTTTCTTCAAAAGTACTTTTGTCAATTTTCAAGGGTTTTTAAAGTAGAATTAAGGGTTTTCCAAGACAGACATCCAATTCAAGGGTTGTTCCAGAACCAAGATAATCAGTTCAAGACCACGTGGACAGACCACTGTAAGACCAGGGCTATCTCTGTACCTCTATCTGGAACTGTTGAAAGTTCTTCTCCTGTCTTAGTACCCCTGTCAGCACAAACTCGGCTGTGTACACCCCTGGAATAACAAAGATAATCACATGATGGTTAAAAAAAACAAGAGTGTTCTCTGAAACACACGTGTCACCTCTGAAGCGTGACGAAAAGTGTGACGGAAAGACAGGCAACAGAAAAGTGATCCCTATATGTCACCTCTGTTTACAGCAGGTGACACAAAAATTAAACCAAACTCCACATGCCCCAACTTATTTGAACTTTTCAACATAGAAACAAATTTTGACAAACTGGCTAAAGGAGGAGAGAATTCTAAGTTCTGTTATTATATTTATATTGTTGATAACTTTATATGAATTCAGAGTATCTTTTTATTGATGAGATCCTCACAAATGAATGTCATCCTGACATGTGATCACAATATAAGTGGGATTGCCCTGTAACATAATGGTACTAGTTGTAAACAGAAAAATGTTTGTTTGATTTAACATCCCACCGACAGTATTTCAGTCATATGGAGACGATGTCTACTTGAGACAGATACAGTGCTGCCACACTGCAGTATCACGCTGTAGACATGTGGCATGATACCACACCCAGTCACATTATCCTGGCACGGGCCAACCTTTCTTGGGACTAACTTTATATGCTGAGGGCCAAACAAGGAAACTATGACAGTATTGTTTTTTATGACTTTGGTGCTACGTTGTGGCAAGGTTCTGAACCCACAACCTCCTGATTTGTGGATGGACACTCTAACCATTCAGCTACCTGTTTATTGCAAAGTACATTTTTTACTTCCAGATGAAAAACTGGGACTATACAAACCTGATCATCTAGCAGGGTTGCTATGGTTTTAGCCGCCAGTCTTCGTTTCCGTGACACAGTTCCACCAGCACTTTCTATGATTTTCTTCAGGTCACACAGTGGAGGCTGGACACTCGGAGTGACGTAGAATGTTAAACCCTGATCAAACAGAAAATAATTTACAGTGAAGATCCATTATAACACACTCCAATATAATGCTAGACCCCAAATTATGATTTGCTTAGTTGACTTGGGGTGCATTTTCAGAGTTTAAGTGTTGGCCAATATAGTGCAGTATCTAGACTTGTACCCCAAATATAATGTTTTAATCAAGTTGCTCACTATCTTTAAATTCCAAAACCTGACTTGACTTGACTATTTGAGTTTACCATTGCTTCGACAGTATTTCAGTGTTGCTTCGACAGTATTTCAGTCATTATTTCAACAACAGAAGTGATAGAGCATTAGTGTAACAATTTTGTGGGTATGTATATACATACAGCAAACAAGGGTTGTGTGCGGGCTCGCGCCAGTGACTGCACCAAGGAACATTTGATCTCGGCCTCACCCATAGGGTCTTGCAGCATGAACATCTTCTCATCTGTAAAAGGAAAGATCCTGCGATAAACCCTTACAAATACAGGACATGGGTCTTTAAAGGACACCATTATTCACTGGTAGTGTTCGATGATAAAAGATTGGAAGGTTGAGAATTGGGTCCTTGTTAAAGGGCAAGACTGGAAAACCCCCAGAAATTATTTAAAGTATTAGTACATGTAGTAAAATGTAAAAATGTTTCCAAACAAGCTACGTTCGAATGAACGCCTGCCTGCGAGTGGCCGCCTGGCATGAAGAGTCTTGGTAGGCACTAGGGAGATGTGAATTGAGACGTAATACTTCCCTTTATGGTCAAGGTCAAAGTTTTGTGAAAAACAGACAAACCAATATTCCCCCAGATTTATTGATGCAGGGGTATAAGAGATAACTTTAAGCCTTTCCCTCATAGAGGACACCATGAAAAGACCTATGCGAACAGCATAAAACCAGATCAGCCTGCGAGTAACTCGCAGGCTGATCAGGTTTTATGCTGTTCGCTGCTCCTCAATGTGTGCAAATGAGGATTTTATATAAAGTATAGGGTTAAGTAATTTTTAAAAAATTAAATTAGTCTTACCAAGAAAGGTTCTTTGCTGGTGACTAGCCTCCACCCACTGCTTGGTGATGATGTGATGACATACGTTGATCGCCACGAAGAACTTCATTGTGCGCGAGAACGCCGAGGCGACAAGATGCGTACAGAACTGTGGGTTTTCTATCACGTTCCCTCCCAGCTGTATCACCATCTGTAGAAGAAAGGTTCACAGAAAGGTTCACAGCTGTTCAGTACCATGCTCAATTTCTGCTAACAATACTTCACGCTAAGTAATACTTAAATTATTAAACTGGGTAGAAAGGCATTTCACCACTAAGTATTTATGTATTACTTAGCACTAAGAATTGGACCAGAGTGTTCTCTGGAACACATGTGTCACCTGCTGAAGCATGATGGAAATAGTGTGACACAGACGGTAGGACAGACTGTACGACAGACGACACAAAATTATGTAGACGTGACAACTTACTGTCTTGTAAACGTTTGGTTTCTGCCTTGACGAAGCCAGTAAACATCACCCTGGGGCCTGGGGCACTCAGGTCTGGCGTGGCAGAGTTGGGATCTAGCCTGTGTAACAAGTTAACAAGAAAGTGATAGTTTTTCATAAAATGCATTTTTTTTATTGTTATTTAATATCTTTAATATGTATATGATATGTTTTTGAACTATAACTATGAGACTAATCATATTCATTAAATACCAACACATATACAAAATGTAATGCCAGGGTTGCATCTAGATTTCCAAAATAGAGCTATCAATGAATTTTACTATCTCAAATTTTGACTCGACTATATGAGTTTACCGTCTCTTCAACAGTATTTCAGTCATATAGTGACGTCCAGCTAATTACAGGTGGAGGAAGACCCCGAATGCATGGAGGCATCTGGGTAGAACCACCGACCTACCGCAAGCCAACTGGAAGGCTTCTTCACATGAAATCTGAATGACCCTGCTGGCTCAAAATTTGGAAGGGTGATAATTTAAGGAATTTTACATCCCTGTTAGTCCAAAGTATGATGCGTGCTATACTGACATACACTTTTTAATAGAATGTAAAGTTAAACTGTGCTGATGGTCGCTTACTTCTGTTTCTTGTATGGCGAGTGGGGGACGTTCTCCTGTCCCGAGGATGACAGGCTCTTCTTAATGTTGGGAGAAAACCGCTGCAATTGAAATATGTCCATAAACCACTGACATCTTTATACATTTAACTTAAATCACCTCATATATATACAGTATTTAACATGAAGTGTTCCTAAGAAAACTTGTGTCACCTGCTGAAAGAAGTGTGATGGAAAAAGTGTGGCAGACAGTTGGTGGAAAAGGGATCCTTATATGTCGCCTCTGCTAACCAATCATGTGACTGCTCTTAGTTCAGTTTATTTTAAACTTATTTATTTTACACTGATTGGGAAACGTATACTAATCCCTCTCGACAGTTCCTGGGTTGGACCAGTACTTTGCACCTTGGAACGTCATAAAAAATTCTGTCCTCAATGGGGTTTGAACCAAAAAACTTTGGATCTGTAGTTGGCTATGTTACCACTTGACCATAACAGCTCTTATATTAAAGGAACATATTAAGGGAGGTAACTCTTAGGATTTCTGACACCTGTGATATGCTCAAGCTGGGGATCAAACCCTAGACCACTTGTACCCAGTGGTACTTGAACAATTAGACCACTGGGATGTTCTTCAAACTGTGTATGAGTACAACAGCTGTTTAAGTTGCCATTCACTCAGCAGTGTTTCTGCAAAACCTTTTTAGGGCCAAAATTTTGACCTTTTCCCCTCACTCAAATCCCCCCTTTTCCATGTTAAAATTTGCCCTTTTTTTTCTTATATGAATAGATACAATGATCTGTAATGAAATAATCTGTAGGCATATTTACATCACTGCAACACTATAGTTAGTGAATATAAACATAGAAATGTATATTTTGTTTTACCCTCACAATGCTATTTCCACCTATCAAAAAGCCTGTCACCATTCATTCCCCTTGAAGTTAAAAACAACAACACTGGCCCTAATATTAAAAAAAATATATAATTGAAAACAAGACTGTATTGACTTACCTTCCATATTTCTTTTGACACTTTTAAAGGTGTCCGCCACGCCACTGTAAAATAAATACACAAAAAATCAATAATCTGAATGGAAAAACCTTATCTACCAGTGCACCATGTCACATAAGAATCTGCACAAATTCTAGCTCATGAAACTTCGATATTCAATAAAACCTGCTGCAAGATGGCCAACTGCTGTTCAGGGTGTTGTTAGAATGGAGCTACAGATGCTTCAATGTAAATGGTAATATCTTATCTAGCATAAAGATCCATTATAAAATGGTACCCATTAAAAATGATTAATTAATTTATCAATTTGTCAAACTGACAGGTAATGTGCGATAAAAATATGACATACCATAACTCCCTATGATGATTATTCACCAAGGGTCCGAATTTAACCACGCATACTTGCTAAGTGCGAGTGGAAATTTATAAATGCGAGGATACTTGCATTTTTTTGCGAGTGGAAATAGAGTAGCTAATGTTGAGTTTAAGAACTATGATCCATAGCCTGCAGTAACAAGATGGTGGATATCTGGAGAGAGGTCTGCCATATGGGGCCCAAAACTAAAATTACATGTTCAGTTTGTTTTCCCTGTATGCTATGGTTCATAGTTTTGCACTGTGTCGTTAAAACTGACATTTGACTCTTTACAAGTAAAGAATTTAAAACTTTTAAATTGTGAGTTGATTTTTCATTTAGCAAGTATAGAAAATTGCTACTTGCTAAAATAAACAAGAGGGCCATGATGGCCCTGGATCGCTCACCTGGTATCATTAGGCTATGTAAAATCAAGTGACCCCTGGGGCAGAGCCAATTTTGACCCCAGGGTCATGATTTGAACAAAGTTGGTAAGAATCGACTAGACAATGCTACACACTACCACAGTCTACTTGGTAGAGGTCTATTACCCCATGTTACATACCAAATATATAAACTCCAGACCTTGAAGATTTTTCTAGTTTTTTTTCCAATATAAGTCTATGTAAAATCAAGTGATCCCTGGAGCGGGGCCAATTTTGACCCCAGCGTCATGATTTGAACAAACTTGGTAAGAAGCGTCTAGAAATGCTACACACCAAATATCTAAACTCTATGCTTTGTGGTGTCTGAGAAGAAGATTTTTCAAGTTTTTTCCATATTAGCCTATGTTAAATCAAGTGACCCCTGGGGCGGGGCCAATTTTGACCCCAGGGTCATAATTTGAACAATCTTGGTAGAGAGTCATAAGATCATGCTACATATTAAAAATCAAAAGGCTAGGCCTTGTGGTTTCAGAGAAGAAGATTTTTCAAGTTATTTCTATATTAGCCTATGTAAAATCAGGTGACCCCTTGGTGGGGCCAAATTTGATCCCAGGGCCATGATTTGAACAAACTTGGTTGTGATCTTCTAGACAATGCTGCACACCAAAAATCAAAAGGCTAGGCCTTGTGGTTTCTGAGAAGAAGATTTTTCAAGTTTTTCCTATATTAGCCTATGTTAAATCAAGTGACCCCTGGGGCGGGGCCAATTTTGACCCCAGGGTCATGAATGAACAATCTTGGTAGAGAGTCATAAGATCATGCTACATACCAAAATCAAAAGGCTAGCCTTTGGTTTCTGAGAAGAAGATTTTTAAAGTTTTTCCCTATATTAGCCTTGTGAAATCAAGTGACCCCTGGGGCGGAGCCAAATTTTGACCCAGGTCATAATTTGTACAATCATGGTAGAGATCAACTAGACAATGCTACACACCAAATATCTTAACTCTAATGCCTTGTGGCTTCTGAGAAGAAGATTTTTCAAGTTTTTTCTATATTAGCCTATGTTAAATCAAGTGACCCTGGGGCGGGCCAAATTTGACCCAGGTCATAATTTGTACATCTTGGTAGAGAGTCATAGATCATGCTACATACCAAAAATCAAAAGGCTAGGCCTTGTGGTTTCAGAGAAGAAGATTTTTTAAATTTTCATTTTTAAAATCTATTTTTAGCTCCTGTGACCTAATTATGCAATGGACCAGAACCATTTATACAACTTTAGTAGAGCTTCATCCAAGGAACATTCCTGCAAAATATTTTTCAAATTGGCCAAGCCGTTTAGGAGGAGATGTTGTTTGAAGCAATTGTTGACGCCGGACGCACTCACGGACGCACGCACGGATGCACGGACGACGGACAAAAGGCGATCAGAAAAGCTAAAAAGTGCAAAATCTGGCTAAATTCAAACCCTGTCACCATTCATATATTAGAAAATAACACACACCACAAGCCTTTATTTAGTTTATTTAGCATATTTTGTTAAAATAATCAATTATCTTCAGTGTATTTCCTGATTAAATGCTATCTAACCACGGTTCAGACTTACCCATGAGATGCTGGACTTTGGTCAGGTCTATCTGAAACTCGTCGCCCTTGCCGACCTGCAGGTAGCGACTATGTATGGGAAGACGGAGGGCATCCATGTGACCCAGCAGCAGGTCGGACAGCCATTCAACGTTCACCACCGGAATCTGCCACTCCTTTGCTTTCTGATATTTTACGCCCTCCGGACTGGGGAGACAGATAAAAGATGACTAGTACAAAAAAATTTAATTTTTCCTTGGTTGGTTAACCAAATGTTTATTGAAAAAAAATTTTGGTAAATATGTTTTCCACTCATTAAATAAAATTTGATCTGGAAAAAAACAAAAATCCCTGTCACCATATATATTAATTTTTCTTTGTATGGTGGAAAAGGGTGATTATAATGTAGTATGTTTTCTTAAGACACTTATAAAATAAAATTTCATCATAAAAACATAAAATATAAATTTCTTCTAGGTAACCATCAAAAACAAGTCAGCATCATATACAAGAGTGTTCTTTGGAACATGTCACCTGCTGACTGCGTGACAGAAAAAGTGTGACGGACAGATAGACAGATGACGGAAAAGTGATACCTATGTGTCACCTCTGCTTACAGCAGTTGACACAAAAAAGCTGTCTTTGTCCATTAGAAGAAGCTGATTATGAGAATACTGGCTCATTCAGTTGTAGTATGTAGCACAATATGGAATCATAATATAATAAGAGTTCTTACCCCTTGCAGACCAGGGCGGAGTTTGTCCTGGTCATGTACCCAGTGTACTTGGCCCCCAGGGCATGTATCATCTGCTTCACTCTCACCCTAGCTTCCTCCTCAAAGTTGGTGATACTGATAATCTATCATAAAAAAAAAACAGGTAAAAATAAGGAAGAGAATTTAATATTCAAAGGCCCCATTTTTCTGAAGATTGAAAACGGGTCTTAATATCATATTTTGTGGAGTAAAAGCCTCATTTTCTGTAGTTTGGAGAAAAGGAAAACATAGGGTAAAAGAAAATTTTGTAGAAAATTACTTGAATTTAAAGAAAGACGCTTATGGTTGGCCCCTGAAAGACAGAAAAAAGCCCTCACCACATGTTCTCGAATATACATATATATATATATATAGTACTTAATTATGATTGTCATATTCAGATTCAAACTATACCCATTAGTTTCGAAAGGGATTTGAGTATGATAATGAAATTTGAGACTGAGGACATGGGAGCATGGTCTGTCCTCAAGACTGACCTGGTTACTGCAGGGTTTATTTCCCTCGTCACTGTACAAGAGAGGTAGATGCAGCGCCTGCCAGGGCGGCAGCAGTTTCTTCTTCACCAGGACGTCGTTCAACCAGAAGGCGGTCACGATCCGGCGCTGATCCCGCAGTGCCTGTAACAAGCAAACAATTAACTGCTTAGGAAATCCCATACCACAACTATAGATATCCTACACACATTTTCCTATATGGATACATATGTGGCTAATCTTTTGGGTTTTTTTTAGCCACATAAGAGCCAATTAAAGCCATATAATAGCTAACGGAAAGAATGACATCAAATGTAATTTAATGTTATCTATTGTTAATATTGCTACCTAAGTATCTATATGTGAGTGCTTCGTATACTATTCCAATGGGAAGTTTCTCTCAGATTGGACCCCAAAGTTGCAAATATTAGTGAAGAAAATGAAGCCTGCCAAAAGACATTTAAGGTAAAGTCACTGTAATGGTTCCGCTATGTCTTGGACCACTTAACCTCTACCAAGATAACCAAGGTACCCTAATTAGGAAACCTTGGTTATCTCCGTGAAAGGTCATTAGGTCCGAAATGAAGCGGAACCATTACAGGGACTTTACCTTAGTCCAAAATCAATTTCGGATTCAGTAGAATACATCTCCTTATTTTTTAAATAGTAAGGCTAGTAATGGAGACCAATTTGAATAAATATAAATTCAGGCTGTTTTTTAAGACAATGGGCCGTTTTTTTTAGATAATGGGGAAAGGGCCTTGAAACATTAATTTTTAAGGAATATTGCCATTTCCTTTACAACGGTGCAAAGAGAATTTCTTGGGTAAACAGCAAATTTGCAGAATGACCCCTGATAATGGAAGGGCAGATCAGTAATACATCTATAGATTAAAAAAAAAAATAAATGAATAAAACAAAGACAAGTGAAATACAGAGAAAAATAAGATAATAAAGAAGAGATACAGGGAGGAGACATACCAGGAGGAAGACGTCGGTTTTCTGGTTGGCACACATGACATGGGTGACCCGGTTGGAGTAGGAAGCGTCCACCTGACCACCGTGTTGCTCTATCACCTGGTGTATAACACATTAGGTTACCATGGTGACAAGGGCTGACATTGTACATACAATGTATGATAACAATATCCAAACTTTCCAAAATAGATATTATAATGTATATCGGCTTTAGCAGAAAATTCTTGTAAAAATAAATATCCTTATTTTAAGTGTATCAATATGCATACCGTACACACGGTCAGATTAGGCGCAGCTACGTATAAGGCGCATCTTAATTTTCAGGGTAACTTATATGAAAAAACAAGAGTGCCAGTGATGCCACAATATACGCCGCCACAAAATATAAAGACCAAGAGGGGTCTTTTAATTATTGCTTTTAACATTTCTGTAAGCATAACCTCATAATGAAGTCTGTAAGACCAATTAATTTAGCTGAACAGAGATAGAACCCGAAAAATGCTTCCAATATGACAGTAGGTCAAATAGCAGTATCAATTTGAATCCTTTTTTCTTTCTCCCCATAACTCTTGCAAAAATCACTGTACCAGAAAATCCTTGCCTTATGCACTTTTACCTGTTTAGAAACTTGAGTTGTGTTTTAAAGAGACCATGTTTAGAAAGGCATAACTATTGCAAATATTGATGAACATCAAAGCCCCTGCTTTGTGCATATCTACCCAGTATAGTAATGACATTGCCCAAGTTTTGAAAAGATTAGGTCAGAAACATACAAGAAATTGCATTCCCAAAGCTGAAATATCAATCAGCTAAAAAGACTAAGTTTCAGGGGACACAAATCTTGCAAAAATTAATGTACCGGAAAATCACCACTTCATGCACATCTAACCATTATTGTAATGATATTGACCAAGTTTTGAAAAGATTCATTCAGAAATGTAGGAGGAGTTGCGTTCACAAGGCTGCAATATCATCAGCTACAGAGACTAAGTTTCAAGGGACACAAACTTGTAAAAATCAATGAACCAAAAACCCACTTCATGCACATCTACCCATTAGTAATGAATTGACCAAGTTATAAAAAGATTCATTCAGAAATGTAGGAGGAGTTGCGTTCACAAGGCTGCAATATCATTCAGCTACAGAGACTAAGTTTCAAGGGACACAAACCTTGTAAAAATCAATGAACCGGAAAAACACCACTTCATGCACATCTACCCATTATTGTAATGATATTGACCAAGTTTTGAAAAGATTCATTCAGAAATGTAGGAGGAGTTCGTTCACAAGGCTGCAATATCACACTACAGAGACTAAGTTTCAAGGGACACAAATCATGTAAAAATCAATGAACCATAAAATCACCACTTCATGCACATCTACCCATTATAGTAATGATATTGACCAAGTTTTGAAAAGATTCATTCAGAAATGTAGGAGGAGTTGCGTTCACAACGCTGCAATATCATTCAACTACAGAGACTAAGTTTCAAAGGGACACAAATCTTGTAAAAATCAATGAACCGGAAAATCGCCACTTCATGCACATCTACCCATTATAGTTATGACATTGACCAAGTTTTGAAAAGATTCATTCAGAAACGTAGGAGGAGTTGCGTTCACAAGATATGGACGTACGGACGGACGGACAGACGGAGAAGATGACGCCAATATACGACCGCCTCCGGCGGCGTATAAAAAAATCACTTATCGTATTGTATGCGGCGAAATCCCGTTTTGAAATTTGTGCCGTCGAACATTTTGACAGACTGAAAGCTATCCATACGTCACCGGGCTAATCATATGGTGAACAGTTTTATTTACACAAGGCATAAGATTACCGTTAGACCGATTACCGTTGCATTAACGACGGGTAGGATAAAGGTGACACATTTTCATAACATGACATTACTCAACCGTGTCCCCACATTCTAACACTGGGGACCATTGTCACCTGTCAAAATTCTCCCAACTAACAAACACTACGTAACAATTGCCACCTGTCAAATTTCTCCTATACATCATGAAGTCCCGTAAATTAAACTTATCTATTTATATTGAAAATGGCTTCCTTCAAGTTGTTTCAGTTTCTCACGATCATTTTATCATGAAATATACCAGTAGGATAACTAATAAGAACAAAAGCAATAACCTGGTAATGTTTATCATGGTTTCGTCTAGACTTTGTGTCATATTATCGTATTCATTGGCTTTTAGTATATCCATTTTCTGAGATCGTATACCGGTAAATTTCACTTCTCAGTGATTGAAAAAAGAAACCTGAAAAGCTGTATATCATCATATAAGGCACACCCCCTCTATAAACTTGAATTATCTGGAAAAAAGTGCGCCTAATTTCCATAAATCACTGTTTTTAAGAAGCATTATTTCTTGAGTTGGATATATATACATACCTTATTAAGTTGAAAAAAAGATTGTTTCTAGTCATTCAAACTGACAGCAAAATGTTTTTGATAAATGCATACCTTTTTCCATATTGCAATCTGCTCTGGACCCACTATTTTAGGATAGTCATTAATGTAGAATATACACCCAAGTAGGCACATGTCTGCCGGGACTGGAAATAAGAGAACATGTATAATTGGAGGAGGCATTTAATGCTGTGTAAAGATTTTATTTCATTAAAATTATTGTAAAGAACCGTAACTTGAACATCTTCTTAACACTAGAATTATCACTAAAGGTGATTTAAAACCCTGCATTTCACTAGTGTTCATGTAATATGAATGCAAGACGCGACTTCATAGTTCAATTTTCTGAAGCAAAACTTAAGGGTTTTTCAAGGGTTTTAAGGACTTAAATTCAAAATTAAGGACTTGCATAAAACCGTAACTTTGCTTTTAATTTAAGGCATGAAAGGGATAAACTCAATTTTTTAACAACTTGATAAAAGTTAATTTAAAGGTTTTTTCAAGGGTTTATAAGGCAAGATGTGATGTTCATGGGTTTTTCAAGACAGACATCAAATTCAAGAGCCTTTCAAGATCTGTGTGAACCATGGACTTGATTTGAAGGGACACAAAAAGAGTGATTCCCATATAGCCAATTCTGTAAAGCAAGGAGATATAATAATCTATGTATTTAAATAATGTCAAATCCATGGATAGTAATTTCTAAAGAGACACAAAAGCTAAAAATGCCACAACCCCTGATAAAAATAAAGCAGTCATAGATTGTTTCCATTTATACCTTTTCTGTCTTTCTTTCTAAACAAAACTAGAACATCCCTAAAGGTCTTCATGTTATGCGAGTATAGGACAGGACATGGCGAGCGTACTTCATATATAACTCCCAACTTTTGTGATGCGGAGGTATATAAAACTTTAGTAATCGAAGACAATAATGAAATGACAAACAAATACATTATTATTAAACATAAACAAGTTGACCATACCCATGTGCTGGAGGAAATACCTCTCATACTGTGTGAAACTTTCTACACCTGTATAAGTTACAATACATACTTAATGCAATTTTTTTTTTTTTTTTTTTTTAAATTTCTTTTTGCTGAAATTAAAAAGGTCATTCACCATTATCTGCTGGGTCATGACCCCAGTACTGGGGCCAGGCCTGGTGCCCCGGGAAGCCTGGCTGTTGCTGGAAGTAGGGCGGGGCAGGTGGCCTCGGCATGTGTTGCCCAGTCTGTCCATGGAAGCCCGCCATTTTCTGCTGCGCCTGCTTCGCCTGCTGCTGTTGCTTCTGATGATCGATGTTTGTGATGTTGCGCAATTTAGCCTGCCCTAGGCCCTCGCCGGGATGATGACCTTGCAAGTGACCTTGACCTGGGTGTTGTCCAGGATGTTGACCTTGGTGACCCTGCCCAGGATGACCTTGACCTGGGTGTGACCCTGGATGTCCCTGACCTTGGTGTTGTCCAGGATGCTGACCCGGATGACCTTGACCTGGGTGCTGACCTAGATGATGCCCAGGATGTTGTCCTGGGTGATGTTGACCTGGGTGTTGCCCTGGGTGTTGACCTGGATGGAGGCCAGGGTGAAGGCCTGGGGTGCCGGGTCTCATACCCGGGTGATGCATGGGAGGGTAGGGCCCCATGGGGCCCATCTGGGGCATCCCTCCGTGTGGGGGACGAGGCATCGGTTCCTGCATCCTGTTGTTGACCAGCTTCGCCAGGGCCTCCTTGGTGCTGGCACTGCCAGGTGTGCCTGGTCGTGACCCCGTGAGACCCTCCTCATTGGAGTGTCTCCGCTCCAGGGTTGGCGGAAGCTGAAGTCTGTTGGGGTCAGCAAGATGGGCCTGGTATGCCTGCAATGGTATGTCAAACATATACCGAACTGACAAATGATCCGAAACATAGTATTTTAACATTTAAATTATCATTTAATTCATTTTTTTAAAATTTGTTTGGTGTTTATTGGGTATAACATCCCATCAATAGAATTTCAGTCATTTGGAGACAGATATAGTGCTGCCACACTGCAGTATCCCTGTTTTTTTAGGTTAGTACTGACCATATTTGTCTGGATTGTTGTATTCAATACAGTCATACTGTGAAAACTTGAAAGATCAGAGCGTCGGGAGAGAATATAAAATATTCAAATTATTGCAGGGCTCGAAAATCTTAGAGAACACAATAGTATGTTAGTTTCCTGGAAATGAATAGAGCTTGTGCCATCAAAGACTCTAATAATCACTCCTGCAATTTAGACCAAATTATTATTAGAGGTGATACACTGCTGCAGCCCACCATGTTTTCATGCTATTTGAGAGTAGAATAGGATGTGGTGTGAAATATGATGCAACCAATGTGATTCCTTTATAATCCCTTCATCTCCTTCTGTTTGCTCATACAATATTGTAGCTCAGATTCTACAGTTCTCATGGCAAAAATGGCAAAAAAAAATCCACTGTTCTCTAAACCTTTTTAAGTTCAGTAAATTAATATATTCATGAGGTAAAGTGTTAATTTTAACAAGAGCACCTGATGCTGATGCCAACACTCTTGTTAGTTTTTTTTTTGTTTTTTTGGGGGGGATAAATTCGGTCAAAATGGCCCTAAGAGTTAAGGCCCTTGATGAAAATGTGAAAATGTTATTTTTGTGATAATGGACATGTTTAATGGCAGACAAGTTTTATAGTTTAGAAATAATGGTCAAGGTTCAAGTTTTTCATGGTGACAAAAATGCTAACGACACCAGAGTGACGACACAATACCTTTGCCTTTTTTTCTTTAAAAAATAAAACAGACAAGTTAAAAATCACAAACCTCCAGGAGTTCTGGTGGTGGCTCAGGTTTGGTAGGGGACGGTGGTTTTGGGTAGACAACCAGTCTGGGATGGTAAAGTTCCTCGTCCTGTCGGGCGTCTTTCCCCACACAGTCTGTGACCCAGTCTGGCGTCACAATTTTGATGTCCTCGCTATGTTCCCTGGCTTCCGTGTACTTGGCCTGAAACAAACATATGATATTATACACGTGAAAAAACAGATCACCATCATAGTGGGGAAAATGTTACCATGTGACATTCTTTACTACTTACCTCATTTGCTGTCTAAAAATAGACATCCTCTCTGTATATAATTATGCAAGCTTTTTCTTTTTTAGTATTTTTAATATTACAAAATTTTCCATTTATAACTTGGGAAATTTTTCGCCAAAATTTCCAGATTGGTAACAAGAAATCCAGGAAAGAATATTGTTCGTTTATTTGGATTTAATGTCCTATCCACAGTATTTCAGTCATTTGGAGACGATGTCTACTTGAGACAGATATAGTGCAGCCACACTGCAGAATAAAGCTGTAGACATGTAACATTATACCACACCCAGTTACATTATCCTGACAACAGGCCAACCAGTCCGGAGTTATCCTTATATCATAAGCACAAAGCAAGATAGCTATACAAATACCATTTTTTTTTTACGACTTTGACATGTCGCGGTCAGGATCAAAACCATAACCTCCTGCTCCTGAGGCAGGTTGTGTAACCACTTGACCACCATGGACAGTTTAAAACTGATGCAACAGGCAATAGTTACAATAAACATAACAAGAGTGATCTACTGAAGCATGACGGAAAAAGAGTGACGGACAGACCACAGAAAAGTGATCCAAATGTGTCACCTCCATTACAGCAGATGACACAAAAATTGACCAGCATATTTACCCCTTCCATGTCCGATGTGATGAGATGGGTACATCTTGAGGACAGGTTGCCTTGGCAACGGCCACCATTGACAACGATCATACCCCAGAGTGCCAGCCAGTCCTTCTCCTGCAGCTGTTAGACAAGAAAAAACTTTACATTTAGTCTTAACATCAAGAAAAACACATTATCATGGCATCTTGTATTATTCTCTGAACACTTAATCTAAATATATATAGACTCTTTTATTATGCATCAATTGGCAAACAGTAGACCCAAATCAGACAGCTCCTTTTGAACTGTCTGATCAGGATCTCTCTGTTTGCTCTTACAATATTGTAGCTCAAATCTGCAGTCTGTACATTAAAGAAAATATATTGTTTTCGTATATCATTTTAAATTCAGTCAATTAATATTCATCAAGTCATAAAATTTGAACATGAATATTCGTTAGGTAAAGGGTAAAATAGGTCATTTTACGTTATGTATTACCACTGGACAACCAAACCTGTGTTTTACAACAACACTTCTTTAACTGAGACTGTCTTCAACATGTATAAGTAAACATACCTTTGAAGCACATGCTACAACTCCAGAAAATAAGCGTCCCTCTGGAGCAAACAGGTCCTTTCTGAATCAGGTCAAGGATTCTCACAAATCAATTTCAACATGTATACTGGTAACTCATTCCTTCACATTTCACATTACACTAAAACCTACGAAATCTGGTTGTTCCTATTGAAAATTGTGATATCTGTGTATGGAATGTGATATCCTTTTATAGAATTGTGATATCCTTGTACAAATTGAGATATCCTTGTACATGTATAAATCATTTCATTCACCCGATACTGTAAATTGTAATACTATGATCACAAAGCATTTAATCTAAATTAATTTGTTTTCCACACATTAATAAGTTAATCACGAATTTTAAATAAGATCAATGAGGAAAGAAAATCCAGTTACATTTTTCACACAAAGTCCATAAAAAATTTCCAGCACCAGGGGTGTAAAATTTTCTTTTAGGTCACTCATCCTGTAGGACGAGTAGGTGAAAAATCTTACTCGTCCTTAAACAAAGTTAGCTCGTCCTAAAATGATTTTAAATTTTGCTTCCCGTAAAATTGTATAAAACTTTTGACATTTTGCGGAAACACCGCAAAACACATTTTCTACTTTTTTCGTCAGCCATGGAAGCCAGAAAACCATTGATCCAGGACTTTTCTTGTGCGTTTTGTTTTACCGTAAGCGCTTTGTTGCTTCCTATGTTTTAACTCTTGCTTTTTTGTATTTTCGTCGTCTCTGCCACCGAGAAGCGTCTTCATTGACAATTGTTTCAATATTTTGACTGCTGGAAACAAAACATATTTGCAGTCCCTGACTGTGCCACGGTCCCGGACTGTGCCGCAAACTAACAAAAAACGTATTGAAAAACACTGTAGAATATTGTGAACCAGTCTGCGCTAGCACCTTACGGATCTTTCTAAAAAATGAGCGTCGCTATGGTGATAGTTTGTCAAAAATAGCTCCCCTGATCAAGTAAAGCATTTTATGATCTTGATTAACCATCATAACAATATGAAATTCATTTTTGCTGAAACATTTCTTTCTTGGCTGCGAAAAGTTACTCGTCTGGTCGGAAGAGTGTTAGGGGAAATTATGCTGTCCGACCGTGAAATTCACTGGTTAATACGAGGGGACGAGTGGATATTTACAGCCCTGAGCACAATGCAATTTCTTTTAAAGAAAAAATCCATAAATGTGAATTTTCATAAATGTAACCTTTACTTTCATTACTAATTGAGAATCTTTAAAAAAAATTTTAAAAAAATGGTTACCCTGTCATCTTTTAATTCAACTGAGGATGTACCAATTAAATGCAATCATAACACAGTAAGCAGATATTCTATATTTTTAGACATCAATTAAAAAAGTCAGGAGAACCTAATTATAGGAGTCCAGACATAAACAATATCATTTTTTTCTATATCTAAAGCTTACAGAATTAATTGAGTCTCCCCTTTAATTGAGTTTTATTACCCATCATTTTGAAAATAATTCGGTATTTGTCTATTTTTAATTGAGTAACAAAAACAGCATTTTTTTTCATTTTTTTTGTTTCACTGCAAGAATTTACTTTTAAGTTTCACAGGACGGAGGGTCTGAGTTTTCCTTTTCAACATCAAAATGAAGTTTTGTGAAAGGATACTCCAGTTTCTTCTTGCATTTGACTGAGTATAGCACCCATTCACTCTGAAAAAGAAAGCAAGTGCTTAATATACAAAGACTTTCAATTAATCAAAGGCATTTTTCTGGCTATTTCGTGGGGAAAAAGAACCTCGCTAAAATTGTGAATCTCGAGTCTTAAAATTTTGATACTTGGAAAAAAGTAATAATTCATATCTTGCTTCCCACAAGTGTTTTTTTCTCACTAATTACAATTTATGACCTGTTTTCATTTATTTTTCTAAACTGCAATTTTAGAGACTAGGAAAGAATATTTTTCAATGGAACATTCGGCGGTATGGATTTTTGCTTTTTCACAAGACTCTGACTTTAAAAATCATTTTAATACAACATCTTAGAAAATTTTAATATGACACTAGGCCTTCTTTTCAGATGTTGGGACCTGAATATCGTATTAGGGAAAATATCACCACCTTCTTTTTTCATAGGGGAAAGAAAAATCCTGGAATAAGATGCAAATTTGGAGAAAATGACATTAATTTAAAGACTTTTTCAGAAGGGAAGGCGTGATATAGAAGGAAAAAAAGCCTTGGATAGGACTATGGCACAAAGGCCCTCTCCTTTCCATGTCACTGCATTTTGTGTATGCGATCAACAAGATATTCCCCAAAATCTCAAAATTCAGCATTGGCCTCACATCATTATTTTCCCCTATTTAAGGGTAAAACACATAGTAATTACCATAACACATGGGAGTTCGAACAGTTCTCGGGCTTCCTGATATTCATGGTGCTCGATGTCATCTGCGATCACATGACTCACCATCTCACTCAGGAAGGTGTCCCGTTTCCCGCCATATTTTGTCAGTAAATCAATAATCTATAGAAAAAAAAGATGATATATATAGTATTTACAGTGTATGTCTTTTCATTAAAACTAATAAAAGTTTCTAGTACACAAGCTTTTTAAATTCTGATACTGTACAACTTTTTCACCGAAACTGATGTGCATGCTGTTTAAACCAAGACATTCAAAACTACCTTAACCCTTTCCCTCATAGAGGATACCATGAAAAGACCTATGCGAACAGCATAAAACCAGATCAGCCTGCGAGTAACACAAGGCTGATCAGGTTTTATGCTGTTCCCTGCTCCTCAGCGGTCTGGAAATGAGGATTTTATGATTAAATTTGGTAAGGTTTGAGTTTGGGTTTCTGCAGATCAGGCTTTATGTGGTACCTATTGAGTGCGTCAAAATGAGTCTATATGAGGGAAAGGGTTAAAAACAGAACCACCATGACTTATAAGTGTGCGCTGTTCCAGGCAATTTGCCAAGTTTGAAACATCCTAAAAATCAACAGTATGGTTTCTGATAGTATAAGTATACCAAAATATTTGCAATTCATTGAGCTTTAGACTGACATAGATCTCACTCTTGCCGGTAGATATACAGAGCATGTATGCTGGGCCAGTTAAACAAGGAACATCAGACTTCTTTTGTTTAGCGGGCACCTTCAACAAGCTGAAGCCTGAAGATTATGCCAAGTGCACCTGTGTACAATACATTATACCTGAGGGGGCAGAAGCAGTATACAGCCAAACGCGATATCCTAGCTGTTACCTGACACCCTAGTTCTTTAATAAACTTGGTATATAGCATTGATGCCCACAAAGCTCTGTTACAACCGTCTGGATGAACCAGCACTGAGCTTGAAGCTGAAAAACTGATACTGATGAAACATATGTAAGGCGAAGTATCTTCAGAATCATTTATAGTCATTTTCTTCGCTAAAATCCTGCTTCAATTTTATTTTATAATAAGCAGCATTACTATGAAGATGAATTTAACAATACCCCACCCACTTACTTTCCCATACAACATCAACACTCTACCTACATTTTCAGTTATATCACGACATAAAAAATTATTTTGAGAAACAATTTTAATTTTCTTTCCAAAAAATTTTTTAAGTAAAATAAATTATCTAGAAGACTAACTTATACATTTTTTTATATTATAATGAAGAAGATTTCGAATAAATTTTTGATCCTGTAGCATATTTTATTAAAGTTTTACATGAATATGTCGAAAAGTTATGTTGTAAATTTACGACATTGATATCGTAAATCGGAGACGCATTTTTGGTCTCCACTGTAAACAACATCTTGTTCACTAAAATATTCATAAATGTTTCATCGTGAATATAAAGAAATAGCCCAGTTCCAATAAATTGCAGCCAGGACTTATAACGGTAAGTAAAGATGCTTCATACAGTGTCTTCTTTTTTGCTGAATTTTCGAACTGGACTTATTTCACCGGCACCTGACAGTGACATCCTCTACTCGTTGAGGTGAGGACATCGGCACAGACGAAATTGTACCATTTAATGCAACGGTTAATGGGTAGAATCAATATTTAACCCACATGAAGAACTAAGATGAAGTTTTCTCTCTTCTAGTTGTTGTGATATAGGCCAAGTATAGTTAGCTTTTTATGTTTTTTGTTTTTTTTTGTTTTTTTTTATAGAACTGACTTTGTTAGTTAAGTATTGCCAGGTAGGTTCCCTCATTTAAGATGTAACCAGGTGAGAAAAATATGCAGCCTGACTTGGACTTGAATCTGGAACCTCTCTTCTTGTGAGTTCTCTATTGACTGAGCTACCGGACTGCTTACACAAATATAACCAATAAGGGTTACTTATAAGTTATAGACCATTACAAATGTTTAGATTCATATATTTATGTTATAATTGTTCAAACAAGTTCTACTTTTACTTGTTACACCTTAGCAGTCAATAAACCTCTTGACTGTTCCTGGGTTGGACCAGTATTTTGCTCCACTCCCACAATGAAAGACCCTTGCCCCAATGGCGAATAAATCCACCTTTGTATGTTAAAACTGAACCTATTCCCTCATTGAATGGATGGCAGCTAGTCTCACTACAGTAGGTATCAGTTGTAAGCATTTTACAATATAGGTCTACCTAAAAGTTGTGTAATATGTCTCAGTGGTAATACACTTAACTGCTAATCCAGGGATCTGGGGTTCAAATCCCGGTAAGAACATTGGAAAATTTCTGGAACACTTTTCAGTGTTCCCTGTTTTTTACTAGAAGCCTAGCGCTGGTTCATTCAGACAGTGGTTAAGGGACTTCATGTGTATTGGCCCTATACACTGGGCACGTTAAATAACTAAGGGTTCAATTTGGAACGAGCTAGGGTAGCGCACCCGGATCCCTTGTATCCACATCTGTCTCTGTGTGTAGGTGCACCTGTCTAGAGGTGCTAAGGGAAGGCAACCCTGACAGAAAAAGTCCAAGAGATCCGAAGTGACAGGTGCTGGGCCTTAAAGGCATTCTTTGTCGAAAGCCACAGCACCATGCACAGTATGCCTGAGCGCGTACACAAACAATATCATGTTATTTGTATTATAGATGCGATGACTATGCCACCATCAGGTGTGACAGGAGTGATGGATGAAGAATCTGTAATTGAAGCTGAGATTCAGCTGGAACTGGAGAACATTAACTTGGATGATGATGTTGACGATGTGGAAAACATAGATTATGATGCAGATGAACTACTAGATGTTCAGGACAATGTTGATTTTGTAAGTTAAATTGTTCTGACAGAGATTGTTGCAGTTTTTAATCTACTCTTACTTAATACACTGAGTTATTTACAATCAGTTTTCAGGAGTCATTGAGTCATCCTATAGAGAAAATTGAAAAAATAAATAATTTTAAAGCTACAATACTACCTAAATTCAATACAGTAAAGTAACATATGGATTTGAATTTTTCCATCACAAAATATCATGTAAAATACAGTTGATGAAGACATCTAATCTCTGCTTATACTGCATGTTCATGTGTGTTTGTGTGAATTTGATATGTTCTAATTCATGTAAATAAGGAAATGCCTGAATTGGTGGCTGTAAAATTCCATACTTTTTGATACGGTAATTGTACCAGAATCAGGTTTTTATGAACTTTTTCTTTACTAAATGTTTATCAGAGCTAGCTGATAGGTAAGTAAAATTTCCATGATTTGTTACAACCTGAGAGTTTCATATTTGTTTTCCCAGGACATTCCAAATGAGTTAGAGACATATATAAAGACAATACAGGAGCAGTCCAGCAGGTTTGAACAGGAACTAAATGAATGTGATGAACTGCTGCATCACACCTTCGTCAGTCAAGGTTATTTCATGTTTACTTTTGTTCTTAAATCATAATATACAGGTTACCTGTATCCAGGGTTTTCATTAATAAAATTTGCAACAAATTATTTTTGAAATAATAACAGATTTGGTATGGGGTCTAGGGGGATTTTGGATGTTTGGAATTTCAAATATTGCCAAACAACAACTGATGCTCAATGATTTCTCTTGGCAATTTCTTATTTATGAAAGCATGTGTCACCTGTGGAATGAAGAGGTCAAAATAGTGGAATAAAATAAAAACAAATGAAGAGTGTATGTAAAAGCTGAAAATCAGTTACACTACTATACAGCCAGAGTTATAAAGTACAAATCATTCTTAGAAATAATGCATGTTTTATTAAGTTAAAAATTTACTTTCAGAGCTTTGAAAATGATAACCCAACATTAAGCAAATTAACATTGAACATGTGAGATTCATTATATTTTTTATCCATTGTCGGAACCTTTACGTTTTGACCATGAGTTATTTCATTAGGAAAACTTTATACTAGTGAATGATCTATTATGCATTTCATTTGTTCTATAGAGGAGACAGCTCAGATTTTGAGAGATAGCTTTTTCTTTTGTTTCTTCAATGAAGAGTATTCAAAGTATTACGGGTGGTTTCATTGGTCAGATTAATTTTCATGAAAAAGTTTTGCCAGTTGAAAATCCATGGTACATACGTTAGTGATAACCATATATGTATATACCGTTGGTTCTGATAATGGTTTTGATTCCAAGTGTTTTGTTTATACATGTATCTCCTGTATGTATTTTACTATCTGGCTTAACTATGCGTTATATTAAAACAGGGGGAGACAATTCTGCTTTACTTCCCTACGATGATCACAGCCTCTTGGTTCAACTTGCCAGAGAGAACAACCTTGACCTTGAACAGTATAAACAGAAGGTAACTATCTGCTGTTATTTGATTTTCACCGGGAAGATTCATAATCATAAAATTTTATCTTCCCATACAATATCTGCAGGACTCTATTAGGAAATACATAGCAGATATTTTTTATTTTGAGTGGAAATGGAATATATCTCATCTCAAAGTGATACAAATTGAAACAAACAAATTTCTTTTTATTTTACGCAAACTGCTGCTACAATCATACTCTCTATAAGTAAAAACAGTAGTTCCTACAGATCCATATCACTCACACTGTGAGATATAGATTTTATCTCACTGATGGAACAGTATTTCGCCAGTTAGCATAAAATAAATGCTTATATTTATGACTTACTCTGTGTTATATTTTTAAGAGGATTTCATGAATAATGGGAAAACAAATTAATTTGTAAATCCCCACTTCATTTTTTGTGTGTGTGTGTGTGTGTGTGTGAAGTCATGGCTATATAGGCTTCATGCATGTTGTTCCGTCCATATTCTGTTTTACACAAAAGTTCAGTATCTTTTCATAATACTGAGTCGGTTCAATGAAGCAGGGGTATTCATCACCTTTAGTAATGTCTCTAGTTATTTTTTAGAATTTTCGTTAATTTATCGAACAAAGTAAAATCTAAAAAAATGCAAAGAAAATGTTTTGTTTTTTCAGTCACCCTATTCTGCAGTTCAATCATCATGGCGATTGGGGTAGAACAGTTGAACCTGTTTTAGAGGCCACCTTTATTAAGTGGTCAACCTGCATTCAGCGGACATTTCTGATATTACCAAACTAACATTTTGTTATATGTTTAACCTTCATTTAGCGGTCACCTAAAATGTTTCCTTGACTGACCACTTAAGGCAGGTTTGACTGTAGAATTTAACACTCCTGATCATACAATATATCCTTGTCTTTAATTGAATTATAGATAATCAAGGAGATAGAGAATGATGAAGACATTATCGGGGATGAGCTATCTGAGTTTCTGACGGATGACACATTACCAGCGCTGGAACAAGGGGACGGGGAGATGCTGGCCATTACGGGCACAGAAGAGGCGGGGCCAGACAGCGGGTTACAAGAGGTCAGACTGGCTGCTCAGATACAGCAGGCTGTGGAGGAGGGTGTAGGTGAGAACACAAGTTTTACATCTGACCTTATTTTGTATGATGGGGGAGAGACATTTTTACCATACTCTGTTGGGGGTGGGGAGTAAAATCACCATTTTCTTGGGTTTGGCTAAAGAAAAACCCTTGGGCTTTTTTCCCTTTTTTTTTTTCTTTTTTTTTTTAATCGCCTCTGACAATTTCTTTAAATTCATGCATTCATGCAATTTTCCCAAGTTTTGCTATTTATTCAAACACATCACATGTCAAATTGAAATTCTGTAGAACTCACATTTCCCATCAAGATGAGTAATACTGTAATGATGTAGAGTGGTGAGTCAAAGTCAAAGTTTTTATTCTCATAAGGCCTCCAGCCCATACATAAAATATTTGCATAAATATTTCAAACATCCAAACATATACTGTGTCATGACAGGTATAATATATACACTTTGATATAAATGTAAACATACATGTATATTTAAATACAATATCTATAAATCTATGCGTACATATATACTAATGTTCAGTCTAGATTAATTACTGGTCACATGACTCTAAGTTGTCTCCCTTCCTTCCCCTGTACAGTTCCAGAAGATGCCCCGGTGCTTCAGGATAGACAGACAAATGCCCACACAGAGATACAGAGGGTTCTGAGAGAACAGCTAGACAAGCTAGAGCAGAGATACGAGGAGAAAATAGAAAGAATACAGAAGGTGAGATACTGTATATTAGTTTAAACATATTTTTTTTCTCCTATGATTACATTTTTTGTCAGAATGTTATAATTTAGGGATAGGATTTGACTGGAAGTTTATATAAAGTCCTCTCCACTTCTTCTTCATCTTTTATGGTAATGGCTAGCAATCAATTTTTGATTGTTATGATCATAATTTAGACCTCTCGGTCAAGGATTGGGTGTGGGTCCTGTTTTTTGCTGAAGAGACAGCATCGGAAGAGATATTAGTTTGAGACATGGGGGTCCAGGTGCGATACCCTAGCTTATTTTGCGAATAGACCCCTTGGTTCTTTTACCTGCCTTGTGTATAGCACTGATACACGGGAGACAAGTACTGTGAGTACTCTGATTTCCCAAAGCAACCCCATAACCTCTATGTTAGTTGTTTGCTGTTACTCTACCTACCCAGGAATTTCATCAATAACCAATTGAAGGTGGAAATCATTGGTTGAAATGAGCTGTTTTTTGGCAATATTTGAAGTTTGAAGTATATTTATTAATGAAAATCCTGCAGGCTCCCTACTGTAAATGCTTCTAATCACATTGTACTATATTTTGAGACAGATGTGATGTACAATACATTGTATGGGATGGGTAGATAACTCATGTTGATGGTATTAATTCCAGGACGAAGCCTTCAGAAGGAATGAGGAGGAAGTTAGACAGAGGAGAGTGACGGAGGAGAGGCAGTGGAAGAAACAGGAACTACAGAGGGAAGAGCAGAGACTGGTTGTGGAACAGGAGGTGAGTGTGGAGGGGTTAGTGGGGACCTGCTAGTGAGGACCTGCTAGAGTGAGGACCTGCTAGTGAGGACCTGGTAGAGTGAGGACCTTCTAGTGAGGACCTGGTAGAGTGAGGACCTGCTAGTGAGGACCTTCTAGTGAGGACCTGGTAGAGTGAGGACCTGATACAGTGAGGACTAAAACACAGTAATACTGTCAGTGGGATGTTGAATACGAGTAGACAAACTAACAAATAATAAAGAGTTCTTAGTACTCAAGATATCAGTTAATGAAATAGACATTGTTACCTTATAATTTGTCAATTTTTCTCTCAGAATCTTGAAATCCTTTGACTTTACCCTTTTAGATAGGTAACGTAATAACATTTAATGATTTATTTGGTATTTTTCTTTTCTAAATCAACGTTACAGAAGAAAATATGTTCTAGCTTGTTTATTCAAAATGTGGGAGAAATCAATAGCAATGTTTTGTATGCATGTTTCAGATGGCAGAAAGAGAGATTCAAAAAGAACTAGAGGAGAAAGAAAAAGAAATACAGCAGAGCATGAAACAGTTTGAGGTACTGATACTGTTACATTTCATTTGTAATAAACAAAATAAACTATGGACTATTTTGATGTCTGATACTATATGATTTCTCTGATTTTTAAAAAAATATTTGTCATATTTCATGAAGTGATTATATTTGACTGTTAAGACCATTCTGTATATTTCCACAAAAAACGCTTATGTCATTGACTTCACCTTCTAGAACATGAATTCATGAATTAATGTGCCCTCGAAATTCCATCAAATACATAATCAATGAAATTTAATGTCAGCTAATATTAATGATTTTGCAGTATTTCTTGTTTAATAGTATTGGCATATCCTCTTAATTATTGCTCTGTGGTACTGGTATAGCTCCCTTGCTTAGTGCTCGATCAGCAAATAAGGGTAGTTCCAGGACTGGTAGACCTGGTGTCAGGATAATGTGACTGGGTGTAGTATCATGCCACATGTCTACGGCACGATACTGCAGTGTGGCAGAACTATATCTGTCTCAAGTAGACATTGTCTCCAAATGACTGAAATACTGTTGGTGGGATGTTAAACTCAAAATTGTGGCTGGACTGGTAATGTGTACAGAATTGTACAAGTTCGTGGTACTTTGGACAATTTTGTGTATCATTCTCATACCACATCTTTTGGTTGTTGATTCATCCTCTGTGTATGATAAATCTTTCACCAGGAGGAGATGGCCGTGCTACAGAGAGAGACAGAACGACAGAAGAAGGAACATGAACAGGCTGTTGCGGAGGAGAGGAATAGACAGAAGGAGAAACAGAACAAGTCAGCTTTGAAGATACAATCTACATACAGAGCATACAGGTGAGAATATGCTCTGCACCTTTCTTTCGTTCTTGTTTAAAAAAGAACTAACCTTTCCAAATTTTACAATGAATATTTAAGCCCCACTCATTGTTGATGTCGCCAAAGGCCAGTAGTAATGTACATGATTGTTGAAGGTTTTGGGTTCCAACCCCTTCAGAGGCAAGACTTTTTCAAGACTTTCCAATTACTGGTCCAACCCAGGAACCATTGAGAAGGATTTGAATAAGTTGAAAGAAATCAACATAAAAATTAATAAGTTTAAACTAAGTCATTGTTACAGATTGTTTTCTATTTATGACCTAGTCAACTGTTCATAAACTGTATTACAAAACAACTTTGTGTGTGTGTATGTGTTTTTTTTTTGTGTGTAACTTAGGTCAGCCATTGGTCTCATGATATTCCAGTGTAGCTGTTGGATAATAACTATCTGATTTGAATATGTAAGCATTGGAAAGTTCCATCACATGACTAGTTAGTATGGCACTTTGCTCAGTCAGTGTTAGAAATAAAGATTGTTTATCATTATGAAACACTGGTGAATACATTTATATTGATAATTGTTGTTTTGTTTATTTGCCCATACCAGTTTTAAGTTTTTTTTTTCTGAAAAAAAAAAGAGTTACAATTATGGACCTTTCATGTATTTAAAGTGACTATTAGTCTGATAATATCAGATAGATAAACTGGGATGGTGAGTAGTCAATGGTTTACCTGGTTTGTACGAAACATCACATTGTTTTGTAAGTGATATTGTTTGTGAGCAGTTTAGCCCAGCCATGGATGGAAAAGATGGGGCTTATATATTTCTTCTGCTGAAAAACTGAAAAGGTTCAGTGTTGGGACAAAACTTGCAATAAATTGAATATATATGTTTTTTTTCTATTCACATTCATTCTAAATGTGTTAATGCTTTTATTACCTTTTTTTTTTTTAAAGATAATTTGGATGTTTAGAAAAAAAATTTAAACTCACATACTGGGTTTGAATAAAAATAAGTTTTCTTATTATTTCAGAGTCAGGAAAGAATTGTGTCCAGCATTAAATGAAAAGAAAGAAGAGAGAAGGAAGAAGAAAGAGGAAGAGAGAATAAAAGAGATTGAAGTTGAAATTGAACAGAGAAAAGAAGAAGAAAAGTAAGATATTTTGTTTTATTAGATTGGTGTTTTGAAACTAGTCTAGGTAAAATTCTAAATTTTCCACTGAAGAAAAAGATTTCAGTAAATCAATGTTCATCAGGTCTAAAATTTGTACATAAATATTCATGAAAAAGGGTTACAGAAATAACCTCAGTGACATGTATAAAACCTGATCAGCCTGAAAGAAATAATATTCTATAATGGTCCATGTAAAAGAAACATTCAATAAAGAACTATTTTGTGGAATCAGAAATAAAGTTATTTCGTTGGTACATGTATTCGTGGATTCATGTTCTAGGACATCTGTCGTTAATGAAATGGACAATTTTCGAGGGGATTAATATTTGTGGATAAAGCCATACATGAAATGGACAAAAATTAGTCTTCCATGAAAATTAATGATTCTACAGTATGCAGTAAACTATGCGATGTTCGGGATATAGCGTATAGCATGCATTTGTTACCCCGAGCAAGGTTTGGGGTAGGGTGGTGTGAGGTGGTTAACCCTTTCCCTCATAGAGGAAACCATGAAAAGACCTATGCGAACAACATAAAACCAGATCAGCCTGCGAGTAACTCGCAGGCTGATCAGGTTTTATGCTGTTCGCTGCTCCTCAGTGGTCTGGAAATGAGGATTTTGTAATTAAATTTGGTAAGGTTTAACTGTGGCTTTCTGCAGATCAGGCTTTATGTGGTACCTACTGAGTGTGTCAAAATGAGTCTATATGAGGGAAAGGGTTAAGTTGAATTTTAAATGGTATTTGTTCAGAATATAGGTGTAAGCCAGCGTGTTTTTTAAAATGTGTTTGCAGAAAAAAGAAGGAAGAGGAGATACTCAAAAAGGAGGAAGAAAAAAGGATAAAGGAAGAAGAGAAAAGACAGAAAGAACTGGAGAAAAAACAAAAAGAGGAAGAAAAGAAAAGACTGAAGGAAGAAGAAGAGAAGAAAAAGGTATTTTTTTGCATTTTAAGTTTTATGTATAGCAGAATGTTTAGTTTTATAGAAATGTCTAGGTAACAGGATCACTTTTCTGTCGTCTGTCTGTCCATCTGTCTATCCGTCACACTTTTTCCATCATGCTTCAGCAGGTGACACATGTGTTCCAAAGAACACTCTTGCATTGTTTAATAATGGCAAATTTGTTCTTCAAGGAAAGGATGGGTACATTTTTGTTTCTTATAGTTTTCAGTGTTACTGTCAATTAACAAAATATTTGAGACTTTGACCAAAACTTTATGATACCCCCACTCACATTTGAAGTGAAGATTAAATCTCGTTAAGTTTTTGATACACTTGTATTACATGAGGTTTGGTAACTGTTGTTGATAATGCCCTTCATACTTGGAAAAATGATTTATCATGATAAGACCAATCAGCAGACAAGGGCAGATAACTGTGTCAAAGCGGTATGTGGGGTATTGATCACCTTCAGTGATGGTTTTAGTTTAACATAATGGATACTGGTTACAAGACTACAGTTTGACATGAAGGAATTGAAAGTGCAAATTATCAATTTGTTTTGTTGTTGTTGTTGTATTGGGGTTTACCGTCGCTGCGATAGTATTTCAATCATATAGCGACGTCCAGCTAATTAAAGGCGGAGGAAGACCCCGGGTACACAGAGGTACCCGGGTAGAACCACCGACCTACCGCAAGCCAGCTGGAAGGCTTCCTCACATGAAAAATCCGAAGTCCCTACTGGGATCCGAACCCACAGCGGTGAGGGGCTGAGAGATTTGTAGTCCACGACTGTAACCGCTCGGCCACGGCGGCCCCCAATTTGTTTTGTTAAAAGGTCAAATGGATACTGAATATTCATTTATTGAAAACTTAGACATGGTGTCTATTGTAAAAAAAATTGGTGAGCCTCACTTATGTTTATGGTTATTGGTTTTTTAGCAAGAAGAAAAAAAGGAAGGAAGAAGAGAAAAGAAGAAGAAAGAAGAAGAGAAAAGAAAGAAAGAGGAAGAAAAAAGGAGAAAAGAAGAGGAAAAAAAAAAAGGAAAAAAGGTTGAAAGAAGAAGAAGAGAAGAGAAAGAAAGAGGAAGATGAGAAAAGAAAAAAGAAAGAGGAAGATGAGAAGAAGAAAGCAAAGGATTTAAAAGTTTCTGATGGAGATTCAGAAGCAGAAGTTCTAGATAAAAAGTTGGAAATGATAAAAGTGAACCAGTAACCGAGACAGTTATACCCAAAGAAAATGCCAAGAACAGTTCATCAGAGGATACCAAAGAATCTGAAAGTATAACTAAAGGACCTGTTGATAAACCAAATGTTGTGGAAAAGAGTTCAACAAAATCTGAACAAAAGTTGAAGAATGGTATGGTTGAAGATATACCGGTCACTGCCAAAAGACCAAAAACACCCAGAAGTGTTCGAACACCGAGAAGGAGAGACGAAGCTAAAAGGTCAGTGTAAATGCAATTTCTGTTGACCACTTAAAAATCATTATATTTCATTAACATTAAATTTCAATGATAATGCACTAAAGGCAATTTAATCAGAGTACATTTATTTGTAGGATTGTGTTCTAGAAACATGATTTATATAAAATAACAATTTTTGTGCGGGTTAATATTTGTGGATGAAACCCTCCAATGAAATCAATGAAAATTAGCACCCCATGAAAATTAATGATGTTACTGCATGTTATTTTTGCTTTCACAGCTTGGTGTTACATTCTGAAGAAACACTTTTAGGGCATTTTTACCCTTCTTTAGCCGGTTACAGGCTACTTCCCAAGCCAAGTAACCACCTATTTTACCAAAAATATCCTCCTAAATTCCCCTCACTCAGGTATAAATTCCCGTCAAATTAGGGGAGGGGGCTGCTGCTTATAGAGAAATCCAGTGAACAATAATTATGAAACAAATTTAATCTTATTTGCTTTATCGGTTTTCTAATAGTTGTAAGATTATTCCAATGAAAATACATGTATTTTACATATGAAGTAACATGTAACAACAAGAAAATCGTTTTCCAGTGCGCAGAGACCGATTTAAGCTTATAAACATGGTAAAAAAATTCCCTCAAATTGTGAAAATTGCTTGGTTTTACCCCACAAAAAGGGCTAGGACGCCTTCCCCAAAACTGGAGAATAGGCCCTGATTTTATGTTTGTTAATCTACTAATGACAGAGATCCTTGCTTTCCACTCAGCATTTAGGGGTAGTTCCAGTTTTGATTTGCCTTGTGTCAGGATTATGTGATTGGATGAGTTAGTGGGCTGCTTGTCTACATTGCAAATCACACTGAGGCAGCGCTTTATCTATGTTTATTTGTTGGGTTTAACATCCCACCGACAGTATTTCAGTCATTTGGAAACAATGTCTACTTGAGACAGATATAGTGCTGCCACACTTCAGTATCATGTCATGATACCACACACAGTCACATTATCCTGACACCAGGCCAATCAGTCCTTGACCTACCCTTATATGCCAAGCAAGGGAGCTATATCAGTACCATTTTTTACAACTTTGGAATGTTGCAGGATTAAACCCACGACCTTCCGCTCCAAAGGGAGACACTTTAACCACTTTGCCACTGGGGAATGTACTTTATCTATCCCCAAATTTTTGAAATACTGTTGGTGGGTCTTCAGGTTACTACTTCTTTTGCTCTCGTTCTCCGTATGATTTGATATTTTCTCACGCCAGTGAAAAGAAAGAGCCTGAAGCCATCAAGCCTGCGGAAAATGCCGACATCTTGCCAGAGCATTTAGAGACACTCAGATTGAAGTTTATCAAGGAGTGCAAACCCTGGAGGTGTGTTGGGCATATCTGTTTAATTATTGCTTATAGTTTTGTATTTCTCTTGATGTATTATACGTGTATCATATTTTTTTGAATTTTTGGTACAATAAGATATTACTGCAAAAGAGTAAGAAACTATGTTGAGAAATATTTTTTTTTTTTTTTTTTTTAAGTTTTTCAAAAGATTTTAGTTCAAACTTATTTATTTACGACGATTGTGAAACAAGTTAAAAGATTGTCAGAGCTAGATACACCAGTATAGATTTTTGTCTTGATTGTGCTTAATAAATAAGTTTCTGTGTTTATAACGATGTGTTCCAATGATAATGTATAAAAATCCTAATGGGGTGGGGGTGGGGGGCAAAAATCTTCCCTGTTTCAAAGTACTGGTCCAGCCCTGGAAACAACAAAAAGTATCAGTATATAAAACGTGTTACCATGAATTTCTTTATTATATGATATGTACTCATTAATTCAGTAAAATCAGCAATGAACCGTGGAAGCTGAAAGCTGGCTCCTCCAAGAAGCCTCTGAGACGACCCTCGTCTGCCAAGAAGTTGCCGCTGCTCTCGGAGAATGTAATCCTGCAGGCTGCCAGAGTTGCCTCCCTTCAACAGGTATGTTAAGTCACATATTAATCCCTTTACTTCATATGATGGATTGTCAAACAGAGCAGACCCTGTCAGACAGTTCCTCTGCTTGCTCATTCATATAAGCTCAGATTCTACACAGTCTGCATGCATGATGGCAAGAAAAATTCATTGTTTCATATACCATTTAGAGTTCAGTCAAACATTTCTACATGAATATTCATGAGGTAAATGGTCAATGCTCAGTTATGTAAAAAAATTAACTTATTTAAGTTCATAGACATAACGTTTGCATTTACTGAAGGATAACATTTTAGCAGATGTAAAAGTTTGCACATTTTAGTTTGCTGGACAAATCAGCATCATCAGTTCTTCAACTGTGGAAATCATAAAAAGACCTATGCGAACAACATAAAACCAGATCAGCAGGCGAGTAACTCGCAGGCTGATCAGGTTTTATGCTGTTTGCTGCTCCTCAGTGGTCTTGAAATGAGGACTTTATAATTAAATTTGGTAAGGTTTGAGTTTGGCTTTCTGCCGATCAGGTTTTATGTGGTACCTACTGAGTGTGTCAAAATGAGTCTATATGAGGGAAAGGGTTAATACCAGCTGAGAAAAACTTTAAAGTGTGTGAAATCTTGGTTGTGTTACAGTGAATAAAATTTCTCTATATCATTTTACTTTTTTAGCTGTTTCTGTTGAAGAGTTCTGATGGTTGTGATTCTTTTATTAACCCTTTCCCTCATATAGACTCATTTTGACGCACTCAATAGGTACCACATAAAGCCTGATCTGTCTTAATCCTTTCCCTCATATAGACTCATTTTGACGCACTCAATAGGTACCACATAAAGCCTGATCTGCAGAAAACCACAGTTAAACCTTACCAAATTTAATTACAAAATCCTCATTTCCAGACCACTGAGGAGCAGCGAACAGTATAAAACCTGATCAGCCTGCGAGTTACTCGCAGGCTGATCTGGTTTTATGCTGTTCGCATAGGTCTTTTCATGGTGTCCTCTATGAGGGAAAGGGTTATACTATGACCTATATGTATCGTGAAAACTTAAGTTGGCATTGAGTTAATGGGACTATAGAATATCGCCAACAGAGGTCAAACATGCAGTACAATGCAATGAAGAGTCTGAAATCTTGACTTGATGCAAATCTATTTGTTTTTGACACAGTTATGGCCCCTGTTTGACGTAAAATTTGCCAAAAATACCTGTCTGATTGGTAATTCATCATAGGCTCAATGGATTTTTGGTGCACATATTTATCTCAATAGATGAGGACCAAGTACAACTTTGGGCAAAATCTGTAAATTGACACAGTTATGGCCCCTTTTCAACACAGAATTGCCTTTGGGAACTACTTTATTTTATGCTTCAGAAATAGACAAGGAAAATAGGCTATAGTATATGATAACCTTTTCTGAGTGTTACAATTATATGAGAATTAATTTTCTCCATCATTTCTTGGATTACTGCAATTATACTCTATGAATTAATTTTAAACTTTTTTTTTTTTTCCCCAAGGTAACCACTGTTCAGCTGAGTGACCTGCCTGGTAACAACATGTCGCCCTTGGGTCAGTGCTGGGGTCTACGTTACCTGTCCCTCACACACTGCCACCTGGTGGTCGTAGACAGTCTCAGTCATTGTAGACAACTCCAGTATCTTGATGTGCAGGTGAGAGTTACCTCCCTTGTTTTCTTGTGTGCTAATGTGTTGCAGACGAAAATAAGTTTATAAATTAAAACAGGAAACAAGATTTTCTTATACCCTTTATATCTCATAAAGATGTTCCATTTTACACCACTGACATGATGCACAGTCGAAACATTTTAAAGCATTTATTATGCAGTGATCTGTAAGACAAAGTGCTTTGAAGAGCTTCACTTTTGCAACACAGCTTTGTCAGACTGATGACATTCCTCAGTCCAAACATTATCTTCATATTTCCAGGGAAAGTACTGGCCCAAAGTTCTCTGAAATAAAAAGTGTATTGGAAATTACCATCTGCTGCTCTTTAAATTACGACTGAAATTTACCGTCTGCTGCTCAAGTTCAAATTTTATTTATTGTTAGAGATGCACTTTACAATAGAATTTACATAAGCTATGAATAACTATTTATCTTAAGTATGTGTAACAGAAATTTACCATCTGCTGTCCTTAATTTACTTAATTAATTTAAATTTTTTTTTCCAAAGCAGAATACATTAACAGAAATTTACTGTTTGCTGTCCTTTACCCTTTCCCTCATACAGACTCATTTTGACGCCCTCAATAGGTACCACATAAAGCCTGATCTGCAGAAAACCACAGTTAAACCTTACCAAATTTAATTACAAAATCCTCATTTCCAGACCACTGAGGAGCAGCGAACAGCATAAAACCTGATCAGCCTGCGAGTTACTCGCAGGCTGATCTAGTTTTATGCTGTTCGCATAGGTCTTTTCATGGTTTCCTCTATGAGGGAAAGGGTTAAATATGGCTGAAATTTACCATATTCTATTGCAGGGTAACAAGATAGAGTATCTTGACCTGAAGGACCTGGGTAACCTCCAGTATTTGAACGCCTCCCACAACCGTCTGTCCTCCATACACGGCCTTGACTCCTGCACCAACCTACGCTGGCTTGACCTTTGCCATAACAATATCACCAAACTGGGTCAGTATGAATTTAATGTTTTAACCTTGTATATTTTTATGCCCCACCAACAGTGTTGCGGGGTATATAGATTTTCCGTCTGTGCATCTGTCTGTATGATCGTTTGTGTGTTCGTTCCTTCGTCTGTCACACCTCAGGTTTTCTATGAAGATGACTTCACATCATCATGAAACTTGATACAAATGTACATCAAGACATTAACTTGTAACAAAACAATCAAATATTTTATTGTGACTAACTTTTGCCAGCAGGGCATCATGGCAGACACACATTTTCTTGTTTAGCTTTGAAATGATTATATGGTATATACATGTACAATAATTATGCTTTAGTTAAAATGCCCGTACATTTTTCATTTATTACTTACAACCATGCACTTTTTCTCTTTATATCTGACTAACATTTTTAGAAAGGAAAATAAAAATCAGCAAAGCTTGTCCTGTATGTAATGTTGTTGTTGTTGTATTGGGGTTTACCGTCGCTGCGATAGTATTTCAATCATATAGCGACGTCCAGTTAATTATGGGTGGAGGAAGACCCCGAGTATGTATGTAATGGACCATAGGTTTAAGTCCAAGTCTGGTTGCACATTTTTCTCACCAGGTTACATTTGGTACCCAGCTAGGACGACTTATAGCTACTCAATACTGTAAAATCATTAATTTTCATTGACATTAAATTTCATGGAATTTTTTATTAAGTAAATTTAGTTGGTATATGTATTCATGGGTTCATGTTCTAAAAAACGAGAGGTCTAAAAAATGATCAGTTTTCATAGTAATTAAGATTTGTGGATAATGACATCCACGTAAAATAATCCCCCACAAAAATTAATGATACTTCAGAAGCTGTCTAATATACCAGTATATCCATTTTGGGTTCATCAAAAACATATCAATTTTAAAAATGGTCAGGAGGTTTATAGTGCCCTATGAGTAGCCCACATTGATGAGATATTTATGTAAATGATCTAGTATCTCACTTGGTAAGAGCACTAATTTTGTATGCAAGGGGTTCAAGGTTTGAGACTCCATCTAGCCCCACATTTTTCTCACCTGCTAACGCTTTAATTAATTGACTATCCAGGTGGGTTGGAGACACTGCGCCGTCTGCACACACTAAAGATGTCCCACAACCAAGTGATCAGCACCCAGGGGCTGGGAGACACGCCCACACTCCAGTGGGTGGACCTCACCCACAACCATCTGCCGGCCCTGGAGGACCTAGATAAACTCTGCCTTCTTCTATACCTGGATGTCTCCTCAAATAACCTCCAGCAGGTGAGCGCTTTAACCACATATCATATGAAAGCCATCATGCTACCAGCATTAGATCATACATCGTCGGACACCCATGGTCAATTTGTTCTTTTACTCTTCATTCATCAATTTCTTTTTATACTCTTCATTCATCAATTTTCGGTTTTTACAACTAGTAAGTCAGCGTTTTTACATGTTAAGCATGAAAATATTAATTTAGCCAATCAAAATGATGTTTAATTTTGGATACTCTCCATGTGGAGGTTAAGATATATGTTGGTAGGGAGATTATATACATAGGATATTACAAGCATTTGGATTGGTTAAAACAAGGCAGGGCAAGGTTATCCTGCATCCAATCAGATTACTGTATTGGCTTTCGATCTGAAAAGAGTAGTAAAAACAGTAGTGAAAAAACCCAAAGGTGATGTATAGAGAGTAGCCTAATCAGCAACCATGGGTTATCTGACGATGAAAACCATATAAACCTGTAAGTAACTTGCAACCTGATCAGGTTTTTGTACTGTTTGCTACTCCTCACTACTTCATAAATCAAGAAGTTACAATTTAAAACCTGTATAAACTAAATAAAGCTTACTGCTTGAGTTTTGTAATCAAGATTATAGGTGACAGCAACACATTCAGTTGCCATGGTGATGTTTTAATTTCTAACTTCCTCCCCTGTGTTTTAGGTACCACAGTTGACCAACCAGGTTCTACTACAGGAGTTGTTGCTTAGCGACAATAGTATATCTGACCTGTCGGGCCTCGCCCATACCTGGCTACCTCTCCTACAGCGGCTAGACCTTAGTCAAAACAGGTATCAAAAGCAGTAAGGGTTTATGAATTCAAGAGTAAGGGTTACTAGTATGAGTGCAATAGCAGTATACATAAATGAATTGGGAATATAAGAAACATTATGATGTATACAAAAGCTGTAGGGGTTTATGAATGCATAAATACTTGTTTGAAATATCTCATTTTCTAAACACATTTAAAGCTTTAATATGTATAGATATATATATATGATTTACCACTGTTAGTAAGCACAATCTGATTGATTTATAGACTCTAGTGTAAATAACTTTATTTTTTTTAAAACAGATCATTGAACTATGTAAAATTATCAAACCACTTTGGAAAGGGAAAAGAAAACTTTAAGAAAAAAGGAAATATAGATAGGGACACATATTTATAAGACATTTAATTTGTTATTTGCAGCCTTGATACCTGCCAAGCTTGTCCAACTGCCTCTTGCTAAAGGAACTGGATGTTGGGAGTAACCAGATACTGGGTGAGTCAGTGGCTAAAAGTTTGAGTAGGGTAATACTGTGTTATACTATTAACCAGTTTACTAGTCACTAGTGGCTGAAGCACTGAGTCAATTTACAAAGTGGGATGCTGGGGTAATAATCACCCTCAGTGATATTTTTAGTTTAATTTGAAAAAATCTAAAAAGTGTTATGTTTCTATTATATTTAAATTGCCAAAAAAAACACTTTGTTTTATGTAAAATTTATGAGTCTCAAATGATTAAACGTTTTTTTGTTGTGTTTTTTTCTTTTTCTGCGGGTTGTAAAGTCTTGAAATTTCTTCTGTTTCCAGACACAGCGTGTATACACAGCTGTGTAGAGGGGTGTGTGTATCTTGAGAAACTCTCACTGGAGGATAATCCTGCGGTGGAGGACATCTCAAACAGGTACAGAGGCTACAGAGATAACCAAGGTTTCCTAATGTTTCAATAGGGTACTTTGGTTATTTTGGTAGAGGTTAAGTGGTCCAAGACGTAGCGGGACTTTACCTTAAGATTGTGCCACACTTTATTTTTTCACCATATGCTCTATTTTTGGGAATTAAGATCTATCCTGTCAGCGCTAGTTGTATTCAGTAATGTTTTATGTAAATGAAACCTTAGTTCAATGAGAACATTTTCAAAGACATCAATATCACAAATATCATCAGTCTATGGAATACCAGTAAGATTAATATTGCAAACTGATTTCACAGGTAGAAATTATAATCTGTAATTGAATCATTAATTTTCATAGGCACTAATTTTCCTTGATTTTGTTGAGGGTTTTTTTCCCCCCACAAATATCAATTTCCTTGAAAACTGTTCTTTTATATAGGCCTCATTTTTTCTACAATATGAATCCACAAATAAAGGTACCCACAAAATTCCTTTAAATAAATAATCAACAAAATTTAATGTCAATGAAAATTAATGATTTTACACTACAGTAAGCTTTCAATTTCCTTTCTTTTAATTGACATCAAATAAATTTTCATATCTTATCTTTTACAGTGAATTTTTTTTATTTCAATATTCCTATTTCCAGTTTTTACGAGAATCTGCGTCAGCGATGTCCCCGGTTGCTGGGCCCAGGGACCCATCAGTCCCCACACAAACCCCCGCCTGTCAAGCCGGGAACCAGTTTTGAGACCATGTGTCTCACACAGTGTCACGTGTACAAGGATGTCATGCAACACTTCGATAACAGTCTCAAGTTAGTAACTGGATTTTTTGTTCAGAGTTGTTGCCCCTTTTTTACTCAGAAAATATTGTAATAAGATGACTTGGCAGATTAGCAGTTAAAATTGGTTTTTGAAATTATGCTTGGTTGAATAATGTTTTTGGTGAAAATATCAAATACCGGTACTGTGTCCTCTACAAATATGGCATGGTAGAGGACATCATATATTAAATTAGGAACATATATTAACCCTTTCCCTCATATAGACTCATTTTGACGCACTCAATAGGTACCACATAAAGCCTGATCTACAGAAAGCCAAACTCAAACCTTACCAAATTTAATTACAAAGTCCTCATTTCCAGACCACTGAGGAGCAGCGAACAGCATAAAACCTGATCAGCCTGTGAGTTACTCGCAGGCTGATCTGGTTTTATGCTGTTCGCTAGGTCTTTTCATGGTGTCCTCTATGAGGGAAAGGGTTAAAACTGCTACACATTAAACTACCTTTATCTGTATGTTTTTTGATGTTGTTTTTTTGTTGTTGTTTTTTCAGAGCATTCCAAACTGGGGGTAAAACAAACTGTGATCTATCAAGCCAGTGTGATGTGTATTTTAAATTCTGTGACAAGACATTTAATATCGCAGTCGAGCACAGATACGCTCATGAATACGGTGAAGTCACAGTAACCATGCCAACAGCCCCGACGACCCCAAGGTCAGGACGACCCTCATCGGGACGACACAAGGAAAAGTTCATGAACCCTAAGGATTTGTTTGAAAACGCTTTGAAATCAAGCAACAATTCACACTCTCAGTTACAAAATGATGTCAATATTACAAGAAACAATTCTAATAGTGTTCATGTGACAAGCCATTCTAACCCAAAAGATTTGTTTGAGCAGGCGTTGAAGGCCTCGGGCAGTGCATCGGATAAAAATGTCAACTTTGCTAGTCATGGTGGTTTAACCAATGGACATATAGGTGCAGAAGTCAGAGGTGAAAAAATCTCAGGGTAAGATTATGTTAACCTACATCGGCAGGGGCATGCGCAAGCCCCAAGATCTTTAAAAAATACTGAAATACAATCAATGGCTTCACCTAAAATATTAGTTTTTATTTTGAGATGCAACAATTCTTTACAGAAATAAGGGCTATCCCATTCTACACTCACAGTATTTGAAAACAAGATGGGATGCAGGAGTATAAATCACTTTTAGTCTTAGTTCCTGTTTGAACTGGAAAACTGTTCTTCAGTTTCGTATTTATTTTCAAGAATGTGCGACCAGGTCTTGAATATATAAGATGTATAATCAAGTAATACTAAGTATACTCACAACAATAAATTCTGTTTCACAAATATCTATATATACCTGAACTTTTCCCGCCAGATAGTTATTTCCTTTAGAAGAAACATATTGGAAAATACATATTTCAGTTAGTATGAATACACACAACTTTAGAACAAAAACTAAGAATTTTTTTTTTCAAAATTGAGTGTTTGCCTGCAAAGTTGATGGTTTTGAATCTCCAATATTTATATTTTCCAGAAGTGAACGTACCAAAGCTGCAACCAAAATTCAAGCGTTCTGGCGTGGCTGGTCTGTCAGGAGAGATATTGAGGAACAGACAAAGATCTGGGTTGCCGTGACAACAATCCAGGCTGCTTGGCGTGGGTATCGCGTGAGGAAAATCATTGGTCCCCAGCTTGCGGCCCTCAGGAACCCATACAGAAACATGGACCCTGCAGTGTTGGATGTCTGGCATAGATCAGCAGTGAAAATACAGGTAACTCATTTACTGTTCAAATACTTGATTGAAGTTTATGGAGATAATTTATTGGGGTTATAGATTTTCCAGATGCAATTTAAAACAAAGCAGTTTTAATGTAACTGCTTATCTTGTTTATGAAAAGAAAAAAATTAAGGTGACTCTCTCACTTCTTCTATCATGCTTCTATTGGCAGGTGACACATGTTCCAAGTAATATTTCTTTTTTACAAATGCAGCAGTGTCGGAAACCCACAAGAGCTCATTAGGTTACTCCATACATTGCCCGTAGGATTATTAGTTAGCATTTGCGTGTTATTGTTTTCTTGAAAAGCCCCGCCACTATTCGCAGTCCCACTAGGTAGTGGGGATTTACAAACGATAGAAACTATCATACTTACAGCATTTAGACTAAAAAAATTACTGACTTACAGATTTTAGATCTCCAACTGAAGAGTACTCATTTATGTTAGCAGCATTTTGACTGGTCGATGTACCTTTCATGAATATCCTTATAATGATCAAATGCTAGCCAAGTATCCCACGGCTGACAGATGGATATCTAACGCTACAAATACAGATGCAGGCCTTATTATAATTATAATGAGAAGGTTGAGAAAACACAGAAAAGTGATACTATATACTGAGATGTGAAGTTACTTGTGACAGGCCAACTGGCGAGGGTACATCCTGCGTAAGAAGCTTCTGGCTGCCCTGGAGTACGCGCAGTATGACGTAGAGGGGGAGGAGGATGAGGACGAGATGATGCTGGACGCAGAGTTTGACCTCGATAAGTTTGTGGATCTGGATGAGGTAGGTGTCCGTCGTATATTCTTTATAGACTTGGCATCCTAATTTCTTTGTCTGAAATTCTAACACTACTGTAGAATCATTAATTTTTGTGGGGGGGCTGATTTTCGTTGATTTCATGTACGGCATTATCCATGAATATTAATCCCCACGAAAACTGTTCATTTAGAAGACCTCTTGTGTTCTAGAATATGAATCCATGAATATATGTACCGACAAAATCAACTTCATTACAGATTCCACGAAATTCCGTGTCAATGATAATTAATGATTTTACTGTATCCCATTATGAAATTTAATCTTTCATTACACCCCAACTTCTTGTCCAATTCCGTAACGTTCCGTCTCTTTGGGTGTCAGTCTTACTCTCACATCACATGAAGTCAAGGTGAGAAGTGGGGGTAGAAAAATCATTTAGCGATAATTCTAGTTATGCCTGTCTGCTAATGCCTGTCTGTTTGCATGTTTGTGCATGTATATCTCACTGCTTGTCTATTGTTCTGAAATTATGACTTTACTGTCAGTCTGACTTTTCAACATGGCCCATTTCTGATAGTAACAAAATATAAAAAAGCTGTTTGTTTTTCCCTTCCAGATGTGTGTCAAAACAAATTTAACCTCACCCCCTGAAAAAATATGTTAAAACATTTAACCACTGATGTTGTTGAACTTAAAACAAGTGTCAGATTTAGAAATTTTGTAAATCACTTTTCTGCTATTCATTCTTGTGTCCATTTTATAAGCTTGATTATTGTGGATAAAGTCATCCACAAAAATGAATGATTATATACAGTATGATCTGTGTTGACAGGGTCTACTGGACACAGACTGGAAGCCGCCGGAGACGCCGGACATCCCTGCAAAGTCAGTAGTCTCCCCTTATTATTTTTCAGTTTGTATATGTTAATCTTTTTCTAAATCTTCATTCCAACATTTAGTTTGGAACTACACTGTAACCAATTCAGAGTTTTTTTCCCCCCACTTTATATTCTATCAAGAGTTGGATTGTTCAAGAGTTAATACTTATAATTTTCCTATGAATTCAGTTCTTTAACATTAAATTGTTTTTGGTGTTGTTTTTTTTTATTCATTTTCAAGATTCAGTGACTTATTTAATACAATTTTATGCAATTCTCCTATCAGCCACCCTGTGTTGAAGAAACCCCCATCTGGGCGCCCCACTGTGCCACCTCTGAACCCCAGTGACCTTCGACCTCCAAGTAACCCTCGTAGGGCCTGGAAGAACCTAGATTCTCCTCTCTCAGATTTCGGTCGTGTGCCTCGCCCTCCATCAAGCGTGGCCTCGACAAACCTAACTGTCAGGTCAGGGGCGTCGAAAAAGGAAGAGAAACTCACGGAGGAATGGTAAGTTTCTTTTCATTTTCAAGTCTCTTTGTTTTCTTGATCCATGACCCTTTAGTTTGTCTTTTAATTATGCCATTGTACACTATTTAAGGCCATATCTACAGAATCAGACATAAGGCCGTTACCTGTCTGAACAGGTTTCACAGTATTTAATAAAGAATCTTTAAAATATTTATGGTAAACAAACAATATCAAACTTTTTCAGCTCAGTTTAAACTTATTTAT
>CM037785.1:49034156-49084156 GCA_021229015.1 Solen grandis | reverse complement strand
CAAAGCGAAAGTAAAACTGTCAGCATGTCAGACATTATTGACAAAATATCAAAGTTAAGCGAGATACAAATTCTTTCACATTTCATACAAAACATAGCAGTTCCATTCAGCAAAACAGCTATGAAAGGTGTTTAAATTGGATTGCTTCTACAGATTGATATGCATTTTCCTGTATTAACAAGATTTAAAACGCATCATGTCTTAGAGGAATCTTTCCCAAAACATTGTTTCGGAACGGCTTCTTCACCTTCAAAGTCATCCAGAAAGTTGTAAGGGTGCCCTGGCGATGGTTTTTCATGACTCTCCCAGGCGCAAAGTACTGGTCCAACCCAGGTACCATCAAGGGGGGGAGGGGTAAACACTCAACGTGAAAGCACACAATTTGTTGCACGTTATGTGTTTACTAAATGACCCAGAAAATACGCAACATCTGAAGTCAAACATGCGGGAAAACATGTGAAGAGGTTTGAGAAACTAATGTCCTCGTGATGAAATTCAAGACACACTGTCCTTTTTAGCATTTGGCTTGAAGTGTATTGTGGTTGATATTACATTTAATTATCAACTTTAGTTCCAGTTTAGTTCAAATCTCTACATCTCCCCTTCTCTGTGTCACATACACAAACACACACACACACACGCGCGCGCGCGTTTCCATTTATAAGGTTATGCTATTGCCACACCGTTTTCAAACAGATTTATTGTTTGTTTTTCTGAAAGTAATTTGACTTACTTCAAATCATAAATCTATTCGATTCTCGTATTCTTGTCCAGAGTATGTGCAGCAGCACGGAGGTTTTGTTTACTTGAATAGGTTCTGTATTAATGTTTCCTTCTAATCAATAAACAATTCTTCAGTGGAATAATCTGTCTTGATATGTGATAAAACCAGACGGACCGCGCTAAATAAAGCAGTAGTAATAGACACACATAAGATTCCTGTCAAATGCATATTTATCGTAGGAGAAATACGAGGGAAAGATAATTCCGGCTAGACACTTGTTCGACAAACTGTATAACACGTTTTCACATATGTTTAATCCATCCATCAACGCTTATGAGAGTTTACTCCGAGAAGGAAACAGTAAACGGCGCTTTGCAGAGGTTTATTTCTCTAAATGACTAAACAACATGACTGAAATAGAAACGGGGAGAGGAATCGCAACAATAGGTCAATAGTTGAACTGAAACTTAAGTCAGACAATATATATGTATATTTTCATGAGAGAAACACTCCAATAAACAATTCAAGTCACTCTTTACTTTACTTTGGCGAAAAGAACCTTTTCGAAGGAAAAAGACACATGATTTTAAAGTTATTTTAGTACAGCTGATGTAATGTATATTATATACGACGGCTATGCAAAGGTTTTCAAATGTGGAGACTTTAAAATTCGTCTTTTTTTTTCCTTGACAAAGATAAGTTTTGCTGAAATATTAGTCAGGAGTGTCTTTAACCCTTTCCCTCATAGAGAACGCCATGAAAAGACCTATGCGAACAGCATAAAACCAGATCAGCCTGCGAGTAACTCGCAGGCTGATCAGGTTTTATGCTGTTCGCTGCTCCTCAGTGGTCTGGAAATGAGGATTTTGTAATAATTTGGTAAGGTTTAACTGTGGTTTTCTGCAGATCAGGCTTTATGTGGTACCTATTGAGTGCGCCAAAATGAGTCTATATGAGGGAAAGGGTTAATTGTTAATTAAGTCAGACATGTTACGAAGATGAGAAAAGTATACTAATGTATTCCTCTGTATGTATTTTAGATATATTTATGGTGGATGTACTATTATGTTTGCATAAAATGCTACTCTATTTTTCTCTGTGTATAAAACGGCTTTGAGCAGAGATATAAAAAAATAATACGCGGAAGTTGGATGCCAAAGAAATGAAGGCCATACTCTCAAAAATACAGTTCAACAAACATCACTTAAATACATCAGCAATCTTTGTGCAGTCTATCATCACATTGACAAGGTCCAGAGGATTGTATCCCACCACCCCCTCAAAGAGAAAAAAAAAGAAAGAAAGAAAAATAGTAACAATCAACAACAGAAAACAAAATCAACAACAGAAAACATAAACAACAAGCAAACAAACAAGAAACAACAACAACAAAAACAACAACAACAACAACAAAAGCAGCAGCACGACAAACTGTATTAAACCTTCATTTAATCATGGATAGGCAGCTTATCCAAATTTGAGTTATCTTCTATAATTTCCAGACAGAAATTAATTAATATGGATAAATCATCAATAAATGATAAAAGTGGACTTTTTAAGCTTCAGCCACTTCTTACACTGTATTCCCAGGGGCAAGTTGCTTCCACAAATAGTTTCAATAAGTTTGATGTACTTTTCACTGATTTGTATGCACCGGATGTTGCCAAAATAAGTTTCGTGGCAGTGGAAGGTACTTTTCAAAGGTGCCTCGCGAAATAACATGGTAAACAAATATGGCCGACAAGGTTTTGGATTTTCATATTCGAAATTGATTTTACTTAAAAGCTCATTAAATGTGTACTACAAAATGTTTTGTTTGTGGTTTCTGTTTTGATCTACAAAATTATTGATCACATACCAGTTCAATGCATTGATTATTTGCTAAATCTTGCAAATTGATATTAGTTTCAAATTGAAGATAAATATTATCTACGTTAGACGCCATCTTGAAACACTTTCTTCGCAACAAAATAGTAAAACCGTTATATAAAGGACGAAGAAAACGGGAGGATGTGACGTTGCAACACGTTGTCTGAGCAACTCGACCCAGAATACAGTTGACATCCGTGTTAAAGACGGGTTGCCGTTATATCCCGAAATTGTTTAAGCCGCTAGACTGATCAATATCATGAAATTAGTGATTTGTCAATCATTTAAAATCAGCTGGTATTCCTCCTAAATTAGCTTCACTATCTCGTATGTAATATTCAGTCATTGTTTGGATATATACTGAAACGCAGTAAGGCAAGAAAATAGAAAGCACACAAACGATGCCATCGCGTATTTAACAATAAACCTTCCTAAAATGGCATATAGTCGTATTGCAGATAATATTTTGAATATTTGTTCCCTAAACCGTAAAAAATCCTATATAAAACCCAACTTTCTTCTGAACTAAGGAAAGGATAAAAAATATAACATGACATTAGCAGGATATGTTTAAAAATCGGAAAATCAGCAGGTTGTCAGATATGTCACTTCATCCGGAAGTTTCCATGCGGATACACGCTGTCGTAACTTTCTATCTAAATCAAACGTGGCACATCTTGAAGAAAAACAACCGAACCCAGATTTGCGTAGAGAGCATCGACACCATACGGGAGTTAGCCGTGAGACAAATGATGCACCGGGAGATCAATGGCACATTTGACATGTCTTGAACTATTTGGTATATCACACGGCTTCAACAGGTAGAATTGGATATATTTGGATGAACCTTTTCCTTGAAGACAAAGACAGATTCAAGATCGAAAAGGTAGTAAACAGTATCGTATAAAATAAAAGACATATAAATATTGACCTGTATGTGTTTTTTTAAGGGAGAGGGGGCGGAGCTGTGACTTTATTTCAATCATTTGGAGACTATGTCTATTTCAGACAGATATAGTGTTGCCGCACTACGTAGACATGTGACATGATACTACACCCAGTTACATTATCCTGACACCAGGCAAACTAGTCCTGGAACTACCTTTATATGTTGAGCGCCAAACAAGGGAGTTATACCAGTACCATTTTTTACGACATGGCCAACGGAATCGGTATATTGACCTGTCTCAGAGGCATTTATAGATGTATCCTACCAATAGAGTTTTTTCTACAGCTGAACCTGTATTAGCGGCCACCTGTATTAAGCGGTCAGTCTGCATTTAGCGGTCATCTGTATTAAGCGGTCAGTCTGCATTTAGCGGTCATCTGTATTAAGCGGTCAGCCTGCATTTAGCGGTCACCTGTATTAAGCGATCAGTCTGCATTTAGCGGTCATCTGTATTAAGCGGTCAGCCTGCATTTAGCGGTCACCTGTATTAAGCGATCATCCTGCATTTAGCGGTTAAAATTAATGCTACCAAAGCACTGCATTTAGCGGTCACTGTATTAAGCGGTCAGCTGCATTTAGCGGTCACCTGTATTAAGCGGTCAGTCTGCATTTAGCGGTCACCTGTATTAAGCGATCAGTCTGCATTTAGCGGTCACCTGTATTAAGCGGTCAGCCTGCATTTAGCGGCCACCTGTATTAAGCGGTCATCCTGCATTTAGCGGTTAAAATTAATGCTACCAAACTATATCATTTAGGTAGATATTTAACCTGCATTCAGCGGCAACCTCTGTTAAGCGGACACTTTCTCTTGCTTCCTTGACTGGTCGCTTAAGACAGGTTTTTACCGTATATAGACAAATTATGTTATTCCATAAACAATTGTCACGGATCTGTAAGACAGGACACAGAGCAAAGGCATTATCCTACATTTGAAACTCTGCTGAACTTGAAGTAAACAGTCCAGTAACCTCGGTTCTAAGGATTTTCAGAAATTAAGAAGAAAGAAGAAACCAAGATAAAATATTGCATTTTGAAAACGCCCATATAACGTGCATAGAAATGTATAAATTAGTAAACAACACAGAACAAGTACCCAAAAGGATTGTAATCAGCCCTACATGTATCAATAGTCTGTCTGAAACTGTCTTAAGCGGTCAGTCGATGGAACAAGAGAGAGTGACTGCTTTAAAGAGGTGATCGCTAAATGAAGGCTAAACATATATAACATATATATAACTAGCTAGTTAAGTAATATCAAAACTGGACGCTAAAAGCAGATTGACCGCTTAATACAGTTGGCCGCATATACAGGTTCAACTATATTTGATATTATGATGGTTTCTATCTAACGTTCCTCTACATAATGGGGATTGAAAAAAAATAACTGTGAGTCATTTAAAATAGTAACGAATGGTTAAGAAATTTCGTTTACATTTAGTCGTTGTTGCACAAAAGATAAAAGTAATATGGCGAAATATATGTGTATAAAATAACTGGAATTGATAATAGTTCAGCTCCTTTTGCAGATATGAAATCCACTTGGAATCACAATATTTTCTCGAATATATTGTTTATCAGATCCATTTTAATGAATCTATGAGTGCATAGATTAATCAATAAACTGCCAAACATTTATGTAGAACTTGTTTATGTAGAATTTGTTGAATACCATCCTTTGTGTATGGCGTAAATTCTCATTAAGTCAAGAAAATTAAAACTATTTTAATTGGCAAATCAAGTTTCGGAGTTATCACCATGGATTTGAAAAACAGAACTGACTTAACAATATTTATTTATTATTGTATCCGATATATGTCCGGTCATCAAATTCTAGTTATGTTGTAATGTTTTGTGACATATCAGTAGCTTAGTGTCTATTGCTTACTTGCTCAGTTATCAGTAAAAAATAAATCTTTATTTTAAGGTCGTTTCTTTCATCTGAAAATAAATTTACAGTATGATGAAGATAAATGCAACATTAGCGGGATATATACGGAAAAGCCACGAAATCAGAAAATTTTGCAAACGAAGCAACAATGCAGTACAGACCAGACGGAGGGCCAAAATATTTTCAAATGCAATCTTAAGATTTGAATCTTTTTAAATAGGCAACACATTTTCTTATACGTATTTTTTTTTAAGTGAGAACAAAATTTAATCTCTTTTTTTCAATTAACAAATAGTTCACCATTTAAATCGACCATTTTCAACAGGTTTTCCAAGCACGCCTTTTTTCCATGAAACCCTATATTTTAAGAAGTCATAAGAATGTCCAACTAAGACATTAATAATATACGAATGACGTATAAACATCTTCTACTGCTACTTATAAATTCAAAATTACGGACGCAAATACAGTAAAACCTGTCTTAAGCGGCCACTCATGGAAGCAAGTGAAAGTGACCGCTTAACAGAGGTGGCTGCTAAATGAAGGCTAAACATATATAAAAATTTAAAACAGTTGGCTGCTTATACAGGTTCAACTGTATTTAATATTATAATGGTTTCTATCTACCGTTCCTCTACACAATTTAGATTGAAAAAACTTAATCGTAAATCATTTAAAATAGTAACGAATGGTTAGGAAACTTCGTTTACATTTTACATATTTTGAGAACGTTATAAGAGTGTAAAAATAAGACATTAATAACTTTATGAATGATATATAAACATCTTCTACTACTACGTATACAAAATTACGGATGCAAATACGTCCGAAAGCAAGGAAGTTATTTTTATGATTACCGTTGATCCTTGGCTTATCTGATATGGCATAGCTCGGTATGGGGACTATCATTTCACATTATGCAAATTAATGAGATGCAAAACGGCTGTGATATATAAAAACATATTTAGAATGTTAAATGCTAAACAAGTACTTAAGATATTTTGAGGCTACAAAATAAGATTAAAAATAAGATGTAATGGCTTTGTTATTTTATAACTTGAAATTAGCTCTTCTACAAGGGATTAAACAGGCATTCTTGTCTACTTAACACAATAGATCATTTCACCAGGGGTTCGGCAATACTCGGCATAATCCGCTGATTTATATTGACCAATCAGTGCCAGGGGAAAATCTGAAATTTATGTTTATTTCCCATTGAACAATATATGATAACTTACACCAGCATGTAGATTAGGAATTCGTGAAGGGCTCGTTGATTTACGTAGGTTTACGTCTCATTTTGAAGTAAAATGGTCTATCTCAAATTTATATGAAAGCCCCAATGATATATCGTCTGAAAATTTAAGTTTAACCAGTAATTTAGAGTCTTTAAACTCATATTTTTATGCCAGGAAATATTCCAGTTGGCTTACAGTATGTGACTAAAACAAGAATACTCGTATATAAACCAATTATAACAATCAGAAAAAACAAAAGATCTATGATTTCTTAACATCGACTGGTCTACAGCTTTTGGCAACTGTTTTATAACGCTTAATGAACATCTCTCGAGAATAACGAGGTACTGTCAAAATGCCCAGACAATTTCTAGCAACAGCCCATCACTGGAGGCCGAGTAGCAGTCCAACTCAGTTCATCCACAACTGCTGGGCAAAAAATGTTGATCCTACTAGCTCACGGAACCAGTCACAGTTTTTTACCAACAGCACGTCTTTGTCTCATTCAAAGACATATTAAACAGAGATATGACACTCCTGTAAAATAATATTTAGGCATACAGAAGATCATAGAATATTGCAAAAGTAAAATAAAACCAAATTATAAAATAATAAATTCCCTACTGCAAGGAATTATTTTCAGTTTGAGTTCTTTTAAAAATTCTTTTAAAATTATGATGAAGTTCAACCAGTGTAGCAGAAAAACAACTCATTTAATACAGTTATCATCACGCAGGTACATTTCTATTTCACACGAAAAAATCTTTATTTCTTGACTTACTTTAATATATATGGTATCATTTTGATGGTAATGTTCTTTAACCCTTTCCCTCATAGAGGAAACCATGAAAAGACCTATGCGAACAGCATAAAACCAGATCAGTAACTCGCAGGCTGATCAGGTTTTATGCTGTTGCTGCTCCTCAGTGGTCTGGAAATGAGGACTTTATAATTAAATTTGGTAAGGTTTAACTGTGGTTTTCTGCAGATCAGGCTTTATGTGGTACCTATTGAGTGTGTCAAAATGAGTCTATATGAGGGAAAGGGTTAGTAAGATATAACTTACTTTTATAAAGGAGATATCTGAATACGTGACTTTGCGAGAATTGGACAATTTGTTACGTGCTTTTGTGTGATTTATATTAGTTGACAATCTGTGTTGAATAGGTCTTTAGTCTCATTCAGTAATGTTTTGGTAGCATTTAAGATACCAAGAGTTGACCTTAAGAACCGTTTTCTATTTTACAGCCACAAGGGTTTAACACCCCCCCCCCAAAAAAAAACAACAACAAAAAAACAACAACAACAACAACAAATTAGTAATCAAAGTCATTACAATCAAAACATGGCCACTGTACAATCATTTACTATGTAGTGGCTTTAGAATTCATGTTTTCGTTTTCTAGACAAAGGCATTTTTTAACCGAAATGAAGGCACAGAATGATTTTAATCGTTTATACAAGGTTTTGATAGTTGTCCTCATTCCTTCATCTATCCAGGTTAAGTATACGTACATTAAGGGAGACAATATTACACCCTGCCTGACTGCACGGCCCCTTGTCATCACGGGCATGGAATGCCAAACAATGGGGAAATCAAGACGTAATTGCGTTCTTCACAAGATATTGATTGTAAACCCAGTTTGTTTACATGCAAGATAGCGTTCAGCAATAATTCACAAACTGTCTTTTTTTCTCGAATAATATCCTAAATGAAGCGTTCTTAGTTTCTGAGAGAAATTGAAATGTTGTGGTCTTGTGTAAACCTATCTTGTCCTTCAGACGTCTTCTGAGAATTTTAGTATTTGCCGATATCATGAAAACGTTATTATTCTCCTATCTGGAAGAAAACGCATATTCAAGTATTTTTCTTTAACAGTTAACGATGTTGATTTTCATTAGAATTAATTTAAAGTAAACATGAGGCACGGCTTTACAATGTATTTTAATGTGTTTAATATCCATTACAAATTGTGAGCATTTCTGTTCAGCTACATACATAAAGCAGGAACAGCAATTCAATGAAACACAAAACATAAATATAAATTTAGGCGCGTTCTTTGACATTTTGCTAGGATACAATATCACTTGAAAAGGTACATCCAGACTTCGAAATTTTAGAATTTGTGAACCATTTGAAGTTTGAAGACTAAAATAGTATTTATTTCACTAGTGTTGTTTTTATGGCGTTATAGCTTCAACGACTACCAAAATGTTGATACCTGTACCAGTAGCTGTTTGGTTAGAGCGTTCCCCCCGGAATCGGGGGGTAGTGGTAAGTGGTAAAAAGCTCGCTTGCTTGGCGTTCAGCATATAAAGGTAATTCAAGGACTGATTGACCCGGTGTTAAAATAATGTGACTGGGTGTGGTATCATGCCACATGTCTACGGTATGATACTGCTGTGTGGCAGCACTTAGGAATAATCTTCAAATGACTGAAATACTGTCGGTGGGACGTTTACACCCCCTCCTCAAAAAAAAAAAAAAAAAAAAAAAAAAAAAAAAATAGGAAAAGAAAAGATACAACAGAGTATTAAAAAAACCTCTGAAATATAAACACACTTTAGAAAAAAAGAGAAAATACACACTATATTAGTCAACCAATGGTGAAACCTTGCTATGTTAAGGAAAATATACATGAGTATCAGTAAACACTTCTTACCAATATATATCTGAGAGAGAGAGAGAGAGAGAGAGAGAGAGAGAGAATCTCTACTACATTTGACTTAGCTTTTATCTTAATAACTAACTTTATTCCAAAAGAACATATTCTCGTCTTTTCTTTGACATAATAATAATTTCAGAAACAAATAATAAGCTGTCATTAATGCCTGATATGAAATATTAGATGGCGGACGCAAATGGCTTCTTTTCTATTTAGACCTTTTTTAGATAGTTATAAAGGCTTGGATCCAGACAACAGAAGCCAGTGAAGGGCACGCCTTCAGCACTCTGTCAGAATTGTAAACATTAATCTTCCAAAAACATGCATTGAATATGATAGATGTCGTCTTTGATGCATTTCAGTGCAAAATAACAGGCTTGTACTTTATTTCGTATATCACGATACATAAGCATGGTTTTTGAGCAAGCGTAAAAATGGCTGCCGAAACAAATGTGAAAAATAAATTCGTTGGCATCGAAAAATACATTTATAGGCAATAAAAGCATGAACAACAAAGGAATAATGTAAGAAATGTTTCAGTTTTATTTATATTAATCTATCAAATTTAATCAATGGGTCCGGCTGGTCCGGTATTTAAGTGCATGTCCGGAATTTACAGTGTTGAGACCGTCAATTACACATGTCCCCAATTATACGCACGAAATAATCTCGAGACAACGATTGGATGAAGAAATAAATTAACAGAGAGTTAACTATTTTTTTAAGATTTCATTTTAAGTCAGAGTATTTTTTTATATTATTTCTGTTTGTCAAAATACTATGAAATATCTACATTAGTATATTTTTAAAGACAGAAACGTTGTTGTAGGACCGCAGTGACGCAGGAACGCATAGGATATTTGAAAAAAAGAAAAAAGAATAAGACTCGGTTGCCGTTACCAGCCGAATAAAGTTAAAATTTATATATTTGTACTTTTACTGATACTTTGTTAAAATATATATTCATCGTTTATTCAAAGGAGTAGGGCCATCTCGTATTAAATTTGTCTCTGTCGACCATTGTCTGGGGTCAGTTTTTCATCACGATCTTTTGTTATCTCCTACTTTAAATGTTGTCTTAACGCCTCCCGCGGGCTCTCAGGGATTATTGTCTGTGAATATCTTATCCACGACAATCACAGATTTTTCTTTCTTTTTTTTCTTTTTTTTGCTCGTCTGTTCTTCAAAGAAAAAAAGTCGAGATATTGTCATCACTCTGGTTTCGTCGTCGCCATTGCTGTAGTCGTGAAAAAAATTGATATTTGCCAAGATTTCTAAACTTCACATACTTGTTCACTATCACAAGGGCTACATTCTCATGAAGGGCGATAACTCTTGGGTCTATTCCACCTAATTTATCTCCTCCTTTAAACAAAAGCCCAAAACAGAGGAGCGTTTGAATCTGCATGTGGTGCTCTTGTTCTCTGATACTAATGCATGATGGTGTAGCTTTCGACAGCGATTTAAAATGAAAAGAAATGGTGAAACTAGTTCAGTGATTAATTGAAGTCAGTGGGGCTAGACACAAAATTCACATCTTTGTGGTCTGAAACTCATAAACTTAACAACCTGATAAAAGTTCAAGTTTTATTGTGCGGCAAAATAATCAGATAGTGACATTTTCAAATAACTTTCTTGAAGGTACATTAAATTCAATAACATTAATTTTGCATAGTAAATGTCAAATGTATCAGACATCAAACTATTCTATCATATATTTCAATACATCAAACAAGTATATCATATAATTCAATATTATACAATAATTAAGATAATGAAATGAAGAAATGAACATGACTGACATACGTATTATTGTAAAATAAATTTATGAACTAATAAATATCTTCATATATTACTACATTTCCATCTTCTAATGGAATAATCTTTGAACAAATTTAAGTTTACGTGCACAAATTTTCGCGTATTTCTTCGTGGCAATCGACTGTACACAAAAAATCACGGATTAAGAAAATTTTCACGACGTTTATATTTAGCGGATTCATTCCGGCCGCGAAAAGCGCTAAATTGAATTTCGCGAAATTAATTGCATATTTCAATATTTTTTAGCGGATGTTGTTACACTGTATTCGTACCTCCGCTAGATCTGTTTTTGACCTGATATTAACTGCAATCGCTAATGTCCTATTTATATAATTTATATTCCTTTCTACAAAATTAATGTAAATATTAACAGACTCGATTTTTGTTATAATGTTCAACACATGTAAGAAAATGTTGTTGTTGTTTTTTTTTTTTTTTTTTTTTTTTTTTTTTTTTTTTTAAACAAAAAAATAGTTTTAAATTTTAATTAAAAACAAAATTTATTAATTAAAATAAATGGACAAAAACTGCCATAAAGCCAATCTTTTGGGGCATGCACGTTTTATCAAATGCTGAAAATAAGTATATAAGTTTATTTTTCAAATTAAATCATTAAATAAATAAGTAAATTAATAAATAAAACATTCCACCATATGGCGGAAATGATGAAAAATCAAATATGCCATGTTGTGAGTCAAAAAAAAAAAAAAAATGAATGAATGAATGAATGAAGAAAATTCAAGTACGAGGAGGCAAACTATTCGGTAAGTGTTAATTATTGTTATAATGCACACTTCTAATGAAATTATCAATATCATCTAGAAATATTTGACCTAGAACTTTCAACAAGCAGCAACGTTCTTTGTTTTCAGCTATGTAAGGACTCTATCTGTCAGACAATATTTTCCCAATTTATTTGAGGGTCCGTCAACATAAAACACATTTCCCTGCAAACCTTTTAACATCACGCCGTAGCCAGACAGGTCAAACACTTATTTTAGTTTAAACATATTCATTTTATATCAACTGGGAGACAAGTTCTCAAACTTATACAAATCCATCTCGGCGTATCCTGGGTTAAAACCAGTACTTTGCGCCTGAGAAGGTTATTGTAAAATAATTCATTTACGTTGGCATTTATTTCGTGGAAATAAAGTCAATTTCGTTGGTACATGAATTCGTGGATTCATTTTCTAGGACACCTGAGGTTTATGAAATGGACACTCCTCAAGGGGATTAATATTCGCGAATAAAGCCATCCGCGAAATCGACGAAAATTAGTCTCCCATGGAAATTAATGATTCTACAGTATGAAAATTTCTTGCTCCGAAAGGGGTTCAAATCAACAACCTTCGGATCCACAGACGGGTACTTATCCACTAGACCACGCCGACCTCCTTGAATCCCGTAAGAATGATAACAACTTTGGTATGTCGCGTCCGGGATCGAATCTAAGACCCTTTCCACCCGAAACCCCCGATCTCAAGACGGACTTCTGTCACTAGGCAACCGTATAGAAAACATTTCTGAACGCCCTAGGTACTGTAGAATCATTAATTTTCGTGTGGGATTAATTTTCGTTGATTTCAAGGATGTCTTTTGCCAAGAACATTCATTCCCATGAAAACGTGTTCTTTCAATGGACCTCACGTTTTCACGAATATATGTACCGACGAAATTACAGATTCCACGACAGTTACAAGCAAAACATAAATAAATCATGTTAAATAATACGTGTACCCCTTTAAAAATAGCCTGAAAAAAAGTAGTTCAGTTCTTTATGTCTGCAGTTGTGGTGACAATTTCCCAATCTAAAAATAGAGACTGTGACGTCACTAGCTTGACTGGTGTTGACACATTGTAATGCACTCTCTTACACATCGGCTTACATTACATTCACCTATAGTGGGCTCAGAAAGTAGTTCCAAATAAATGACGTCATCCAGACTGTTGTTCAAATATTAAATTTGAAGGACGGTTAGATAGGCTCTATAAAGTGTGAAATATATATAAATAGCACCATTGAACCTTATAGGAATTGTCATTAAAATTACTAATTATGAAAATAAAAAGCTGGTCTTAAATTACACATCCGGCTGAATCTGTAAATATTTACATTTGCAGACGAGCGTTTGTGGAATTTTCCCATCTGCGAAATAAGGCATGAAATAGTTCCCATAATAACAACAAAATTAATATTTTACAGACGTTTTATGATAATCAAAAAGTATTTATTCAATTCTTCTATACTTTTGATCCTTAAAATACACTTAAATACTCGTTAAATGAGTGTTTTCTGTTTTGACAAGATTCTTGTCATTGAGCCCATTGCAGAGATATTATGTGAGGAACGAACGACAACTCTGCTTGGAGATTGATTGCAATGTTTCCTTCTTGGTCGACTTCCGTCAACCGTACGTGATGTCACGGTGACATCAATATGTTATTACAAATATCATGGTGATAAATGTTCCCTTTTGCTATGAATTTGAAATGACAGAAAACAATCGATAAAATCTCTGCAACGCACGTATCTTTATGCATACATGAGCAAAGATATAATGTTATAAAAACACGCATGATATATCTGACGGTTTAAAACTGAATTATTGACAACCTGACGAAACATTTTCATAAAATGTCGAGATTCATGTAGATAAATATTTTTATATTCTATAGAGTATCAAAATAATAATAAATTCATGAACAGAGCTCTATCATGAAATTAAAACACAATTGGAATGTAGTTATTTACTACTCAAAGTTTGCTAAGCACCATCCGCTATTTTCCCGTAGCATTTCATGCTTAGACAAGCGACTTTAAAGGCATGCTACATTAAATTTTACAATAAAACAAATCTTGCTTTTATGCAGAAGTATTGTTTATGTACCAAACTTACAAAAAATAAGCCTTTCGGATCCTCAATACTGGGAGTTAATCAAAATTAGAAAGTGCGAAATTTTGAGAAAACACCTTAAAATTTAAAGTCAGCTAAATTCAGAACTTTGATCTTCAAATATTCCTGTTTTCTAAATGGAATACTTTTAAAGATATTTGTGACAATGTTGGCCTGTTCATGGTCATTTTTTCTGTATTGATCACAAGATTTAACTTCCATTTATAAAATGCCATTTCTTGCAAAAAACACACTTTTGTGAATTTGCCAAATAATGACAGGAATTGGCTAAATTGTAACTCATTTTTGAATCTCTTTTCTATCATTTTGACAAAAACTATGCGTAAAAATAATGGTCAGGTAACGCTTTCCTTTCAGGTACATAGCATTACCTTAAGCATATGTTTTCATGTGACTCTATGGGAAAATAGCCGGTGGTGCTTAGCAAACTTTGAGTAGTATACGGTATATGCTATTTCATTACTCGAAGAGCAATAATCCATCCGTCATTAAATTGTAATCATGGTCCATCAAGAGGTTGTGGGAATATTATAGTAAATGCAACCTTTATAGACTTGAACCAAAACCTTTAACCAAAAGGTTTTTTTAAAACCTTAATTTAATGCCTTAATGTCTATCAGTCAGCAATTTTACAAAATTATTGTGGTAACATGAAATTTATTAATTGTTCACATCAGCTCTTAAAATTAACGTAATCTGTTTAAATACAGGAATTGTTAATTTTTAAATTGTTATTTGATAAGCGATTATTTGTGTGTGTGTGTGTGTGTGTGTGAGTGCGTGCGGGGGTTATTTGCAAATATACAAATTTAAAAAAAGTTAAATTCAGATCACTTTTCTCACAATTATTTTGAATATGATTATCTTATCGCATTTATTCTTTATTCTTTATAGCAGAATGGCAAAACAACAAACAACACGTGCTTTTCGTGTACGACCTCATGCCAAGCAAAACAGCCGTAAAAATCGTGCGAAGTGTTGCCTTTAGTTCGCTCATCACATTGACTTAACCGGATATACATGCATGGGCAACATCATTAGCAAACAAACATCTTCAAAACAACAAACAAGCAATGAAACAACAACAAACAAACAAAAATAGAAATAATACACTCAAAATATGTTTCGAACAATTCTCTTAATGAGCCAATCCAATTCAATGAGAGCAAATGAGATATTTGGAAATATTTGAAGGCCCAAGTAAACAAAGCATGGCAATATGAAGATTATTTGATATTTATTAATTTCAAGAAAATAATCATTTAATAAGATCAGGAAAGGAAATAAACATTCTAATATTTTCATAATTTTATACAATGTATTACTACAACTGATTTTAATTTAGTCAAAATCTCTGTTTTTTAACAGTTTCTTAGAATCATAAGTTCATGTTAATGTTAGAAAAGCAGTCCTGTCTAGCAAAGACATATTAAACAGAGATAGGAAACCCTGTGAAAGCAAGTAGAAATATTGTTTAAGCATACAGCAGATCGTTTAATGTTGCACACTTTCAAAACAGTATGGAAATATCACAGGGGAAAATGTAACCATATTATAAAATAATCATTTCTCTACTGCGAAATTAATTTCAGTTAGATTTATTTAAGAAAAATAAATTATGAATTAAATGCAACCAGTCTAACAGAAAAAACAAACATATGTTTTATCATCATGCAGGTACTTTTCTATTTTACATCAAAGATTTTTATTTTTTGACTTATTTAATACATAATGTATAATTTTTAATGTAATATAATGTTCTGTAATAAGGTATAATTTACTTTCATATATCTTCGATAGAATAAGAGATATTTGATAACGTGACTTTGCGAGGATTGGACAATTTGTTAAGTGCCAGTTGTTGCCAGTCGTAATTTAATTGATGTTGTCAAATTTCACTGCTAATTTAACTGAGAACCATTTGTTCTAGGGTTTACTTACAGCCCGGAAAAGTTAATCCAGCCACATGACCTTTCACCCGTTAGCGTGACCTTGACCTTAAAGCTAGGCATTCAATTCTTAGACGCGACACATCATCTCATGGAAGCAAATCTTACTGCTAAATTATCTGAGAATCTTTTCATCACAGCTCGGACAAGCAAATTTTACACCATGACCTAGTCTCATGCACAACATTTTGTCCAATTAAAGCAACTCTTACTGTCAAGTTATTTGTGAATCGTTTGAACCAGGGGTAGGTTACAACCCGGACATGCAAATTCAGCGTCATGACATTTAACCTCTAAATGTGACCTTGACCTTGAGGTTAGGGATCCAACTTTTTGTACGCGACACATAGTCTCATGGAGGCAAATCTAACCAATGAATTATTTGAGAATCCTTTGATCCAGGGGTCAGTTACAGCCCGGACAAGTGAATCCGGACACTGGGACGCACTAACGCACAAACTTAATTACGCACGCACATACATCGAACCGTCATCGCGACGACTACATCGAGATGCGGCAAGAAGGTTCGACAATAAAAGAAATGAATCAGTTCTGATTCAAATTACCCTGCCAATCTTTAGAGAAAGATTCAAGACAAATTGGCTTTATCACGAAAAACCTAAAGATAAGGGCAAATAATTGAGATTTGAAAATTAATTGAAGATTTGAATACATAATTGGGATTTAAATTTCTAATTAAGATTTAAATACATAATTTATATTGGAAGATTTAACTGAATTCTGAACGAATGAAAGATGAGTAGAGAAATAATGAGAGAACAAAAACAAAACAAACAAGAGGGCCATGATGGCCCTGAATCGCTCACCTGAGTACCATTGCTTCAACTGATGTCAAGGTTTTTAAACAGACAAGGATTCTGATATAACTTAATCTAAAACATTTTACCCCTGACAATACTACACACCAAATACCTAAGCAATGGGCCATATGGTTTCAGAGAAGACTTGGGCGCAGGGTCATTTATCACCGTAGGGCCAAGACTTTGAAAATCTTTGTAATGAACCATTAGATGCTACTACATACCAAAAATCTTAGCTCTAGGCCTTATTGATTCATAGAAGAAGATTTTTTAAGATTTTCCTATTTAACTCTATGTAAAACAAGTGACCCCTGGTGTGGGGTCATTTATCACCATTGGGCTATGATTTGTACAATCTTGGTAGTGGCCCATAAGATGATGCTACATACCAAATATCTAAGCTCTAGGCCTTATGGATTCATAGAAGAAGATTTTTTAAGATTTTCCTATATAACTCTGTGTAAAACAAGTGACCCCTGGTGCGGGGTCATTTATCACATAGGGCTATGATTTGTACAATCTTGGAGTGGCCCATAAGATGATGCTTCATACCAAATATCTAAGCTTGGAAGAAGATTTTTTAAGATTTTCCTATATAACTCTATGTAAAACAAGTGACCCCTGGTGCGGGGTCATTTATCATCATAGGGCTATGATTTGTACAATCTTGGTAGTGGCCCATAAGATGATGCTACATACCAAATATCTAAGCTCTAGGCCTTATGGATTCATAGAAGAAGATTTTTTAAGATTTTCCTATATAACTCTATGTAAAACAAGTGCCCTCTGGTGCGGGGTCATTTATCACCATAGGGCTATGATTTGTACAATCTTGGTAGCGGCCCATAAGATGATGCTACATACCAAAAATCAAAAGGTTAGGCCTTGTGGTTTCGGAGAAGAAGATTTTTTAAGATTTTCCTATATAACTCTATGTAAAACAAGTGCCCTCTGGTGCGGGGTCATTTATCACCATAGGGCTATGATTTGTACAATCTTGGTAGCGGCCCATAAGATGATGCTACATACCAAAAATCAAAAGGTTAGGCCTTGTGGTTTCGGAGAAGAAGATTTTTTAAATTTTCATTTTTAAAATCTATTTTTAGCTCCTGTGACCTAATTATGCAATGGACCAGAACCATTTATACAACTTTAGTAGAGCTTCATCCAAGGAACATTCCTGCAAAATATTTTTCAAATTGGCCAAGCCGTTTAGGAGGAGATGTTGTTTGAAGCAATTGTTGACGCCGGACGCACGCACGCACGCACGGACGACGGACGACGGACGCCGGACAAAAGGCGATCAGAAAAGCTCACCTTGAGCACGTTGTGCTCATGTGAGCTAAAAAGGGTAGTAACAAGGAACAAAACACACACACACACACACACACACACACACACAACTGCAAGCATCTAGCGAGCCCTACCAACGTTATGCAAATAGTTCAATACTCTAATTATAATTGCTTATTATTTTATTTTCTGATTATCGCAAAAGAAATATGATGGAGCTATACTTCTGGCAAGAAACTGTAAAATAAGGTTTCACCTATTTTGATTTAATTCGTCGACTTTCTATCTACATTATTTCAACAAATCATTAGGGTAAATCGATAGTAGGAATCATATTCAATGGCCCTAAGCAAAAGAGATTGTCCAAAGTAAATACTAATTGAGCAAAACAGGCTACAGACAGAATTACGCAAGAGAGTTCGAAATATCCGACGAAAGATTGTAACTATTCAATGTATTCAATCCTGTTAACACACGGAGTAATTCATGTAAGTGCCATTTAAAGAAAACAAAGAGAGTCACCTACTTCATACTGGACTCCTACTGATCTATACATACCATCTTTAAGTATAAAAAGTAGTCCCGGCACACCTGTATCACTGTCTCACTGACAGGTTAGCACTGAATGAGATCCATTCTTTTTATTATTATTAAAGGTATAAAGACTCGCGTCAAGTAAACAGAATCCATTGCAATGCAGACAGACAGTGCTCTCCAAAAAAAAAAAAATATTAAAAAAAAAAATTAAAAAAAAAAAAAAAAAAAATATATATGGTTTCATATAAAGATATTTTGTCTGTAAATCTAGACATTTGTGACAGGGGCACGTCACTTTACAGACAAGTATCAGTAGGCTAACATTGAAAACGTTTATCTTTCACGTATTACTTTCGGACCTTAACATTAAGGTAATCCATCCATCATTTAATTGCAATCATGGTCCTTCCAATGCTTAAAAAAAAACTTCAGTGCAGATGCAAGCATCCAATGACTTGTAGTTTTTGCTCAAAGTCCATAGCTGCTTGCATTTACTGCAATGTTCCCATGAACACTTGATGGAACATGATCATAATTTTATAGATGCATAACCCCAACTGGTACATGCATTATTAAAACACCTTGAAACCTTTTTTTTTTTATAATTTATTGTTTGATCATATTACTATACCCTTATGTAACAAGAAATCCTTTAAATTTATGTTTATATCTCTGTCGAAACATAACATGCTGAAATAAGATATGAAACAAACGGATGCAATCGAATTGTTTTTACTGACAATCATAAAAATGTAAGGAAAACACTATAAATTATGTAATAACTCAGGTATCATCATAATTTGAGATATATTAACGGATTTTCGCAAATGTATTGTACTATTTAAAGCAAATTATAAGATATAGCATTCCCCCTGGATGTCATAAAATTTGCTGTAACTCTGTATGTCGAAAGTATCAAACACTAAATCGCGAGGGAGTAAGTCACGTGATTGAGGAAATGTCAAGGTAGTAGCGGAACAGAGCACGTGATGTTGTGAAATATTTATTACACCGCAAGGCTTTGATAGGTCTCTCGGGAAACATGCAGAAAGTGCTTTCAGAAGTATAAACAGTGAAACCGATAAATAATATTGTAAAAATAAACCCTGATGAAATATATAATATAATTATCGTAATGAAGATTATTATTGCATATTCGGTCGCAAATTATATCCCATATGCAATTAACAATGTTTCATAATATGTGACATGCCATGCACGTTCATAGCATGTATATGATTATCTATAATAGTGTAAAGCACGTTTGTGTATAGAACACTCAGAGGAAGTTTGTATACAGAACACCTAGAGGAAGGAAATAGGTTGTTACGTTGAGGTTTATAGAAAGACGATTTCAGTGCAATTTTAAAATGATATACTTATTGTAAATCTATGTCCAAAGACATACGGGTTAAACAACAGGTATTGCATGTTTCTATGATACAGAATAAATTTAATCAAATCTTTCTAAAATGGGAATAAATGTAAATAAACAAGTTGTCTCGTTCAACTGTACAAACCTAAAACAGGTAAAAAAAAATATAGGTTTAGGGAACTATATTTTTGAATTGCGTTGTTAGTCACTCAAGCAACTCACGGGTGTATTTTACACTTACATACGAGCCTTGTATTCAAACACCGTCGGATATGTCCGAGAAGTTACGATTGGTAAAAGTCCTTCCACAAGAAAGTAGTTCCTTGCCATGAAAACAAAGAATCTTGTCATGCTCCCAGCTATCCATTTCAAATCAATTTCATTCAATATACTTCTGTTTGTTTTATGTGAACGCATAAAGTCATAAATTGTTCAAGTGCAGTGACATGTATTGATATATATTGCCTGTTTAACATAAGTCACCGTCAAGATTGTGAAGTAAATTATCATAAAATCACGAAAAATGAGTCCATTCATATTGCCAAATGCCACTTGGGAGATGCTGTCAGTGATTTCTAAATCAGAACTGACAATAAAATACGTGATTGCATGACCGTTTTTATCGTGTTACATACAAAATGTCAGCTCTGCTGTTAAAATTTCGTGACTACATTTATGATAAGGAGATTTATGTTTCAGTGATGGAACTGGATACTAAATTAGAAGAGAATGCCAGATCTTTCACATATAAGCATATATTGTATATCGTAAACGCAACTTTTACGAAATCGGTTAAATTTAGAATACGATATCCCGGAAGGACAAGTTCCGCAACATGGCGTCTTCACCAGTTCAGGGTAGCGATTGTGTAAGTTCATCCTCTGAAAATAGCGCATGCAGGAAAAGCGAATAGATCTAAATATAGGTTTTCTTAGTCTAAATATAGATTCAATACCGTCTGTGACGGTATTGCCCGTGATGGGAAAACCACTCATTTTTTTTTATTGTTCATGGATTGTTGCATTGGGTGATATTGTTAAAATCAAATTCTTATTCAATGACCATCTGTGAACAAGCTGCTTTAAAATCTCGGATTATTCTGAAATTATTCTTGTCTGACGACCTATCCGGACAAATAACTAGCGCTCAATATCCACCAACAATACTTAGCGCTGAGAAATATCAAAATTGGTAAAGAGTGACAAATGCATCTCACCATTCCTGTTAAAAATACGTTCATGACTCAGTTCATATGAATTATTACCTTGTTAACTAACAATATTTGTGAAAAAATGAAATACATCTATTAGAGAAAATAGAAAAATGAAATTTACCCCTAAATATTTAACTTTAAATGTTACTTCGCGCTAATCTTAGTTGTTCGAATTCGAACATGATAACATAAACAGTTCCCTGAGTGACTAGCAAACATTTTCAGGAAATTTAATGTTCAGGTTTGTTTCTTATCACGGAAACAAGAATGATTAAATATTTTCCAAAGTATTTAAGCCTTACTAGACGATAAATAAGTTTGTGTGAATAAGATTTAGCCCTTTAAAGCTCGGAACATGCCTTACAACAATAGGAAACCACTGATAATGGGTTGTCTGCTGACGCAGTATATCTTATTTCAAAGAATTATCTATTTTTGTCATATTTTGTAACTGAAAGCTTGAGGGATTATAAAAATGCAGCATACGTATCGGATATTAGTAAAATATCCGATAAAGACGCCTTTGAAAGTGAAGAGCTTTATGAAGGTTTTTGTCTGTCTGTAACCGATTTTAAAGTGCACCAAAAATTGTTAGGCATTTGTTTTCATGGAATTGTATTTTGCTGGAACTACACAGTTGCGAATTAAGTGTAAATTGGTCTCGTCAATACATCCTGTTATTTGAATATTGAATAATCTGTGAAAAATTGAAGCAATGATATAACGGAACGATTTAGAAATGATATACTAGATATAAAAGAACTTCAAAGTTACAGATATAATACGTGACAGTCATGAAGAGATGAGATAAAGGAACGAATAGTAGTAGGGTTTTAGGAAATAGGGTAAACATAGTATTTCATGAATGTTCAGGTATTGTTGTCATGGAGTAGTTTTTGTACCATCGTCGGATACCCACGCCCGATCGATCGATATCATTAATCGGCCGTGGTATTTTACGCCTGTATTTCGTCGTTTTAGAGTGTTTAGATTACGTATTTCATTGGTTCTACCGCGGTTTTACCAGGCAATATAACCCAAATAAGCGCGCCTGCATTGTTTGATATTTAAGACAAATACATCTGTAAAACGTCGTTCTGCTTGCCTTTTTTCAACATGGTTTGATGTCATATTAAAGTGATAGAGAATAAGTCAAACTGGGGTTGCCGACGATGTTGCCGTGATGGAGTTAAAAGTCTCAGCGACAGAATTTTAGTTATATAATGGCATCCGGCTAATAACATGTAGAAGAAGACCCCAGTGTGCGCTAAAGGCACCCGGGTAGTGTCATGGAGCTGCATACATCAGTTAGCACAGTTTATGAATTTGAAGTGTTTAAGTTAAGTACATACTAGATACATGCGATGCGTTAAAATGAATTTTGTATCATTTAAGTCACTTTTTATCACAAGGCTGCTAAAAATCCTGCTAACAAAGAGACCATAACGGCCCTTATTCCCTTGCAAAGAGTATCATTGATTGTCAGAAAGAAAGAGTTCAGGTGAGCTGAAGTTGTTAAATTTCAATCAAACTGTTTATTGCAAGTAATACGGTACATGTTAAAGGGAATAAAATGTTTGAGCTGTAATGTGCTGGCGGTGAAAGGGACCAGATCTTTATGAAATCCATCTTTATCGAATTACCCATGTCTGGCGACATTGTCTCATCATGTCTTCGGTTAATGTCCTTCTACCATGTCAGTCTTAATGTCGACCAGAGCTTCTTGGCTGCTTAAAATCTTGTCCACGACTTTCACGAATTTGTCGTGGTTATTCAATTACGCATTTGCATGATGGTGCATATTTACAGACATGTCTCAATTCCTCTACGCCATTTGAAAACGGAGATTGGACGTGGATAGTGAGCCCATGAACATATTGTAAATATTCTAAGATGGTCGACTTTACGATATGTTAAACTATTCATTTATCAATAAATAGGAGAAGGAAATGCAGGTTGTATAAGAAACGGAATAAAAATATTCTTTATTTCCATTTTCTGTCTGAAAAAAAAAATCTAACTGTATAGAGAAAAAATCATTGTTTTTCTTTTCGTTCATCCGTGGGTAAATTAATTCCGTTCTGATTTTTTTGTTTGTGTGTTTGTTCATTGGGTTTAACGTCCCGCCGACAGTATTTCAGTCATTTAGAGACCGTGTTACTTGAGACAGATATAGTGCTGAGCGCCAAACAAGAGAGCTATACCAGCACCATTCCTTAAGACCGTTGTGATTTGTTTGACTCACAAACACGGTTGTCATCAAGCGAAATAATGTACTTGAATTTACAAAATAGGGTTCACGCCTTTCATATTTAATGATAATTCATTTGTCCACAGTTTATCGTCTTACATGTGAGTGAGGATCCATTTATAAATTACATATCTATGGATGTCATGACCTTACTTCAGTATTACTTAACCTGCAGTACTCAATCGGATTGCATTGATACGCTACTGAGCGCGGAGTGATACAATGCAGTGAATACAGCTGCCGCAATTATGCAAATCAGCAATGCCTGCATTTGATTTACCGGTATAAAAGACTGGCTATCGCCAGACTTATAACAACAGGTTTCAAAAAATCAACAGAATACCCCAAAAGCGGGCTACATATGATCGGATCACTTAGCGATGGCTAGACACCAGTCGCTTCGTAACCCGAAATAACAACAGTAAAGTTAGAAATAGGCCTTAATTGCCCTAGACAGCTAATCTTGAAGAGAGTCTTAAAGACGGCAGCTCAATCTTCCATGAAACAAAATGATGTGATTTAAGGTAAGCTACCTAACTACTGCATAACAATGGCAACAGACTGAAATGCTTGTTACATAATAACCTTATTTGGTCAAGGGTCTTTCTTAGTGTACATAACCATATTGTAGCGAAACTTTGCGCTCCCAGAGGACGAAAAAAATGTTTCCATTTTCCTTCTGGTGGATTTAAAATTAAATATCAAATTGAAAATGTCTGTCAGCGTCCATGGTGTTAAGGTCAAATTCTATGTTTGGATATTCTTAAATTTGAAAAAAAAATAATTTAAAAAAAAAATAAAGAGAAAAAATGTCTGAATAAACTTTACATATACTTCTAGGATAAAAGTTTAAAAATCTGTTTTCAGTTTATCCCCGTTTACAATAAACACTTTTCGAATATCTCTTTGGGCCCTTACACCATCTGTCAAACTGATCAGGAACAATTGCTTATATCAAGATGACGTGTGGGGCCGCCGTGACCGAGTGGTTACAGTCACGGACTACAAATCTCTCAGCCCCTCACCGCTGTGGCTTCGAATCCCGGTAGGGACTTCGGATTTTTCATGTAAGGAAGCCTTCCAGCTGGCTTGCGGTAGGTCGGTGGTTCTACCCTGGTACCTCTGTGTACTCGGGGTCTTCCTCCACCTGAAATTAGCTGGACGTCGCTATATGATTGAAATACTATCGAAGCGACAGTAAACCCCAACACAACGACAAGACAACAACAAGATGACGTGATGCCATGGAAACCTCCACGTGCGTCTTTAATGTCGAACATGTCATCGGTGTATTGTAAATATTACAGAGATGCCGCCGTTGACAGATAAGTCAAATGATATAAAAACTAAATTTGCATTTAAAGTGCTGGGAAACTAATGTATGATGTTCAGAAACACAAAAACAAGATATAATACCGAAAGTATGATATATATGACAAACAATTGTAAAAGTTTAATGATTTTTACCATTTTTGATTTTTTTTTTTATCTCGAATGCCCTTTTTTTTTCTTTTATTACGAAAAACGTAAAATATTATTTTTTCTAAAATAACCGCTATCATTTTATGTACTAGAGGGATTTGATGCCTAGTGAAAAAAAAAATCAGTATTACTTAAAAATAAAAAATCAAAGGTCGGTAGGATTCAAACCTAAAACCCTTATGAGCAAAGTTATACGGCAATTCTGAACGTACGTCTTAGTATTGGATTATGGTTACAGAATCACAAACACTTTGCTGAATTGCATTACTGAATAAACGAGTGGTTAAGAAAACTTGCGAGCAAGCACGATGTCAAACGAGTACTTCCGATCATATATTATTCTGATGGATATATTATTCATGAATAAAGGTTATGTAAAATGTCAAATTTGACGAACAATACCTTAAGGTAATCCATCCATCATTAAATTATAATCTTGGTCCTTAAAAAGCCTAAAAGACTTCAGCGCAGATGCAAGCATCCATAGACTTGGGGGTAAAGGCTCTTTAGCTCAAAGTCTATAAAGGCTTGCATTTACTATAAAACTCCCATGAACACTTGATGGACCATGATCACAATATGATGATGGATGGATTACCTTAAGCAGAGCATATGCTCATCTCTGCGACTATAAAAATTAAATTGTTTACAAATCCGCGAACCATTTGCATGAGAGGGCTTAACTGTTAGATATAAATATTTCTATTTTAAAAGTTCCGTGATCCAAATAAGTAATGTTTGAAAATGATTCGCTTGTGTCGTTTGTAATAAATTCCATCAAATCTAAAATATAAACGATAACTTATATCTCTCGCTAGGTCTATGAAACGCACGAGATGACATTAGTAGAGAACAAATCATTGCTCTTAGCGGCTTCCGTAAATAGCAATCAATCTAAGAAGTTTCCCAAAATGGAATTTACTGTTCGTTCAAATTTTCTCTAGCTGCCACCTCGTGTAAGAATTCTGTTTCTTTAATTCCCCTGACAAACCTTTGACAATATCTCGCTTTTAACGCCGTCGTGACTTTAGTTTAGATATCTACTGTTGAATAAGTGTCCTCTCAATTTGCAGATTAGTATTTAACTGAAGTACTTTTTTATGCAGTTTATCAGAAGTGAGTTGATAACTTTTATATTTTATAATTTTTATACACTATTATTACATAACTTTTATTTACGAGCCCTATAACAATTAAATAGGCCTTTTAAATAATACACTGACGATCTCAATAAGCGGGCCAATAAAATATACCTGCGAACTCGGGCCAATACGACTGTCATCGGACAAATAATGGGGCAAATTTCAAATCACTTATTTCATAAAAAAGATACTCGGCCGTGGTAACCAGCTTGATGATTAGTGTCTGAATGGTTTAACATGTAATAGATTTTGTTGTTGGTTTAATAGTTGTGTAATTCATGTGTCAGTGCAGCACTTTGAAAATCCAAGGATCCAAATAATTTGTACAATCTTGGTAGACACTTACAGCCTTGTAACATCTGCGCATTAGACTTCGTTTCGCGGGCTACAAAACGAAACCGGATGTTACGTTTTTGTTGAACATAGGATCTGTCAGGGTCGAACAATCAATTCCGAAATCTATGTGTTTACTATTTTTCAGTGTTCTACTCTTTCAGTTTACCTTAAGAAGGTGCAGCGTCTAACTATTCGGGACAAATCGTTCGCAGGGGAAGAAAACTTCAACTTTTAAAACAACCAGAGATCTAAAGAACTCGTTTCCGCAAATCCTTTCTTTTCTTTTGACTAATTTTACAATGACCAATGGGAATTTAGCAAAGTATATAATAACTAATGAAAAGCCTAATTTTATTCCGCTGCATTACTGTGTGTTTCACAGGAAGTCAGGGTGAAAATAAGCGGTCTAACGGCCGAAAAACATGATACGAGACAACTTTCTCTTTCTTTTATTTAGGCCTAACTGGACCAATGGATTATAACAGTTATAACATGACCATATACGTTGTTGTTTTGACCGGAGGTCTAAATTACATGTACTATGAATAAATTCTTTGATTTTTTCTGTCTTGACTGAAGTACCTTAGTGAAGAAAATAAAACTTGTCATCTTGAATTTTTAATATGTTTAAAAGTTTTGTGATTGCAAATCACAACGTTTTGGACAATATTAGACAGCCTTTCAGTTTTAAAATTACTCTATTAACAGACCCTGGGAAACTTATTGTTCCACATGGAATGTTGAACAAATTTTGAAGACACTTTGTTGTAATTTACATAATTTACAATAGTAATAGGAATAAGGGTAGTTCCAGGACTGGTTGGCCCGATGTCAGGATAATGTAGGATTGTGTGGACGATTATTTATGTAAATGTTTCAACATGCTTACTTCCGAATGCTTTATGTGCATGCATGTATGTATACTTTTCCATGTTGTCTCATTGCATTTCTTTTAGACGGTGGCCGAGTGGTTAGAGCGTCCGCCTCGGGAGCGGGAGGTCATGCTGGGCGCTCATCATATAAGGGAGTTGCAGGACTGGTTGGCCTGGTGTCAGGATAATGTGATTGGGTGTGGTATCATGCCACATGTCTACGGCATGATACTGCAGCGTGACAACAATACCATATCTGTCTCAATAGATATAATCTCAAAATGACTGAAATACTGTCGGTGGAACTTAAACCCAACAAGCAAAAAAAAAAAAAAAAAAAAAAAGGATTTTCATTATAATTCCTCAGCCTCAAATGCTCTCTAGACCGCAAAAGACAATCAAGTAAACAGCACAAAATATGTCTTAATCTTATTTGTTATCACCTCCTGAAGCCTTAGAGATAAAAGACAATAAGGAATTAATTGTTTATGATTTGCTATAAAGTATGAGAGACACTACAAACGCTTCGATATTGGTATTTAATTCATTTCCATTTATTTTATGTCCTTCAACTTTTTTATTTAATAAAAGTGAATATACATAGACAAGGAAACATTCTGAGATTGAATATTGCACTTTCGGGGAATAGATTTATTTCAAATGTCGTTTTTTAGTGTTTATGAAGACACCCGACAAACCTTCAAATCGTAAATTTCATCTTATTTCGTATACTTTCTTGCAGAACATATGCATGCAGCACGGATGCATTTATCTCCAAAAAACTCGTTTTACATTTTCAAGTTTTCATCTAATCTGACGACAGAATAATGGATCCTTCTAATGTAATAAAAACCAGTCTGGCCGAGCTATATAAAGCTATCAAGAATGATATCCATAAGAAATCTGTCGAGCGTGTGTTATCGCTTGAAAATATGAGGAAACGATAAGTTCGGCTAGACACTAACTCTACAAATCGTATCACAACCTACTCTCCTAGTCCATTGATCGACCTGTGGGTTCCGTCACATGAAAACTTTATTTCTAGTGCATTATTATGGATTACCATTGGTGGGAAACTCATTTAACGGCGGTCTCCAAAAGTGCTTGTCAAAATGACATACTAATGTGACAAACTTACGAGGCTAAAGTAAGGATAACGGAAGGAAAAATCGAATAAGGACACAATGCCATGTAGATAGGTAATTAACGAGTATATTGCCTGACTGTACCGTGGCAGGTAGTATTTGTCCATCTGTTCGCCTGTTAATTGAAGTTATTGGTAGACATGTGGTTTTGAAATCTTTTCAGGAAGTTTAAGAGTAAAGTATTAAAATAATTATACCAAGAAGCTAAATGGATAAGTTGCTTTATATATTGTTGAAGAGAGAGAGAGAGAGAGACACACACACACACACATACACACACAGACTTATTAGGTTACTTTTGATATTTTGGCAGGAAACGGACCAACGATAAACTTTAAAGACAAAAGTACAAATTCAAATTAAAAGGTAAAAAAATGATCTTCTCTTGTAACAGTTATCAGACTATGTTATTGAATCGTCATGACCTTATTTTTGACCCTATATGACCCAAAGTCGAACTTGCCCAAGGTTAACAGATTCAAACATTTTGACCAAGTTTTTGGGTTTTTAACCCAAATGCCCATGAAAGCAAACATTCTGACCAAGGTTCATGAAGACTGGGCTAAAAATGTGGCCTCTAGAGTATTAACAAGCCAAATTGTTGACGACGGACGACGAACGCCGGACGAAGGGCGATCACAAAAGTTCCCCTTGAGCACGTTGTGCTCAGGTGAGCTAATAAAATCTTAATTTTGACGAACCAGGTATGAATCGCCAAATTTTACCAACACCAAAACACCCGTTCTTAAAATTCGCCAAATATAAACGCCGTCAAAATAAATACGTATAAAGTTAAAATTAGATTAGGGTTAGGGTAAGAAACCTATATGAAAACGTACTCTATGTTTTTCATGGAAGAAAATATATACTTAAAACCAAATCTCCATTACATTGTAAAAAGTTGTAAATCAAGAAATCGCACAGGCTAAATCAAGAAAAGCATGAATAATGCATTTATCGATACAACAAACTATCGATGATGCTACATAACCGCCTAATACCGTAAGTGTAGACGTCTTGCAATAGAGACCAGAGCTCACGCTAAGCAGAATGCAAGTTGCCCAATACATGTACTTAAGGTAATCAATCTGTCTTTGAATTATAACAATCATGGTCCTTCAAATGCTTAAAAAGATTTCAGTGCAGCTGCAAGCAACCACCGACTTGGAGTTATAAGCTCTTTTGCTCTAAGTCTTTCACCTGACGGACCTTGAACACAATTTGATGATGGATGGATCACCTTAAATCGAAAAAATGGATTCGTCGCCTATCAGCCTCATATTAATCATAACGATCTTTGCACATCTGTTTTTTCTCTCATATTTTACACTTAACCTCAGGAATATTCATGTAAAAATCTATGACTCGATTAATATATATATATACTGAACTTTAAAATGGTATATGAAACAATGGTTTTTTCTTTGTCTTATAGACTTCGTAAAATTTCAGTTACAATATTGTATAAGCAAACAGAGAAGACCCTGATCAGACAGCTCCTGGAAAAAGCTGTCTGATCTGGGTTTGTTTTTATTTTGCTAATGCGTAAAACGAATATATTAAGATATAAGGGGTTAAGATAATGCTAAGAAAAAATATGATTGCTTGTTTGTTGTTTATTGGGTTTAACGTCCCACCGACAGTAGTTCAGTCATTTGGAGACGGTACCTACTAGAGACAGGTAAAGTGCTGCCACACTGTTATACCGTAGACACGTGACATGATACCACATTATCCTGACACCGGGCCAACCAGTCCTGGAACTAACCATATATGCTGAGCGCCAAGCAATTAATTTTTTTTTCGACTTTGATATGTCGCGGCCGGGGATCGAACCCACAATTTCCCGATTCCGGGGCGGACGCTCTAACCACTCGGCCACCGGGACCATTTTTATTTTGTGTGATTCCAAATACAGCAGCATAATTCTTTTAACAAATTACCATAAACAAATATCGCCTTACGCTAGGATTCAATTGTACTTTTCTTTTGCCTTATTATCATATTCACACTTTCCGGGAGTTTCATTTTTTAACACATATACAATTCAAACGCAATGTTCTCTGATCAAACAATTCAATCAAACAGCAAATGAAATGATTGCTGGTTATATTTGAAATAAACTGCCGAAAGAGAGAAATATCAATTTAAAATGTCATATCTTAAAACAACAGAAGAATCAGAAGAAATAAAAACAGATCGACTTTATCTTCTCCAGGGATGTTTATGATTACAAAGTTTGCTTAGAATTGCCACATATAATATCGTTTTCTGAAATAAACTGGAACTTTACAAGGCAGATCAAGTTTTATTGGGCTAATATAGGCAAGGCTGGCACCCAGCTCTTGCTTCTAAATTCTATCCAATTATTCTCGCGCAGTATCAGATTATGATTAAAGATACTACATGTACAACATTAATTTCTGGATCAATAATATTTAGATTGAATCAAAATGTTAAGGTATTCCATCCATCCGTAAATTGTCATCATGGCCAATCAAGCGATCATAGGAATTTTATAGTAAATGCAAGCCTTAAAGGCCCATTATTCTTCGGACAGAAAAGCAAAGAGTGTGCTACAGATTTGTTACGAGATGCACTCAGTACGTACTCGTTGACGACTACGTTACTACAATGCATAAACTAGAAAGAATCTTTCATATTCCGCATATCCTCGTCAATTTTCTGACATTTTCCATAGACCTTCCGTATGCATCCATTAACGAATTACGAGTGCATAAATTGATGACGTAGCAGATTAACAAATTGTGATTCGACGACGGTTTTTCAAATTTAAATTATTTCCGATTACAGACCGTCTTCGGGAATACACGCAAATGTAAAATGTAAACCATGAGTGTATTTTGACATTCATCCAAAATACTAAATTGTGTAATCTTTGATCAACATTTTTAATGCGTTCAACTATTATTTTAAAGCAGATATTTGTACATAATGTACTATTTGTGTAAGTTTACAATATGTCATTGCTATTTTTTTATTTCATTTTTCATGCAAATTAAATCATTATGAAATATAATGAACCTTTGAGCAAAAGAGCCATTAACTCCAAGTCAAAAGAAGCTTGAATCAGCACTGACATCTTTATAAACATCTGAAGGACCATGCTTATAATTTAATGATGGATATATTACTTTAAAGGACAGCAGCGAGATCAATAAATGTGTCGGGAAAACGACATAACGATTTTTTTTTAAAAATTAAGGCCCTTGATTATGTTACACACTTTATTTCGGTTGACATTGGAGCCTTTGTAGCCAATGGGTTATAGTCACGTGTTATAGTCACGTGGCCTACGCTCACGTAAACCTTTACTCTGACTTCGGAAATGACACTGGGATTTTTCAATATATTTTATTTACATAGATAGGTCACCTTAACAGCACAAAACAGGTATGTACAGTTCAATGGAAACGTTTTAATACTTGAGTTTATATGCTTAGTTTCTTTTAAACTTATATATCTTACATCGGTTGGCAAACAAGTTCTTATACTAATCCTTCTCGATCGTTTCCTGTGTTGGACCAGTACTTTGCGCGCATGGAAAGGTCATGGAAAATCCGTGCCCCAACGGAGATCGGACCTACAACCTTCGGATCCATAGTAGGGTTAACAACTGTCATAAGAGCAAGCCTTCCTGCCTGCCTGTGGTCGGTCGGAGATTCTGCGCAAAAAGCCACTGTGCACTCGGGATTAGCTTTCTGACTCAAGCACAAACAACGAGAACAACAAACCCAGATCACCATCAGATAACAATTAAGAGGGATAATTTTTTTTTTTTTTTTTTTTTTTTTAAGATTTTAAGTCATTGGGTGTTACTCGCATCGAACAATTTAAAGTTATCTGAAAAAAATGCGAGACTTAATTTTGTCACTGTGCACATATGAAAGATCATGTTAATTACAGACGAGGGTTGTGCATGTTCACTTTCATGGCGCGCTCATCGAATTTTATTCTAATTTTTCATTGTGGTAATATTTCTGTTTTTCTTTTCTATGACAATATTTACACTTTAACCCCAATATTCCATTACCATTTTCTATTATTATTATTATTATTATAATCTTATTTTAATTCATCTTTTATAATTACAATACATTTTTTGCCTTTTAAAGTCTCATACATAAACCAATTTACGATTCAATCTGTCAAATGGATGATTACGCGAAAACACCGAAATGCTGGTATCAGACTATTAAATTGCTGTTCTGCCTATTGGGGAAAGATTCTCAACGAGTGTCGAGCTTCTTATCTCTCATTACGTCTTTATTAACCGATAATCACACACGTCTGAAAGCTAGGTCAAGGTCACGACAATGCTTAAGAAGTACAGACATACTGCTATGCTTCTTTGAAAATGATGACAATGCAGACCGGTCACTCCAGGGGTTTTCCGATGAAGAGTTGTTTAAAATGCTCGCCATGACAGCTGGTAATTATTAACCCCAATATATTTTTGAACTTAAGTTCAATCTAAAAGATAAATCTCTACTGGAGGTTTTCTTTACGATTACTATAAAAGGCGAAAATGACCGTCTGAACGATAGTCTGATAGGAAAATCCCCACTGGGCTTTACCAATGCGCCATTGCATCAATTTCCGGTCGATTCGTCGGTGCAGAAAAAAATGTCTTGGCCAGCTATTCGAGACAGTTGCATTATCATCAGCATTTTATCCACATCAAAATATCATGTAAATGTCTGAAAACAGTATCGTTGAAACAAAGGTTATCTTGAAGTAAGTACAGATACACGCTGAACAGTAAGTAACAAAACATGTGCAATGTTTGGACTTGCGTGATGCTGATAGCCTACTGTTGCAGGTATATTCTAGAAAATATGATTAAAAAAACAACAAAATTCAGAGAAGTCTTGATAAAGTATAAAACTAAAATCACACCAGAACCAGGTAGAGCTCTGATACACTTACACGTGTATCGCCAATAAAAATATTCAATAAATATAAAATAGTTAAAGGCCCACTGTATGTCATAATTCAATTTTCATGAAGAAGAAAATATAAAATAACATTGGTGACTCACAAATGGTACAAAATGTGCAAATATCTGCTGTAAAATAACAGTTTAACGCACTGAAATTGTTGATGAATTACGCAATTTTGTATTTTGGATGGACGTCGAAATACCTCATTGTTTATATTTTGCATTGGAGAGTTTTCCCGTAGACAGTCTGGTACTCGGAAATACAGAGTAATTTGAATTTGAAAAACTGTCGTCAAATCACGATATGGTCATCTGCCACGTCATCAATTTATGCAATCGTGATTCGTTAACGGAGACAAACGCAGTGTCTAAGGAAAATTGACGAACATATGCGGAATGTGCAAATTAGTTTTTTTTGTAAACAATTGAATAATCCTAAAAAAAGGTTCTTTCTTATTTATGCATTGTAGTAACTTTGTCGTCAACGAGTATGTTCAGTTAGCATCTCATTACAAAGCTGTAGCAAACACTTTGCATTTTTGTCTGAATAATATTCACTGCTTTTGGAAGCAAAATGGACCTTTAAGCTGATAATGACATGCAAGGGATATGAGCAACTAGTATTGCTACTTATAAATGACCAATAGTAGCTGAAAAATAGAGCAGATGAAATATATTCAAGAAATATGACACAGGGGGTAACAGCAAGCATGACATGCCTACAGCAATATGAGCAAGTAGGCTTGGTATTTATAATTGTTGTGAAGTGAACTGAAAATCTGACCAATGGTAGCCAAGAGAAAGTGTGGAAAAAACATTTTCAATGAATATAAAAAGGACCTTATATTAAGGACGTTTTCTACAGTTTCATAAAAAAATAGTTTTTTCTAGATTTTTTTTTTATTTTTTCATATATGATGTAAAATTTTATGATAAGTTTAAAATTGAAAAGAAAAGAGTATGTTATCGTGTTGGTTTTTTTGCAAAATGACCGTTTCCATGGCAACCGTCAGACCAAAAAAGGTTAAAATATCTATTATTAATAAAGGACTTGTAAAATTATCCTGAAGAGCATTGTTTACACAAAAAACATGAAAGTACTTGCCAATTGCATTTTATTTTACTGCTGTATGTTACATATAACAATATAATAATAAAGAAAACTAGCATTTGCATGTTCAAACATTGGCAAAAATGACAAAAATAATCATAGTTTCTGCAAATAAATGAAAATTCTGAAAAACTTCTTTCTATAATTGTTTTTATTTTTTGCAAGCTTAAATAGAATTCAATGTGGAATTGAATAAGAAAAAGAAAATTATGGGTCATCGTGCTGGTTTTTTCAAAAATTGATCATTTCCATGGTAACGGCATGAGACAAAAATAGTCAAAAAATATATTTCTTTCTTGCTCTACGTTGATAACACCGGAAGATTCGGGTTTTCGTGATAAATCGAACCTCTTAAATCCTTCTTGTATTCTTTTAACCTTGTCGGCCTTAGATTTTCGCACGAATTTTCCGTTAAGACGACATTGACGACTCATTTCTAAAATTCGTATACGAGTACATGTAGTTATCCGAATACTGTGCAACTTTCTCCTTTTTATAGAGTATTCTCGTAAGGTAGACAATCAAGAGGCAGTCAACGATGCGCACGGAGGATGCGCCGTAAAAACTCGCGAAAACGTCTTTAAATCAAACGGGACATGACCTACCAACGAAAAGCGCTACTAGATTGGTCCTTATTAATATGAAGAAAAAAATTTCCAACGATATATGCAACTAGACTTGGTACTTAAATCAAAATTCGACCAAAGGTAGCTGAGTAATAGCGTAGACAAAAAACATTTAAGAAATATACAAAGGGCCGTAATTCATTTGGAATCAAGCCGAAAATGACTTGCCAGCGATATGCACAACTAGACTTGGTACTTATTAATGCTGTGAAGTTAAATTAAAATCCGACCAAAGGTAGCTGAGAAATGACGCGGGCAAAATATATTTGAGAAATATAACAAAGAGCCATAACTAATTTAAAATCAAGCGAACCATGACGTGCCAACGATATGCACAACTGGACTTAGTACAAACCAGTCTTGCAAGGTTTATTCAAAATCTGACCAATGGTATTGTTATTGTATTGTATTGGTAACCGAGAATTAGGGCAGACAAATCTACAGACCGACCGACTGACCGACGGACGTGACTCCAATTACAGTCCAATATACTTCGTATCTGGGGGATATAAAAGTATCATTACATCATTTGTTAGGAGAGGCAAAACATCTTAATGTCGGATAAGGCTAGAATTGTGAAAAACAAATGGACAAGTTACTCTATGTGTATGAATTAGATAACAATAGAATACTGGAATTAGAGTATAACGTAGCATACATTTTCTATTCAGATGAGGAAGATAAGAATGAAACAATGCATCTCAAATAAACATGCAAAATTCTTTGACCGAGGAACAATGTCTTTCATGAATAAGAATGTTCAAGGCTCAAAATGGTTCTTGACAAATATATTATGAAACACATTGACGCCATTATTTTACTAGCTTGCGGTCACAGTCATATTTTCAATTGGATTTGTGATTCCCTCATCGTTCTTGTCACATTTCGGACATGTTGCATTTTGTTGATTGTCAATATAATCAGTTTGTATTCACGTCATATGCGGGTTTCCCAAAGTTAACTTGAATTGTGGGAACAACCAACCGGAAATAGACTGCTTGTTCTGGTACTCTGCTTCGATTCGTGAAAGCTAAATTCAAAATTTTAGTCAATTCTTGGTTATTATACTGGGGCAAAGACTTGAACAAACTTAGGTGGTGGTTAAGCAACAAATGCCTTGGTTAGACCGGCTAATTATAAAATGTGCAAGCCATCTTCTTAAAATGAATTTTTATTTTAAATTTTCTTGCTCTTGCCTTTTTTCTTTTTTCATGGAAGTCGACCAAAGCTAATTTATTGCTACTACCACTATTCAACTGTATGGTGCTGTTTCTAATCTAATGTTTACACAGCACTGCGATTTGCGCTCTACTATAAACAAATCTGAATCTAGAAATTGGCTAAATAACAAACATGATATAATGCTGATACTTTTTTAATTTCAGCGCAAAAATATGTGATATTAAGTTAAGTTAAAAGGTTGCCAAACATTAGTAACAGGTAAGTTTGCTTTCATTGGCGTTGCAAAATAAGCACAACTGTCTCTAAACGTCAGAAACAGCACGTTTCCATTGACCTTTGTTTGGGATGTGAACGAATGATTTATTTCGTAGGCCAACAGGTTTCCAAAGATGTGCATGGCCTAATTTACAAGAATAATTACCGGTCTGAGTGATCAATAATTCTAACTACATCATCTGTCTATAACGAGCAGGAGAAAAGTCAGAAGGCCTTTGTTTATACCCTGGTCGAACGAGAACGAATAATGAATAGCAGTGCCCTGTCAGAAACATATCTTGCTATCTGTAAGGGAATACGTAGGATGAATTTTCACTAGATATTTGACGAGGACGGCATATCGCTGGAGACGTATACATCGATATGCTAGTATAAAACATGGTAAATAATACATGACGGCTGGAAAACACATGAATCGCGGGGAAATGATGACAGAGTATGATTTGATATAGTCTTGGGACATTGGTTCTGATATCGGATGGTGTAAGACTTTCTGTATCGAATTCTCGTTAACACAAACACTGGTATAATGAATGCCTCATTATTTTGGAAATATTTGCTCAGTCTAGTCTCGTATTTCAAACAAATAATTATCATAAATATGGAAAAAATTCGAACTTTACCAAAGTTTGTTTTATTATATTTTATCACAATGTGTAACTTGGAATGTATTCTGTGAGTTACAGGTAAAAATACTATCAAATATGCATGGAAAGGATAAACGAGCATAAAATTCCCATTAGGTCTGAACCAAATTTATACAAAAACTACCCCAAAGCTATGAAATTTCATACATATACCAGTGTTAAAAGAAAAGAAAAGGTTAAGTCACTGTAATGTTTCCGCTACATTTCGGACCTTATGGCCTTTCACGGAGATAACCAAGGTTTCCTAATGTTTCATTAGAGTACCTTTGTTACCTTGGTAGAGGCTAAGTGGTCCAAGACGTAGCGGAACCATTACAGTGACTTTACCTTAAAAACAGTGGTTACCCACTGAAATGTCCCTAATACCGATTGACTCCTATCCCATGAGATTTAGATTCCCTTTAAGCTTGTTTTAAACCTTAGCCAAGAGAAACCCATCTAACCCCATAATGTGAAATAAGTCATTTTCATGGGATACTAATTTTCGTTGATTTCGTGAGAGGATCTATCAACGAATGTTACCCCCCCCCCCCCCCCACACACACACGCGCGCGCGCGCTCACATACACGCTGCATGAAACGAAAACTGTTAATTACATAAACCAGATGTTTTCTGAAACTTAAAATCCAAAACGTGTGATTCAAATTAATAAATTGGCCATTCTTAAATTCAATCAACATAATTAAAAATATTGCATTAAGATTTTTTTTATTTTTCATTTTCTGTATAAAGAATATCATTATAACAGATTGAAAGATCTGTTCTTTCATTTGAGACAAACCAATTTTATTACACGAGATAAAATTACAGTAATCAAATAATTGATATAACTAGAACACATTATTTGTTGATATTTACAAACGAGATGGCCTTCCGCTTCCCGGTAATAAATAATTCCCACTTGAATTGTTATATTAATAACGATACCTGAACCCCTCTCAGTGCGTTGGTTTATTTTTTCGTAATATTTGACTAGGTTTTGAAAAGACCGTCAGAAATCTGAGAAACACAAATACAACATTTCTCTTCAATAAGATTGCAGTTTTCAATACCGGAAACATATATTGGTAACTTCCTGTTCAGTAACGATGTTACCTGTCAGTATGTATACATTAATAATTATTTAAACCGATATTTCTCAATTTTCATCTGTATATAGAGCGCTCTTAATCAATATCTTATGAACATGTGGTAAATGCTCCCCAGTGGTGTCGTTCTTTCGGGAGATTTAAGTCATCGTTCATACTTGCTATTTTTTACCGTTGTTCACTCGTTTCATTTGAGAGATGTCATTTCCCTATGTAAGCCGGGTATTTGGTACGTAATTAAACATTTCTCTACGTTACGTTTTGACTGACACAGTCACAAATCAAATTTTAATTACATGCATAAAAAACAGCTTCATCAAACTGTCCATAATTTGAAAATTAAATAGCTTGCAATCGGAACATATCTGCATTTTCGTATTTTTCATTAAATTGAAACATTTCAATGGAGCATCCGTGGATGTGTGGTATTAGAAGTATCACTTTGACCAATTTCTGGTGTAGTTCCGTGGATAGCCTTCTAACTGGCTTGCGGTCAAAGTTTCTATCTCGATGCCTTTCATCAACCCCCCCACCACCACAAATGTTAGAAATGTTATGAACTGCAATATACTGGATATTGAAACCACGTGTTTGCTCACTTTAAACATTTTAGACTCGGGCCTGCACATCAATTTGAGAAATGGCATTTTCAAAAATTGAAAAAAAAAAAAAATGCATTAAAATTTGCAAATAAAAAATTAGATGTTTCTGAGTATATTATTATTGAATTTTTGGCCTAAGATATGCCGCCGGAAAATGCACATACTAGTCTCCTAGAGCCTGGGTGTGTTCATCCCTTAGACCCAGGGAAATGTTTCTAAACCACAATCTTAAATTATCTATAGACCATTCCACCAGAGGTTCGGCAATACTCGGTATAATTCGTTGATTTAACTGACCAATCAATGACGGGGAAATGTCTCAAGTGTATGTTTATTTCTCACAGAACAATATGTACCAGCATGTAGATCAGGTGTTCGGGGAGTACTCGTTAATTTACGTAGGTTTAAATCTCATTTCGGAGTGAAATAATTTATTAAATTCAAACGAAAATACAATATACGTTTACAAATAGCAATATTAGGCTTCAATATTGCAATACAATACAATATCATTTTCCCTTCGAATACCCAGGACTAGTTAAGAAACTCTTGTGACGTATCTATTTGGTCATCTGGGTGCTTTTATCGAATTTTGTGGCACCATTTGCATTTATTTAACAGTTCTAAAGTTCGGAAACACGAGGACGTTAAGACTAATTTGCATATAGATAGAGAGAGTACGTTTATACTTCCCATGATCCTCTACCACTGGAGACATGGTTCGCGGGTCAACCACAATCGATTGCTCTTTGCATTCTCTTTCGCCCTCTTTCTTTTCGTACTCAAAGAAAAAAACTGATAACATAAATTCACAACCTGTATACATTTTGTATGTATATATCTACGAGAATAACACAACGTTAAAAATAAAAATGTAGCTAAAGTATTGTCTACATATTGAAAACAGATCTTTTTCATCTATTGCAACATCTGAGCCAATTCATCTAAATATTGCATATTGTATCCCCCCCCCCCACACACTCTCTCTCTCTCTAATTATTAAGGAAAAAGAAGAAGCATTATAGTGTTGAACCGTAAATTTCACCAAAACGAATTTGTCACACGTGTGAAGAATTCGTACGAGTTTAGCACATGTGTGTGACAAATTCGTACGAATTCTTCACACATTGGGGTGTGAAATTTTTTTAGACCCATTTTTGAGATATCTCATGGTTCGAACGAGATTTTCACAAATAATGTGAAATATTCGTACGCTTTTACGAATCTACGATCCAGCTCAACCATTCCATCAACATTTTCAATGGTCGAGCTACGATCTACGATCCAGGTCAACCAACTTTATTGGTTTATTTCAATGGTTGAGCTACAATCTACGACCCAGCTCAACCATTCCATGAACTTTTTCAATGGTTGAGCTACGATCTACGATCCAGCTCAACCAACTATATTGGTTTATTTCAATGGTTGAGCTAAAAATCTACGACCCAGCTCAACCATTCCATGAACTTTTTCAATGGTTGAGCTACGATCTACGACCCAGATCGACAAAGAAAATTAGTTATAGTTTCGATCTACGATCTACGATCTACGCGCTAACTTCACACACCTAAATTAGACAAACTAGAAAAATGAAGAATACACGTTTTTCATTTATGCTTTTACCACATCTTGTCCAAGAAATGATCGTATCCAAGATTATAAATCAAAATCCAGCAATGAGGTTTGTATTAGAGAAGGTAGATCAACACTTTGTAGACCTTATTAAAAATATGAAAATTCAAAGACCGAAATTACACATATCTCCTGCTATATTGAACAATGTTCCCAATCCAGTTAGTGTCCGTTATTTTCTTATTCATCTTGGCAGGGACAGTGGTGTGATTCAAGAAATTAAAAATGTTATAAGACAACCAAACTAGGCAAACGCTTGGTTAAGACTAAAAGTATCTGGAATCTCCTGGTATGACAGTGGACGTTTATTTTTCAAGAATTTGAATTTGTACCCATATGTTCAGTTTCTTTATTTGTGTGTTACGGTTTTCAGCATAATTAAAAAATATGAAAATTCAAAGACAAAAATTACACATATCTTCTGCTATATTGATCAATGTTCCCAATCCAGTTAGTGTCCGTTATTTTCTTATTTACCTTGGCAGGAACAGTGGTGTGATTCAAGAAATACCCATATGTTCAGTTTCTTTATTTGTGTGTTACGGTTTTCAGCATAATTAAAAAATTGTATCACCTCAATTTTGGTGTGTGGTTTTACTTATACCCCATGACGCCGTTTGACTAGTATAGCAATGGAACTTGAACGGATCTAGATGGTCATCATGAAATTTTGTCATCATTAAATGTATTTATGCAAGACACCGGGTTAGTTACCCATTCAAGATTTTACAGGATCCCATAACCTTAATTAGTCCTGGTCGATAACGTGTATTATCCAGCAGGGAACGAACCCTTGTCCTCCCATTGTTGTGTGGCTGGCGATGTAGCCACATGGTCTTGGGCCGATTAACTTTTCAGTCAAAATTTGAATGCTGAAAAAATATTTATGTCTTAACCAAACTATAAAGAGAGAGAGAGAGAGAGAGAGAGAGAGAGAGAGAGTAACTACGGAAGCCGAATGGTAATAAAAGTCATAGGTAATAATAATATTTTACGTATAATCTTATTTATTTTACGTATATATATATATTAATAAAGAGTTGATATTTTGTTATATCGAGAAACTGATCGCGTAAAGTCGAGATAATTCTCGTAAAAACGTACAAAATTGTTCATATGAAGATAAATTAACTCGATATAACGACAATTAACTCGTTATTACATGTAACAGTTTGGTATAAAGTATGAAAAAGGATATCGTTTTTACGAAATAACTATCATTTACAGATTTTTCTAAACATGGGACAGATAAAGTGCTGCCACACTGCAGTATCACGCCGTAGACATGTGGCATGATACCATACCCAGTCACATTATCCTGACACCAGGCCAACCAGACGCGCAACTTCCACTATACTTCCCATTTAGCGCCCAAACAAGGGAGCTATAATACTACAATATTAAGGACTTTCATATTCATGTCGCGACCGGGGATCGAACCCACGACCTCCCGCACCCGAGGCGGACGCTCTTACCACGTAAACACCGGGGCCGGTATATAATGAATAATGGTTCTAATAGGTAGACTAAAAACAATATGTCCAGAGATGAAGTCTTGCTGAAATGTGTGAAATTTTCGTTTGGATAATTTTTAACAAATGTTTTTTTTAATTTTTTTGACGTGTGAAGAATTCGTTTCTGCCTTCAGAGGGTAAATGTTGTTGAAAAGAAATTTTCAAACACTGACAACTCATTCCAGCCGCGATGCCGCCATTATTCTGCGAACTCTGTCATATTCCGAAATGATATTTTCTGAAATGTCATACACTGGATAGATGTTCCATGTACGTGCCAGCCCATCCTTAAACTTGTGTCTTTGACTACATTGTAATATGAGACCAACTGTTGCAGACCCCAGCTGCATACAAATGGTCTTAAGAAAAGCGGTTAACATTTCAAAGGATAAAATGGGCGTTTGGAGACAGAGTGGTATGAAAGTCAATGTAGGTTTTATCTCTTCCTTCATAGCGTCTACATATAGGAAAGCAGATCTTATTTAGTGCCACCACCTGATGCATTTTATCTTTATCTATAATTAGAACATACTGGTAGCGAATGCTTCCAAGTGAAGGTTAATATCCGAGGTTCCCGGATGATAATGCCTATCGCTTACATCATACATAATCTTTTAAATACCGGATAAGTATAAATAACAAAATACTGGTCCAACCCTGGAACCTAGTCTAGTCAATATTCTTGTCTAGTCAATAGTCTAGTGTAGTCAGTCAAGTCTAGTCAATAGTCTAGTCTAGTCAATAGTCTAGTGTAGTCAGTCAAGTCTAGTCAATAGTCTAGTGTAGTCAAGTCAAGTCTAGTCAATAGTCTAGTGTAGTCAGTCAAGTCTAGTCAATACCCTAGTTAAGTCTAGTCTAGTATAGTGTAGTCTAGACAGTCTAGTCAATAGTCTAGTCAATAGTCTAGTCTGGTATAGTTTAGCAGTATTGCAGTCAGATACAATGGTGTGTTCATTCGTTTCTAAATATAGCATAAATGACGTAAAACATTAATATGTATTTAACCAAGAAAAGGGCAATAACTCTAGAGTTAACAATATGACACTATACAATCTGCACGTGAATCTTCCAAGTTTCACTGTAACCTAGCAACATACAAATTTAGTACATATACAGTCAATGTAATGCAGTCAATTTGATAACTCAAATGTCACGGAAAAATAATAAACGGCTCAAAACTATTTTTAATCTAAGAAAATGATCTAGATGGAAGAAATACTTATCTCCATATGGGCGATGACCTTAAGAATGAACGTAGATATTTCACAAAATATGGTGCCATTTCTGATGATAGATATCCGCAATATCTTGGAAAATGTTTGGCAATACAATTTAAAGTTTTCTTATAATTTGCGTATCTCTCAAATAAGCTTTATTATAGTAGAAATATTATATGAAAGTTTATCTTTTACTAATATCAAGGTCGTCTCTTTATTTTACCAATATAACCAGGTTTATTTCGTATAAAGTCCAGAACAAGTTAAAATTTAAACTTATATTTCAAACAAAATTCCACACAAAAGACTGTTTACTTTATCTCTATGGAGCCCTCGTGGCTAAGTGTATTTTGTCCCCTGCTGAGTACCACTTGGACTCTCTCCGCCTGGGTTCGAAGCTTCGTGTTAGGACTTCCGGTATATATTTTTATTTCCCCCAATTTTGAAGACGACAATATTACATGAAAATAGCATGAAATACAAACGTTGTAATACACACAGAACCAGGGGTAGATCCACCGACCTACCGCAAGACAGCTTGAAGGCTTCTTCACATGAAAATCCAAATGACCCTGTCGGGACTCGAACCCAAGCGGTGAGGGACTGAGTGAGTGTTAAAGTCAGCGACGACTTTACCCCATTGGCCACGAAGACCGAAATAAAACAAATGTAGTCCATTGGCAGCGTACATGACAGCGGACCCGAGGGTTGTGGGTTCGAACTCAGCTGAAGGAAAAAATCTTTCATGGCCTTCAAAGACGCTAAGTACTGGTTTAACCAATAACTCTTTGAGATGATCAGTATAATATGCGATAGCTTGTTTCTAAATCAAAGTAAAAAAGCAACATTTCAGCCCAAATTTTAGCTGCCTTTAATCTATATCCGTAATGACTGTCCATCTTTTCATTTTCGTTTTTAAAGCATAAAAAAAGACTTTGCAACTTGAAGTCCTTCAGAAACTCTAGGATAACTTAGAATTAATTTCCTGTTGTTCAAACGTGTTTCCATTTTCAAATGCTGAAAGTGAAAGAGACAAATGAGGTAGTTAAAATAGACCCAAACCATCAATTGCAAACTCCGCTGCAGTAGTTACCTCCCCTTAAAGTTGTCGATAACCACTGCCACCAGAAGTAGATTTCGGCTGATATAGGCCGGATTTACTTTTATCACTTATGACTAGTTTTGAATATATCATATCAGTTCCGTTATATTTCACGAAAATAACATTCATGATTTCGAGAAAAGTAAAAAATCAAATCGTATAACATTAATATATAAATGTTGGTCACATGGTTTCAACTATCATCACGTGACTTGTGTGGTGTGAATTGCGAGCGATTACGGCGATGAATCCAATTATCTAGACGCAAACCATGAATAAATATTAAATTTCAGATGGATTTCTCGAATGTTTAAAACTGCACTGCTGACAAAATGACACGTTCATTAATTTAGTTTTACAATTTTACCATAAATACATGTGGTCAGACGTGTTGCAGCTTCAATGATTACTGTCCAATGCACAGATTGCGTGATTAAGCATTCTTCCACCGGATGTAAACTCGCGGACAATCGGTCATAATAGATTTATCACTGTATCGTCTCCAAAAAGGGGCTATTTAATACTTAAAAGATATATGATAAAGTCCTCTCTTAATCAATTGCATCAAAATGAATATCTGAGAAACAAGAGCACCGAATGCGGCTTCCAAAGCTCGTCTGCTTTTGTCTTAAGTAAAAAAAAGATAAATGAAAACCAGTGTTTATTTTTTACTTAATTTTTATTTTATTTTTTAATTTTTAAAGTTGGTAAGATTAATTTGAATTTTTGATGAAAGAAGAATTAATTATTAGAGTTACGACGACGACGCCAATGACGACGACGAAAACAATACCTCGACTTTTTATTCTATAAAAAAAAACATGACCTATTAAAAGGTATGTAATAGGTCTCTTGAACGTCTCGGGACAAGGCACTATTATTTTTTATGACTTTAGTTTCAAGTGTATGTTTATTTCAAGACATGTCGCAAGTCTGGGTACAATATTGATTCAATATATCCCCCCTTTTTTTAAACAGAATATATTTTACATCGACTGGGAGAACAAGTTCTTACAACTTATGCTAATCTCTCTCAAAGGTTCCTGGGTTGGACCAGTGCTTTGCATAACAAGACCTGATGGTATTATGGACTTTTTTTCAGGCTTTTTTTTTTTTTATAAAAAGTGGGTCAAAGGTCAAGGTAAAGGTCAACTGCATAATGAAGAGGTCAATTCACGTAAGCAACTTTCAAAATAGTGAAGCAATCCAATGAAGCACACAGAAGTCATAGCAGATTAACCAAAAGGTAACATGTCCAGATGCCGCTTTTTTTATCAAAAGTAGTCAAATGTCAAATTCACAAGGTCAGTTGCGTCATGTAAAGGTCCATCGACTAAAGCGCAATTTTTCAAATATTGAAGCAATCAAATGAAGGGCATAGAAGTAATGGCAGATTTAAAAAAAAAGTCAACCTCAGCGGACGTCAGACGCCCGACGACACCCGCACAGTCATCATTAATTTAAAAGACAGAATTTTTCGTTGGAAAACCTGTCTAAAATCCTTACCCTCAACAGGGTTCGAATCCTCAACCTTCGGGTCCGCATTCGGATCACCACTGAACCACGGCGCCCTAGCTAAATTGCGTTTCTGGATAAAAATCGACCAAGTCAGATTAAGATTTGCTATGGCACTTTTAAGACTTCAGTTAAGAGATCAGACAGACAGCGTGGCGAGTTGTAATAATCAACCAAACTGGCAGACTCAGGTTATATAGCGACCCTAAACGATGATTAAAACAGCATCGATGCATATTTAATCTGTTAACAAGATTGATTTAGTGATGGAGTAAGAAGCAGAAGGAGAAAAAGAAGATGATGAAGAAGATGCAGAAGAAGAAAAAGATTTGGTGACGCAGAAAGACTGTTTTACTCTTGGATCTAACTGAGGAAAAAAAGCACAACCTTTCCATTTGTTTAGTTTTTTTGCAACACTTTTTATGGCATCAATTGGCAACTTACACGGAACCCTCAGGCGACAAGAAACGACGTGATTGTTCTGATATGTCTTCTTAAATTACTGGAGAAATATCAATAAAACGTTTTTGCGTATTTGATTCTTAACTTAAAATTAAGCTTATCTATTTTACGCCATTTGGGAAACAAGTTCTATTAACTTTAAACTAATCCCTCTCGACGGCTCCTGGGCTTTTGCGACTGGAAAATGTCATAGGAATTCCTTGCTCCCATGGGGGGGGGGGGGGGGGGGGGGGGCATCAAATCTGCAGTCCTCTACACAATTACGATGTGTTTGAAGTTAGCACAATTTACAATTTAGCCCAAGAGAAAAAGCTACAGCATTCAGCCCATTTATCCTATTTCACCTATCTTACTTTTTAAAAAAAAACTAAAACTATGTTAATTAGTCCCCTAGCCTATTTATCCTATTTACGAAATAGTCTACAGAATTCAGCCTATTTATTCTATGCTTGAAATAGGCTACAGGATTCAGCCTATTTATTCTATGCATGAAATAGGCTACAACATTCAGCCCGTTTATTCTATGCTTGAAATAGGCTACAGGATTCAGCCTATTTATTCTATGCTTGAAATAGGCTACAGGATTCAGCCTATTTAGCCTATTTTACTTAAAAAAGCTTTATTGCCTATTTAATACAACGGCTAAATGGGCAAATTTACATAGCCTTTTAGTTAGATAGGCTTCATAAGATAAATAGGCAAATTTACATAGCCTTTTAGTTAGATAGGCTTCATAAGATAAATAGGCAAATTTACATAGCCTTTTAGTTAGATAGGCTTCATAAGATAAATAGGCAAATTTACATAGCCTTTTAGTTAGATAGGCTTCATAAGATAAATAGGCAAATTTACATAGCCTTTTAGTTAGATAGGCTTCATAAGATAAATAGGCAAATTTACATAGCCTTTTAGTTAGATAGGCTTCATAAGATAAATAGGCAAATTTACATAGCCGTTTGCTTCTAAGATAAATAGGCAAATTTACATAGTCTCTTAGTTAGATAGGCTTCATAAGATAAATAGGCAAATTTCACACACATCTTACGACGGAGTTTTTACAGGTGCTGTAGAGGAAAAAATAAAACGTGTTTGTTGTTGTTGTTGTTGTTAATGTAATCGAATTCAAAGTTTCAGCATGGAATTATGTTAAGGATTACGTTATAATAAAAAGTTAAAGCGACATCAACAGTTTTGAATTATGGAGATCATACTACATAACGTATACAAACATGTATCTAGATAAATAAATAAATAAATAAATAAATAAATAAATAAATAAATAAATAAATAAATAAATCAGTCAATAATTGCATAAATGAATTAATATATACTACATAGTAAATCCGAATCACCATATATTAGCTATCAGCATGTGTCTTGTAGATTTGTGTCACATTAAAATTAATGTGCGAGTGTTAACTGGTATTTTACAATAATTTAAAATGAAAGCGATATTATCTGGATCCATGTAATGTAGATAATAATTAAACGTTTGAATTGCTTTTACTTTCTGCACAATTGGTTTGGGAGAAGCACTTTTTTTTAACACAAGTCATTTTTTCGTATATTTCGAAAAACAAATAAATGTTTACAGCCATTCAATAAAAAGGGCAATGATCTCTGCAAACAAAGCATTCTTTTTAAACCACCGATTGCCTACAAGCTGATTAAATTTTAATGCAATTTGTCACTTGTCCACAATAAAGATGTGGAAATAACGGAATTAATCCTGCTAATTAATCTCGATAATGACCCACACCCCGATAAGTCTTTTCTAAGTTCTAAAATGTTGGCTTTGATATCCCACCTACAATATTTCATTCATTTGGAGACTATGTCTATTTGAGACAAATATAGTGCTACCACACTGCAGTATCACGCCGTAGACATATGGCATGATACCACACACAGTCACATTATCCTGACACCAGGCCAACCAGTCCTGGATCTACCCTTATATACTGAGCGCAAAGCAAGGGAGCCATACCAGTACCGTTATTAACGATTATGTTATGTCGGGGATTGAACCGACGACCTCCAGCTCCCGAGGCGGCTCAAATGATGTTGAAAGACGTACTAGAGTGATAAAGTCACAATCGTGGATAACTCAGTAACTCAATAATGATAAATATCTTATTCTTTCTTGACCCACGGCTCCTAAAATACTTGAGTACGATCTCAGACTAAAACACAAATTGTCAGGGCGCCGTGGTCCAGTGGTAACGTATCCGATTACGGATCCGAAGGTTGTGGGTTCGAACCCCGTTAGAGGCAAGAATTATTCATGACCTTCCCAGGCGCAAAGTACTGGTCCAACCCAGGAAACGTCGAGAGGGATTAGTATAAGTTGTAAGAACTTGTTTCCCAATCGACGTAAAATAAATAAGTTTAAACTAAAACACAAATATTTCACTAAAATCCCTGTATAATATAATGGCCATACTTTAAGCTTGAGCATAAACATCGTACTTAAGTGTAATATCTATTTCTGAGAACACCGAATCAGTCTAGCAGAGAGTCTGTTAAGGCCGTTTAAAGTACTGAAGTGCTGACCGCGGCATCCATTCAAGGAAATCATTAGCTTGTAAAATTATTGCAATTTACATCGCAGTTCTGGTACTGCGTTAAATCCCTATAATTAAACTAAACGAGACGGGTTCTGCATGACGAGCGTTATATTTGTGAAAAGTAAATTACTTTTCAAGAAAATAATAACGTTACCGTCTTTTCCAATCATGGTTAACTTAAGCCTTACCCTTTAAATGCATGAGGCGTTATTCCATTAGGTACGTAGAAACTATACCTATTTCAAGGGCTTGCTGTTTATTTGATGGAATTCAATTTAAGCACGCGCCTTCTTTCATACCACTTCATTGCATGAGAAATTAGCTCCGAGAGAAACAGGGATATTGTTTTGCCTAAAGCATCACACATGCGTATTTGATGAGGAAAAGCATGTCTTGTGAAATTCGTCAAGTATCTTGTAATGGACCAAGAAATTACAGTAAAACCTCCCAAAACGGCACCCCTGAGCAACGTCCATCTCTTAAGTAGCAATAGAAAGGAGAAAATCTCAATACGTAACAAGCTTTCGATTTAATTTCTTCACATGTTTATAAACTATGAACTATAATTTTGTTCTACACTGTGTTTTTTTGTAAATGTATCACATTATGTAAATTAAATTGAAATATGTTTAAACCAGCTGTTTTATTCCCCTCATAAGCTACTAGTTTAATCTTGGTACCAGTCGATACCTCTGTACAGCAACACCTCTCAGCAGCGACACTTTTCTGTGACTTCGGCAGATATTGCTACTGAGAGGTTCTACTGCATATCGGTTAAATGTACTTTATCTTTCATTCTCTCTTTCAGGCACAGTCATATATAGACATCATTTATTTTAAGGCTGAATGCATGTTTTTGTTGTAGCTGCCTGCAAACGGTTATTTCTGGTACATGTGCTATACGCATTTTCTTATGCCACCTCATTAGCACCATTTTAAATTTCAATATTGACTAAGGATACAAAACAATAAGAAGCGACAGTAACAGAGAGACGTACCTCGCCAG
>CM037785.1:48984056-49034056 GCA_021229015.1 Solen grandis | reverse complement strand
CTGATCAGTTTAAACCAGCTTCAAGCACCTTCAGTGCGCATGTGCGGCAAGGTGTGCCGAGAGGCGGAGCTTTATGTGTTTACCAACATCACGCGTGTGTAATGTGTTACAGGGTTTCCTGATGGGGACGCATGAAAATCGATATAAAAGAAAAGCACAACATCAATAGTGACAATAGTGAACCATCAATCTGATTTATCCAAAATAACAAAAGAACTCTATCCTTCCACTTAGTTTAGTTTGGACATATTTTATTGCCGTAGATAATAATGGTACAACATTGAAGATTTTAGAAAATAAGCAAAAGTGTCTGACCAAAAGTTCTAACAACATTAGTATCGGCCATCTCCTTGAAAGTATTTGTATAATTTCAATGTCTACATATGCTTACATAGAATAGGAAAATAAAATTTTAAAAAAAAAAATAAATAATGAGAAGAGAAGAAAAGAAGGCTAAAAACATAGGTTACTAAAACGGAAAAAATAATAATGTCCAATTGCAAAACACAAAATAACATATATAGGTGAAAATAAATGAACGTTTCTAAACAGCATAATAATATAATCTTTCAACACTTTTTTGCCGAAGAGATCAAAGTCGGGGTCCGGTTCAATGCTCATTTTTTCAGCCTCCCCGAGCGTAGCTCTACACAGCTAGAGCAACGCTTGACCTTAGCATATCATGTTACATGTCACGCCGGGAACAGGTGGATAAGGCGGAGTCTCAAAAATCATTCATAACATGTTACATGTCACGTGATGTAATTCACGCCGGGAACACGTGAATAGGGCGGAGTCACAAAAAATCAATACTATATTTGGAATGTGAGACTGCGTTAAGTTGCAAAACATAATTTCAAACACTAAGTAGGTTAATGTTATTTAGTAAGCATTAATTCCATTAAATCGGTCGCGCGGCTGCGCCGCGCCAGACCGATTTAATTTCATTAATGCTTACTAAAAAACACTAACCTATACTTAATTCTGTTTGTTCGTTTGTTTTTTTAATACGTATAAACGAAATACTATATTACGATAATTACGTCATATCCGGTTGACTGCAGGTATCATTCGGATTCCTTCTTTCCCGTTGACGGCCAGGGTTTTATGGCGGAGCAGCAGCAGGATTGTGCTGGGACGTATCATAACTTCGGGTAAAAACGAAATGCACGACTAACACGTGCGCACTGACATGCCCTCACATGACTGTCATGTTTATTTCCTGTTGTCTCCATATACAGTACATGACAATAATGATATTAGATATTTTAAATGCAATAGTCACACTAATAATGTATTTTACTTATAAGAATGATTAAATAAAATAAAATAAATAAATAAAAAAAGAAAAAATAAATACATAAATTTATCAAATAGATTTTTGCATATAAGATACTGAATAAGAGAATTCATAAATAATTGAAAATAAGTAAATAAATTAATGAATGAACAAATATAGAAATGAATAAATAAAGGAATATGAATGAATGAGTATAAATGATAAAAAATACAATACAAATGCTCTTCGTTGTACCTTTTATTCAGATTTACGACTGTCATTCGAGCCGGGCTCAAGTTTACTGGGACGGAGAAAATCACGGTGGGCGGGGAAGAAGCCCTCTGGCTTTACATCAACAAGGTCAACGTCATTGATTACGTCTCCAACGGCACCAATACCAACGTCTGCTTCTATTTTGAACTCTCCCCCGCCCTTACAGCAGGCGGAGGAACAATAACTCCGCAAATGGGGACAATATCGGGCGGCACGTGCACCGGGTTGTCGCCCCTGACAACGTCGTCAACTTTGGAACTAGACGTACGTTGTATAAAACATATACTCAGTCTTTAGCACTGACATGTGTTGATTATGGTTAGGAAAAAGAGCTTCGTTTCGAGTGCTATATCGCAGAATATTGCACGGTATTAAGTCGCACACATCTCCCCCCCCCCCCCCCCTCATCCACCCTAAATATGCCCATGCTTTTTCGACGGTGTAAATTAAAAAATAAAGACACACATTTGTATGTCCGACAGGTGGGAGAGATTTACCATTTCGACCTGTTCCTGGCGGAAACACGGCGATGTTCTTCCGAATTTCTGTTCCAAGTAGAGGACACGGTCTTCAGTACGGACATTAACACGGAACTCCCGCTGGACTATAGGTAAGATAGCACGCTGACGTCATCAGCGATTATCTCCGAAAACCATACGGAACATTCCGGAGAATGACGAAGTAATACGATTGGCACCATAACCAATTCGCACTGTGATAAATCTATGCTATTTTGAATAATTTCCTATGTTTAAAATACATTTTATTACATAATTTCGACCATCATCGGAAACTCTCGATGACCTTTTCCGTTTCACTTCATGGCATCAAGACGTGGGGAAATAGGCAAGCATAACGTCATTTTACAGCAGTCTTTGACTAAGAATATCGACCAATGAAAACGGGCCTTATATATGAAAAATACTCTCCGCCGTGGAGGCTTGACAGTCATGAAACCTGTTATGTTATATTGTAAATCCACCGTGGAACCAATCATATGGCGTGATTTGACACACCCTAAAACTACGAACTACAGGCATAAAATCCCACGGCCGATAGATGATATCGATTGATAGGGTATGGGTATTGGCCGTTGAGTTTCGACATTAAATTCGTTGTATTTACCATCGTCGGAAAACGCATGTTCGCTCAATACGCTTTGCTTCTTAATCGACCGTGGGATATTTGGTTAACAAAACTTCGTACTTATATATTATTAATTAGGCATTTCATTGGATCCGTGGCAGAGACAGCGCGGCAACAGCAGGGATCGTTCGTCCAATGAAACGGGGTGGGGTTTTGAAAGTTAGCTTCGTTCTACCATGTAGAGCTGACGTCACGCTCCTCGCCTATGTGTTGCGGTTTATCTTGTGTTCAGCTTTTGCTTTTGTAAATTCCAACTAAGAGTATTCAAATACTATGCGTTAAATATTTCATTGATAACCAAGTACTTGATTATAATTCATGAAAACGAAGTTTTGCCAGCTAAAAATCCCACGGTATATACAGAAGAGATAACGAAATATATACCGTGGGTTTTCGACGATGTGTGTTTACATGATTGAAATATTGTGTTATCAAACAGAATATTAGAATAACATTTAGTACGGTTTGTCTTGCAGTGCGGCTATTGCGGAGGACTTTTATGTTGACGATATCATAACCACCATGTATTTGACTGACGTGTTCTCCCTCGGACCATATCACATCACTCTTTATGAAGGTAGTTCGGTTTATTAAAGCTTTTTTTTTCTTTTTTTGGTTAAAATATCATTTGTAATGATGGATATGCCGTTTATTATTTTGAATATTCTACAAGTTATAAATATATCATAAAAATGCCTTAATACGACGAAGTGTTTCGATTTTACAAAGTAGTGTTGTGTTTCGATTTTACGAAGTAGTGTTGTGTTTCGATTATTCGAAGTAGTGTTGTATTTCGATTTTACGAAGTAGTGTTGTGTTTCGATTTTACGAAGTAGTGTTGTGTTTCGATTATTCGAAGTATGTTAAAAAGAAGCAGTGTTCCGGTTATACGAAGAAGTTTTTTCAAAATATGAAGTAATGTTCCAATATACGAAGCAGTGTTTCGAAACTGTGTTTCGATAATACAAAATATTATTTTGAAATATGAAATACTATATTCTAAAGGTGAAATACACTTTACCTAATGAACATGAAGAGGTTTTTCAATAATTTGAAGTAGTGTTCCGATAATATGAAGCTGTGTTCCAAAAAAATGTTTCGATAATACGAAATATTATTTTCAAATCTATTTCTGATTAACGTTAAATTATAGAGAACTTGAAATGATAAATAAAACAAAGAAAAATCTGGGCTACAATTTTATTTAAAGAAAATATCGATGAGATCTCTGTGTTTGCGAATGCGACAAAATGAGTCCTTTGGGGTAAGGACTTGTTAACGAGATAACAGTCGTTTTTACGAAATAATACTTCGTTTATACATTATTACAAAACAAACAAAAAAAATGTGTAGAGATGAGACTACATGAGCAATTTTATATCAAAATCCAAACAAATTGTGTGTTTTAACTAATTTTGACTGGAGCAATGACCCTTTTGTCCTAAAGAATATTATTAATTACGTTCTTTTCAAAAATATATGTTCCCACTTTTCTTTGCAGAATGTGTTAATTACAAAAAAGATATATAGTCTATTTCATTACTTTGATATTTGTTTTTAATTTTCCTGGTGTTCCCACAACTTCGTGACACAGAAACACCTCCGTTGACCTAAACAGCTGATCCGTGCTATTTGTCTACAGGACGCTGTCACCCTAATATCATATTGTTTATTTTTAGGAAATGAAAACCGGCTAATGGAAATTAAGGAGGACACAGTGGGTAATCAATTCACTCCGCCATCACCGGTTGCACCTGCGTACACTAACATCACGGACATTGACGGCAACCTCGTCAGCTTTGTCGGTACAGTATGGTGCTCCGTGCGGGCCATCTATTTTTTCCCTAGAAACCATATCGCAAGCGAAATCTCGCAACTTGTATGTGAAGCTGTATTTGGAGTATATCACTTTTTTTCCCGGCGTATCTATATAACCCCACTATTGACCTTCTAAGAGATGATGTTGTTCACAAGATTAATGATTTTCATCGGTAGATATTCCTATACACACCATTGTTTGTTGAGAAACATACCTCGTGTTCACGAAAATTCAATAAAGTATTCTGACTGAATTACAGCTTCTTTGATACATATAAAGATAGTTTATCAAAACGCTTCTCTTTGATACATAATGAGACTTATTTCGGGTCAAACTTTATAAATACCTGCTGATATTATAGTCTGTTTCACTGATAGAAGATGCGCTTTATAACAGTGATGTTTACTCCGTCGAATGCGGTGGAGAGGACGCTTTAATACCGCATACCGTTCGTTTTACTTCCAAGGATGAAATGCTTCACAGATAAAAATTTGCACATCTTTTAACCGGTGTACATTCCCTTTACTTTAATCCCCATCAAAGCCAAATGTCTTTTTTTTTTAAATATTTTGTTTTATATTATGACCCTTACTGCTGCGAGTTCTTACTCGAACATTTCCAGTGAACTTTTTAAATGAATGAACATTTTTTCGTGTTGTTTTGCGGTAGTCAGGGGTTTTACCTGATTCACCTCAACTTCATATTTAGTACATGTATACGTCAAAATCCGCGTGCAGACAGTTACTTCCGGAGGTGAACACTGCTCGTATATACACGGTCAAATTCAATAACTTATCGACGATTATATTGTTATTTTGTTCGCAAAGTTTTTTCATCATTTAAAGACTTTATTATCGCTGGTTGATGGCATAGTGGTTTGAATTCGTAAAATCATTATGGTAGTCTTTATCGTAACATTTCGGACATGTTGCATTTGGCAAAAACCAATATTATCCGTTTGTGTACACTTCCCTTGAATTGTGGGAAGGTACAAAAAAAAAGAAAAAAAGACTAAATTCAATTTTAAGGTTTTTGGTTATTACACTTTGGTTTGGTTAGAGCGGCTATACGATTTTAAAATTAAATTGATTGCGTTTGAATTCTCAATAAGAGGAAATGTGTGGCAAGAATTCGTTACCGTAGAAAGAAGCACTGCATGCCTTGTGTACTTTTGACACAAGAATAACTTTAACTATATCATTGTTGGCGAAAAGAAATCAACTTAAAACTAAAAAGATATTGTATGCCTAGCCTTTCTTCCAAATTACCATTCTATCTGACAAAAAAAAAAAAAAAAAAAAAAAAAAAAAAATGAGAACAAACATCTGCACGTCATCAGCTTATCGTGTTTTAATAATGTTAGAGTCGAAAGTTTCAAGTACGTGTCACACATTAATAAATTTATCCCGGTTAATTAGATATTTTGTTCAGTGAAATTGTAAACAAGGGCTGAAACAAATGTTCATGCGTGTTTTCTGATTGTACTGAATTCTCTTTATTGTATTTTCATTGTGCTCTTTTAAGAAAACTGTGAAAACATTCACGTACAAGTACTCATGAGATAACTTTTGACCGGGTTTAAAAAACGTTAACCGTATGGTATGGTAGCATGTTTAGGCATATTTGCCTGGTTTCAAACTAAAACATCTGTATCATAACACTTCTGAACTTTGAAAAACTTAAGACTGATGCTAATGATAGGTTGTATGAAAACATTCTATTTCATTTAAAAATAAATAAAAAGATCTTAGTTCTTCAAAATTATGAGTAGAAGAAACTTTTGAGATATTTCGTGATCGTCGGATAATCCACCAGCTGATTACGTTACTCTCCATACATCGACCGTGTTTTTTTTTTTTTTTTTTTTTTTTTTGTTGTGTTTTTTTCACTACCGATTTGTCGTTTAGATGGAAAGCCAAAAGTAATCCGATTGGATGCTGGATTAACTTGTCCTGCCTGGTATTAACCAATTCAAACTCTCGTATCGTGATAGCCTTTATCTTATATAATATGCATACTACTACTAAAATTTTACCTCCACATGGAGAGTATCAAAAATGTTAACCTCAGTTTGATTGGCTTAATATTTCCGTATATAACGCGTAAAAACTTAAACTTCCTAGTTGTAAATCCCACGGTTGATGAATGGAGTGTAACTGTGTGTTTCCGACGATGGTGAAAACAGGCTAAAATCTTAGTCTGAATATATCATGAAAACTCATTAATTAATTACCCAGAATGCAACGCTACCGTACCGGTATCCTGGACAACCAACTATGCAGACGAGATATTCAGTGTCTCCACGAGCACAGCCCTTTTGACATTGAAGGACAACCTTGATTACGAAACGACCACGTCATACTACTTCCTGTTGACCGTAGAGGATATCGGGAAAAACGCTGACAGGGTCAATAGCTATCAGAGTTAGTTCGTCTTCGTTCACTTTTCTGTCAAAATTGTGTACAAAACTTTTTTTTCTCCACTCTGAAGAATATGGTAGGTCGGCTTTTAACCTTTAACTCAGGCAGGCGATTTTGATGCCATTGCAAACCGAGGACAGCTCTTGGAAGGAGCTGTCTGATCACGGTATACTCTGCTCATACAATATTGAAGCTGATTTCCTACATTGTTAGCTCACCTGAGCATAGCTCAGGGTGAGCTTTTGGGATACTTGATTGTCCGTCGTGCGTCGTCCGTCAACAATTTTGATGTTTACACACTAGAGGCCACAATTTTGATCCAATCTTCCTCAAACTTGGTCAGAATGTTTGTCTTGATAATATCTTGATCCCTTTTGAAAATGGGTCAGGTTGGATCAAAAAGTAGGTCAGTAGGTCAAATCTTAGGACAATCTTGTTTACATACTAGAGGCCACAATTTTGATCCAATCTTCCTCAAACTTGGTCAGAATGTTTGTCTTGATAATATCTTGATCCTTTTGAAAATGGGTCAGGTTGGATCAAAAAGTAGGTCAGTAGGTCAAATCTTAGGACAATCTTGTTTACATACTAGAGGCCACAATTTTGATCCAATCTTCCTCAAACTTGGTCAGATGTTTGTCTTAATGATATCTCGAACCCTTTCGAAAATGGGTCAGGCTGGATCAGAAAAAAGGACAGTAGGCCAAATCTTAGAAAAATCTTGTTTACACACTAGAGGCCACAATTTTGATCCAATCTTCCTCAAACTTGGTCAGATTGTTTGTCATAATGATATCTCGAACCAATTTGAAAATGGGTGGGGCTGGACAGAAAAGTAGGTCAGTAGGTCTAATCTTAGAAAAATCTTGTTTATACTCTGAGGGCAACATTTTTGGTCCAATCATCCTCAAACTTTGGCAGAATGTTTGTCATGATGATATCTTTTGTGGATGGGGTCAGAAAATTCCTGAACATTGTTTCACCTCATCATCTTTATTCTTAAGCAATCTGTTTTGTACAGGCAATGATGATACTTTTCTCAGGTGAGCGATCTAGGGCCATCTTGGCCCTCTTGTTTAATATGTCACTTGAAGTAAGATTAATTTGTACATGAATATTCATAAAGAAAGAGTAAAAGGATTGTTATCATTTTTAAACTTGTTCAAAAAGTTGTTGAACTTGATACAATGTAGTTTTATTTGACAAAATGTTTAGGATGGTAAATAAATAAATAAATAAATAAAAGCTCCGTTTCTGACCCCGATACCCGATTTTTCATAAAATTTGTTAACTTCATTTGGAATTGCTTAGTTTATTATAAATTGTATTTCATTTACTGTTTTAGGTTACAATAACTGACGTCAACGACAATTGTCCTACTATTTCTCCGACGACAGTCACCTTGACACCACTTCCGGTACTCGTTGCCACAGATTTAGCGACGTTTGCCTCAACTGACGCCGACAGCGGTGACAATGCTGACGTCAGATATATTGTGTCTGCTGTCGTGGCCGAGTGAGTAAAAAAATGCACTGTGCATATTATCCTCGGATAATCTACGGCTGCTGATCATGCTTCTCTCCATACATCACCCTTGGGATTTTACACTACTGTCAAAATCCGATATACAGTAATCTGTTTTGGTATATGTTGACCTTGTCCGTGCTGGCGTTTACCGATCCATATACCCCACCACAAGTGGTGTTCTAACCTCCATACGGAGAGTATCCAAAATGTAAACGTCGTTTTGATTGGCTGAAATATGTTCATGCTTATCACGTATTAACGTCGACTTGTCAGTTGAAAATTCCACGGTTGATGAATAGAGAGTAACGGAACGAATTGACAGTTGTGTCCGACAATGTGTGCAGATGCAAGTTTGGGTATTGAATTAAATAAATGAGTGGGGTTTTTTTTTTCAATGTGACATTGGAACATAGTTTTTCGCATTTTTCAAAAAAAAAAAAAAAAAAAAAAAGCGACATTTATTATTATCATAGAATGACTTCTTTGAATATTCCAATGTGACATTTTCTGCATAAATGTAACTTGCACAGGGCCTCCTCCTTGCCAAATCAGTATGAACATCCGAATGATCGTACCAAAAGCACCTGCTTGTAGGCGGAAAGAGGCTCTTTCGTTTAGAGTAATACTATCATAGGTATACGCTGACTGGCTGTAATATCTGATGCTAGTTGTCAAAAGTTTAGCTATGAGAATGATATACGATTCTTGCCATCCCGTTGCTTTGTTGACACATTATCGCGCTGGATGAAACATCACATGAAGTGTTTCCATCTGTGAGAAACTGTAAATATTAAATGCGTGACGTTATAAGACTTGTGGCGTGGGCCGCGACGCCTTATGATGTCATTGATTTTTTTTCTAAACACAATTTGTGTTTTGTATTTAGTTCAGAAAAGGTATAATTAAATGTCAGAAGCAGATTTTGGAATTTGTATGAGGTAGTGTAACTAGGGTTGTCCAAAAATATCGTATTAAATCTCTCAATTATAACATCGATTCTAGTAAAAGGTGCCTTAATAGCGAGGTGGTCTTAAAAGTGAATTTTACCAGTAAAAGCAGAACATATCTTAACACCATTTGGTTAAAAAAATGAGTGGTCTTACTTGCAAAGTTGTCTTCATATCGATATGGTCTTAAAGCGAGGTTTTACTAAAATTGTATAAAATATTTTGTGACAACCCTCTTTAAAAGCAAATACAAAAATCATGTTCCGTTTTTCGAAATTATTTATTTCTTCACAGTCCACCTGTTGATTACAACGACACCATGCAACTTTGGGATGGCATCTATCTGAACTACACGACTCTAATCTTTGACGTTATCGCTGTTGATAACGGAACTGTGCCACGTGGCGTGGCGGCGTCAGTAAACATCACAGTCAGTAACACATGCGTCATGGACGTCCTTTTTGGAGATATTGTGTACATGTTTTACGTCAACAAGACCACGGGAGGCATGACTCTGAGGATACCAAAATATTACGTCGTCGATTTCTGTAAGTTTCTTGAGTTTTAGACGATATGTTTGCAATGACGTCAAGTTAAAATTGTCGCATACATTTTTTTTTGTGACATATACTTTTATGCTTAACAACCAACCAAAAATAGTTCAATCATCTAGGGATTAATTTGTTATTACAATGGTTTATCGACTCCTCCCTAAATGAACGTTCAAGGGGGGTTATTGTTTTGGCCTTGTCCTTCCCTCACTCTTTTTTTCCGTCCGGAGTCATATTTCAAAAACTATATAAGCCAGAGTCAGGAAACTTACCAGATTGTTCACTAGCCTGCATATGGATACAAAGGGTTTTGATTCGTCCGATGTGCAGAGTTATGGCCCCTGAATAACTTAAAAATAGCTATATCACACACATTGTAAAACCCGTATAAGCCAGAGTCACAGACAAAAATTTACAGGGATGTTCACCAGCGTGCAGAGTTTGTGCCCTTGAAAAACTGAATATAGAGCGGCGTCGTGCATGTTTCCAAAACTGTATGGAGTAGAATTAAACAACTTTACAGGAATGTTTACTAGCATGCAAGGTTAGATACCTAGGCTTTTTTATTGTTGTTCGCCCAACATGTGCTGAGTTATGGCCCTTAATAATTAAAAAAAAGCTGCATTGCAAATATCTTCAAAACTTGTATGGATTGATAAACGTCAACACAATGTTAAACACCTGAGGTTTTCTTTGGTGTTTCGCCAAATAGTATGAGAGGGGATGTCAAATCAACATGGAATGTAAAAGACGGCAGTTTGACAAATCAGCAAAACGACACGATTCATAGAGAAGTTCATTTCGGTCAAAATTTAATGATGAACTCGTTTTTCTTTAATTTGGATATATAAACATAGAGAGTAAGTAAACACCATTAAATCCATCTTTCTGTGTATAAAGATCAATAAATGTCATTATATGGACAGTTTGCCATACGAGACGACAAGAATATTCTCTTAAATCTTATTCTAATGGTGTATATACATTTCCATTATTGTTTTCTGGTTTCAGACTGTAACGATACGATCGGATTAACGAGCGGAGTGGTTCTGGACAACATGTTGTTCGCTTCGTCCATCTATCTCTCGGACACAGAGGCGTACGGACCCGGCAGAGGAAGGGTCAACCTCACTGAAAGTACTAAACAGTCTTGTAAAAAATTCAACTTTAAAATATGAATCATTTCTTTTGTTTTAATTGGGTAACAATTCCTTGCAACTTTAAGAAGTGAAAAGTACAACAAAAACACTTATTGTGAAGAGTGATTCAGTTCAATTATAGCGGCTGCGGTAATTATGCAAATCAGCTAGATCTATGCCTCCCCCCCCCCCCCCCCCCCGCTAAATAAGAATGGCTTCTACATTCTAAAATGGATACACGGCTTTTATTTGGATTAAACTAATAAAGAATGTAGAATGGTTGTATGGTGAACGAATGATCATCTTTGAAGCGTGCCATACTGGGAAGTCAATCTAAGTAGCATTTTCATCTGTAAACATTACTGCAATGAAGAGGGTTATCATGACCGTCTTTGAGTCATACGGAGACTGTGAAAAAGACAGTAAGACTGAGTAAAACATTTTTTGACTGTGCAGATATGTATAAAGTTCGACCCGAAATGGGACTCAGTATGCATCTAAGAGAAATGCTTTTGATAAAAATAACAGTTACTGCATAATCATTAAATATAATGTTATAGATCAGAAAACTATATAAATTTCGAAAATAGGAAGCTTATAATAAAAAAAAATATCTCACCTAGTTATCAATTCAACAAACAAACGTTTTTTCTCGAGGTATAGGCATTTTTCTACCAATGAAAATCGTTCAAATATTTAGTTGGGTCTGTCTTACGTCATCATCTATAAATAGGTCAAAAGTGAGATAAGACAATTACGCCGAAAAATAGAAAAAGAAACAATGAACCCGACACAAAACAGACCGGCCCTAAATCAGTGCAAACTTGATTTGCGTTTTCAAGACAAGAAATAAAAAAAGCATGAAAACATAATTTATCTTTAAAAAAATCTGTAATGGCAAATCAATTGCGCGAAATGAAGGACAATCAATCAGAACATTTACAGATCATGTTTTTTTTTTTTTTTTTTTTTTTTTTGTTGTTGTTTTTGGGGTTTTTTTTGTTGTTGTTGTTTTGCTTGTTTTGTTTCGTTTTTATTCCCCAGAGACAGTGTGGCCATACATGTGTACCACGTGGTATGTGACGTCATTTTAAGCTATCGCCAGAAACATCATTTAAAGATAGGCCCAATGATTCTTTTGTCAGATGTACAATATTTTTTTCCCAACTTTAAGATTTCGTAAAATTATGTTTATCGCTCATCACTGATAATGTATTAATGAATGTTAGGGAATACTGTACATCTTGCAAAACTCTGGATCCGGGCCTTGTAGTTCCAATTAGAAGAATCAATACCTGTAGAAATTAATTTCCAAGTTTTCGTATCTTTAACCTTGAACAACAATGACAAGGTCATTGTGACAAACCGGAAGTGTAAGTCACGTGACTGTTTCAGACGTGTATAGCGAGCTTGCGGGTGGCTGGGTGGCAGGCACAGTGGACCAGAGCCAGTATATGGAGGTCGACATGAGTTTGAACTACAAATTTACCGCAGTACATATCCAGGGACGATCTGACGCCGACGAATGGGTGACGTCATTCAAGGTGTTCTACTATGACGCCACGCTTACGTCCTGGGTCGAGTACTACGACGGAACCGGCCAAAATGTAAGGAGGGGAAATCCGGTCTTTCAGACTTGTTTTATTACCCTTTCTAATGGGTTAACTATATAAATTGTAGCCTATATCAAGTAGAAGTACATACTACACTTTTAAATAATATATTTAAGCGTTTGAATAACAAAACTGGATACGGGACCTGTAGTTCCAGTTTAAAGATTTATATATAAAATTAAACTGTTCAACCCATTATTGAAATAATGTGCATAAGGTCAAAATTTGTCCGGAAAGTCGTGGGTTCGATTCGCGGCCGCGATATACCAACGTCGTTAAAATGTATTTGTGCCTCTCCTTTGCTGAGCGCCCAGCACATACGGGTAATTCCTAGGGCTAGTTGGCCCCGTGTCGGGTAATGTGAGTGGTTGTGGTATCATGCCACATGTCTATGGCTTGATACTCCTAAGTATACCAAAAAATACCGTAAATATAATACATTCAGTTCCTTTGACCTGCAGATTTTCCTTGGCAACACGGACCGAACCACGGTAACAGTGGTTCCCCTGGACCCCGCGGTCTTGAGCACAAAGATCCGTGTGAACCCCTGGACCTGGTTCAGTGGAAACATCTCCATGAGACTCGAACTTGAGGGCTGCGAACAGGCCGAGCAGCTCTATTGTAAGTAAAGTTAAACCTGTCACCTGTATTAGCAGTCACCTGTAATCAGTGGCCAACCTGTATTTAGCGGTCAGTGTTAAAACTACTTAACTAGTTTAGCGGTCACCTCTGTTAAGTGGTCACTTTCCCTTGTTCCCTTGATTGACCGCTTAAGACAGGTTTGACTGTATACACAAAACGTGCCATGCTATATATTCTTCGAGTAGTTGCGTTGAATTCGGAATTTCCAAATGTTCCAGTTTATCTTGATGTTTTTTTTGTTTATGTTTTTGTCAGGAATTTCTATATACTTTTGTTCCCTGGCACCTCTGAACAATGCTATATGTTTTCTGCAATTATTGATTTTCTTAAAACCATGAGACATTGTAATAACACGTCGAATGAAAAAAAAATGGCAATGTTATAACACGTAATATGAGTAAATAATGAATGTTCCAGGCATATGTCATCTCTTTAATTCCTGCAACAGACGAATTCGACAATTTTATTCCATGGTTGGGGGTATTCAAATAAGAAACGATATACGCGTGTCCTTGAATTATTTCGTATACTGCAAGTCACGTTGAAACATATATGTATCTCTGGCGGATAGAAGAAGAAGACACAAACTCATATTATTATATAAAATGAAAAGTGGACTCTCCCCTGAATACTTGTCCTCTCTTTGTCCCCCTGAAACTGACTCAAGTAGGTACAATTTTCGAACAGCAGGTAACCTTAATATACCCCGTTCAAGAACAAACTTGTATTATGATTCCTTTATTCCTTCTACATCCAGAATGTACAATGAACTACCGGACTCCGTGCAAAATGCAACTTCCTTATCATCTTTCAAACGTCAACTTAAACCAAATACACCTTCTGTTCCTGAGTATTACTACTACGGCAAGCGCTCAAATCAAATTTATCACTCAAGACTAAGAACCAATTGCAGCAGCCTAGCAAATGATCTATATTCCAAAAACATTGTGAATACTCCGAATTGTACTTGTGGTGTCCCTGAAACATCCAAACATTTCTTCTTCGACTGTCAGAAATATAAACATATTCGTCCTAAACTTTTTAGCGAAGTGAATAAACTATGTGAAATAACCCTAAATAATCTTCTTTTTGGAAACAGAAACTTGTCAACCGATGAAAATATTAAACTTTTTTCCGCAGTGCATCTATACATTGAAAAATCTAAACGTTTCTCCTGATTAACCTTTCCAGTCCTTACTTTACGTATTTCTAATAAGTAAATATGACATGTTTTCATACTCGTATGTCATCAGTAAATGTCTATGTTCAAGAATATGGCTTCACTTCCCCGTTCTACAAAACATCTCTCCCACTCTCCCTCCCCCTCTCTCTACCCCTCTCTAAATGAGTATGAGTGTTCTTATTTATGTTTTCCTTTTTTCTTTTTCTATTTTTCCCATATTTCCTTTTGTTTCTATAAGTTTATGTAAAAATTATTTGTAATTCTTAATGAATTCGCCATATATTCACAATTTAATCATCAAGGAGAAAATCTCAATAAGCTTTTAGCTTTCGATTTCATCCTATTTTGTACTATGTTTAAATGAATTTTATATGTAAAATATATCAATAAAATATGTTTAAACTAACTTGCATTATTTTCAGTCGATATTAAGGCATCTTGTTCACAGTTTATCGGTAGAAATAAAAAAAAAATGTTGATGAAGTCTTTTGATTACTGACTCGTAAACGCACTAAGAGAAATTCCGGTTAAAAATAGAATCACCGAAACAAGTGATTGCTTTACCACGTGATACATTCCAAAAACATAGCGTTTTCACCAATTTGTAAGTGTAATTAAATTGTTCAGCCTGCGAGTTGAGCGCATGCACGAAGAGTGAAAGTGATCAGTCATGTAATTATATCTGTTACAATTCTAAATATTAGTTTTTCAAGGCACACTGTGATAAACTACCATTGATAATCGGTTTCCAGCAATGCACACAGACTCGATCCTTGGTCCTGTCCCGTATAACCCTTTACCTAATAAAGACGCATTTTAACGCATTGGCAAACAGTGTAAACCCAGATAAGACAGCTGGCTGATCTGGGTCTCCTTTGTTTACTCACACAGAAGTTTAAACATATTTAGCCTTTACGTAATAACACACAAACATGAAACAAAACCAAATAGAAAGTTGATAAATGGGTCAAGCGAAAAATTCCAAAATACAATTAAACCCTAATGATATAACAGAATGAAAGGCTGATAACAATACAATCGCAAAGGCCCATAAAATGCAAAAAGTAGAGAAAAAGGCCATACAATATTGTTGCTCAAATACTACACAGTCTGCATTGCCAAAAAATAAATAAATAAAAAAACATCGTTATACACCATTTTAAGTTTTAAGTTTCTGGTTAGAGGATATCAGCATTGCGTTCATAACACTCGCAACTTCTTGCACTCTAAACGCTACGATACAACAGGGACGCAAACTCTAAATGGACTTTTTCGGTAGCTTGCAGGCGGGAAATGCCTTGTCACCCGACGAAAGGCTGATGTCCGATGCATGAATTTTCTTTTCCAGACGGAATTTTTTCTTAGCTTGAATAAAATATTATGCTGCACGTATTCATGATTTGAGAAAATATTTTGAACGATTTCTTTATAGCGGCAATGTATCATACCTTCCTTTGATTGATTCAGAGAGTTATTGATTCAGAGAGTTATGGTATCATGACACGTAAACTGTCTGGAACAAAATTGTTATAACCCCTGAAATGTTATGTCCGATATGCAAGAATCGCGTTTCCTGTCTCATACCGCTAGCATAGACACTGACGTCATCTTAAGCTTTGTTTGAAGTAAACAATGAAATATTTGTTTCTACGTAATGGGATTTTGGAATGAGTTTGGAACATTTATCATTATCAAAAGAAACATCAACATGAATTTATTAAGATGGAGATTGTTTACAGAAACAACAACAACAACAAAACCGTTGATTATTGGAGCCAATTGCATTAATTATACTAGTGCTTGAATATCGTTGAAAACTCATTAGAAATCATTACTCAAAACACAACGGATTTTTGTGTTCTGCGCCAATGTGACTAATATGTTATTTTTATTTATATAATTAACCGTATTCCAAATTAAAGGAAACAAATACGTTTTTTTTATTTGTTTAAAGTTTCATTTGAATTCAGTCTTGACGTAATGCGTACATATTTAGAATGTAAATACTCGTAAGAAAAAAATGAAAGATCATTTCTTTATATTGAATACAAATTGACTACATGTATATACGAGCACGCTTTGACTTGAATTTTTGCTTCAAATTGTGCTCTTAAATGAATTGAAGGTCGGAATTGCGAATTAAATCGTATTGATTGATATCATATTTTTTTTTTCTCTCTCTCTCTCTCTTTTTTTTTTTTTTTTTTTTGATCGTAGGAATCATAATACCGGATATCTAAATTCATTGCCCTCTAGCGGGTAAGCTATACGTGCACCTGTTTGCTAGTACCATCGTTATACAATAGATAAATATACTTGCATGACGAACTCCTTTTTATTTTTTTACATGTGATACATGAATAAAATGCACAAAAATCTTTAAATAATTTATTTATTGGATTTATAAATGTGCGCCACGGCACACAACGAACAATAAATCTGCATAAAAATACTATGGAAAAAATAGTGTGACGTAAGCTAGTGGACCGTTATCAATTAAGTGCAGCAATTCCTGCGCCCCTGGCATGAATGTGTCCTTGTTTAATATAATAGGTATTTGGAAAATAAAATTATGTTGTTCATTGAAATATGTTCGGTAGCAAGATCCATTTGATGTGGACAATAAATTAAACGGTTCCAAATTACAAGCTTCTTGACTTTCTCCTTTACTGTTCCGGCTTATGCTTAACGCAACATTAGGACTCTCAGTCCCTTGATTACTATTATTATCATTACATGTATACTGGTGTTGTTGTTGTTGTTGTTGATGATGATGATGATTGTGGTGGTGGTGATATTGATAATTTACCGTCTAGAAAACTTCTTTGCAAAAATATCTTATATTTCTCCATCCCAGATGACGTCAGCTGTGTGCGTTGCGAGGCAACCAACTACTGTGAGGGGGAGGGGATACAGAAGCCGTGTGGACGGTGCGATCCCTACGACCCGTTATCCACATGTGGACGGAACCCGGTGGAACATTCCTTTGGCCACGCCTCCGAGTGTACAACTTGCCCCGTCGGATGGGTGAGAATTTATTAAAAACACGCTTCAAACTGTCCTTTGGCCGCATATATGTTACAGTTAACCCCATAAAGACTGGTTTTGACACATTTGCAGACCCAGATCAGACATCTCATAAAAGAATTTGTCTCGTCAAAGTTTCCTCCATCGTCGGAAACCACAGAATATACTGTTATCACTACCGTATATACCGTGGGATTTTCGACTGAGAAAAAAATCGTTTTCATGATTCAGTATATTTATTTGCTACTTTCTGATCAATGAAACCATGTATAGTATTCTTCATTGAAGTTACACAAGCAAAATTTGTACAACCATATGTAACGCGCCGTTTCATTGGTCAAATAATCTGTGCTGTCTCCGCTACGGATCAAATAAATACCTAATTCATACTTTAAGTTAACGAACTTTTGCTAACCAAATAAAGCTTTGATTTTGTAAGTCATCTTTTGCTTTTGTCACCTCAGTATTTAAAGAGCATTAATATCACTACGCGTGGTATATATGGTCAGTAAATAGCTGATTAATATTCATAAAAACGATGTTTTGCTAGTTGAAAACCCCTCGGTATATACGGTAGTGATAACGGAATATATACCATGGGTTCCGACGATGTTCTGAGCGCCAAACACAAAGAAAATATACAAGTACCATTTTAAACGACTTTATGCATATCGTAGACGGAGATTGAAACAACGAGCGCCCGGCTACGGGGCGTATTCTCTACCCACTCGATCACTTGCGCACATGTTTATATTGTATTTGAAGATCCAAACAATCATTAACTGTAAATAGAAATAAAAGGATGACAAACACATCCTATTTATGTAACATCCGATTCGTCTATTCATTATTCACAAATCCGGATCGTGGCTGCCATTAAACAAGATTTACCAATCCTGGAACATGTTGATAGCGCTCCCCTAATGTGTGTTGTTTTCGTTCGGATTAAGCAATTATTTATTGATCATTTTTTACTTGCTGTTAAGAACATGCATTATCTTATATGGGGGTAATGCGCTTAAAACAAAACTTGTTGCATTCATACGGTAGGAATTTCTAAGAAATGATTCGTAAACCAAAATAAAATGTCAAAGGAATTAAAAAACCAGCAACAAAATATAAAAAATATAATAAGACAAAGAAGATATTTGGAAGTATTCATAATGATGATTATTAAGTCGCTTGATGACGTAAGTTTGTTGTGTGTGTGTTTTTTTTTTGTTGTTGTTGTAGTTGTTTTGTTGTTGTTGTTTTTTATCTTTGTTATTCATTTATTCATACGGGTATGGCTAAAAAATATTAATGTATACTTAGTTAATTATATACAACATACTGTTAACAAGACTGCTAAATTGGCTTAAGATTTTAAGTTTTACTTACGTTGAATATTGTCTAAGTTTAATCTTATTTATTTGACATCGACTGGGAAACTACTTAATACAACTAATTCCTCTCGACGTTTCCTTGGTTGGACCAGTACAGCGCCTGGGAAGGTCACGATAAACACTTGCTTACAACAGGGTTTTAACTCACAACCTTCGAATCCGCAGTCGGGTATGATACCATTGGACCATGTCGATCTGAATACAGTCAAACCTGTCTTTAGCGGTCATTCAAGGGAACAAAAGAAAGTGACCGCATTGCAGAGGTGGTCGCTAATCGCTAAATGAAGATTAGACATATTACACAATGCTAGTTTGGTAAGATCAAAACTGATCGGTAAATACAGATCGGCTGTTTTTTACAGGTGGCCACTAATACAGATTCAACTGTATTGTCGATTGACTTTGAGCCAGGTTTCATTTCTCTCCCTCCCAGATCTGTAAGGACGGGTACGCCACGCCCTGTCCCGAGGGGTACTACGTGGAATGTAACGCCACCTGGTGCCCGGACAACTGTACCCAGTGTGAACCCGGGTACGCGTGTCTGGACGGCCGGAGAAGCGAGTGTTCCCCGGGATACTTCTCTGACGGAACTTTCGGTGGGTGACTTTCAGAATTCACATAAGTACGGTCTCAAAATATCATACGCAAAACCCTATTGGAATTATTTTGGCATAGTTTGAGTATGAAAATCACACTTTGTACATAAGTACCTTTTTATTCAAGTGTCTTTCTTGAATACATACAGTTTTGGACAACTTTTTCCGAAGCTCTGCATGTTGTGAAGAATTTCAAATTGAGTTTTTCTCAACATACAGTTTTGAAAATATAGAATAATTCATTATCTACGAAAAATAAGAGACATGGTATACATTTTATCATGCTATTTAAGTATATTCTAACAGGGAATGATGGTCGACCTACTTAACCATTCAATGTACTCGTATTAATATAAAACTGTATCTATATATAAATTATATATTTTATTTTTCATCATAATTTGCTTAGTTCAGAAATAATCTCATTTTAGAGGTTTCGTGAAAAGTAGGTCATGCTGTAACATTCCAATTCCGTAAGTCCAATGCCAGCTGCATGGTATTTAGTCTTACAATTTTTTTTTTTTTTTTTTTGTTTTTGTACAGGTGAAATCAATTTGAATGTACATTTATAGTTTAAGAAAAATCTGTAATTCGTAGAAAATGGTTTCATGCATCAAAAGAATATGCAGATATCGGTTATTTACAAGATTGCTATATTATGGATTTGTTAATTATGGTGGGAAATGGTGATCAAACCTGTTGGCTTTCCATGGTCGGTATGTAGAAGAGTCTACTTTTTTCTTACTTGTTTGTCGCATTTATTCAAAGAAAACCATTCCAGCACCACTCATTTCGATTTCTGCGTCCACCTTGACACCTATGCTTATTTTCACCTAAATGAAATCTACTTTATTTTCGTTCATTGCGTAAATAGCAAACCTTCTATAATTCAGAGCACTGCAAGGCTTGTGACGCAGGTACGTATCAGAACATGTCAGGTTCGAGCACCTGCGTTTACTGCCCGGCCGGCTACTACAGTGGGACGGGCATGACGGAGTGCGCCCTCTGTCAACCGGAAGAATACTCACTAAACGACGGAACCGGATGTGTTGCCTGCGCAAGCGCAGCGGAGTGTCCGTGCTTGACTGGAGACAAGTGTTTCAACGGCACGGGATGTTACAACACCGGAAGTGGATCCTATGAGTGCAAACCGTGCCCTGATGGTTATGAAGGGAACGGCGTCACGTGCACTGATATTGATGAGGTATTGTGCTGGTATTCCAATGTCCATTAGAGAGACACACACATTTGTGTAATTTTTCTTTTTCTTTTTTATATAATACATATCATTTAAGTTTCCCATCATGTTTATAAAATAAGCGTAAAATTCAAAAGACTTTACCAGTGATCAAAAATATATGTATGCCAGTTAGGGTTATTTATAATGTGTGAAAAATAGTGTTTATCTTTTTTCCTCATCCTATCTAAATTTTTTAAGAATTTGCTTAAATACTACAAAAACATGAGTAGGTAATTTTCTTTGATGAATTTGAAGAAACATGAATTCACTGTCTTTCCCCCAGTGTTTTGTGAACAACCCCTGTTTCAACGCCCGCTGTATCAATACTGAACCCGGGTACCAATGCCTGGAGTGCCCGGATGGATACACGGGAACGTACGAGGACGCCTACTCGTGGGACATCCACAGGCGTGTGTTCGAGTGGACCAACGTTGCACGTGCAAATCTGACGTATCAAACGTGTGACGACATAGACGAGTGCGCCGTCAATAATGGCGGCTGTGACTCGCGTATGCCTTGTATCAACACCGTCGTAAGTCGATTTTTGCAGTTAACGTCCCACCGACAGTATTTCAGTCATTTGGAGACGATGTCTACTTGAGACAGATATAGTGCTGCCACACTGCAGTATCACGCCGTAGACATGTGGCATGATACCATACCCAGTCACATTATCCTGACACGGGGCCAACCAGTCCTGCAGCTACCCTTATATGATGATACATCGGCCATTTATATCGCATTTGTAGGCATTTAATTTGTTTTGCATAGGTTTACATGTTATCTTTTTATCTTCTAAGTTTGAAATTTGCTAGATTTACTGGTGTTTCACTGGTTAAAGTTACATCTAAATTAGGATTTTAGTCGGGCGTATGTACATGTCTAGAAACTTAGAGGGGAAAAACTTTATATCGATGTAGCCATTTCTTGAATACATTTTAAAAAAAAATAAACAAATTTTTTTTTATCATATGAAAATAGTATCTTGAACTTAGTATCTCATAATTACTAGATAATCTCGTTAATTAACACGAAATGATATCTCGTAATAACTATCTCGTATTTAATAGTTTTGTGCTTTCGTCAATGAAATATATTTCAGTCTTCTAAATGGCACAAATTCCACGTTAAATATATTTCAAAGCGTGTGGCCAAACTTGCCGATGTTTATATTAACAAAAGTAGTGCTGGAACTTCGTGCACGAGAATTCCACGCAGCTGTATTTCTGGCCCCGTGTTCTCGAAAGTAAAAATGGTACTAAAGTATGATTTTCATGGTCAGACTCAATCGACATTCATAAGTTTCAAAGGGATTTGAGTATGATACTCAAATTTGAGCCTGGGGTCGTACTCAAGTATTTTCGATAACATCGCTGGCCAGTGGATTGTTTCCCCTGTATTTTTGATGATTTTTATCAGATAAAATTGACTTAATCATGTGTTATTTGCTAATTATTGCCATATTCAATTTGTTGAATAAATTGTTTGTCTTCCTCCACCCCAGGGTAGCTACTACTGTGACTTTTGTGTGACGGGCTATATTGGCACCAACAAGACAGGCTGTTACCTTGACAACTTCTGTATATCGGGCTGGCACGACTGTAACGCAGGGGCCAACTGTGTCTACCTGGGGCCCGCCCAGTTCCGCTGTGAGGTAACATCACGTCACGTACGTCATGTAGAATTTTGCTTTTTAACGTCAAACCAAAGAACTTTTAAGGTGTTTAGTCAAACCTACCTTAAAGCATTTTCACATATAAAATCTTGAATTGGATTTAAATAAAACTAAAAATGTCAAACGTTATTACCCTAACTAACAAATGTCAATCGAATTTTGATTATTTTGTTTTGTAATAACAATTCAATTGTGTTAATATACAACGGTATGTATTTTGATCTAAGAATAATAACCGCAAGAAGACAAATGAGGCAATAAAAAGGACGAAGTCGTCTCTATAAATAAGACTAACATACTGTCATGTCGTTTGTAAGGGGGGCATTGAGGGTGTGTTTTTTTATATCGCGTGCACACCGCATTCTCACTAGTAGTTATCGCGAGCTACTGCATGCGAACGCGGATATTTTCGCGTGCACAAAGTAGATATCGGTTCGCACGAAATAGTTATCTCATGCGCAAGCGATATTAAAATATCTTTCATATGCCTTCATATCCCTTTTATGCCACGGCACATATGGGTTTAAATTGATTTTACAGTGTAAACCTGGTTACGCTGGTAACGGCGAGGTCTGTGGGCCGGACTCGGACAACGATGGACATCCGGATATCGGACAGTCCTGTACAGACTGGGGATGCTACAGGGTATCCCTCTCTCTCTTTCTTCTGTCTCTCTTTCTCTCTCTTGTCATCGAGGCATTAAACCCAATCAAACAAACTTTCATTCCTCCATCCCTGCCCCCCCTCTCTCTCTCTCTCTCTTGGATGATTTAATCTGCTGTTAAACCTGATAAGCTTCATATAGAGGGCTGTGAATCGGACTGTTATAGGCTCATGACCTTCCCAGGCGCAAAGTACTGGTCCAACCCTGGAAGCATAGAAAATGATTTAGATCTAAATTAGCTGTAGATTTATTTTCCCCTTAAATGAACGTAATAAGAAATCAGTTTAAACAAAGTTCTATTTAAAACGAGCGCCCAAGTTACGTTTCTCCTTTCTTAGTTTGAAAAATGATTTCCTCTTGCATTTTATTTTAATGAATCAGTTTTAATTTTCAAATTCAATAATCGCAGTTCTTGTTTCACAGCACTCAAGTTATCTAAAGTAGTTTTCATTTTTTAATATTGACAAATCAGTATCTTCAAATCGCCTATTTATTGTAAAATTTCTGGAAATATTAATAAAGTTTCACAACATTTATTTCAAATACTCGACTTTATTACACTCTCTCTCATTTGCATTCATGGTTACCCATATAATTTTGACATTGATTGAAATCAATTTGCAACTTCATAGAGATTAGGTAAAAAAGAAGATAACAAAAAATTATGACAAACCTATTTTTTGCTCATTAAATTCGCAAATTGACAAAATACAATAAAAATGAATTTAAATTAAAGAATGAACTTAAAATTAATATAAATTATTTTTTTTTCAAGAATTTGCTTTATATTTTATTACTTAGCAAACTGTACTGATGTCAGTTGGATGACAAATCTGTTTTGATGGATTGTATTGGTTAAGGTGGAAACGTGTTTTTTTTTTCTGTAAAAAGAGAATATATATAAATGAACCATTCACAGTCACGATTTCTTTCAAAATTTATGATATCTATTTCTACTTAACACGTGAAATGTCAATATAAATCATTGAAAATAAAAAACAACAACTGTTTTCGTTGTGTATACCTCTAGAAACGTCCATTAAGACAACTGCTAAAAAAATATATATATCTCGTTTCTAAGGACAACTGCCCGGCTGTTTCCAATAGCAACCAAGAGGACACGGACAACGATAACAAGGGAGATAACTGTGACGCTGATGATGATAACGATGGTCGCTATGACTACTTGGTGAGTTAAACTAAGTTTTCCTATATTATCTTTAACCTATATAACCAGTATAAAACATGATCAGCCAGCAAGTTGCTCTTTCACGGTGGTTGCTACTACAAAATACATTTGGCGCGTTTCACTAAACTGTAAACGAACAAATTTGATCCTTATTGCCGTTGTCCTAATTTCACAATAAAACATAACCCTGCCCCCCAACACTTCAGTGCATCATACAAACTCATCACTTTTTGTGAAGAAAAATCAACAACACAAAAATAATATCATTTTTCATCTAAGAACATAAAAAATTTGATTAAATATTATGTAAACACAGTTTTGTGAAGAAAGAATCACAGGAAATCTTTAATTTTGAATCTTTGAATGTATTCTTACGATATTTTTTTCATAGGAAATGTAATGAAACAAGCCCCAGTAGATTACACTTAAGTAGCTATCAGTGAATACAAAAAGTGACTTTCTTTCAGTTTGATCTTTTGTATATTGTGGTGTAAGCCAGCGGAACTGAGTAATGTATAATGATTATATTTTCTCGGCAGGATAACTGTCAGTTTGTGTCTAACTGGGATCAGACGGACACAGACGGAGACGGGGTGGGAGACGCGTGCGACAACTGTCCTAATGACGTCAACGCTGACCAACTGGACACGGACGGGGATGGTCAAGGGAACGTGTGTGACACAGATGACGACAATGATGGTAAGCCACACACCCTTGTACAATCCCCAACCCCTTTACTCAAGCCCCTCCCTCCCGAGTCCATAACTGGTCAACCATCGTCGGATACCCATGCCCGATCTATGATATCATCTGTCGGTCGTGGGATATTACGCCTGTATTTCGTTTTTTTAGAGTGTGTCAAATAACGCCATTTCATTGGCTCCATCTCAGTTTTACCAGGTAATGTAACCCACTAAGGCACATTTTCATTGGTCGATATTTTCGTCAACAACTGCTGTATCTTAAACGACGTTTTGCATGCCTATTTTTACCACGGCTTGATGTCATGAATTGAAACGGAAGAAACCAACCGGGGGTTTCCGAAGAAGTGTCCCATTATACAATCATTATTGTTTAAGTATTTCTAGTAAAATTATAGCTTAATTAAAAGAAAAATAAAACAATTGCAGAAATTGCTTAAACGATCAAAAGATAGTAAACATGAGTGAATATATGAGTAGTATATAACAATTAATATATATTATAAAGGAAACCTTGATAAGGTGTCCTTGTAAAAAAATTTCATTGAAGTTAAGGTCGAGTAATATTTGATAAATGTTTAATTTTCAAGTTAATATTTATATCGTTCGTAATGTAACCAAATAAAGATTAAAATTAATTAAACAATTAAAGATATATATTTTAAATATTAATGTAACAAAACTCAAGGTGTGGCGGACGGTTCGGACAACTGTCCCCTGGTGTCGAACAGCGGCCAGGAAAACGTTGGCGGGGACTCGGATAACGTTGGGGACGCCTGTGACAACTGTCCGGCCGTGGACAACGATGACCAGCTGGACAGTGACCAGAACGGGGTGGGGGATGCTTGTGACACCCCGGGGGCCATCAACAAGGACGAGTAAGTCATGCTGTAGATCATGTAACATCAGTAGTTATGGTCAAAGAAATGCATATCCTCCGAGCTCACGAAGAATCATTTAATATTCTAATTTTTCGGTTTTCGGCATAGCTGTCTAACTTTTGACTTATTTATGGATGATGAAGCAAGGTAAGGCCAAATGAATGTTTGAATGATTGTCATTGGGCAAAAATGCCAACGCTTTTTGGAAAATGTAACGCACAAGTGTTTGTTGAGATGGTAACTAGACGACATATATGCTTCGTATTTATATAATATTAAAATAATTTAATAATAACAGTTTTTTTTTTATTTAAATGTTGTTTTAACAAAATGCCACTCGTAGACTTTTTTCAGGACGAACGTTTTAAACACCCGCAGTATATTAGAGTCTATTTCACGTTCTCCGTATTTCTGAAAGACTGTTATAGTCAGCTTCAATACAATACTGTTTTCATACTTCGCCGACTGCTGATCTTGACTTCCTAGTAAGAAACGACAATAATTCGTATATCTTTAAGCAGTTATATACCTTTATATTTTATAGAATATTTCGAATATCTCCTGATTATCCATTTATTGTAATCCCCATTAACGCTGCATTTTTTTTTGAAAACATATTTTTGTTTCTTAAAATGCATATGCAATGCATAGCATTAATACATATTTCTAATTTAAAATATGCTAACAATGTTTTTATATACTTAAAATAATTATTCATGTTGTTATTGTTTAGGGACGGTGATGGTATACTGGATACATTGGATAACTGCCCGAGTTATCCGAATGGAGATCAGTCGGATATAGACGGGGACTCGACCGGTGAGTTAATTCTACTTCCGGGATACATAAATAACATCACTGCGCGTAAATCCGTCTATAAATCTAAATAATTTTCACAAAGTAATTACAAACCGTAAGCAACAAAATAAAAAAGGGTGAAAATGAAATTAAAATCAGTGCATGTGCACTAAATTCACGAAGGTTAATAATGAGTGGTATGCCCTGACCACGTGACTTGTGACATTTTGTCTTTATTTTGGAAAGGACAATATAGCTCAGAAAAACCACGTCAGCCCGAGCATTGACACAGTTAAAATCCACTTCGTTTATTCTGCCAGAAATAGGGAAAATAAATGTACTTTGCATATAAAATCCGGGAGATAAAGATTGTTTAAACTAGAAATGAAATTGAGAGACCCGCAGATTTGAATTATTGGTCTTCATTGTAAGTTTATAAGAGGACCGGTAATCATGGCAACGATGGCATTAAAAGCACGGACATGATTGCGTGCTGAAATTAATTTTGATATTTGTTGCGACATGGTAACAAAGTTTGTTAACTCCGGAAGGAATGTCCCATCGGTGTCGTGATACTGCATATAGATTAAAGACATCTCGGACATGGCTACATATGTGTACATTTTTATTACGGTTAATGCTTTTGAAATACTTCCTCTAGGTTTCTGAAACTGAATTTAATACGTTATAGATCCCAATACTGGGTTTTACACAGCGGAATGGAGAGCTTCGCTTCTTTGAATGCCTTTACTGAGCTAGTATGCACCACTTTTTCAGGGTGAAATTTCCTTTCCATTACATTATCAACAAAGAATGAATTTTCCTTATTGTTTAAAGTTTGAAACTAACTCCAGAAAAAGGTGTTATAATAAATCGTAAAAAAAAATAGGCAGACAGGACATTAGGCCTACATGAAGTAGAAAAATACCAACAGTTGCTGCCTTTGAACGGTCAGTAGGCCAAATGACCGACTGGGGTGCTTAAATCAGGTTTCAAGTGGCACCAACCTCGCACTTCCTGCAGGTATTTTCTGATACGAACAGTTTTAATAAAAAAATATCATCAAACGAAAGCCACCTGCATCGGAAGAAAGAATATACATGTATTTAATTCAGGAAATATAATTGTATAAAAAAATCCATAACAATGTATAGGTCTGCTATCTACGTCAATAAATAAGCGCAGACAACAACCACAAAATGAATAAGTAGATAAAGAAATACTCATAAATAAATTAATTAATTAATTAAATAAATAATCACGTAAACAAACACATTCAAAGAGTAACAACAATTGCATCAATAATTTTCAAATTATAATTTACTCAAGGTGACATGTGTGATTCCGACATTGACGGCGATGGCGTTATTAACGAGGTAGATAACTGCGTGTACTACAGTAACCCGGGCCAGTCGGATACCGACGGAGATGGCGTCGGCGATGACTGTGAAACAGACACCGACGGCGATGGTGCTATTGATAAAAACGACACGTGCCCGAATAACCCGACGATTACTGTGACGTCATTCATGGATTATTTTACGGTCGATCTGGACCCGACGCTGGCAACGACGTCACCTGAGTGGAGGATTAAGGACAACGGAGCGGAAGTGATGCAGACGGCGTCCACTGGAATGCCGACCATGCTTATTGGTACCCCTCATTTACGCTAAAAGCACACACACACAAATATTTTATATTTAAAATATTTATCCGTGGTTTTGAAATGCAACTCGATCCTATGTCAAAATAGAAAACAAATACGTTCAAATTTGTTTTTAATCACCTTTTTTAAGTTTTATATGCATTTTTTTTTATAGTTTGACTATACGAAGTGCACCTGTACAAATTATGTCCCTTTTTTGACTAACACAACTTTCAACTAATTGCGGCGGAATATAAGGTAACCATCCATCATTAAATGTGACCATGATCCGTCAAGTGATCGTGGGAATCTTATAGTAAATGCAAACCTTTATAGAGCCTTTAACTCCAAGTCAATGGATTCTTGCATCTGCACTGAAGTTTTTTAAAGCATTTGAAGGACCATGATTATAATTTGATGATGGACGGATTACCTTAAATATAGCCTGACACATGACCTTTGACCTAAATGTATTGTGTGACCCCAGGGCAGCAGGGTTACGGCGCCATCCAGTACTCTGGTACGTGGTTCACGACAGATAGCGCCGCCATTGGTTACTTCGGCTGCGTGTTCGGCTACAACAACAACCGGAAGTTCTATGTGGTCACGTGGATAGGGCAGCACTACAACTACAACTCCACATACAGGGCGGGAATAAAGGGCATACAACTCAAGGTCGGTCGTCTGCCTCATCTTTGAAAACTATTTTTTTTTTCAATGATAATAATATGCTGTTTGTAACGGACTATAGGAAACTAATTGCTAATAGTTCTTTTATGGTCTTTGAATCTTGGAACTCTTCTACATCAGGAATTTGAACTCATAAATTTATGACATGAAGTCCAACAACTATTGAATACTCATAATTTACAGTATCTGTATACTTAATAATGATATTTAACCCTTTATTTGTTTTAGACGCATTGGCAAATTGTATAGACCCAGATAAGACACCTCCTGCCAGGAACTGTCTTATCAGGGTTTCCTCTGTTTGCTCATACAACATTGTAGCTCAGATTCTACAGTCTGATCAGGGTCTCCTCTGTTTGCTCATACAACATTGTAGCTCAGATTCTACCAGTCTACACACAGCAAAGAAAATAAATATTCCATCGTTTCATATACCATTTAAATGTTATCATTTAATTAATATTCATTGAGTTATAAAGTACATGAATATTCATGAGGCAAAGGGTTAATTCTACTGCTCCGTCTCTTCATGATTTTCTGCAATTTTTTCTCAATTTCTTTTGTCTTGTCATAAAAACACAATTATATCCAAAAAAAAATCAACGGGTTTTAATGAATGATTCAAAAGACCATTTCACTGTTACCAAAAATCGACACATTTTCCCATAATTCCTCAGGTTGTTGACTCCACTAATGGCCCCGGCAGCACCCTGGCACAGGCCGTGTGGCACAGCTATGACACGAGCGGGGAAACCCGCCTCATCTGGCAGGACCCGGACCTTCAGGGCTGGGAGCCCGAGCTCTCCTACCAGTGGTTCATCCGACATCAGCCCTCTACCGGATATATCAGGTGCGCCAAAGTAGGTCACGTGGGTTGTGACGTCATACATAGTAGATATACTGTAAAATAAACTAGACTACAAAACATGTTTCTTAATAATAAAAGCTTAAACTTTCTTATTTTTACATTGATTGGGAAACAAGTTGTTTTTTCCTACAACTTATACTAACCCCCTCGACGGTTTCTTGGTTGGACCAGTACTTTGCGCCTGTCTCAGGAATGTCATGAAGAATCCTTGCCCCAAACGGTTTTCGAACCCAAGATCTCCGGATCCGCAGTCATGAATTTATAGTTCTACACATGTACTGTGAAATCATTAAATTTCGTTGGATTCTAATTTTCGCTGATTTCGTGGAAGATTGCTTCCACGAAAATTAATGCCCACGATAACCGCTAATTTCACAGACCTCACGTTTCACTCAACGCGAATCCGTGAATAAAGGTACCAACGAAAGCCTCTTATGAGTACATAATCAACGAAATTTAATGTCAACGAAAATTGATAATTTTCGTAACACTTGCCCTGGGCTAATCTTTAAGTTTCCATTCCACTGTTTCATTATATTTTCATTCATCGATATTTCCGATCATTTGAGAAAATAGGACACCGTGACAGATGGTGTAGAAAGCAACAATGACAATTCTGGAATAATGGGGAAATGATTCATGGATTTCGTCACTAATTTTTGAAAGTTTTCCCCAAAACCTTTAGATTGTGTGGTAAAAATTTCGATTATTAAATTGCGCATGTTTCTTTGTGTCAATTATTCAGATGCACATAGTATTTAAATGAGAATTACTTAGAAATTAAGAGATCATTGAGTGCACACTGTAAAATAGTTAAGTTTCGTTAATATTAAATTTCGCTGATTATGTTCCTAAGAGAATTTCGTGGGTACATACATGGATCTATGTTCTATAAAAGTTTTCATGAGGATTAATATTCGTGGATATAACCCACCATGAAATCGACGAAAATTAGTGTCCAACGAAAATTTCATAGCATTTGAAAATCTGCAAAGTAAATGGGATAATGCTCGCATTTATTTCATTATTGTTCGCAGAATTACTTTAAGAAAACAATAAATATAACGTCACGGTATTTTTCTTTTGTGCCATTTTTTTTAAGTATGAGCACATCTGTTTCAGTTTCTAAGTACATATTAAAACAAAAACAAAGGAATGGAATATTTCTACATAAGTTAGTTTCATAACCATTAAAAAAAGTAAATACATTGAACGCATCAAAAATACTCACGTCATTTCCAGGTTTGAAGCCCGCCATCCGTCTGCAAGACGTGTTGACTCCGCACTAACCCACTGTCTAATCAGATTTGGCAAAGTCTGAAGCCATTTTGTTGCTTTATAGTCGTTAATGCTGACAGATTTGGGATAATTTGATTTCAGCATACAGGTGTACAGAGCTTCAACACTCCTCGCCGATTCAGGGAGTCTTTACGATTTTGCAATATCTGGAGGGCGAGTGGGTGTCCTCCAGTTCGGCGAGTTTCCCGTCATCTGGGCCAATCTGAAGGTTGAATGTCTAGAACACGTCAATAGGGCTCTTCAGTTCAACGGAATTGATGATTACGTCACACTTGATGACGTCACGACTCTTAGAATTGATGAGAGGTAATTCAAAACATGTTAGGTATAGGTTAGTTCATAGTTGCCTTCAACTACACGATATAGTCACCAGGGCGGAGCGTGTAGTCACGAGGGTGAGGTCGTGTAGTTGAAGGCAACTATGAACTAACCCATTTAGCACATGGTATTTTCCGTTCACTAGCGACAGAACGTCACAAAAGTGTGAGTTATGTGGTGGCATAGTCCACACTTATTGATTTTTTTTTTTACAAAAGTGTGGACTAGGCGTTATAGTCCACGGTGATTATGAACAAATACTGGCACCTGATTGGACGAGAGGAAAATGCCATGAGCTAAATAATTTTGACTATATTCGACATCTCCGGGCCTTATTCAGTAAACTATAAGGCCATGCAAATACACTGAGGAAATCTCCGTTACCCGCCGATAATTTTGACTTCCCACCAACCAATGAAATTACCGGTTACTTGGACGCCTTATCTGCATAAACAGATGAAGCGGCCAATCAGATTGGGCGGTTTTATGACACACCTCTACAAAGGTTTTACAGTATATCTGCCCATGGTTTTCAATGGTAGTAAATAACCTTGATTTTCAATGATGTTTTTTTTTGCCCTATGTTTTCGTTCAATGAAAATTAACAAAAATGTAAAACATGTCATATACAAATAAACATGGAATTTTTGTGAGTATATCTAAATCTGAATCAAATGGGCATTTTTTCACTTCGGTTTCACTTTAACCTACTTTCAGTTTCACTTTTGAAATTTGGTTAAAAATGGACGCTGGCTACACCACCGGACCGTATCCGATCTTCTGCACGTCAAACGCCACTCTGTGCCTCTGGGTGGAGAACGGTTTGGTGTATGGTCAGTATGGTGACACCACCGTGACGTCATCAACCTCGTTGTCAGGGGCAACCTGGTATAGTGTCATATACAGACACAGTATGGAAGGTAGGGATGTCAGGGTTGACCATTGATATCATATCTTCTGTTTAATTACTTTTGGTGCATATGATGTTTTCTTTGTTTGTTTGTTTGTTTGTTTGTTTGTTGGGTTTAACGCCGCAGTATTTCAGTCATTTGGAGACTTATATAGATCTAATGTTTTATTTATTTTTTCAAATCTATAAAGCCTAAGGAAATATATTCATATAGATTCACATGTGAAACATTCTATATATACACATTTAATACACACGCATGCAGAATGCTGCCGGCTTAATATTTAAAAATTACTTTAATGAGAAAAATAAACTTAATTTACAGAAAAAATCATTGGAAATTGTGGTCAGCAAATAAGCGAAATACCCGTGTAATATCATGTGAACTAAAGTGGGGTAATATAATAATGTTTGTGTCACTGCGGTCTTCTTTTTAGTGTTTATAAAACAAAAATTGGTCATCATAAAACTGCAATAAGCAAAATATATGAAAATACAATCAATTATATTGTATTACTTTCATCTTGCGATTTGTTCCGATTTCTTCCGAAATGGCAACCGCGTCATATAATCAAAGTTTATGTAAAGTTGGAAACAACTTTTTTTCTAAATAAATTTCACCCTTTGACATACATATATAGCAAAATACGTCGTCTTTGTAAAAAATATGTAAAGTTTTATAAGTAAAATGTATCGGAATAAAAGACAAACTTAACGTCTTAATAATCTGTCAACTTAACGCTAGGGGAAACACGACAGTGCTTGTGTGTACATATTGCGTATCACGCCTTTCTGAAATAACAAGGCGAGTGAAAATGACAAGTCTGGCTTTCACCAGCTGTCTTCAATATTTTTCCTCAACATCTCTCATCTTACTAATATACCTCAATCTACTGCAGAGAGCTCCCTGGGGTTGCACTCGAGCGTATTTGGCCAGATTCATGATTGATCGGTACAGTAGCAGATAAATGACATGTTGTTGTATAAACCCATTTGTTTGTGGCCCGATATCGGAGGAAGTCTGCAGGTTTCATTCCTTCTATATCCGAGGAACGGGACCGGTGGCCGTGTGGTTAAAGCGTCCGTCCCGGAATCGGAAGGTCGTGGGTTCGATACGCGGCCCGAAATACTAATAATGCTTGGAGTTCAGCATATAAGGGAAGTTCCAGAACTGGTTGGCCCGGTGTCAGGATAATGTGACTGGGTGTGATATCATGCCACATGTCTACGGCGTGATACTGCAGTGTGGCAGCACTATATCTGTCTCAAGTAGACATCGTCTCCAAATGACTGAAATACTGTCGGTGGGACGTTAAACCCAACATACAAGCATTTGATATACGAAAATTCTATATTTCACATGTCATTACTGTATTGTACATGTAAACTGTAAAAAAGAGGTATTGAGGTGACTTGACAAATTCCTAAAATGATCAAACTCGATTCTGCTAAATATATATGAAATATTTAGTTTAAATATAATGGAAACATTTACAGTTTTACATCAAAGTATTTGATGAAAACCTTTTTTTTAAAAGTATCGATGGTTTAACGTCCACAGCATTCGAAGAGCATATATGCGCTTGGGCGACTGTGATCTGCCTTGAAATAAAATATGATCTTTCACGAGTGTTAATAAATTTCATATTCAGGTTTCATCTTATCTTAAAACCATAATTATTTTTTTCTGTTTTCAGACGAGACATTGTCCCTCTTCATAGACGGGACTTTGAGCAATTCTGCAGCCGGCGTGCCCGCCACTAACTGGGTAAGCCTCCTCTTTCTCATTTTAATTGATTAATCGGGCGATTGATTATATTTGTCGTTTTTCTTCAACTTCATTCATCTAACGTCGGTCAGAAATGATTGCTTAACCAATACTGGAGACAAAATACCTTTAAGAAACGTTCAGCTGTCTGAAATAAGGATTTTATAGCAAGTTTAATCAATGTACAAATGAACGTATTTTAGCGGCCACCTGTATTAAGCGGTCAACCTGCGTTTAGCAGTCAGTTTTGATTTTACTAAACTAATATTTCATAAGTTTTACTTTCAATTAGTGACCGCCTCTGTTAAGCGGTCATTTTCTTTTGATCCATTGATTGGTCGCCTATGACAGGTTTGACTGTATTTATATCTTCAATTTTTCTAATTTTGTTCTTTGATACTCGTTTTTAACATGTTTAATCATAAAAATCATTAAGTTCCATAATTCTAGGATGAAAAAAAATCATTATATACCTGATAAATCGGGAATTGTATTTATTTCAAAACTGAATCGATTTTTCTAATAAATTGACATCTTCTTGAGAAAGGAAGCCTGCATATTTACTTTCTTTTCCACGTGCGAAATATCTCCCTTCTGAATCACAATCTAAAAAGAACGATAATTTGTCTGAGAGAAAAAAAAAACCATAATGAAACAAAATGTCGTTCTTAGATTTCATTAAGCGTGTCTGTTCAATCCAAACTGCACTACTTTATTGAATGATTTTAAGCTTAAGACCTTAAAATGCGCCGGAAGTGGTTACTGGCTCGGTGAATTTAAAGCCCTCGTGCTAATACAGGTTTTACTGGGCGAATAGCCACTTTCAGTTGCCTTTTAATCAGTCTCCAACACAGGAGATCTCACACAGTGAGTTGAAAATGTTCTATTTCAGCTATGTCATTATTTCATTTTTATTATCTCAGTTGTAAATCTGTCGGTACTATTTTCTACTTATTACTAATACTATTAATCCATTTAAAATGTTGGACATATTATTGATATCTGACATTGTTTAATGAGGTGCCACAAATAAATATCAGATATTCATTTTCTTATCACAACTATCTAATATTGCGGACAAAATGTGTATTTAAAAAGACATTCTCGTGGATTCAACCGCGTGTGTGCAAATTAATTACATTCTTTCGTCACAAGTAAGCACAAAATAAAATAAAAATATAACAGAATTTAATTCATTGACTTCAAAAAAAAGGAAATAAAAGAAAGTATATTTGTTTTGAGTGTGTGTGGAATATATTAGCATTTTAGTTAAATTCATATGAATATGTATATATATTTTGTTTATTTTATTTCTTTATTTCATTTATTGATCTATTTATTTATTCGTTAATTATTTCATTTATCTATTTATTCCTCTTTTTCCAGGTAGTTGAAATTTCCTGTGGACGTCAATTATTTAACAGAGTGTTATTTATTGCTTCAATGTAATGCCTTATCAATTAGTCAAAACGACGTTACTTACAATCTGTATATTTCATGGATATATCTTAATTATTTTACTCAAAATATGGAAAAAATCATCTTTATTTTATAGACTGAGGTATCTGCTACCAATGATCTTACACTATATGTTGGACGCAGAAACAACACTTTTTTCAAAGGCACCATAGACGAGGTATGGTCAAGTTTTTGTCACGTCATTTGTATTTCTTCCCTAAATGACAAGCAACTGTGTATGTTGTATGTTTAGAGGCTTCGGCGTGAGTAAATGTAATTAAATCATATTTTGATTGATAGACAAACCATTACCTTTGTATCATTGCGAAATGAAGTCGCAGACAATGGCATGCTACCACACCCAGTCACATTATCTTGATACCGGATCAACCAGCGCACAGCTACCCTTCAATACTGAGTTCCAAACAACTGGCGACACCGGACACTGTTGCTGAAACACAGCGCCAGCGTTGTTGATTTTCGCTCATCACTGTGGTAGACTTTCACTGTCTCGAAATATATCTAATTGAATCAATAAACCATAGTCATTTATTGTAAACTTGTGAAAGTTTGAATGACTTGGCTAACAAATGAGAATGTTTATAATTGCTCAGTGTGTCACGATTGAAATTAATTTTTCCAGTTTGACAGAATAGTTCTATCTTTTATCATTCATCAGTGGATAGGTCGCGAAAATATGCTCATGAGGTCACGTGACACACATAGCCTAGGGTTCTTTTAAGTTTTATTTCATATTTACATTTTTATATAACACTTGTTTGTGAACAAGCTTTTAATTTATCTAATAAACATCACTTTTGTAGTATTTTTTGAAATTCAGTATGTAATGGGTTACTTAATTCTTTACTTCATATGGGCTCATTCGTCGCATTGTTGCATGGCAAACAGAGCTGACCAGAAAAGGTTGCACCTTTATTGCTGAGCAGTCTGATCAGGGTCTCCTCTGTTTTCTCATACAAAATTGTAGTTCAGATTCTACACAGTTAGCATGGCAAAGAAAAAACAACAACAACTTTGTTTCATGTCACCATTTTCATAAAAAATAACATTTTTGCGTGCAAGCAAAATAATGGTCAAAATTGAAATTGCCAGTCGAATTTTTATTGTTAATTTAAGCAAAATGTTAGCATGAAGATAAAAAATAAGGTATAACCGATAACAATAATCCATTCCTCGTAGGCTGCGGCAGGTCTAATACGTAATATAAAATTACCTGAAAATAAAATTGATCTGAATTGAAGCTTTGAGTCTGCCATATTGTCAGTACGCGTTACCACAAAAGTCACGTGATTCCCTGCCAGTAAATTAATATTCATCAAGTCACACATTTTGACATGAAAAGGGTTAATCTATAATTTAAAATTCATTCCGGTCTGACGAACTGACTTAATTGATTCTTGGATGAATGTTTGTCTTTGAGTCAGACGCGACGAAAAAGCACCATGTTTATGAAAAGAATGTTGAAAAAAATGCCTGATTTCTCATAATTAGAAATCTTATACAAACATCATTTCAGTACTGTAGAATCAGTCATTTTCGCTGGACACTAATTTTCGCTGATTTCGTGAGGGGTTTTATCAACGAATATTAAACCCCACGAAAACCACTCATTTGACATATCTCATTTTTTTGCACAACATAAATCCACGAATAAATGTCCCACGAAAGTCCCTTAAATGCCTAATCAACGAAATTTAATGTAACGAAAGTTATTGATTTCACAGTACTCTGTATCTGGTATATTATCAATTTGCCATATGCCTGTAATGAAATTATTTGTACAAACGCACCAAATTACCGACCAATTTTCTCATTTATTCTTACGTTGGGGGATTCGTGACTTCACATTTGCAAGAATGAGATCCGTTTAATGTATATTCTGCGGTTCTTGTCCAATATCCTTGTTTCTGTATATTCATTTCCGGTAATTTCTAGTTAAGGCTGTTCAGTGTGGCTGTCCCAGATTCTGAAATAACCGAACACATCAGCCTCGTTTCCGTCCAGAGACCCGTATGGAAGGAGTACGGAATATTACACTTCCGGTTTGAAGAGTCGGCAGGGGCAGCCAATCTCACCAACAACGGTTTGTTATCAGCCACGTCTGACCTGACGGGAGGAACATTTGTAGAGGTTTGCTGAGACATTCCATAGTATTATTATTTTCACATCGTCGGAAACCCTCGGATGATTTATTTCGTTTCAATTCATGTATTCGGAATAAATTGCTTCAGTTCTTGTGATCTGTTTATATGTAATTATGTATATTAACTTGATATTTTATTACAATCCGTATATTAAACTTTCGTGTTTTTTTTTTGTTTTTTTTTTTGTTTTTTTTTTCCCCCATAAACATGTACTTTGGACGTCTGGTTCCGTGTTCTCGAAACATACTTAAGTATGAACATGGGCTAAAACTCAATATCATACTCAAATCTCTTAATTGAAACTTATGTACACACCTTAAGCCTGAGTAGGACAATAGTACTCATGCACTTTATTTTCGAGATTTCGAGGCCTTGACAATAAGATTTTTTTTCTTCATTTTAAAAAGCCGCGAATATATGTACACGTGAAATGGTCTGTGATGCAAAATTTTCTATACTTTCTTTTCATCGATCAATAATGATTTTATAATAGATAATAATTTTGGTTTATATTTAAAAAAGAAGCAAATCTACAACTTGACTTGGAAAAAAGTATCCTTGGCTGTTTATTTCAAAATGTATTCGATAATTACACTAGTATGTATGTAAAAATGGTTTCAGAGCTACCAGCAGTTCGACAGGTTCCAGATCGCTTATCCTGATAATAGATAGTCTCAAGCCCTGTGGATGCATCCGTTAGAATGGCAACAAAACATGATCTCCCAGATGTTTGTCTCCGGGATGTTTTGGCAAAGAGAACAATATGCGACAGTGTTTATAAAGTGTATTAATTAGTCTAATTGGGAGAATTTTCGTGACGAAATTGAGAGAATATGAATGATGAGGTTGGGAGAATATGAATGTTGAGGTTGGGAGAATATAAATGTTGAGGTTGGGAGAATATAAATGTTGAGGTTGGGAGAATATGAATGATGTGATTGGGAGAAGATAAATGGTGAGGTTAGGAGAATATGAATGATAGCGTTGGAAGAATATGAATGAGAGGTTAGGAGAATATACATGACGAGTTTGAGAGAATATAAATGATATGGTTGGGAGAATATAAATAACTGGAAGGTGCGTTTTCATTTATATTTCTCAAGGCCGCGTCTGATTACATTTATATCAAAATACAATTAGATATTAACCTGTTTATCTTCTCCCCCCAACAGAAATGTCTAAGATTATTAAGTATTGTGCAACGATATGTAAATAATTGTAGTTACAAACACTGGATTGTCTACTTGAATCGCGTAATAGTCATCACATATAATTTGGAGTACTTGGGGCTACGCACTGGAATGTGGCAATGCATTTTCTCCTCGATAAAAAAAGACAAGCAACTGATTGCAAACATCAGTAGTATTATACGTTAAAACACATTAGTCAATGTTAAAGCAGCTCGTACACAGATGGTCATTTTTACCAAAAATTTAATATACGATCGGAATAATACATATATTTACTCGTAGAATGATAAAACCTATATTTAGAATTTCTTTTTCCGTGTGCCGTCACATGACTGATCACATTCACTCTTCGCGCATTCGCTCACTTCACGTGCTAGAAATTCTAACAACACTTACAAATTCGCTACCCGGGACTGCTGTATATGCCATGTCACTGAAAATGTCAATACATGTGGTACATCGAGGGATACCGTATCTATATTCAACCGGAAGTCCCTGAAGAGCGTTTACGGAAAACAACGTTTTCCCATGTAATTTTACCTACACTTGCCGAGTTATTTTGTCAAAACAAAGACTTCATCAACTTTAGCGAGTTACGGAATTTCACAAACATTACTGGGGGAGATTTTTTTCATTTCTACTGATCAGCTGTGAATGAGTTACTTTAATATAACAAATAATCTCATTAATATGTGTAATTTAACATGGGTAGTAGTTTCTAAACTCTAATAAAACATTCCTTCTATATTCTCATTCAAAAATAGGGTAGGTAGATTAGATATCTTCATAAATTTTGTTTTTGTTTTGGTCAAAATGCGTGTATTTTTAAGCACAATACTCGTCATAGTAGTCTGTTAACATTTTCATGACGAGTCAAAGTATTTTATCCAAAAATAATAATTGAGCTGAGTCAGCATTTCCAAAGTGGTGCAAAAATCGGGTTAGCGGAAGCATGTTTTTACGCCCAAGTCATGTGAACATATGTCATACGTACTAATTATTTATAAATCTGCATTTAATTTGTAAATTATTATCATAGAAAGCAGTGATATTTGATTATAAACTTATTTTGCCGATGACAGATGTTGGAGTGAAACTTTATTGTAATTATGAGTATTTTCATAAATGTTAAACAAAGCAACGTTTGATACAACGGGTTGACGTGAATGTAAATTATATTTTATTAGAATGTATTTAATATCTGTAGATCTAAACGAGAAATTATTTGAAAAAAGTCTTTATAATTATTATCATTCATTAGTTATTAATATTTGTTTCACCTCTCACAATTTCCTTGTTTCATTGGTCGAATCGCTGTCACGTGACCCAGTAGAACTTAATATTATATCTTTAAAATGAAGAACATTACAAATACAGGACTGGGAAATGTGGTCAATAAAACAACTCAATAACTGGGTTTGTTGCTGGTCCTACATGGAAAAAAAAGGGATCATGAATGTTTATAGGGGGACTCTCCTAGCACTTCTCCCATAATGAACATAACTGACCTCCTATATTTTTCTCATTTTTCTGTTTTGGTCAGAACCAAATCCATTAATTATTAACATATCATACGTGATGGAAAAGAAATTATAAAAAAAACAGTGTATTGATTTGAAATCAAGTTAACTTAAAATCATGGTCCATCAAATGCTTAAAAGGATTTCAGTGCCGATTCAAATTCAAGTTATTCAAATTATTATTTAAGACTCGACGAAATTTGATGTCAGCGAAAATTAGTGAACTAACAGCGGTCCTCATAAATTAATATTGTGCCAAATTCTGTAAGAGATGATCATTTTTTAAGTCTCTTATGGCGTTGCCGGTGCCTCTAATTACACCTGATCATTATTTTAACAGCTCAGATTATCAGTTTGCATTATTTTTTTCACGGTCTCATTTTTCTCCATTATATCCGAAATATTAATTAATTTACAAGCAATCCTGCTAAGCCAAGGAACTAACTCTGAATAATGTATTCCCTATTTAAAATAACACACACTTCATCAGTTTCGGCATCCCTTCTCTTAAATCAAAATTAAGAAAACCCGAAAAAAAAATTAGCATTTTTCTTAACCATAGAAATAAAAACTTTTTCTCTCAAATTTCATTCTAATATAAGATGATCTATAATACCTTGTTGAATATCTATTGTTTACTTTTGGCGAATCGTGATTTTTTTTTTTGCAAAAGACTATATTATGCCATGTTTATTTTTTTCTTATAATGGGGCCATTTTACAAAATGTGTCTTTTTTGTGTAGAGCAATTTATTTATTCACCTGTCTGTTTTGTATTATGTTTATTTCTATTTTTTATAAATGAGTCTAATATATTAAAATTTTGCAGGCCAAAATTATCTTTTTATGTTTTACTAATAAACTATCAAATAGATATATATTCGTATTTCTTTTTTACCGATGCTGGAAGCCAGTATTGGTAATTGGTCTGTTGGATTTATCGTCCCATCGACAGTATTTCAGTCATTTGGAGACTATGTCTACTTGAGACAGATATAGTGCTGTCACACTGCAGTATCACACCGTAGACGTGGCATGATACCACACCCAGTCACATTATCCTGACACTGGGCCAACCAGTCCTGGAACTACCCTTTCACGCTGAGCGCCAAAAGCAAGAGAGCTATACCAGTACCATTTATACGACTTGGGTACATTACGGCCAGGAATCGAACCCACGTCCTTCTTTTCCAAGGCGGAATTTCCAACTACATGGTCACAGGGACCGTTGTTTTATCCAGTCATTTGCCAATTTGAATGAAAAAGACAAGCTGATCGTATAAAGCAAGGGTGGATTGGTTGAAAAACAGGTTAATGCCGAGAAAACCTTTAAAATAGCGAGTTACCTTTGTTTCAAATTTAATATAACACCATTACTTCGTCTGGTTTTCGCAAATATTGGCGACAGCAATCTGTGCATACTTGAATGTTTCTAGACGTAAACAAACCTTTTTAGTTCTGACATTTGAAGCGCGAATACTTGTTACACTGCAAATCGTGCTTGTACGGATGGATGGTGGTCCATTATAATGAGACAAACACATTTCTAACATTATATTAATATCCTTCCGCAGAGCGAAAGTAGATCGTTACAGGAAAATTACTTATATAGCATCAAATGCGTTAGTTAGCCACGTGATGATGTGACAAATAAAATAAATCCGTTGCAGAGTCGGTTCTGAACAAACAAGTAAATAAATTGATGCTAAAGCAGCAAAATATAACGGCGTAAAGGGAAAGGTGTTGTGTACTTAAATAATGTGTGAGTGCAATAGACGTAAGGTCGTTCTGTTGTTGTTGTTGTTTTACCGGACAGAAATGGCATCATGCTTACTTTTGGTTCGGTCCGCAGGCACGTACTGTAACAATAAAGCAGTGTGGTTTATAAAATAAAATAGAGAAGAAAAGTGTAAAACTGTACCTCTTTCAAAGATGGCTCTTGCATATTGTGCTATTTATAGATTTGATAGAACCATTTAACACCTAGGTCAATTTTAAATTACAGGGTCTTTCTTCGAGTATAAAATACATGTCTTTGTTATAAAATAATTGTTTAGTTCTGTTTTCACAGTATTTTTCACGGCCCATTACAGAATCAAAACTACAAGCTGACCAATAAATTTGTTGGTTCGAAACAATATTGGGCGAAAAGATTTGATTTGAATATTGGTTCCACTGTTAAGCATTCCACTTCTGTGACAATGCGGGAAGCAATAGGTCACGTGCTACTCCACTGAAAACATTTTAAACCATATTTAAATACACGGCGCTGATGCTCCGTCAAATAACCAGTCAGGGATATAGAGAAAACATTTCCTAAGAATACTTAGATTCTGAAAAAGTTTTGTGAAAATATAATCATTTTCAAACCGTAGAAGATATCTATATTTATCATATGACATTATGCTCCAACAGCTGTTTCCGGTTTCGTAATACCATCACATATTTTCTTATATTTAACATGTTACATATAACTTTTAGGCCGAATTACATCACTCCGCGTCACGAGCGTGTATTCTATATATTTGCATAGTGTGTTGAACTCAAACAGCTGGATTAAACCTCTTTGATGCAACTTACATTGATAAAAAAGATGCTTTTATCATATGATGTTGAAAATGAATGAGAAATACACATGTTAAATCGTTATTTTCAGTTATTATTTGGAACTATTTTCTTGGTGATAGATTACAAAAAGTAATTCGTTTACAGTCCGTTCATTCGTGCTTTTGTTTGCTGTTTTAATCGCGATTTACTGTCAGTATAGGTCATATGATAAAAAAAAATCTGACATGAATTGTCATTTCATATAAAATTTACGTGAACGAGTCAGAGATTCGCTTAATCAGATGAAATGAAAGTGTGCACCTAGCCATCGTTATTTCTTTCCTAATTATATCATGTTTTGTTATAACGTTTGAGTATTGGATTGCCCGTACTAAAAATAATTTTCATTCATTTTCTCAAAAAAAAACAAAAACCGATCTATCAAATGATTGCTGACCCGGTAATATATGCAGTTTGAACATATTTATTTTTGTCGATTGGATAAGGAATAAGTAAGTTCGTTCTTATGCTTAAACCTTCCTGGGTTGATCAGTACTTTGCACCTGGTGTCTGGAAAAAACAAAAAAAAAAAAAAAAAAAACAGGGTTCGATCAAATGAAAAAACGAGCGATCACTTTCTTTTGCATTTAATCTTTTTAGCATATATACATGTAAATAAAAATTAAAAAAGAATATCAACAAAGTGGAACTGTTTATATTGTTAGCCACTGAAAGTATAATCGTTTTATTACGTTTGCAATTTCACTTAAAATGTCGTAAGATATTTTTTATATCTGTCACGTAAGACCCTCTCGTGGAATATTTTTTTTATTATTTTGATTTCGTCACTTTAAGATCAAATATGTAGGGAGACCCCGTTAAAATTACAATTTACTTTATGAAATTAGAAGACTATCTACTCTTCAATCTTACATATTAATACCAGTTTTTTTTAGTGTAGCAAATACTTAAGTGATGTAACATCAAAGTTTAGTGCAATATAAATGCAACATCTTAATATTCTTTTGTCAGTGTCAGTGATTTTAAGCGATAAGTGATTAGTGATGGTATTGTGTTAACATTTAATGTTTACCATTATTCATTGATGAAATGTGCACAAACAAAGATGATACTTTACTTTGCATAAATGTATCTTATAAGAAAGCAGTTTGGATTCTTGTTTTCGTCATTTTTATGTCGTGTAATTTGTTAAGGTAATCCATCCATTATTAAATTGTAATCATGGTCCATCAAGTGATCATCGGAATTTTATAGTAAATGCAAGCCTTTATAGACTTTGAGCAAAGACGCCTAAAATTCCAAGTAAGTGGATGCTTGCATCTGAAATGAAGTCTTTTTAAGCGTTTGAAGAACCATGATTATACTTTAGTGATGCATGAATTTCCTTAAATAATGCGACCTTAGCCATGGCATCAGAAAGGATGCATCTTCTTTTATCACCAGTCTGTTTACACAGGCACGGTAGGATTGGGGAACAGGAGGTAAGGGAAATTAAAGAAAACAAACCTCAATAATGTTGTTTTTTATATTTATTTTATATTCAGATGGGATAATTCTTGTTTGAGAGAGGAAATTTAAATCACTATTTTCAATATGACTTGGCAAATAAACCGTCAACGCTGGAATCACAAAGCAAACTGTTTTAGATATAGATTTAGTACAGCTGTTGAAATTTGTACTGCTATGTCTCTAAAACAAATACGTCAGTTTCAAATCTGTGTAGTCTTTTATTACAAATGTTCTAGGATATTCGGCAAATAAAGTCATATATAATAAAAATATTTTCTTGAAACAGAGTTTGTGAGTAATATTCGTATGTCAAACTATTAATAAAGATTTTAAGAGTATAAATCAAACTATTTGCTGTAGACAAGCTATTGCTCAGGGGATGTGGTTTGAATTAAATCCTTTCATTTGATAAGGAACTGTTTCGTGTCGAAGCGTGGATTCCTCACAAAGAAGTGTATTTCTTATTTTGCAATTTGACATCTTAAAGATACACTTACAATCCTAATATGTATTTTATACTCGGTTATCGCTAAAGACATATAAATTACACCCAGACTGGTTCTTTCAGACATTATACTTGTTATTTTATGAATATACTTTGCACTTGTAAAGGAGAGTTATACTGCAATTATGTTGAATGCGTACCGTCCATAATCTACACACAAAGTTTTAGTTTTTAAGAGCTATAAACAATTTAGCAGCAACTTGTGGTTGATTTTCCGTCTAATAGATCATTTCACCAGGGGATCGGCAATACCCGGTATAATTCGCTGATTTAAATTTACCAGTCTGTGACTTGGGGGAAAAATCTTAAGTGTGTGTTTATTTCCCATTGAACAATGTATGAATTTTACACCAGCTTGTAGATTATGTTTTCGGGAAGTACTCGTTGATTTACGTAGGTTTGCGTCTCATTTCGGAGTGAAATGGTGTATATGAGAGTAAAAGCAAGTTGTTAGACCATATTCGTAACACATTTTTACGAATGTGGTCACATGTGATTGTATATCACATAAAAATTGGCACATTCGTTTGTCAAAAAACAGGTGTTATAAATGTGATTTGTTGCACATGTGGTTTCTAACGAAGCATTCATAAAACGTTTTATGTACATTTTTTTCGGAAATTTTTTTGAAAAGAAAACCATTCTGTGTAACTCATAATCTATTTTTGTAAAACACTGTCAAATATGCATGAAAAAAACAAAAATAAAACAACAGTATAACATCTCCTTTGTGCCAAGACATAAAATGTAAACAAAAATACATCTAAAAGCTATATAAATTATAAATATTTTTTTCAACTGACAAATTTCCAATGATAAAAAGAATTTTTGATAATTTAAAAAAAAATATATACCATAACACATTTTTTAAACCATGGCGACTTTTTTTTATTGAATGCATCCGCCAAGTTTGCATAAAACACAAACATGCGACTTTCTGAATCTTCAAAACATTGCAAATATTCTTTTGATAATGTCTTTTACACATGGACCTTAAAATTTTGGCTGTTTTTAACATCCAGCTTAAAATAGATGAGAATTCAAAAAGAAAATATAAAAGAATAAAATCAGTGGTATTCGCTGAAACGTCCATAATACTACAAAATAATGCCATACCATACATAATTAGTATATCAACTTTACTTTTGTTTCAACCTTTAAAAATGTGTACCGTCTGTTGTCAATAATTCCAAATGTATGTAACCATATATAGAACAAAACGGATTGAGAAGTAAGTGAAGAACCCGAATTGAAGAGAAAATATAACAAACACGATAAACTGGTGCCGAAAAGCTTTCAACCAAACTTTAAGAACAACAAATCGCATTATTTATCGTCTGCTCCCCGCGTAATGATACATTGCTAGGTAATCACCTAGGAACTACAAATTTGCGGTTGCTGGAATGGCGTCAACAGGGTACCAGCTGGCAGGAATAAACAAGCTGTGTTTCCAATTATACTGGTGACAGTTTGCAAATGCTTTTTCATGGATACTGTACCAAGAGACAAAATAATCAATTAAGAAAACTCCAAACGACGTCATAATCATGCATAACCCATGACCAGACGACATCTAATTCACTGCTGTGGTATGTTTTCCCCAAGGCCATAAATGTACAAATCGACAGCTTTAATGTCCAAAAGTAGTTCGGTTGAATACAATTTCTTTCTTGTTTTTTTTTTTTTCTTTAGTTTTGGTGATGAAAAGGCGACGGTCAACTACTGTCGAGTAAATCTCATAGAATAGCATTTTGAGAAATACAATAGAGAAGAAAAAAGCTTTTTCAAGCATGCGTCGATATTATAGACATGGATGTTTTTAGACAAAAATAACAAATTATTTTCTCGTAATATATCTCTTCTCTACCTTATTCTTATATATTGACACCCACTATCTTTTTTTCCACACACGCACGTACTAACAAACACGCGCTCACTCAAACATCCAAAAACACATAGGCACCATTGTCACAAAATTTAAAACAAAAAGTTCACCGGACAATTTAAGTACCAAGTCGTGGAGATGAATTTAAAGCAAATAGAAGTAACCAAGTTCATATTTATTTTAGATAACAAAGATAGAATTATGTAGCATGCTGTATTCACATGTCGTCTGTCACGTGGTGTCACTTTCCCGCCGCCTCCCCATAGTAGCCTCGTTTTCGTTTTCCGGGTCCGAAAGCCCCGAAAAGATCATTTTGAGCTGAAATTAGAAATAATCATTTATAAAAGATATACTCAAGTACTATGTGTATCCATGGACATTGATCTAGATAGCGTGTACGATAGCAAAGCATACATTTTTTAAGATTCATTGTGTACTTGGGGACTTTTTGAAAAAAAAATATAATAAAAAGTCTCTTTAAAAAACAGATATAGATATTCAAAATTTTCCAAGGTAAGACGTTTTAAAAGTCATTGAATATATATTGAATACTCTCCTTTGAGGAAAGTTGCAAGAGTTGATTTAAACCAACCAAATCAAGGACTGTTTGTTTATAATCTACTGAACAATTTGTGGAATTTTACACCAACATGAAGATTGGTGCTCGTTGATTTACGTAGGTTAGCGTCTCATTTCAAAGGGAAACGGTCTATTATGGAGAGGAATTTTGAAAACCTTGGATTAATGGCTTTGAATTTTGCTACTGGCCGCGTAGGAAAGTTTGACAGACATTAATGATGGCCGAAAATGTGCAGTGGTCATTGTTACGTACCAATGAGAGCGTTTGGCGATGCTGGAGGCCGCACTGATTCTTGACCCGTACCCAGCGTCCGTCATATGGTGGTGACCCCGCCTCACACGGGAACTATGAAGTCATAGCAACGGAATGCATATTACATGTATATACAAACAGAAAAGTACATGTATCGGTGTTCGACAATACTGTATAATATTCATTTTCGTTAACATTAAATTTCGCTGATCAATGTACTCAGTGGATTTTCGTGGGTACATATATTCGTGTAAACATGTTATGAATAAAACGTTCACTTGGTTAAAAAAAAACACAGCTTTCATGGGATATAATATTCGTGGATGATATCAGCAAAAATTAGTGTCCATCGAAAATTATCTCACAGTAAATATTAAGAGACTGAATCTGATGGGAAGAAAACAGAAGATGAGGATGTTGTTATTGTTGGAGAAAATGAAATGGACATGGTGCTAATCATGACGGAGGATAAGAGAGAGAGAGAGAATAAAATGAATAAAGATTTATTTATAAATATAAGAAAATAATTTAAAAAAAAAAGAAATCTAGAGTTACAGTTACATCAACCGTACGTTATTTATTCATTCAATTTAAGACAATATGCCCACCGAACCGGGGGGTGTCATTCAAATTGCGCCAGTTTCACTAAGTCAGGGGCCATAACTCGAAATGAATCTTCCCAATGTTTACAGTTTTATGGTTCATGTGTGGTGATGCAATTTCAGGTGTGGTGATGCAATACTTTGCAGGTACATCAGTGCCCAGTCGGCTCTAGTCGCTGATATACTATCACCTATCCCCTCACCGCCTTGGGTTCAAATCCCGGCAGTGTCAATCGGTTTTTTCATGTAAGGAAACCTTCCTGCTGACTTCAGGGTCTCTGTCCTCCAAATGAACGTCCCTATATGATAGAAATACTGTCATGGCGACGATAAACTCATACAAATAAAATTGGCTTTTGTGACGGAAAAAAGATAAGGTATACCATTTTTTAAAGTGTGGGCATCAGCAACAAACAATGGATACGGAGAGTTATGCTTACTTCATGTTGGTGTAAAGTATCTTGGCCAGTGGTTCCCGGTAGAACTGTTGTGCCGCCACGGTATGGAGGGGGTTCGGCAGTCTGGAAAATACAGGGAACCAGCGTTAAAATTTTTCGGAAGAAGCTTTGGCTGCACAAGTTATTTTTATTGAAAACAATATTAAATTAACACAAGTGTATGGAATAGCAATCTTATTATAAACCTACAAGTTTACTGTTTATTATATGTTATTTTAAGGCCTTTAGATTACTATGAAATCATTAATTTTCGTGGGAGACTAATTTTCGTCGATTTCGTGGAGGGTTTTATCCATGAATATAAATCCCCACGAAAACTTGTCTCTTATATAGACCTCACGTTTTCTAGGACATAGATTCACGAAAAAATGTACCCACGAATTCCCTTAGGTACATAATCAACGAAATTTAATGTCAACGAAAATAAATGAGTTTCCATATTTTTTTTTTTTTTTATTTTACTCTATGTTTTTTTGCATATTTGGTTGGGTTTAACGTCCCGCCGATAGTATTCCAGTCATTCGGAGAATATATGTCTCTTGTCTTTTGAAATTGCGTTTAAGGAGCCTTCATTATAGGGATATGGCCTCATTTCTTTTTTTAATTTTGGCGGCCATGTTAAAAATCGGAGTTGCTATGAATAAGATCTCTTTTCCCAAAACAGTATCATTCTAAGAGTATCCCTTCTACCTTTTTTGTGCCTTCCTCTTTAAATACAAGCTAGCTTATCACAAGAATGTGGCTTTCTTTGTAGCAGAAACTAGCCAAATGCAAACGACATCTTTAAATCAGCATGACTTACATACACGATACCATCTTGTAGGACAACATGAAGGACTGGTGAACATGAATAACTTCATATTCCCTGGTCAATATGGCGTAAATTGACATATTTATGACAGCTCCGTGTGATTTTATATCGTTATATGTCTACATTAAAATGTGCATATAAAGCGCAGGTATCTCTATTTTGTCAATCTCTCAAATCCGCGTCATGTCAAGGCATATACCGGCTAAATTTTATTGCTTCGATGCGGGCCCTCTACAAGACTTTATCATTTATCCAGTTCAGTTTAGTGATAAATGTAGAATATAAGTGTTGCTTTAAATTACGTA
>CM037785.1:48937022-48983956 GCA_021229015.1 Solen grandis | reverse complement strand
TTACGGAGAAGCATGAGATGGATTTTGCAATAGTCCTTGAGGCAACTTCGGCCACAGAGATTAGTGAAGCCACGAACGAGCCACTTGCAGTTGTCTGTCCCCTTCATGCCGGTGGGTATATCAACTGCACACAAACGTTCAATTGGGTATACCTATGGCAGAAAATGCGTGTCTTGCCTCACAGGACTTGATAGATATTGCGCCGCTGGAATGTCTCTAAACCCAGGTCTCTACCTCAGACTAATAGCAGAGGTCTCTACCTGCCCACTTTTTTGCCCCCCTTGAGCCCGGGCCGGCGAGGGTTGTGGGCCGTCCCTAAGCCCGGGCCGGTGAATTCCTCCTGAGCTGCGTTCGTATTAGAGATTCAGACCACCACCTACAGCAGGACCTTCCTGCTGTACGATACACACAATTTCTCTCCGTCCTGGGCCGTTTCTTGTACGGCCTGGGTCGTAGTCATTCTCATTCCATATAATGAGGGTCGTGCGATGGCTGAGCGGGGGCTTTAGTAAGCAACAGCGCCGTCGCCGTCGCTGTAAAACCCACTATGCAGGCCTTTATTACCCACTCCTTTGCGCGCCTAGCTCTCTACCTGCCCACTTTTTTGCCCTCTCCCCTTACGCCCGGGCCGGCGCGAGGGTTGTGGGCCGTCCCTAGGGCTCTGTATGGGTATCTGGGCTGCGCGAAATGGTGCTGGGGGGCTTCCCGGGCCAAAATAACTGGTATGCTCACCCCCCCTGCTGCTGTCCGTTCATTTATGTTTTGTTTGTTTTTATAATCGCGATCTACGATCAGTATAGGTCTGATAAGTGGCACGCTTAATAACATTTTCATGGGCTCGTTTGGTAAAAAATGATTCATGTCAGATCCTATTAATCTTATTATAACTTATACACATGTAACTCTGACCAATTCCGACATGAAGAGCACGTGGAAAATATTACACACGATTTGCTGAAAAAATCCATTGGATTAATCTTAATATATCAAAAATAAAGTTTATTGATCTTTTGGTGTTTTACGTCGCTGCGATAGTTCAGTCATATAGCAACGTCCAGCTAATTACAGTTGGAGGAAGACCCCGAATGCACAGAGGCATTCGGGTAGAACCACCGACCTACCGCAAGCCAGCTGGAAGGCTTCCTCACATGAAAATCCGAATTACCTTGCCGGGACTCGAACCCACGCGGTGAGGGCTCAGTGAAAGTTAAGTGCAGCGACTTTATTTTTCGGCCTAGTAGACCCCAAAAGCAAGGTTATATAATTAATGTTTATCTGATCTGCGTTTGTGCGTTTATGATTGCCTACGTGGATACACGTGTAAGGTCCCTTATTGCGTCATATATAGACTCCACGTGATTAAGTCCATCGTCATGTCATTCATACACGGCCGATCGATAGATCATCTATAGGGGTCTGTAGATCATAATGCCATGTAGTAAAACGGAAAAAACCCAGCCGGGGGTATCCGACGATGGATATATTCACGACAGACAAGTGGCATGAGTAGACTGGCATGACACCTCACCCGGTCGCATACGTCTTGAAAATTGAATACGTGGAGTGAAAAGCAGGGATATCGATACATACCATTTAAGCAACTTAAATATGTAGCTACCGGGGATCGAACCCATTGGCTCCCGCTGCCAGGGCGAGTGTTCTAATCACACAGACAATAATCAATTGAAGTTTGGTTTGGTATATTAACTGAACATTGCGATTTGCCATGTAGACCTATAATAACAGATGCGCAGCATTTTTATTTATTTTTTGGCCGTATCGTTTTTCTGAAATCGCGTGTTGTGCGAGATCTGGAACGAGTTTGAAAATCAAAACGTTCATTTTGAATTTGATATATATTTTCGAAAAGTCCCAATAAATATTGAATTAATCTAGTACCGATATGGTTTATTAGTTTAATCATTAATTTATTCGATTGCTTTTGACATAAACAGACGTCAGTGGGGTTGATCGGCCGCACGATGAGACGTAATCTAAGGAATCAATAATTCTACATTTCTGCCGTTGAATATGCGTGTTAATAACACTAGTCAATTTTTAAAAGAACAAGAAGACCCTACGGGTTAACCCTGCACGTACTTGAGGCTATCATCTTTCTCATGCCCGCGCTGAGTCATACCGGACAAGTAACATTTTTCTTCCTTTCCTCTCTTACTTATAATCAAACTTAACAAATACTCTGATTAAGCATCCGATCTCTTCGTTCTTTCATTTAAACTCATTGTAGCTGAAATTTACCGGCTTAATCATTTATCGAAATGTCAGCTTCCCGTTGAGAGGTGCGCGCGCTCTCGTTAACTCTCGAGGCACGTTATAATTCGGAAAGCTACGTATCACTCACTTTATTTATACACTGGATTACAGAAAGCGGGCATATATATATTGTCATTATCCGTTGCTTGTGGTCTATGATCCATATTCAATATATCATGTATACAACCGCGCTGTCACAGAAGTCGAATGACATGATACCATTTTCTGTGCCATTATCCTAATGTCGGACAATAAATCCCGGAAGTTATCAAATTTGCCGGAACCATCACTGACAACTTTAAATGGAACGCCGTGTGGCAGTTGTGACATACCCGACTGCGGATCCGAAGGTTATGGGTTCGAACCCCATTTGTGGCAAGGATTTTTCTTGGACTTCCAGGGAGCTTAGTACTGGTCCAACACAGGAACTGTCGAGAGTAATTAGTATTATTTATATCAGAACTTGTTTCCCAATCAGCGCACACTAAAAAAATTAAAAATTACATCATACAGAGGCATTTTGAGGCCTTGGCAAACCCCAGATTAGATATTAACTTCCAGGATCTGTCTGATCAAGGCTTCCTGTTTACTCATACATTAGCGGCAAAGTTTAAATTGTATGAAGTCAACTTGTTTTTGAATCGACGTAAAAAACAACGTTTGTAACGCGACCAGGGACCAGGGAACGAACGTACAATCCTCTCATTACCTCCTTGTTTTCTTTCTTTTATTTCGCGTCTTGTATAGTGAGTAACCACTGTGTCCTTTCAGTCATGTGATCGTGTATGTATATATGCACAAAGCAGAACAATTAATATATATAGTCATTACCGTTACCGTAATCCAGGACTGGTTGCCCACGTGTCTGGATAATGTGATTGGGTGTGACATCATGCCACATGTCTGGATAATGTGATTGGGTGTGATATCATGCCAAGTGTCTGGATAATGTGATTAGGTGTGATATCATGCCACGTGTCTGGATAATGTGATTGGGTGTGATATGATGCCACGTGTCTGGATAATGTGACTGGGTGTGATATCATGCCACGTGTCTTGTTCATGTGATTGTGATATCATGCCACGTGTCTGTATAATGTGATTGGGTGTGATATCATGCCACGTGTCTGTATAATAGGAGTGGGTGTGATATCATGGCACGCATCTGGATAATGTGATAAGGTGTGACATTACGCCACCTGTCTCCATCTTTACCGTTGATACTTAAACCTTCAGTTAAGTCGAGTTATTCCGTTTACATACCAGCTTGTGTGCCAAATAGAAACTTTCAGGGCAAAATAGTTCAGGGCAGAATTTACATTCGAACGCGAAAGTTATGGTGATTCTTTAGCGAGCGATATAATAAGCAAACGAGATATAGGTAAAATGTTTATAATTACACAAAATCACTTGTTTATGCATATTGACATTGATACTTATTTTGTCATTGTTGAAAGAGTTTATATACAAATGTTATTGATTGTTGAAACTGGAATTCACCCAACCATCGAAGAAATATATTACATAGATACTGAATCAACTGTTTCTATATTTACATAAGCATAAGTCATATTACAGTAGGCAAAAGAAGGCGTATATTGATTCTACAAAGTACAAATTAATACAATTAAAACAGCTCCTTCACAGATGGTCACTGACGGAAAATTATATTTTACAATGTGTATTACGTCTATCAATACACATCAACAGACGCACGGTCACCAAATGCAACCATCAATGGTCGTAAACAAGAGGGCCATGATGGCCCTGAATCGCTCACCTGAGTACCATTGCTTCAACTGATGTCAAGGTTTTTAAACAGACAAGGATTCTGATATAATTTAATCTTAAACATTTTACCCCTGACAATACTACACACCAAATATCTAAGCAATGGGCCATATGGTTTCAGAGAAGACTTGGGCGCAGGGTCATTTATCACCGTAGGGCCAAGACTTTGAAAATCTTTGTAATGAACCATTAGATGCTACTAAATACCAAAAATCTTAGCTCTAGGCCGTATTGATTCATAGAAGAAGATTTTTTAAGATTTTCCTATTTAACTCTATGTAAAACAAGTGACCCCTGGTGCGGGGACATTTATCACCATAGGGCTATGATTTGTACAATCTTGGTAGTGGCCCATAAGATGATGCTACATACCAAATATCTAAGCTCTAGGCCTTATGGATTCATAGAAGAAGATTTTTTAAGATTTTCCTATATAACTCTATGTAAAACTAGTGACCCCTGGTGTGGGGTCATTTATCACCATTGGGCTATGATTTGTACAATCTTGGTAGTGGCCCATAAGATGATGCTACATACCAAATATCAAAGCTCTAGGCCTTATGGATTCATAGAAGAAGATTTTTTAAGATTTTCCTATATAACTCTGTGTAAAATCTTGGTAGTGGCCCATAAGATGATGCTACATACCAAATATCTAAGCTCTAGGCCTTATGGATTCATAGAAGAAGATTTTTTTAAGATTTTTCTATATAATTCTATGTAAAACAAGTGACCTCTGGTGCGGGGTCATTTATCATCATAGGGCTATGATTTGTACAATCTTGGTAGTGGCCCATAAGATGATGCTACATACCAAATATCTAAGCTCTAGGCCTTGCAGTGTTGCAGAAGAAGATTTTCAAAGTTTGCATTTTTAAAATCTATTTTTAGCTCCTGTGACCTAATTATGCAATGGACCAGAACCATTTATACAACTTTAGTAGAGCTTCATCCAAGGAACATTCCTGCAAAATATTTTTCAAATTGGCCAAGCCGTTTAGGAGGAGATGTTGTTTGAAGCAATTGTTTACGCCGGACGCACGGACGCACGCACGCACAAACGACGGACGCCGGACAAAAGGCGATCAGAAAAGCTCACCTTGAGCACGTTGTGCTCATGTGAGCTAAAAATGGATGGTTTCCCCATCACAGGGTTTACCGTCACAGAGGGTATTGGAACTATATTTAAAATGATAAAACCTGTATTTAGATTTTCTTTTTTCAATTACCATCACTTGCCTGTTGTTATAAACATTCGCGCATGCGCTAACGTTATAGGGCGAATTTACGCAATCACTACCCTGAACTGGTGAAGAAGCCATATTGCAGAAAGTGTCACGTGGTACCACAAGCATCTGCTTCAGGTATACCGTAAACTAATTTTGACCGACTTGCGTTTATGAAAATAGCCTTTTCCTGTACAATATGACCTACACTGTCATGAACAGAAACTAGTTATTTTTTATTTAATTCTACCGATCAGGAAACAAATACTTTCTAACCTCAACAAGGAGAGTAGTTATTTATTTTATGTCTTAATTCTACTGATCATCTGTGAACGAGCTGCTTTAAAGCGTCTGGAAATGTTAATTAAGAGATAATTACTTCATAAATGTATGGATAAGAATTTAATCAAAACGAAGAAACATATTTAATATTTGTGTGATAAAATCTGTACAAATTCTTTTACGAACATATGACAAAATCAAGTCATTATCCCCTACACCTCTGGATACAGCCTACATGTACAAAGGCCAGTGACCTGTTTCCAACCGACGATTTTTAACATCTGAAATAGCCAACCTCTGTACAAAGGCCAGTGACCGGATTCCAAACACAATAATTTTAGAAATAAACATAACATCTAAAACATACAACCACTGTATAAAGGTCAATGATTCTGGAAACAGATCGACTGTGAAAAGAAGACATCGAAATGTGTGTGTGTGTGGGGGGGGGGGGGAGAGAATTCCCATGACTGAATAGATTGTTTCCTCTGAATAACGGCCCAATGGCTGATCCAGAGGATTCCAAGTTAAAAGGAATTTTACCTCTGAATAACGGACCAATGGTGAACAAAGGCCAGCGAAAGGATTCCAAGTTATAAGGAATTTTACCTCTGAATAACGGACCAATCGTGAACAAAGACCAGCGAAAGGATTCAAAGTTTTAAGTCATTTTACCTCTGTATAACGGCCCAATGGTGAAGAAAGGCCAGCGAGAGGATTCCAAGTTATAAGGAATTTTACCTCTGAATGACGGCCCAATTCTGAACAGAGGTTAGCGAGTGGATTCCAAGATATGAGGCTTTTACCTCTAATTAACGGACAATGGTGAACAGAGGCCAGCGAATATATTCAAAGTTTTAAGTCATTTTATCTCTGAATAACGGCTCAATGGTGAACAAAGGCCAGCGAAAGGATTCCAATGTATAAGTCAATTTACCAAGTTATAAGGAATTTTGCCTCTGAATAAGAGCCCAACGGTGAAAAGATGCCAGTGACCGAGAATTTAGCCATTGAATATTAGCCACCTCCAAGTAAAGACCATGTGTCAGTTGTGGCAAGTGACCTTTGTTCACAGGTTTCACTGGACATAATTCAGAAAATCTTATTGTCATAAACGATACAATCATTTTAAATTAAAGAAGTCCATACAAATACAATAAAAAATGCATATGAAGATTTTAGGATATTTACATTTTATATATGCAAATGTATGTAAGCATATACAAGAGAAAGTACACAAAAAAGAAAACAAAAAAATAAAATAAATTGGACATTTTAACACATATAACCTGTGAATGTCGTTATTTGTGTTTATATTTCCCTATTGAGTAAATGTTCATGCATTTATCATAAAGGACGCTTAGCGAATTATTTTGGTAAGAATAATTAACGGACATGAACGGATCTGTCATTGCGCTATCTAGAATTATGTTTGCACATTTAGATCTGATCACGGTTTCTATAAAATCATTATTTTTCGTTGACACTTAATTTCGAGGAAACTGTATAACAGGCAATACAGCTGATGCATTGATGGTTATAAATGGATTCGTGTTCAAGAAAACATTGTGATTGATTAATGAACCAGTTTCCTAGGGGAAATATTTTCGGATAAAAAATCAGGAAAACGACGAAAATAAATCAACCATGAGCAAGAATGATTTAAAAGTATACGGAATAATAAAATAAGTAATGACACGCATTATATATACTGTATTTTCTAAGATTATAAAATTATCTATTGAAATACTTATAACGCTGACTCCAGATACAATGGATCTGACAGCAGTACGCTCAGTAACATTATCTCATCACCTTGACAACCAATCCTGGAACTACCCTGATACTGAACACCAGGCAAAGAAGACATACCAGAACCATTTTAACGATGGTCCTGACCGGAGATTGAACCCACGACTCCGGCCAATGTGATAATAGATTACTGCGCATCTGAACTTAACACCGTGAATTATTCCGCAATATAGCATTCGAAAAGACTTTTTAAACTATAATCTGATTATTGAATTACTGAACAAATTAAAATATAAAATGATTAAAAGAATGTAAAATCAGTCAGTCAATTTACGACAAAAATAAATCACAAATAGATAATTATTGCTCAGTTCGTCAAGAAAGAGAGAACACACCTTGTCCCTGTTACCATGGAAACAGCTCATTCACCCCAAAATGAACTCGTTGACTTTTTTTCAATGTTCTGATCAAGGAACCTTTATAGAATACTTATATGAAAAACAAGAAAATGAAGCTACTTTTTTTTCCTCACATATATGACAAAAAACGAAGTACCGGCGGATATTTGAACCACTTAATCTGATAATTTGATCAATCATAACTTATCTCATAGCATTATTTTTTTCTTATTTCTTTTCAAAGACAGGTGTTTATTTTAGCCATTTGTTAAAGATGTTTACTATCGATATACGAACGTATCATAAAAACGAGGTCGGTGACTTATTATATTTTTCCATTTTCGATTTCAGCACATTTTGCTACATATAATATGTGAAAATAAAAAGTAAAAATAAAGATATATATTCACGTATATAAACAGTTGAAGTTTTGAAAACTGAAATAAGCTATTAAATAGGAAAGCGAGCACCCAAGTTTATCATCATATTCAAAAAAATACATGAATGTTTTGTACGGAGTAGCTGTGTAACTTTTGGTCGGGCTGAGCTAAAAATAGATTTTACCGACAAATACACACACGAAGATCACGTGGAAAACATGAGACACGATTTGCTGCAACCAAACCAATCAAAATACATGTAAATTATCTTACAATCTTAAATATGGAGTGGAATGTATGTTAAGCAGATAAATTCCTTGTTTGATGAAAAACAACCAGAGGTTCCCGGTTCGAGTTTCGGCCTGACTCTCAAATACTCGCACCATGTAATAAGAGTGTCTGACTTGATATATTTGAAACAATACTTCAAGGTTGCCATGGTGATATTAATCCTGATAAAACAGTCGACATATTACTTCTTCATTACTTCTTCAGCCAGAACACCTTACCAGCAGGTTTACTATTCATTCCTACAAACAACGCCCCATCAGTGTCCCGGTATGAGAGACACCACGGCTCTACTACCCCATCACTGTGACTGACCAGTATGGAGTGGTGAGTACCGTGCTTATCTACACGATGAATGTTGTTAGACCCCCACCCACTTACAAGTATGTTGTCCTGACTGTCTACGTGAATGTCTCTAGGATCAGATAAATCCTTGTGTGTATACTTGTATATCAAATCACCATGTTGTGTCAGACATGTTACGGTGTTGGTGTTATAGTCAGATACATAAACACGGTCACTGTTGCGACTTACACGTACATAGTCTGGGCCTGTAAACATGTACTGTCCTTGTACCAGCCCGAGTCTCCTCTGTATCTGTCCATCCATCGTCATCACCAGTACTTCTCCATTATTATAATCGTGACACGTGACGTACATCATGCCGCCATGACAGTCTATACCCCAACATTTCCTGTCTACTCTCAATGATTTTCCGAGTCTCAGTCCCGGCTGTACAGAGACAAACTGAATCTTCTGTTGCCCTGGTAACGTGACGACAACCTCTGTATCAGCTACTGTACAGACGTCACGTGGTTTTGATGGTAGATCTACATTCTCCTTAGAGGTGAAGGTGGGGCTATACAGATGTAACTCCGCGTTACGAGGGTCACATAAAACAAGATCACCACTGGGGGAGAAATGTTGAACCAGATATCCAGGTCGTGTTAATGTTGATGTCTTGTTTACTAGAAACTGTCATTTCAAGTATATTCTCTCCGCTGGATACATCAGTGCTTTGAAAGGTGGTAATCACGTGACCGAGCTCAGTCACCTGTTGTAAGAGATCATAAATGACTTTGTTGGGCTGGAAAGTCAGCTGACATTGGGTAGCTTCCGATTTTACGTCTGCTGCAATTTTCTCCATTTCATCGACTTTACCAGATGACTTTGTCAGTCCGATAAACATCATTTCTTTATTCATTGAGGTCTGGCAGTCTTGCATCTCATTTATAATTTCGTCAACTTGCTTTAGAATATTTTCACATGCAGTCACGTGATCCTTCAAATCTGATTCCGTAGCCTTTTTAGCGTCTTCGATAGCCTTGTATGCCTTTTCCTCAAGATCATCTATCCTTTCATTAATTTTTCTCCTCAGTTCCTGGACATCTCTGACTGATTTCTTCGCCTGTTTGATTAACAAATCAGCATCTTTACCACGGGATGATCGTAATGTTTCAACATTTTCTTTAATTTGTTTCATTCTTGATATCAACTTGTCCAGCTGACTTTTATTCATTGTGTTTGTTTTATCGCGTAGCGACGTCTTTGAACATTTTCGGTGTGCTGTTGAGGAACACACGTCACATGTCAATATCTTGTGACTCTCGCAAAACCCAATTACTAAATTGTTCCTGTGATCAGCACAGAAGGCAATTGGTAATGGCGGATTAGGTTTAATGGTTGATGATAATTTCTGTCCAGTAATAACCGTATGGTTCCGTGTTGCCTTGGCGCCCCTGTGTGTCTTCTCACAAGCCTGACACATATACTCATTACACTGTCCACAATACGACATGGCTCTTTCATCTGAACCCAGATACTTACAGGGGTCACAGAAGTGAGGAACGTAATCGTCCGATCCTGCTTCGACTGAATCTGGACTGGTCGCCATGATGTTACACCTGCATGAAAGAAAAGGAAAAACAATTAACGAAAGACAACTCTTATTGTATTCTTCTTGAATTATCCAATCAGAGTTATTTCCCTTAAAAGGATAAACTTTATAATTTTTTAACTCTTTCTAACTCATTTTTATAAATAAAAAGATACCCGGAGAACATATTAGCCAAATAATTTATTAAATACTAAAATAAAAGTGAACAAATACTCAAATGAATTCAAATTATTGGAAAACATTGGTAACTTGAATTCCGATATACGTAATATCTTGTAACGTAAGGCTTAAAATTAAGATGCTTGAGGACACATTTGATTATATCCAATAACCAATTTTGTCTACAAGATTCTGCAAGCCTATTGCTTTACCTCCAATTGAAGAATATCCATAAATAGGCTAAATCTACTTTGCAACTAAGGAATGTGGGTTCGAGTCCCAGTAGTGTCTAGTTTTTATCTTCATATTTTTCTTTTTTAACATAAATTCTGTATCATTTGTTTCTGTTTAAAAAAACAAACAAAAAAACATAACTATTTTATTTAGGTATGTAAATATGTTATGTACTTGCATGACTTATTAATTACGCCGTGGAATCAAAGCGCCGAAGGCACTGATAGACTGTCGGCGGGTTGGTTGTGGTGAGCAGCAAGAGCGTTAGATTGTAAACATATAGGTTATATACTGGGGGGGGGGGGGGGGGTATGTGGTCAGTATCAGTTTTTCAGTTGTCAAATAAGAAACAAGAAAAGATAGTTTTCATTTATTGTATTAAACATTAGAACACGATTATCAAAATTGAAAACATACATCTAAAATATATATTGAACAAGAGCTGTCAGAGTACAGAACGCTCGACTATGGAATTGACTTCAAATACCCTAAATATGAAATAGTAAAAATGATAAACCTTGATATTCTGACCCTTTATATTTATGAAGTCTAAAATCAATCCCATTCCTATGATGATGATGATGATGATGATGATGTTGAACAGAGGCAACGACTAAATAACGGAATCTAGAATATTGACTCGAGCACACCCTTCCCAGTTGTTTGTTTGTTTGTTTGTTGGGTTTAAGTTCCACCGTCCTTCCCGGTTGATAAGGAGTGAAGAAGGCACGTGTCAATACCACACACACACACACACAATTAACAGTTCTAAATTGTATTGATTATAAATATATCAATCTTTTTTTCCCATAATATAAAATTATTATATGCTGATGATGGTGATTTGGAAAGAAGCCTAAACTTAATCTTAAATTTCCTTCTTCATACTTCTATTGTGTCAGCACTGTAAGTGTGGCATACACGCGCCAGTCAATGTTGTATGGGTATACCGGTATCACCGAAAAATGGATCCGCTGTGTATAGTATGGTACATGACAAATTTATAATGAAATGAACAGTTTTAATTTGGAGTATCTAATACATATAAATAACATGTCTTCATAACTTGTCGTTGGTACGAGTTTGCATATGAACATAAATTTTCATCTGCGTGGTATTTTTAAGGTGCAATGGAATTTCTATTTCGTGGTTATTTACATTGCGCGGTATATGAAAAATCTTGATGATATAGATACACATATTAATAATATTCGTTTAATTTAAAACCTTATATTGATTATTATCATTTTGTAATATGATGCCTGTTTATCTGGATACACTGTCCATTAATGTATACCTGGCCTGCAGAGCGGAGCTAGCAGTGTAAACATCGTACGTGTGTCTGCTTTATTTAGATTGAACATATTAAAAAGCGTATGCCAGAGCATTAGTATTGTATTCTTATTTTCATCCATGCAAGAATAATATAACAAATTTCAACTCATTGAATCCATGCAAGAATAATATAACAAATTTCAACTCATTGAATCCATGCAAGAATAATATAACAAATTTCAACTCATTGAATCCATGCAAGAATAATATAACAAATTTCAACTCATTGTGTCTAGCAAACTTCCTTTGCGTGTTTTATTGAGGCACAATGGACTTTCCATTGCGCCGAAGCCTATTTGAATATATATATACACACGTAAAGTCTCCAATTTAAGAACTCCACCAAGTTAATTCGTATGCTATTGTCTTAAATTAATGTTTATATATAATAAGACAGTAACAGGTGGTTTAAAATAGATTTACGGCATTTAATGATGCTTTTCTGAAAAATTTCCATTGATCCATTTATTTATAATCTCAAATTAATAACTCTTAGTTTATTCGCATGTTATTGTCTTAAAATGTGTTTATATAATTAAACTGTTATAGATGGTTTAAAAGTAGTTTTATGGCATTTAATACTGCTATTCTGAAAATAAAATTTCCATTGCTAGGTAATAGTTTCATTGCGTCCATTGCTCCATAAATTTTCATTGCGTGTTTTAGGCCTACCACTTCAAAACATTGGGTCACGTGATCTTCCATTCCACTAAATTATGATCGCTTTTTTCCACTGATTTTGCTTTTGCGTGGCTATTGATGTTATGAGAAGACAGATATTCAACGTAATATAACAGAAATGCAACGAAATATATCATTATCGTGCGAAACGCTGCTGAACTACTTTGGGTTAATTACGTACTTATGCGAAGCACTATTTTACTTAATTGCATGTGTAGATCTACATGTACTTCAGTTGGGTTAAATCTCTTGTTTTGTATACGACGCAGGTATTTTGTTCATGCTGAAAATGGTTGTATTCAGCTTGAGGAATTTGTAAAAGAAGAGTGGGCACACAAACTTTACACATTAAAAGAGTTTCTAAATGTCATTTAAACGTCGTTGCAACACATCTGTGTAACACACTCCACTCGCTTTCGTTAGCTCAGCTTGCATTGTATGGATCCGTACAAAGCGCGGAGTGCTACAGTAAAAAATGTTGTGGAAAATATGCAAATCAGAAAGGCCTGATTTCGAATTTCAGCATCAAAGCGCACAATGCGCTGAGAGACGGCGACGGGATTAACATTCTAAACCCAGTGTTTCTGAAGTTATTGAAGCAGTCACATGACGACAAAAACTCCATCCGCTGTTGCTACAGAAGTTCTGTTTGTAACATAATAATCCGGTAAAGGTCATGAACCTTTCATTCATAAAGAGCTGCATACCTAAGTAGGTCATTCTCTTTCTCTAGTGCTAGCGAATTCTATCTGTTGTTTTGTATGTGTAGAAATTGACCGGTATTTGATTATTTAAGATACTAGAATGCTTGCCTATCTATTTCAAAGTTAAGAAATGCTCTGGGAGGAACCCAACTCGCCATCATGCAAAATATTGTGCGGACTACTTTAGGTCAATTACATACATACGGAGCACTACTTTTTCTTTTTACAGGAGTCGATCTTCATGTACGTAAGATGGGTTGCTGTTCTGGTTAAAAAATGTCACGGATACTAACCAAATAACCCTTTCGAAACAAACACTCACATATCGATGCCTTCCATACAGATAGGCAAGTAGCTTTGAATAGAGAAGGACGTACTGAATTAGTGCTAATGATCTGTAATAGTTGTTAGGTTTCACGTTTGACCATGGTGCATATGTTACTTTTGACAGCTTATGGTAACCATATATACCACGCCGTATTGCCGCACTTTTTTTTTATTTGTTTTTTATGACCCCGCATTGACAGATCGTGGGGTGAGTCCACTTTGATGAGTTCTACCCACCAGACCCATACAGAGGTCACGGGGTCAAAGGTCAAGATCAGCGTGACCCAAAACAGCAAATATTATCTTTAACCACATTTTGTACGTGCCTCAATCCATAACCTCCAAACTTCACATGTGTATGCACCTTGATGTGCACTATCCGCCTGTCCCACTTAAGGGTCAAAGGTCAAGATCATCATATAGCAAATATTATTCTTGACCATTAAATGAATTGCTTTCATCCATAACCTCCAAACTTCACAAGTGTATACACCTTTTTACCCGCCAGGTAAACTTGACATTCAAATGACCTTGACCCCAAGGTTTTAGGCCCTCGCGAGGGCATGGTGTTCATTCGAACGTAGCGCCTTTTTTTGTCTACCGTTTTGACAAAAAAAGAAAAGGAAAAGACAAGAGGGCTAAGATGTCCCTTAATCGCTCACCTGAGAAAGACGATTGCTTAAGAAATAAAGTGTAGACAAAGTGAAATCTGGCGTTTTTATAGTGAAAGGGGTATAACACCTAAATTAACTAGCCAATATCAGTAATGAATGAATCCGATTGTGAGCTTATGGTCATAAACATGGTCTTAAAGTTTGAAGATGATTGCTAAAAATAAAGAAGACGCTAGGGTGTAAACAATGTGAAATCTGGCATTTTTTATAATAAAAGGGACTTAACTACTGACCTAATAGGCCAAACTTAGCCATAATCAAACATGATCGAGAGTTTATGGTCATAAACATATCTTAAAGTTTTAAAAAAAGTTTGTTAAAAAAATGAAGATGGTAGATGTTACAAAGTAAAATCTTGCTTTTTTATATTAAAAGGGCATAACTACTGGCCTAATTGACTGATTTCAGCCATAATCAAACTCTACTGAGACATCATAGTCATTAACATTGTCCTAAAGTTTGAAGATGATTGCTCAAATGATGAAAATGCTAGAGTTGAAACAAATTGAAATTGGGCATTATTTTACATATCAAAAGGGACATAACTCCTGACCTAATTAAAGATCTCAGCCATAATCAAACTCAACTGAGAAATTATGGTCATAAACATTGTCATAAAGGTTGAAGATGATTGCTCAAAAGATGAAGATGCTACGGTGTAAACAAAGTGAAATCTGACTTTTTTATATTTAAAGGGGCATAACTCCTGACCTACTTGACCGATCTCAGCCATATTCGAACTCATACACATTCATGGTCATATACATTGTCATAATTGAACTCAATAGAGGCATTATAGTCATAAACATTGCCAAAAAGTTTGAAGATGATTGCTCAAAAGATGAAGCCACGGTGTTTCATCAGTTATTGTATGGGCGTGGAAACACCGCCCACTAATAAGTGTGTGGTATCGAATTAAACATGAGTACTTTTCTACAGAAACTACCTAGGCCTTGTTACAAGTATAATATATAGAATTGTTTAGCCAAGTTTCGATAAATGCTTTACACATTTCATGATAAAAATATACAGTTTTTATAGTCTTTTATGTTTCTTTGCACCAATCTGGATATAGCAATTAAAAAAAACAAAAAAGAAAGAAAAAAAAAACAACAAAAAAACATCATTTAAACTTTTCTTTTGAATGTGTGATGTATAATACGTTCGATTTTTGTGATTCTTAACACCATTCATTAGAGTCCTATAAAACAAATACAGACATGTATTATTTCTTTTTATCTGATATTCCTCGCATAATAAACAAGCGGACCATTACCATTATTGCCCTAGATCGCTCACCAGAGTACATAAGCTTATTTAAAACCATACAAGTCAATTGATTTTACATGGTTACCTCTAACAGCGAAGTTAGTCATTCATATGATGGCCTCATTTTCAATGGGATCAACTTTATTTCAGGAAATATGGAAGACAGTCACGACCATTTTTTTTAATTTTACCCACTTGTTGTTGAAGAATGATCTTGAATTGTCTATATAGAGTTGAAAATGAAATACCCCCCCCCCCCCCGGCCCCTCATTATTCATTACTTATATTTTGCAATTATAGTAGACAGCTATTGAGTGACCATTCATGCCAAAATAAATAAAATTCTAACCATTGATTTCAAAGAATATTTTTGAAGTCTCTATTATATATAGAGTCTATATTGACACTAACCAACCCCCCTCGTTATTTTAACAATTATGGTAGATAGCCCTGATGTGACTATTTGTGACAAATGAAAGTGAAAGTGAACTCCGACCATTGGTTTCAGAGTAGAGAATAATTTTTAAAGACGTTTGAATAAAAGTATGCATTATGGAGTTATGTGATAAAAATAATCTTAAACTTGCATTTACTTCATATCAAATAAATTCTTCAAGCAGGGCTTTTTTTCAGGTATCCCTCGGTTCCCAATGCTATCTAGGTACATTTTTCCCAATTAAGAAAAAAAATTCCCAAAGCCAAGAAATATATTTTTTACAAATATTACCGAAATAAATTGCTGTTTAATCGGTTTTGTTTACAATTCTCATAGGTAAAATTATTGCACACACTATATAGTTTAGTCTACATTCATGAATTGCATAGTAATTTGAATAAAACTGAAGATTCTATATGAAACAGTTTGTTTTTGTGATGTTTTAAGTGAACTGTTGTATAAATTCCAATGGGTCAAATTTCCCAATTCGACGATTATATTTTCCCAATTTGCTAATTTTACAAATAAAAAAAATCCCAAATTTGGCATAGGGCCTTTTTCCTAAAATACTTTAAAAAAGCACTGATACAGTATTGCTAAAGTTGCGTGATATAACACCACCCTCAGTCACGTTGACCTGAAAACGGGGGCCTAGAAGTCCCGGAACAACAAAAAATGCTGAACGCAAAGCACTGAAGATATAGCATTGAACAGCATCACGTAAATGGTTTTGATATGATACGAGCGGGGTTTCGAACTCAAATCCTTTCACCTATGGGATAAACTATCTTATAACTAGTACACAGCGACCATGGCATAAATTGCAAGCGGGGGTAGATGTGGTTTGTTATGCAAACATTATACTTAAGGACAATTTCAAATTGTATGTACAATTCTAAAACTGTGTTTGTGTGTTTCTTTGCTTAGTATATTGAATTCAATAAAATGATATATCCTGTATATTGTATTTAAAGATAAGTGGGTCATAATCTAACACGCAGATTCTACTGTAGGTAACATTACAACCACCCCCTACTGTGAAAAGAAACATTTGTTGTCATTTCAATTACATGTGACCTCTACCCCCACCCCGAATCCCCACCCCTAACCACACACATAACTTTAGCCAGAATACTGTACTAGTCAAATCCAGTTAATTTATTTTACGCCCCTCTAACCCTGTACTCTGTATCTTTTATTCTTTACCCAACATTTTTTAAGTATGCTGATATAGTAAATTTACTTAAGACTGTCATTGGATCAAAACACCACACAAACAACCCTTCTGTATATATACAAAAACATTTATCCTCTAAACAAACAAGTAATTCAAATAGATGTACTTGCTTTAGAAAATATTACAAAATGACCTGATACAAAATTTTATACGAAAACGAAAGTTGATTGTATGTTTTCAAGTTTAATATATATAAATTATAGCAGAAACACATCGTCTATAATAAATTGATATTATATAAAAAATGATTACATTAATAAAGCCAATCGTTCCGCTTGATCTTATTCTATGCCATGATTTAATCTAGAAATTGGTTTCGTCAAGTAAAAGTACCCCACCCACCTACCTTTATCCGTATTGAAATAATATTGTATGTTATATGAGGCCTTCGTCACTCCTTTACGAAGGATAAAAGTTTGATAAAAACAATAAAGTAGTTAAAAGAAATAGAAAGTATCTATGCACCTTTCGCTACTGTGCTGGATTACAGATTTCCGATTTGTTTTCACTAACGTAAACAATTTCGTGAACAGGAAACAGGAAAGATAACTCTAATTCAGTTTCCCGGTTTGGCTTAAAACACGCAAAGGTAATTATTTGACGCAATGGTTGCAATGAAACACGCAATGGAAATGACATTTTCCAGAAAGAATAACTGAAAGCTTATATCTAATTTTGAATTATAAATAAGTGTCTATTTACGTCTAGTAAATCTTTATATGTCTAAAACTTATTTCAAGTTTATTACAGGTATATATTACCTGCGGACCAATGCTCCTCGGGAGCGGGAGGTCATGGGTTCGATCCCCGGCCGCGACATACCAACGTCGTAAAAAATGGTACTGTTATAGCTCCCTTGCTTGGCGCTCAGCATATAAGGGTAGTTGCAGGACTGGTTGGGCCGGTGTCAGGATAATGTGACTGGGTGTTGTATCATTTAGACGTGGGGCAAAATATTGATAGGTGCACTAAGACAGACCTTAAAAATATTGAACATTTGCAAGCAGTCTGGACAGGTATTAATTAACAGTATTATATCATTCCAAAAGCACTTTTTAAACATTTTTTTTTTCAAAGATCTGCTGTCTGTTGGAACATTTTTTAGTGCACAAGGTCTTTATGGGCACATACATTTAGATTTCCCATTAGAGTGCTTGGGGTGCACATGCACAATACTCTGAATTTACAAATCCATCAATCAGTCTATAAAAGTTAAACAAATACAGTGTATGTGAAGTCAAAAGTTAATATGACATTAAATTAATCTCATTCAGGGAAATTTCATCATGTCTGAAATTCATATTGTCAACATCACATGATACAAACATGTCTGTGATGTCATGCCATTAGATAAGTGGCATGATATTGGTGAACTGTCTTATATATACAGAGCAATAAAGAAGAGAAACCGACTGCAGTGGCCAAGTGGTTAGAGTATTTCTCTCAAATATATCACCCTTGGGTTTGTCAAGAACAAAGTAATTTGTGCTGTTCTATGAATTCTGACCTGAGGAAAATCAAAATATGCAAAGGCATATATAAAGGCCTAAATATTTAAGTACTGGTAACCATTATTAGAAAGAGATTTGTGTGAACAGTCTGTTAGCTCAACCCCTAATAAACCAGGGTTCTTGGGTTCAAATCCTGTTCTGGTACACTATATAAATATTATATCCCAGGAGAGTGATAGCACATACTGTCGAGGTAATGTCCACTGAGGTGTTACCTGGAATATGCACGGATTCAGCAATTTGTCTCATTGTGTGTGTGTGTGTGTGTGTGTGTGTGTGTGTGGGGGGGGGGTTATAACAGCAATAATTACTATGTCGAAGGGGATCATATCTCTTATTCTTTTATGCATAATAGCTAATTCTCAGGAGGGGTCTGTCAGGACCCCCAGTCCCCCCCCCCCTCTGCCCTCTAGATTTGCGCATGTGGAAAACTAGCATTCTATTTTCCATGCAATCATGTCAAATTGGATATTATTAATGTCTGCATTGTCCTGTGAATTCAGGGAGAAACTATAGCCTACTCATATAAGTTACTCTTTGTCATGGTACAAATAACTCATAATAGGAGAAAACTATGCATAAGTGGCTGGGTAGCTCTGTTGGTAAAGCATTCCTGATATCCAAAGGTCTTGGGTTCATGTTTTTGTCAGACTGCACATTTTTCTTAACTTGTGAAATATGAAGCCAAACATCACCGGGCTGCATGTGATCAGAGATCATATTCATTTTGTTCAGTTTGGCAGGGAGTATGACATGGTACCCAATAACTCACAACTGGGAAGAAATCATTACACTGTGTGTAAACGATCAGGTAGTTCAGTCAGTACAGGTAATTACCTTTTAAGGGTAAGGTCCCGTGTTCAGTTCCCAGGCAGGAGGTACATTTTTCTCACCATAACATTTATGTATGGTAGATTTCTGTATGTGGTCCCATAGCTTACCCATCCCTTTGATCAAGGATCTCAGATTCAAATCCTGGTGTGGTCTGTTACATCTCATTTGAATCATTATCAATAACTAACAATAGAAGAGAATCATGTCTATGAGGCCAGGAAGCTCATTTGATAGGGTCGCCTGGGAAAGGTCTCAGTCAGGCTGCACATTTTTCTCAACCTGTGACATTTGGAACACAATTTGAGCAATGGCTTAAGTGCTGTGAGGATCTCTGGATCCATTTGGAAATTCAAGGACAAATTCCAGTTTGGTGGGGAAGTATGTCACAGTACCAATAACTCACAACAGATGAGAATCACGTGTAAGCTGCCACCACTGGTAGGCTCCGTGTTTGAGTCTCAGCCAGGCTGCACTTTTTTCACCCTAGGTTTCATTCTTGACAAGCTCTAGTAAACAATCAGCAAAAGAAATCTATAGATAAGAAATGGACTCAAAAGCATTAGAGTCATCTAAAACTGAATTTGGCAACACTTATAGACTAAAAAATGGAGAGTAAGATAAATAAATAAGTAGATGCAGATCTAGACAAATAAATTACAAAAGAAACAATAACATTACTGTTTTGAATCTAACAAACGATAACTGATGTATTTATAGATACATTCCGCAAATGCTCTTGCAAAGAGAGGGAGAGGGGAAGAAAGAGAGAAACAAGACTGAATTTCATGAGAAAGAAAGAAAATAAGGTGGGAATATTTTCATAACAAGAGAGAGAGAGAGAGATAGATGTATTAAGTAACGTCTTGCGTATGAAAAATAACATCAGTTAAAGGTCTATTTAAAAAAAAAATATCGATTGTTTTTCTCCGATCGGAGAAAAGCGATCGGGGAAAAACAATCGATTCTCCTACTTTATATATACATTATTTTATATTCAACAAAACAGAGAAAGAGGGAAAGTCGGGAGAGAGAAGAGGAGAGGTAGTGAGATACATTAAAAAGTAAAAATAGGTTACTGTTTATGTCACAAATAAGAAAATGTTTAGTTATTTTCCGTTAAAAAAAGTAAGTTACTTCAGTATGTAGCATGATTAGATATCGGTTGCAGGTTCAGTTGTTTTAATAGATTACTAATGATAATAATAATAATAGCAATAACCGGGCGGCTTTACTGACAAATTAAATTTAAATAAATACAGAATGCTCTTTTAAAAGAACTACTAAATAAGTGTTGCTTAGACAAAAGTCAGACCCAGAGTGAAGTAAGAAAGGGTTAGCCAAAAGGAAGAAAGGAACGTTACAGTTGGTTAATTCTCCCAGCAGCCACCAGACTAGCACTCACAACCTGACACGCATGCTTTCAGTCAAACCTTAAACAAACACACTCACACAGGGACAAAGACTGAACACTCATGCCAACATCAGTGACAAGCACAATAAAAACATACAAGAACATCTTGCTTGCCTACTTAAAATATACTCATAAAATTGCATGGGTAACAAGAATCGGTAGACGCTCTACCTCTGTTTTTGTTTTTATCGCGATTACACTATAATTAATCACACGAATAAATTCACGCAAATAACGTCATCATCGTCATCAAAATCAATAATTATTTTGCATTCTAAGTTCAGGTGATAAAAATAAACAACCACCCAATGTTTCTGAAAAATAAAGAAGGCATCGAGAAAAAACGATCGTTTTTCTCCGGTCGAACTGATGAAATTCGATCGGAAATTTCCGACAACGGACAGGTACTGATCGATCTTTTCGTTGTCGGAGCGAATTCCGATCGGAGATGTTGATTTTTAAATCGCTGTATCTTTTTTTATTTAAGGGTGGATTTTCTTGAAGATACTATTTTTGGAAAATGGAAACTATGTTCTTTCAGAATATATAAGGGTTAATAGTGTATAGGCATTAGTGTCGCTTAAAGTTTATAGAAAAAAAAACGAAGTTCCATAAATTCGCCGATGCGGGTTATAATAATAAAGTCTCACAGAATTGGAAGCCAATTTTCACTTAGGAGTTATCAGTTTTGTTGCTGTTGTTTATGGATTTAATATCTAAACCATACAAGAAGAAAAGTTTCTTGCAAAATAAATCACTGAATTGTTCGAGGCCTCCTGATTTAAGTTACTTTGTTATCATTTAATTATCATTATTATAATTATTATTATTATTATTATTTTTACTTTATTTCACTTCTCAACGATCATTTGCACGGAAGTCATTTAACGTCCCCGGTGGCCGAGTGGTTAGAGCGTCCGCCTCGGGAGCGGAAATCGTGGGTTCGATCACCGACCGCGATATACCAAAGTCGTCAAAAAATGGTACTGGTATAGCATCCTTGCTTGGCGCTCATCATATAAGGGTAGTTCTAGGACTGGTTGGCCCGGTTTCAGAATAAGGTGAATGGGTGTGGTATCATTCCACATGTCTACGGCATGATACTGCAGAGTGGCAGCACTATACCTGTTTCAAGTAAGCATCGTTTCGAAATGATTGAAATACTGTGGGTGGGTCATTATTCCCAACAAACAAACCCACTGTAGAGGGTTTTACCCTCTAAATTGGCAAAACAAAAAACTGTAGGGACTCTCTATATGAAAGGATACAAAGGTAAGAAAAAAAGCAATTTTCATACCCCAAGTTAAAAAACTCGCACGGATAGTAATGATGATTTGATGGTTCTTATACTTGGATGTATAGATTTTATCTTTACATGTTCACAATTCACCTGACAGATTCATTTGAATTCACTGTCGAGAATTCAAGACGTCCTTTTGAAATAATATTTTAACTGTCGATTGTTTTTGAAAGTTTTTTTTTTTTCGTTTTTTTTTTTTTTTTTTTAATTTGTTTTTAAATTACCATTGACAATTTGTGACATTGATTGGGAATGCATTCATGTGTTAAGAAATATATATAATTTAAAGATGCTGATGGGGATCGAATTGTTTTTTCTTTCAATAGCTTCTTACACTGGCGAGAACTGGATATTGAGTCTATGATACTTGCACAATATTTTTCGATTCTATCCAAGGATCAATTTGACAATGTTTAGAAAACAAGGATAGAGTGTTGTACCTTTTGTTTAAAAATATGCCAATCAGCATTTTCAACATATGTTAAGTTCATAGCTGGTGATAATCAAGGCTCACCCTACGGTATCAAGTAGACTTCTATTTCGATCATCATTTCAGAGCACTTTGGATTTTTTTTCGTCACAGCCGACTATTGCATGGGCCAGCGCCATCTTGTTCACAAACTTAAAACTCGTTATCTAAAGTCAGTAAAAAGCATGTAATTGTACTGGACCCAGTCCATTCTCAGGCGTTCGTCTGATCCATTTGTTGTTGATGCAAATCTTTGATTTATATTTTAACATTATAAATGTTGCTTCATTTTAAGATTATTGATTTACAAAAGATATTTATAATCCCCTTAAGCTTGAAAAATAGAATCCGAATCAATTAAAAAATATACCTTGTGGGGACGCCATTTTCCAATCGCACATTTTGGAAAGTTTCTGACTTTTGACACTGATTTAACACATGGTTCTGCTTTTCATCACAAGGTTGGAATATCATTAAACACTTAAACTATCTTAGAAAATAAATACTATATAAAAAGAAATAATGACTATCTCGACCTTTCCACCAATTCTGTCTCAAATCAAATGCGTACTGAAATAACCCTGAAACATCTGTTATTTTGAAAATACATAAAAAAATGAAACTAACACGCGCTACGTCAATGATATGCAACATAAGTATCGATATAAATAGATACAACTGAGGGTGTAAACGGGGGAACTTGGAAAAGTACAGTGATAGCACGTACCTAGTTCTTTGTGTTTAAGAACACACTTTTGTTTAAATAAAAGAAGAAAACTAAATATGGAGTTTAGTTTTTTAAATAGTCTCTCTCTCTCTCTCTGCAAATGCCGATGTGTAATGTGTACAAACAGTTCAGGACTCCTTTACTCTTCTCTCCGAAAAAATAAGAAGTAACACGTATGCACAGGCACACTTTATACAAAGGTTTGTATTTCATTCAAATTATTGCAGAATTGCTGCCAATGGCGTAAGATATCGGGATTTGAGTTTCCTAAGAAGGCCTCGTGTAAAGACTTTATACTAACATATGTTTTGTTTTTGTTTTGTTAGTAACCATCTATAAAAAAAAAGAGTTCATAATAATTAGTTTAAGTTTCGATGGCAAATATTATATTTCACCCGTGAGATTAACGTTGGTGTTACCTTGTATTCATATACATAAATGTTTATTTTGTCTATTTTTTTTTTTTTTTGTGGACAAATTCTACATCCTGCACTGTGCCAGGGCACTGCATGGTTTGAAAAAAACAACAACAACAAATAAATAGAAAATATAAAAACAATAACATTGAAACATAATTTTATCCATACAGAAAAATCTGATATAGAACAACATTGAATGGTTTTGAGATATCCTAGGAGGGAAACCTTTTAAAGCATGTGCGTATTGTGACTTGATGCAGGATTATATTTATGGACACCAACAACTGACATGTGATTATTAGGTAACAGTTGCTGTGTTTTGAATAATAAAATGATGATAAATAAATAGTTAGAATTTCTTGCCCCAATACGTAACGATATCTATTTCGTAATCATTTGAAAATAATTTGAAACGAAATGGCCGAAATCAGCCACCATAGTTTTCCCAGGGTCCTTCGATTTCATTTCTCTGCGAGACCGTTATACGCCGACATCTGTGCTGTTGGTTCAAAATCTCGTATGCGTTTTTATTTCTTTGTGTGTGTGTGTTGTTGGTACCTTGCCGACTTTTATTAATCATTAATTAATTATTAAACGTACAGTACAATGTATGACAAATACATTTTTGATAGATAGATAGATAGATAGATAATAGATAGATAGATAGATAGATAACAAGGAAGATAACCAATGCTAGCCATGAAGGTAAGGGCTGTATTTGATAGCTCCCTTTGACCATTTATAGGAGTGCTTTTTGAATGAGCTGAAAGTTCACACCAAAATCAGATTGCGAGGATGTGAATGCTTATCTTTATCTGCCCCTTTGTATCTGAATCGGATCCAATATTTTGCGCATGCGTACCGGAAGCACATCGACGAAATAGCGAAAATACGATGACGAAAATACTGAAATGCGATGACGATAACGCGAAATTATATCGCATTTTTATCATCATAGTTTCGAGTTTTCGTCATAATTCCTTCATGGTTTACTGTTTTTGTTTTTGTACAACTTTATTTCATTTTCAGGCAATGGCCCCAATTCTCTTATTATGTCTTGCCTACCTAATTATGCCAATTTATTGTCCAATATGGCTTCAAGAGCATGAGTCATCGTTATTGTTTGCTGTATTCTCGTTTGCTTGTTTTTGTTGTTTCAGATTTATTACAGTATATTTCATGCTGCAACATTTTATAAGTTCCCTGTTTCATTCTGTCTTTTAAGAAAAATATCAATCTTATTTTGATTGAAGAAACATAAACCAATCCAAATCATGTCCATTTATCCTAGCATAAAGATGAACATTTTAATTTCCAATAAATACACAAATTAAATCATTGTATAAATTAAGAGCATTTATGAAACAAAATACTTCTTAACTGTTAAAATATTTAACACGGCAGTCATGGTGCAGATGAGAAACCTAGTATGCCGTTATGAAACGGGATGAACACAACAAAACGCGACAGTGCGTGAAACGCCGTGACAATACATGGAGGCGGTCCGTAGCCGCACCTTTTGAAATAAATTTTAAAGCAGCTCGTTCAAAGTTGGACAGAAGGAATAAAAAATGGGGAAAAAATATATAAAGTGCTTATCGTAAGCAGTCGATTAAAACAAACTTATTCCAACGTTTCAAACTTTTGGATAATTGGCAACACATGAAAATGTGTTTATTAAGTTTACTACAATATACGAAATAAAGACGACATCATTAAAACAAGAAAATAATAATAATAATAAAAAAAACAATAAAAAAAAAAACGCCCAGGAATCAGGAGGTCATGAGTTCGATACTCGTCGCGTCTTAGGATTGATTGGCCAGGTGTTACGAAAATGCGACTGGGTTTGATACGGCAGAGTGGCAACATTTTATATGTCAAAAGCAGATGCAGTACTCAAATGTTTGAAATGAAATATTGTCGCTGCACAATAAAACCTATAAATACATATTAAAAATACTGTTATGTCAGTGCTATCGGCACTTTGATTTGAAAGTGACCGAGGCGTAACACAATATGGTTTTGCATCATGCTTAGTTCTTGGTGATATCCTTTATAGCACGATGCGTGGGCGTAAGCATTAGATAAATGCTGGATAGGTTGTTAGAACATTGTTATCGAACAGATTAGGATTTCAAGTCCTGCAATTATACACAAGGCAGTAGTTACAAATAGATAAAGATTTAGCAAGCACGGAGCACAATAATGCTGTCATCAAAGACAATGCAGTTGTCAAAAAACACAGCTGCATTGCCACTAGGCATGATGGCATAATCACCATGCACAATGTCATTATCATTATGCTATTGTCACCAAACATAATGTCATTATCTTCAAGCACGATGTAAATTTTGCTTAAATACCAGAACGAGGGGTACGTTTTGGAACCCAACAGAACGTGACGGGCCAGGAGGGGACTTAATGACATCCGTGGTAGTTCGCGGCCTCAAACGTAGCGCGCATTTGTGCCACGGAAGCCCAGGCTCATGTACCCTCCTCAGTCTGTCACGGTATACCGCTAAAGATCGTGAGGGTATAACTTAAATACAGATAAATGGCCAAAATCCCAGAGCGCACTACGTTCAGGCAAACAAGTCTGCCATGGCCCCCGGGAACATAGTGAAAATGTAGCATTAAACAGATGTATATACATGTATTTTAACTAGCATTTGACAATTCACAGGTATGCTTTGACGTTTTATCATGTTTAACCTTTATCATGTATGTATGTATGTATGTATGTATGTATGTGTGTATATGTATGTGTAATTTCGTTAAATTGCTTACTTTTGTCATTAACAGTACATGTATTTCAAATATGTTGGGACTTCCTTTAAGTTTGACATATGAAATGCTGCTACACGGCGATATTACGGCTGCTATAGGCAAACGGTATGATACCATTATCCTGACGCCATGTTTATAATCACAGAAGCTGTGCTGCTTAAAAATGTGTAGACTTATTCATTTTATAATCTGGACAATAATTTACTATGAAACAAGTTGACTGTCTAGAGAAAACAATGTTAACTCTTATTTAAATAAATACAATACCTGTGCCTTGAGGCCTTATCAAGCTAGAACAATTAATCGCACCTATTTGGCTTTTTCTTTTTTCATCACTATGGCTTTGCTGTCGTCGTCGTACAAAACTGTAACATTGGCCATAACTTCTCAACTATAAAACCGTCGGTCATCAAACCTCATATACTTGTTCTCTATTACAAGGGCTCCAAGGACGATAGCTCTTTGGTTCATTTAGACTTAATTTGTCCTTAAAAAACATGAACGTTGGCATCCGCATGCGGTGCTCTTGTTTATCTATACCTCAATGTTATTTGAACAACATGGGATTGTCTAGTCGAATGTGGATTCTACAAGTATGCCCTATCTTAAAAGGCAAAAATAATGTTCGGCATGTTCATAATGCATTAGATTTATAATCCATGGAGCGCCAAAACCAAGTTTGAAGAATCTTAGATTATAGCACCTCAAACGTTTCTTGTTTGTTTGTTTTGAAGGTTAAGGGGCCTAAATCAGACATTACCTATGTGCCACTAGAACAGTCAGTCAAGTCATAAACGTATATCAGTTGGACAAAGATTTACAATATCGTTCAACTATAATGGACTAGTTCATACTAGGTTAACTTTAAATATCTACAAATTAAAAAAAAATAGAAAATCGTATAATAGTAAAGGAAATGCAACCACCTACTTTATTTTTTGCCCAGTTTTATCTCGCCACGTCCATGCCACGTTAATGTAGATTGTTTTCCTTGATTTTTAAGTGCATTTCACTGTTTTGAACAGTGAACTTATCAGGAACTTGAACCGACAATACTTTATAAACTGATCGGAGCCTCAAGTGTGCCGGGTTTTAGGCAAAAAATGACACCATAAATAAGGTCACGCACGCGACGTTATCGCATTTAAATATCATTTTTTATGTTTACTTAGTGAAATTAAAATCAATCTTACAAAAATATAATAGTTGCATGCATAAGCCCAATCTAAAATTCGCTGTAAGCGCCACGGGCTTTTATTTTGCGTTGCTGTCTAACCTTCCTAGGGGTGAGTATTTTAACGATTATTCCTATCATCAGGTCAAACAAGTAACGTATCAATGTTTGTTGGGATGATAAGCTAAAACATATTCCTCGTATTCACGATGTTTTATTATTATTATTATTATTATTATTATTATTATTATTATTATTGTTATTATAAAACATTCTGACTGAATTATAGTTTCTTTTATATATATAAAGTTATTTGGGGGCCGCCGTGGCCGAGGGGTTACAGTCGTGGACTACAAATCTCTCAGCCCCTTACCGCTTTGGGTTCGAATCCCGGTCGGGACTTCGGATTTTTCATGTGAGGAAGCCTTCCAGCTGGCTTACGGTAGGTCGGGAGTTCTACCCGAGTGGCCTCTGTGCCTTGTACAAAGGTCCCCCTGGGTCCCCCTTCCCACCGTGTAATTAGCTGGACGTCGCTTATATGACTGAAATACTGTCGAAGCAACGGTAAATCCCCAACACAACAACAACAATAATATAAAGTTATTTAATCAAAATATTTCTCCTTGGCGCATGTTGAGATTTTTTCAGATTTTTTATATTATTGTTATTATTATTATTATTATTGTTATTATATAATATATTACATGCTGTTTTACCGACTCCGTACGACTTAAAGACGGTACGCTTTATTATAATAATGCTTACCGGTAATCCACCGATTGAAAAATATTTCTTTGTTACTGGTTGCTATGCAGTGCGCATGGCGCTAATTCGAAAGTAGAACTATCTACGGACGACACATGAATTGCAGAAAAAAAAATGCGTTTGAAAAGATAATCATTTCATTATGCATAAATTAATTGTAAAAGGTAGTTATAAAACGTATAAAGCACATAATATACAATTGCAGTTCTATTTTGCAAAATTGTAAAAAGGCAGCACTTTCACTTAAATCATTGCCTCTTCGACACTTTACAGAGCGTTTTGAAATTATATAAATAAAATAATTATCGCGTATCCAATAGACACACATGCATATACTGTAAACAATGATATTGTTTTTATTATAATGTAAAATATCATAAAGTCAGGTTAGCGTCATGTTCTGTCTAGCAAAGGTTTTCTTAGTAAGTGTTAACATGTGAACCTTAATATGAGAATATATGTGTGGTTTTACAATATTCAGGGAGGAGATGGGGCGCTTTGCTCGTCTTGCTTAAATCGGGAAATTTTGATTAATTCAATTTAACAGCAATAACAAATATACGATTTTCAACAACTAGAATATCATAAAAGTTCAATTATTTTAATTTCAGATATTGTTGCAAAAATCAAACAAACTCAGAGTGATTACTCATATTAGATGTTGTATTTTTTTGAGTCCCTGCTTTTAAATTATCTCCAAGTTCAATATGTGTTTATGTTGTGACCTTTGTCAACACAGGAATGATATATAGTCCTAAGGACGAAGGTCTTTAGCAAGATCATAGGACGTTAGGAATCAAGAATGTTTAATCTTGTGACTAAAATGTTCAATACCAAGTCTTCAATATCGTATTTCACAGCGCGTCATCCACTTTCTTTCTTATTTATGTTACATTCGAAACATTATTAGCGTCATCATGCCGTAGACAAGTGATATGGTACCTTTACCAGTCAGATCATCATCAGATTTACGACTATATTGCGTACAAAGACATAACCCAAATTTGAACCGGAGACAACTGTACACACTCGTGTTAAAAACGGGTACACATTTCTTAAATATGAGACGCGTAGCATCAACGGTATCTAGGCAACAAGTAAATTACTGATTAGTATTTAAAAGAAAATACATGATATCATTTACTTTCCATTTCGAGATATAAGAAGTTTCAACTTACCGAAGATTGTTATACTTTGCATTTCCATTGATCTTACACCGACCGACAACGCAGGTGAGCCGTTACCTTGAAAGGTTAACTTTCAGGACATGTTTATCAGACAAGTGCTATTGACAATTATATAGATGTGTGTACATACGTAATACACGCACAAAAATAATGGGAAGTTGTGACCAGTCATATATAATTTCCCTCTCCTCATTTGACAACGTGTAGCATATTTTTGTTAAAATGCACGTCGGAAAAGGGGGTTGTTGCACCCTGTGCACCCTTATTAAATATGCAATTTAAACCGATTTTAGTTGAGTTCCTTTCACTATCACGAATAAAATCTTTAAGAAATAGAAAGAGCAGTAAGTCTCTCAAGCACAATTTTGACGGTGACCTTATTCATTCCGCGATTTTTTCGCAAAGAATAGGAATACAACGAAGGCGTATGTCATGATCGAACCAGAAATGATTAATCGTCATGAATATACACACGTTTGCCACTCTGTAAACTCTTTGGACCTCACAGTTTTATTTCTTTCATAAAATTACCAGGTGATAGTGAAGGGAACTCCACTAAAATCGGTAAAAACTGCATATATAACAACCTACATGTTGCTACAAACCCGTTTCCGTCGAACAGCGATGAAGTGAAACGTATGGCATCGTAATATAAGATCAATAATAACTGGTTTAAACAATATGTCATTTTATTGCTTCCATAATAACGACCCTCTTTATCAATGGCTATACAGTAAAACCTTGCTTTTAAAAACCACTTACGATTCCGGCATAAAGTAGTTTTAATAGCGTGGTGATCTTAAAAGTAATTTAACAATATAATCGGATGTGCCTTTAAAGCGATTTTTCTGCATATTTAAAAAAACAACAACTGACATACGATTTAATTAGTTTTTATGACGAACTGGCCTTGTAATAGATCAATTAAGCGGGTTTGAACACCAGTGTTCAATTATTTAAGAACATCCTATATGCATATTGATATAAATCTTATAAACTTAGGCAAAAGACAAAGGGCGAGTAAGAGAGGCGATGTGCTAATTGTTTGTAATTTATTAAAACAAATGGAGTGTTATTAACGTCAGTAAGAAAAATATTTTTTTAGCTAATGGAACCACATAATCAAAATACGGAGCAACCACTGTTACTATTGTAAAATAAAAACATTTAATATTTAAAAAACACATACATTTTATGAATCAATTACTTGCTTTAAAGAACTGGACTCATATAATGTTTATCTGATGACTTCTTCTTAAACTCGTTGGCAACGGGTTTTAAAACTTGGTTTACGGACCTTGCAAGTCAACATGATTCATTAAAGCTCAGAAAAAAGGAAAATGTTTTGAGATGTTAAAATATTCAGATTTTAGATACAAACCATCTACTTGAAAAATTAATGCAGCAGAAGTTTAAAAATAAGTATTACGGCATAATGTAGAAAGTGTAAAAACACACAAACACTATAGCATATGGCCTACGGCCCCGGACCCAATATGCGGTCCCAGTATGTTAATTGATTGATTGATTTTTTTTTAGTTTACCGTCGCTGCGACAGTATTTCAGTCATAAGCAACGTCCAGCTTATTGCAGTTGTAGGAAGACCTCGAATGCACGGAGGCATCCGGGTAGAACCACCGACCTACCGCAAGACAGATGGAAGGCTTCCTCACATGAAAATGGGTAAATTTAACTGAAAATTACATAGCCTATGTTGTAAAGCCTTGTAAGCATATATTTTATTTTATAAATATCATCAACACAAAAAAAGAATGCCATACTTCTACGCCACACTACGTTATCAAGGGAAGATTGCAAATTAATACCGGGACCTGTACCTAAATCCCTTATCAAATAAAAATTCTTAGTCTGTGTTGTGCTGAATTTTTATCATTCATCATTGTCCACTATTGTGTTGTTCCGCTGGTAATGATTTTTAATTGACATTAATACCACTAAGACTACCGTTGGAAAAAATATGCATCTTTCAGACCAACATTTGATGAATATGATTTTCTTCACTGATCTTTAGATTAGTAAAATTATGGCACCATAAATAATCACCTTATAATGTGTCTACTATAATTAAAGTATTTTCTGTACTTTTTTTGTTCTAGATTTCTGAAAAAATTGATACGTTTTCTTTTTTTTTTTTCTTTTTTTTTTATTGTTGTTTTCGGACCTTTTCTGTATGGCTTTGCTTTATTTAAGTCGTGCTTCAAAAACATCCGCGTCTTTAGTCTTGTTCTTTTCTTGTAACGACCCTGTTAACGCAAGGTTTAAGCGGGTTTATAACATTGGGTTTATTGGAATCGTTTGAATATTTGATCCCCGCTTACAAAATTTACTTTGAGAAACAAAAGAAATGCGAAAATCTGTTCTCTCAGCGCTATTAGCGCTTTGATTTGTAATCAGTTCCATTTATAGATTGAAATAATATGCAAAATGTCGTCTGCCGCAGTCGATGGGTGGCTCGTACTTAATTTCGGATAGAGGTCAAGTGATAGTTTTGCATAGAGAAATTTATTCGTTGTGTGTTTATGCCAAGGACAATTATTTTTTCCCGTAAATATTTACTTTTGACATAAAATTAATTTTTAATCAGTGTTACTTTATCTCAGAGTTAATACAATCGTTTGATCATGTTTACAATATTGAGAGGTTGTTCGGTTTTCAAAGCAGAGAAACGGATTCTCAGAATGTAGATATTGAAGTTGGTGATACTGACGTCACTCACAACTAAAAAGTATAATTTACTTTTACTTGTACTAATAAAGCAAGTTAGAATTCGTATTTTAATCTAAGTAACCATTTTATAAGTTATTTGTTTCAGAAACCTCTAAATTCACGAAGAGTTATGCCTGACTTTATATAATGTACTATAGTTGTTTTACTGATTTGTCATTTTATTCTGAAGAAAAGCCATGTGAAAATAATCAGGACAACACGTTTCTATATTACTGAATAGGGTTGTTTGTATACATTTGTGCATCGGACAACATTTCAGGCCTATATCTAGACACATTTGAATTTCCCCCTTTTTACTACGCAGAAATATTGTTCAACTTTTTTTTCTGTCTTATCACTAAGTGATGATAATTGTTATGTTCATTTAAATGCGATTGCATTATATAAGTAAAATTGTATAAAAATGTGTAAAAAACGATGCTGGAGATAATATGTTTAATAAACTGGAATACAAATGTAAATGCGCGAGCGATCGCAATTCATACAGAGATATATTTGAACCAATAACTTCAGCAGTTGTAATTGAATTTAAATAGTTGACCTACTGCCGCAATAGCTCAAATGGTCCGCTTGCTTTTAAAATTATTGCGGGTTCGAATACAGCTGTGGATTTATCTTAATATTAAATCTTATATCAATGTACGTATAAGAGAATATATAGATAAAATGAAATAAATATGCCATATATAGATTAAAGACTGGGTGTAATTTATAAGGTTACTATGCAGTTATGTACTACACCTATATAAGAGAGAGAGAGAGAGAGAGAGAGAGAGAGAGAGAGAAGGAAATATTCCTGGGATATATTTGTACTAGGTACATGTATTACATTTATTTTTATATATATTCGTGTGCGTTTGTTGCATTATAGTTGGTACCATTTGATTTAAGCGCATTTATTTATATAAATAAACGTATTTGAATATTTGAAAGAGAGGTTTGTAACATTTGGTTTATTGGCATCGCTTGAAAATTTGATCTGTGCTTATTAAATTTGCTATGATACACAAACAAATGCAACATACAACCGTTCTCTCAGTGCTATCGGCGCATTAATTATAGTACATGCTACTTAGTCACGTGTCTGCTTCACCTGCTCTACAATCCAAAGTCCGGGGACAGTCCCGGCCTAGAGGCCGATATGTATCAGTCAAGTTACGTGTGTCTGGGCAGAATTGCGATAAAGTTATCATCAATCACCTTGAACGAAATACAAAATGTGATCAGGCCATTTAAGAAATGATTGTATTTTTCCCTTAGTCATTCTGTTGTATATTTGACATCAAATGAAATTGGAATAATGTAGACATATTGCACAATAAGTCATACAATCAAGTTCATAGTATGTTGCTGATTTAAACTTATTTTTACTCATCCAATGAGGAAAGCTCATTTCAGTTTCTTTCACCTCACTGTTCCTGTACTGCACAGCACTTTGCGCATGAAATGTCACACACATTATTTATAGGTCATATAAAAAACTTCTGTCGCTTGAAAGTAGGATTGTGCCCTATTAAATTATAGGACTTTGTTTCAGGAACATTTAACTAGCACGTGTAACTCTTCTTAATATGTTTTCGATAAAACTCTGTGCATGTACATGTATATGTAAATATAATTATTGGGTCAAGCATGCCCCCATGTTAAAGTTGCAAAATCTTGAACGGTAGGGATGAAAACCAGCCAGCCATAAAAATAGATATGAGCTGGATACATTTTTTGTTCATTTGAAACTCATGTTTAGTTGTAGTTATGACTGAAAAGTCAGTATGTGTTTTAAGTCACAAAAGTTAGTTTAAAAACTCAACTTCATTTAAAGTATTTCCTTTTCATCAGACGTACAGAATTATCTTTTTTATATAAAATGAAAACAATTTTCTGAGATTGTTTTCATATTTGTTACAGTAACTTATTTTGGAGATAAAATTAGGATATGTAAATGTGTATACATCATGGCTCTGTTGCAAGTGATAACCACCATAAATAATATTATAAATTTAGACAAGTAACCTTGTGTTAGAACTTACGTAAATCGTGTTTAACCTTCAAAGAACTTAAAGGTCCATTATTCATCCAAAAGCAGTGTATATTCTTCAGACAGAAAAGCAAATTGTGTGCTACAGATTTGTAATGAGATGCAATATGTTCTTACTCGTTGACATTACCACAATTTCATAGATAAGAAAGAATCTTTTACTTAAAATCGTTAAATTGTTTACAAAAATAACTTATTTGAATATTCCGTATATATTCGTCAATTTTCCATAGTGATTCGACAACGTTTTTTTTCCAAATTCAAATTATTTTCGATTACAGACTGTCTTCGGATAAAAAGTTAAACAATGACAGTTTTATGACATCCATTCAAAATACTACATTGCGTTATTTGATCAACATTTTCAATGCGTTTAACTGTTATTTTACAGCAGATAGCATGAACCATTTGTATTAGGCTACAATATGTCAATGTGGGGATCTCCATGGCCGAGAGGGTAAAGTGGCTGACTTTAACACTCAGTCAGCCCCTCACCGCGTGGGTTCGAATCCCGGCAGGGTCTTTCGGGTTTTCATGTGATTAAGCCTTCCAGTTGGCTTGGGGAAGGTCGGTGGTTCTACCCGGATGCCTCCGTGCATTCGGGGTTCCTCCACCTGTAATTAGCTGGACGTCGATATATGACTGAAATACTGTCGAAGCGACTGTAAACTCAAATAGTCAAGTCAAGTCCAGTCAATGTTTTTTTTATATATTTTCTTTTTCATTAAAATTTTTATGGAATATAATTAGCCTTTAACCTACATTAAATAATGGGTACCGATCAAGAGGGTTAATTAGTTATTGGTGCGATTAAACATATAATGACAACATACAACGTCATTTGAAAATAGGAGAAATAGGGACTATGTGAACATCAGTCATGGATAAAAAAGATATATTCAATATGTTCAAATTCGAAGTTGTTAAGATATGTTACATAGTTTTTAATCAGTTTTGTTGGTAAGGAACATGAACAATTAATTAATATCATAAGCTTAGAAGGATGGTACCGATTTAGGCATTTTTTCTTTTATATTTTCATTTCAAAACCCGGTCAGATTGAAATCTTCTCTCAGACTGAGCAGTATTTATATTGTTACTTAATATTCGTGGATAAACAACAGAGTAGACCAACGATAACATAAGTCGGCGTTTCTGTCTAGACCTTTACTTTATTTCATATGCCGCGACCTTGGATCACACCCGCGACAAATCTTTTACAGGGCGTATGCTCTAGCCACCATTCTGCGACCGGGACAGTGAAACAAAGTTTAAATATTTGACAAACGTGGCTTTGATGAAAGCATATGTTGTTATGCATGTCGTAGGAAAACAGGGTCCAGAATAAAACCTTCAAATCTTAAACATGTGACCACTCTGCCCTATTATATACCCATTTAACTGTAACCGGACGTGGAACGTGAAAACAAGGCGCACAACCGCAACAGATAAGGTAAGTTAGCAAATTAAAAAAAAGCAAACAAAGCAAAACATTTGATAAATATTAAATCAGAAAACGAGATCTTAAAATCAAAGACGACAAAATTTATTATTCTAAAGCCCCCCGTTAATTGCAAAATTCGCATGTGTTTTTATTATCTACATATAAAACATTAATTCATCACCTTCCAGATAAAAGATTTAGAACATTATTACTGACAACTTTTAGTATTTAATACATTCAATGGTGTAGATGTTTGATAGACAAACTATCATGATTTACCCCCCACAAAGAAGAAGGCTAAAACAATAACACTATATACTACTTTAGTGGATTTATAGCTAAATGTAAATCAAATGTTCACTTTACTCCTCTTCTTAGAATATCTCGGGTCAACGTCATGTGTTATTGTATAAACGATACTACACCCACCCCACCCCTAAAAAAGTAAAAAAGAAAAAAACGAGTGGCTGAGTGAGTGTTAAAGTGAGCGACTTTACCCTCCCGCCCACATAGGCCCCGGAGTAGAGAAGAGAAAATAAGAAATCAAATGAAAATCATTGTACAGATTTGAACACAAGTTACTTGTACGTAAATAACCCCATCGATAGTATAATCAGGTCCAGTAGCTTTTTTCGCAAATGAATGTTTGTTTGTTAGGTTTAACGTCCCACCGACAATATTTCAGTCATACGGAGACTATGTTTATTTGAGACAAATATAGTGCTGTCCAACGCACTTTGGGGTCAGAATCGGACACCAAAGAGCATTGCATTGTTGCATCACAAATTAGGATAGTAGCAAATCCAAGGCACAATGGGATCAAATCTTTGAATATATGTTTAAGAAATAGCATGCATTCGAATGAATAGAAGTGGTTTTCAAGGCTCTTTTGCCGGAGGTATAAGTTGGTTTGCTAATTTGAAATGATTCAAAGAGTGGTGCTTGTATGGTTTATTTTACATCAATTAACAAACATTTGCTTCTTGTTCAGCACATCGATGCTATTTTCTTACTAGACCCAATTCTTTTATAGATATATTGAAATATAAAGACATCACTGAGTCTGGTTTTATCTATGCACACATTAAGTTCATTTAATTCTATTTTTAAAACGTTTTTAGCCACATGATCATCATCTTGAACATCATACTCATACTGAAGAACTTTTTTATCTCTTGTTAAGCAAAGACTAAAGTACAATTTTATTTGTGGATTTAGCCGGAGATTGAGTGATTTAGAGCTAATTTTATAAAAATATTTATGATTTAAGCCGTTTTTACAAGCATCATTATAAATATCTATGGATTAGATTAAGTTTCACTGAACTGGGATTATCTTTTCAATGTTTGTAGGAAGTTGAAGATGGACTGGTAATATACCTTTGCTCGTAACCTATGCAACAAGTTAGAAGGTAAATGGCATTTTAAATGTATTTTATATGAAGAAATACACGTCCTTGTATCTTGTATGTTGGAATGAATTGAATTCATACGTCTACGAGCATATTAAATTATTTTAAAATAAAAAATATTTTTAGATACTGTTCTGTTTCCCAAAATTTAGCTTTCATTGATGTATATCATTGAATAATTATTTGTTGTACATTAAATATAATTCAATTGATTTTAAATGGATATATTCTGTATTAATTATTTTCATTGAACAACATATATTATAGGTATGTAGTAAATACTTGTAAATTTCATAATCGTTGTATTTATATACATTTACTCGTATAAAGTGAGAGTTCGTTTGCCCTCGTTTTGTAAAATTGCAACTTGTGCTTTGGCCTTCTGGAATATTCAAAATAAAACTTGAAAAGTGTAACCATCATTATCATCATTATCACCATCATCAGCAGCAGCTTCATAACCATTATTTCAACAACCAAAGTCAATAACTTTATCATAATCCATTTTAAGTGATCGTCTTTGTGGGAATTTCTTTGATCATGATTCCACACCCAGTAACATGATCCTGACACTAGGCAAACTAGTCTTCATTCCCAATAGGGAAGTAACCAGTATCAGTTATTTCTAATAACTTTGATATGTCGCGGTCGGTACAATAATCGATACAACTGAAATACATATTCTAATATTGATAGTTAAGACATTGACCATGACAAACACGCTTATATAACGATGATAATTATGAAAATGTCTGTAACTGTCGCTCATGTATCAATCGTGGAAGGACGCAAAAGTGGGTTTTAGTATGTGACATATCATTGCACTTTGGGGTCCTTTCTTGGAGTTGACCCCAACGTGCTTAAAGTGCGTAACGCACTATGGGGTCATACCCCAAAGTGCGCTGGGACCATAAGTGCATCCCAACAGTGCTGCCATTGTTACTGCGATATCACACCGTAGACATGTGGAATGATACCACACCCAGTCACATTATCCTGAAACCGAGCAAACCAGTCCTGAAACTACCCTTATATGCTGAACGACAAGCAAAGGGACTGTGCAAGTACCATTTTTACTATATGTATATGTCGTGGATCGAACCCACGACCAACTTCCCCGAGGCGCGCGCTCTAACCGCTCGGCCACCGGGGACGGTATAGATAAATATAAAACAAACAATACAACAATACAAAATCCGATCTATTGCTATTGCTGAGATAAATTGTATTTTTTTTTTAACTTACGTAAAGTTCGCTTATCCTGACGATTGGTAAGCCGTGGTCCCCTTTTCAGCACTTGAGCAGATTCGATATATTAAAAAAATGATTGTTATACACTAAACAATGTTTTCTTTTCTTTAATTTACATTAACTAACTTCAAGATTAATAACAAGTAAATGTGTATGAATGAAGTGGATACAATCAGCTCGGCTTAATTTATACAGATACGGTTATCATATCGCCAGTCTATTTTTAAATAAACGTAGATAAGTTATGGTGTGACTATTAGCTGATCATCACGTGCAGTGTACAGTTCAAAGTTTCTCTCGTACTTTTGCATGTATGTCACCATCAAAGATATCACAAAGAGAACTGTATGAAAATAAACGAATATATTGCTTTTTACATTATATAGTTTGGCAGTCAGGTTGTTTAATATTTTACTATGTTTCATTTTCTGAAAATTCGTTTTGCTTATCGGACCAAACAATATATAGATTTTGTCCGATACCAGAATGTAGCGATTCCCATCTCTTTAATGGTATAAATATTTATCTTGAGGGCTACTTTATCTGTTACAGTCATTTCTGATGCAACTGGTCCGGTTAAACCATATCTTTAAGATTAATAAACAACTGGACACGTTTTCATTTTTCGAGTCTCTAGCATACCCAGCATAATTGTAAGCGACATAACTTTCCGTCCAGTAATGATTTAAAGAACATTTTTCCCATCAGATTAACTCCCTTGGTCCCTATATTCTTCGTTTCAGAATCAAAAACGATCTTTAAAAAATTAACAAAGGTCCTATCTCTAGAGGTGGATTTAGTACCTTTGTTGCATTGATGTCATTCATGTGCATAACTGATGATGCATTACTGAGTACCACTAGATTTTGGTGGATAATGTGAGTATTGTCTTAAACTATATCAATATATGCATGCTTTTCACAGTATAAGTATTTTTTCTACGGCATGTCAAAATAAAATTCCAAACAGATCAGTGGTAAGTTTAAAAGAATACGAAATATGTATTTTAGAGTGCATGGAGATGGGACCTTTGTTGCATGTTAACATTCACATGTCTTTAACATGATCTTTTTTGTCTAAAAATGATTTTGTGGTAACTTTGTAAAATTTCATAACTTGTTGGTGTTTTAAATGTACCGTACAAAATCTGGCGCTTGGTATAGTTTAGGGGTGTTACGCAACAACAAATTTGAGTTAGGCCTTTTGTTGTATGGAAAACATTTCAATTGTATTTATTACAAAAAGGCACCAAAAAACTATCAGATATTCATAATAAAAAATCAAACAATATATATATTAACATTGCCCATAATTGCTTTAAGATCTATATGTTAAATACATGCCATGCAAATCCAAATATAAAAAGTAAGGGAACAGCACTCCAACCACCGTATACAGAGACCACATGTTTTCTGGCAAATATGAATCAAGTACTGGTACTTCATCGAAAAAAGGCGACCGATGGGCTTTTACATTTGGAATCTTTCTAATTCAAAGCTTGCATATTAAACACTGTTTTCACCCCTCTCAACAACAGCCACCTCATCACAACAGCCAGATTTGGCCCTTCCCATTGGTGGCTGTTGTAGAAAGGTTAAACTGTATTTATTTTATTTTCCAGATAACCTGATGTCTCTATCTGGAGACAGTGACACCGAAAGTTTAGGACAGACACTATTAGAAGAATGGCAGTGCCATATCTGTGGCTACATTCCAACTCATGACATAGCTTATAATTTATGGACACAACTTAATGAAAACGGACCATATCTGTTAAGCTTACCGAACGGACAGTTTTATGTTAGGTGCAGATTTTCAGATTGTAAGCGATATTTCCAAATTAAGTGCATCCATAATAATTTTCCAGACGAGGCTTTAAATTTGTCACACTTGGAAGACATACGGATAAACGACATCCATTGTCCCTGTTGTAAACGGCTGTGTGAAGTTGGCTCGACATACGACATAAAACATACGACATTCAACTCTCACTATTCACGACATTGGACATTCAAATTTTGAATGTCGCACGCGACATTCACGACATTGGACATTCAGATTTTGAATGTCGCGGCACGACATTCACGACATTGGACATTCAGATTTTGAATGTCGCACGCGACATTCACGACATTGGACATTCAGATTTTGAATGTCGCGGCACGACATTCGCGACATTGGACATTCAGATTTTGAATGTCGCACGCGACATTCACGACATTGGACATTCAGATTTTGAATGTCGCGGCACGACATTCTCGACATTGGACATTCAGATTTTGATTGTCGCACGCGACATTCACGACATTGGACATTCAGATTTTGAATGTCGCGGCACGACATTCACGACATTGGACATTCAGATTTTGACACATCCAACCGATAAAGCAGAAGCCTTCAACAAATACTTTTGCTCAGTTTCAAATATTCAGGAAGAACCTACTTTAACAGATATACAAGATCGCACCAATCAAAGATTAGAAAATATTACTGTCACAGAAAGCGAAGTAAATGATCAGTTACGAATATTAAATCCAGCCAAACCTTCGGGCCCAGACAATATTAGTTCACGCCTCTTAAAAAAAATCCGACCATCTATAACAGCCCCACTTACTAAACTATTCAATCTTTCGCTATCGCTCAACCAACTTCCATACCATTGGAAACGATCTCATGTTACACCTATATATAAAGGCAAGGGAGACCCGTCCTTACCCCAAAATTACAGACCTATATCACTTACCTGTCTTATATGCCAAATACTTGAGAAAATAATATTTAAACACTTATTCAACTTTGTTAAAAGTAACAACCTTCTTAGTAAACATCAATCTGGTTTTCAACCAAACGACTCCACTGTTAACCAATTAATTGATACAGTGGAACCTCTGAAAACCGAACGCTTCCGGACCGAGCCAAAAGTTCGGTTTAGAGAGGTTTCCAGATTAGGGATTTTTTTGTCAAAACCAGGCAGAGATGCATGTGCATGTATGATTATTCTATCTATTATCTCTCTCTCTCTCTCTCTCTCTCTCTCTTCTGTATATATTTTTTCTCTCTTCTATCCGTTTTCTCTCTTCTATCTGTTTTCTCTCATCTGTTTATTCTTTCTTTTTCTCTCTCTCTCTTTCTTTCTTTCTCTCTGAATAAAGTTTAGCTCTGTTCAAATTAAACTATAATTCATATTACGGGGAAGGTGTATGTTTATGTATTTTTATGTCATCCTATTAAAAAAGCAATAAACACAAATAATTAACAATAAACTTTAATTGAAATTTTTCAACATTCAACAACAATGAATTTTAATGCATATGTTAAAAAGCAGGAAACAAAACATTACATATAAAACACTGAATAGGTGAGTAACTTTTAATTGTGGAATTTTTAATCATGCTGCTAAGTGTGAAAGCTAAAATGAAAATTATATTATGACTCATAATAAATGCAAACTGACTGCAATCAGCCATAATCAATAAAGATTTAAACACCCTTGTAAAGGTGTGAAATACTGTCACTCGCGTCAAACCTCTTGAATTAATACACCTGTGTAATTGCTGACACGCACACCTGTTAGAGTTATCTTCCGGTAATTACATTTTCACAACTTAGCGAATCTCACGCACCGCAACCTTTCGGTTTACAATCGATAGCCTGAGGCTTGTCCGATTTTTGGAGGTAGATTTTAATTGAATTGTATTGAATCGTCCAAAAAAATTGTGTCCGGTTTCCGGAATTCGGAGGTTCCGATTTCCAGAGGTAGTTTTTATATAAAATGAAGAACAGATGAATTTGGGAACGAACATTTCGTTCGGTTTCGGGAGGATTCCGATTTTCAGAGGTTCGGTTTTCGGAGGTTCCACTGTATATACAATACCGTTTTAAGTAACCTTGATAAAGGAAAGGATGTAAGATTTGTCTTTTGTGATGTTGCAAAAGCATTTGATAAGGTGTGGCAAAAAGGTCTTCTTTTGAAACTTAAAAAAATATGATATAAATGGCAGTTTATTGAAGTGGATAGAAAATTACATATGCGACAGAGAACAAAAAGTAGTTATTGACGGATTCTCATCAAATTATGCAGTCTTACGATCAGGAGTGCCTCAGGGCTCAGTCCTTGGACCACTTTGCTTTATTCTTTACATTAATGATATTGTTGATGACATAGAATATGAAATTAGACTTTTCGCAGATGACACATCACTTTTCGTTGTTGTAAATAAAGAGTTTGAAGAAATATCTGCCTCGTCATTAACAAACAATTTAAGCAAAATTCAAAACTGGAGTAAACCATGGGCGGTTACCTTTAATCAACTAAAGACGAAAACTCTCACATTTACTAGGAAACAGAATTGCCATCCTCCTATTTATTTTTCATATACTCCTGTTGAGGAAGTACAATCTCATACTCACCTTGGTTTAGCTTTTCAGTCAAATGCAACTTGGTCTTCCCACATTGAGAATATATATACAAAATCTTGCAGTCGATTATATAACTTAAGAACAATCAAAAACACGGTTGACAGAAACTCTTTACTAAGAATGTATCTTTCTTTTATTCGCCCTGTTCTAGAATATGTTGATTCTGTTTGGTGTAATTGTTCACGACAAGAAACCGATCTATTAGAGAGTATCCAAATTGAAGCCGCGAGAATAATTACTGGCCTGAGGCTAAAATTCATCGAGATCATGTTTATATAGAGAGTTAGGTATCGAACCGTTATATATCAGACGTGAAAATCATAAGTTAATAATAATATATAAAATATTAAACGGTTTATGTCCTCAATACATGTCTGAGTTAATTCTCCCCTATTTACCAAATGAGTCTATATACAACTTTAGATCTATGGGACACCGTCTCAAGACCCCACAATGTAGAACTACTTCATATTTTAACATTTTCCTCCCTAGTACTTTAAGATCTTGGAATTCATTACCTGACGTTATTAAATCAGCAACTTCAGTTGACAGTTTCAAAAATGCACTCCATAAGCACAGAAATCTATCAAAACCTCCTGTATACTACAGTCTAGGAAACCGAAAGAATAATGTTATAATATGTCAACTTAGAAACAATGCAAGCAATTTAAATAAACACCTATTTGACAACTCACTATCCCAAATAGCGGCATGTCCGAAATGTTCCAATCACTGCGAGGATAATTTTCACTTCTTACTTATATGTTCAGCTTATATGGCATGTAGACAAATTATGAAACATAACACTACGGAGTTAGGTAAAGTGGAAGAATTAACAGTTAACCTATTGTTAAACTCTTCTTAAAATACATGAAGTGGTTGCCAGCTTTATACACCAGACACGGAGATTTGAGTGACAATTGTTTTTCTTTTTTTCCCCTTTTTCTTTCTATAAATTTATACATTTCATTCTCTATAATATTCTCTCTAATGAATAACGATAGCTATGAATATTTATAATAGATACATATGCTAACATGGTTATTTGTCATTTCAATAACATCTTTGTTCTACTCATATTGGTTACATGTTGTACCATTACATATATCTTAAGTTTGTATTATATTTGCTATTTTGTAACCATAACTTTGTCAATGACAGTTTATTATAAAAACATTTTAGTATAAAAAACATGTCATAATGTATGCAATGCTTTAAATTTGTCATATACTATGTATGCATGACCTGTAAAAGGAGAGAACTCACATAGGCTATTAGCCTGTTGTTCAATCCTATTCATTCTTGAATAAAATATGTAATAAATCAGACACTTCTCGCGATATTTCGTGAAAAAATATATAATAAATCAACGCGACATTTGTGCGTTATAATGCCGTGTCGTATTGTCGTGTGTCGTTTCATAATATATCGTGTATTACTTACAAATGTCGTGCTTCGTTTTAAATTGTCGTTCGTCGCCTTCATACAGCGACACACGCCATTCAAAATGGCACTAACTGGATTCCGTACGCTAAGGAAGCGCGATTTATATTCGTCAATCGAAACGACGTTATATTTGACAGGCTATAAGATAAATGGTATATCGAGTTTTTGTTGAGGTGTAAAGTGGAGAAAAGTCAAAGTCAATCGCACTTCTAATATGCCGTTGTATTTCAAAATATATCGATAAAACTTACTTATATTGGAGGGGATACTACACGAGATATACTTAAAAATATGATATTATTTGGATTTAAACAGATGGATTGTTATTTTTTTTTCCTGTTTAGTGGAGTAATACAATTAGATAATATACATTGTATGGTTTTTACGAGTTGAGCTTGACTAACCAGCACACTATATATGAGTGTGCGCATGCGCACGAATGTATGTGAGCGGGATAATCAAGCTCACGAGTGAAGCCAGTGAAATATATGTCTTGTAACATGGTAAAATGTAGGAAGAAAAAACGAAAAAAAAATCGTGCTAACTCGTGACCACGAGTTAGTAACTAAGAAAAAATAACCAAGAAAAAAACAAACAAAAAAAAAACAGTATTGCTATCTCGTTTCCTGTCACATGGATGACTCGGTTCTGACCGTTCTACATATAAAATAGGAACCATTTGTTTTTATCGTATTAATAACACGAAGAATGCATGTGCTAGGCTAGAATAAATGTTTCCTGCCAAATTTAAGTTCATATTTCACCTAAATGTATTAAAATATATATGAAGCTTTTCTCTATTTGAAATGTTTGAAATTGAATTTAAATTAAACCTACATGAAAGTACCGAAATGACCACAATGGGGAAAAATAACGAAACGGAAAAAATCATCATAATACCATGTTGATTTATTTCTCATGTCTCACCAACTCACAAGCCACATACTTATATAATTTCTTGCCGGTTGAGCAATATTCTGACAATTGTCTTATGGATCCCAGTTATTTGTGGGTGGGTGGGTGCTTCATTAATCTTTAGGCTTCATTTTTTTATGATCCTAATGAGAACGCTGATAGGAGAGATTGACTTTAATAGCGTGTATGCATACTATGTTGTATATTCTTTTGTATAGAAGAAATATGCACGCGCCCGGATTCACGTAGGCGGCGAGGGGGGGGGTGTTAGGTGGTTATTTTTTTCATGTTTTGTAAGATTTAATTTAACCAAAAAAAATACCCAAGCTGGATCAGAAGTCACGGCCCAGCCATGCAACCAGTAATTCGTATTTCTGGCAATTTAAATCATATAGAAAATACATGTATTTTCACGGATCTATATATCGGTTTAGAGATTTATGAGTTTGATCCCCGGCTACCGACCATGGTATTCCTACGGAGGTTGGGAGTCTAGTACCGGTCCTTCCCAAGAACGGCATTTAAGTTAAGTGCCCGCCTGATACATCAATCTCCAAGAAGAATTGCCATTCGTTCCTCATTAAAGCATCTCGGCTGAAAAGAGGGTCGTGGGTCAAGATTCTTGTCAAAAGAGAAAAAAAAATATGATGTATATTGAAGTTTATTTAAGCGACAAAAAACATAAACAAATGAAGAAGATAATACACTGGTGCATAATTTCGATCCCAAGCAATACAATTATTTACCTCAGGGATTAGATTTCAATATATAAATGTTTGTTGGGTTTATCGTCTCACCAACAGTACTTCAGTCATTTGGAGACTATGTCTACTTGAGACATATATAGTGCTGCCACACTGCAGTATCACGCCGTAGACATGTGGCATAATACAACACGCAGTCACATCTTGACACCGGACCAACCAGTCCTGGAACTCCCCTTATATGCTGAGAGTCAAACAAGGGAGCTATACCAGTACCATTTTTATTACATTGGTATGTAGCGGCTGGGGATCAAATCAACGACCTTCCGCTCTCGAGGCGGACAATTTAACCACTCGGCCACCGGGGGCAGTTCAATATAAATGATAGCTTTTTTCATAAGTTACATATATAATTCATTATATAAATTTTATATTTAACTTAAAAAAATATCGTTTTTTCCCCAGATCAGATACCCATTTGAACGCATCTCCGTCATCCTAGGGAAAAAAAAGCCCCTAGCACTGACATCACAATCATATTTTAGCGCCCCCATTTGAAAATTTTTAGTCCGGATCCGGGCCTGATGCACTTAGCATAGATATTCCCGAACATGCACAGATCTTTTCACC
>CM037785.1:48886922-48936922 GCA_021229015.1 Solen grandis | reverse complement strand
TGCCCCTACGACTGCTCGGCTTAGTGCGGCTTCGGTATCCATTATTTCCCTGTGTGGGGCCCCTTATCTCTACGCTTGAAGATAGTCACGTGACTTTTTATGTGTTATATGCCGTGTGCACTATGACACTAGATGACTTTATGGGATGTAAACCAAAAGTTTAGGTACTTATATGTTCGGAAAGTGTGAATAATGGACGATGTATCAAACAGCTAAACTACTGAGCAAAAAGAATTTAATTAAGGCTGAACAGTTATGCGATAATCCCATTTAATTAGCACATTTTGATCGTTTTATCTTTCAAGCTAATTTTCCACACACTGGAATTAGCTTGTAAGGGGGGGGGGGGTGTTTGGACAGTGATTACAAAGTTGATTGTTGTCCGATTACAAAGCGGTTTTCGTCTGTCGGAAGGTCTTTGATCCGTCTAGTGATCCGTGTCTCAGTTTTTCGATAATTGTTTTAGTTTTGTTACAATGGCTAATTAATTGACGAGCGGCGTGTTTCGAAGCGAAAATAAAAAGTTAAGTTAAATAACTTTTGAACAGAAAATTTTAAAAGAAATTTGAGACACGGATCACTAGTTCATTTGTATAGATACAGTTTAATACAAAAACGAAGTTATTTAGTGAAAAAATGACTTAGATATCGCTGTCCGAAATTTTCGAAAAATGTGTGCAATATGGGGAATAACAAAGGTACTAATTATATTTTGTCGACTCTGAGAACAGATATCTTGACATAAGATAGGGGTATAACTTTTGTACTAACTATGTTTATACTCAGGTTATTCAAAACCAGTAAATTTGATAGTTGTCCATTACCCAGTGTCGCTACCTTAAATATAATTTTCGCATGAAATACATTGCAGATTTTGATTATTTTTCTAGTACCTATTATAATCCTATTTTAAAATACGAACACATGTTTTGTTAATAAAGGTAACATCACAAATCAGTTACTGATACCTGGTAAACTTTTGCCGTTTTTATTCTCATTGCACAGAACAAACTGAATAGGGCTATTTGGATATGCGGCCTTTTAACAAATTGGTGCGCGTGCATCTTTGCACAATGAGTTATTTGGTAGTTAATGAGGTAAATTGTCATTTACAATGAAGGACGCCTAATATATTGTTTTTGTTGCTTTATGTGATGTTGGTTAAAATCCAGAGTATAGTATTTAAATCAAACTTTCAAAATGGAAGCATATTTTGTACAGCTATTGGAACGTGTTGTCATGTTTCTGAACAACATCCGTTATCATGCGCGACCGTTTATAGGAAGTATGACTACATTTATATTCCATTTATATGTCTGTTTATTCGTGCCTAAAATAAAATGTCTACTACAAAATAGAAAGAAACCTGTTTCTATACAATTTATTTGCTAACAAAAAACAATAAAGTAATAAATTTACATATATTTCATATGCCAAAATATATAATCTTTGTAATATAAATTGAAGGATGTTAACCTATAAGTATTTTCCACCTACTTATCCTGCCATTCTGATGGATAGGATGTTGATGACTTCTGTATTTTCTTATTTGTGAGCAGTGTTATGATCGTACTCTCTATTCAACGTAAAATGAAATATAGTTTGGTGAAAATATATCAAACAATGAAAGCTTTTTCCTGAATGAAATTAATGTTATTTTACCATATACTAACAATGTGATAAGGATCACTTATTGTACACTATAAGATACCAGAAGGCTTAAGTATAATGAATGGTAAAACTGCATTGATTGCCATAAACAGCTTAACAAGTGTTGTCGGAACAACACATATGTACCCCTATGCTCCATATACTAACATCGACTAACTACGACATTACTGTGACCTTGACCTATGTCCAAATGACCCTTAGATCAAAAGGGATCATCTACTAGCCATGACTAATCACCCTAAGCAATTTGACGACAGTGGATGATAACATACACTCCCCACATGCATTTACTCTAAGTGTTAAGTTTACTGAAAATGTAAACACGCAATGTTTCGAAGCGTACCACATGATACCACAATCACCTGCTTCGAGGATACAGTTTTAACATATATTCTAACACGACTTGCATCTTTATCTCTATACAGAAAGAAGGAGAAAAATTGTGTGTAAATTCGCAATAACGCACTGGAATCAGCGCTCGCGAAGCGTAATAATATCTATTCCCTTACAATTACCTCCCCCGTATACTGCAGTTATGAATGAACGTAAACATAGTAGTAAAACTGACCTACTTTAAACAATATCGTTCGTCTGCATCGTAAAATGGCTGAATTACCTCACGTTGCTCATTGTGAGTTACGGGGTAGTAATGACACATGGAGAGTTGTTGATAGACAACATGACGATATCGTTCTTAAGTATGTCATTCAATCGCTACATTCCGGAGAAATAAAAAGGGTTTTCAAACACGAATTGTTTGAAAAAAAAATACAACCTACAAAGGAAGTCTGAGTTCTTATATCAAGCCATCAGAAGAGGAAAGAAGGCGACTTAGTGAAAGACTAACCTTCAACATACCAGATCAAGCTGGAGATTCTATACGACCAAAAACATCTGCGTCAAATTCTCTTGTAGCACATTCCGGTCACCGTGACATTTCGCGTGACATTACACATGTGTCTCCAGCAACCCCGAATTTTAATCCAGTTGATATCACAATGAACACATCCAATTCAAGAGATGCAAGATCATTCACAATGTTTGCTGGCAATATCACAGGTGGCACAATCAGTGTAAACATATACAACAAGTGAAATAAACACATGTGTTGAACCGTTCCTCTTTTGAATTTGTGTTAACACTTTTGCTTTAATGTTGACGTCATCAAAGTGTGTGTAATACACATTTATAGTTTATCTAGCTGTTACATTTTGAAAATCGATTTGTTCATTGGTTAAAAATTAATTTGAAGAGACCAAAAAATATCGTTACAAATAATATATTTAATTTAAAAAAGTGTGCCATTTTTGTTACTTTTTATTTTTTCTCAGCTACATTATACGGGGGAGGTAAAACGATCGGCAAACTAGAGGGAAGTTGTTAGGTTTAATGTTGCTACGCTTAATAAATGAATCCGAAAAATATTATGGAAAAATGTGTTAGAATCGAAATAATCTGTCTCTACCGGTGCGTTGTTGTTTATTTACACACAGGTTTGTCTTTCAGGTACGAATAATTATATCACTCGGGCTTCGCCCTCGTGATATAATAATTCGCACCTGAACTCCAAACCTGTGTGTAAATAAATAACAACGCACCGGTAGAGACAGATTATTTCTTAATTAACATATATTACCGAAGTTGTGTTTTCAAAAATAGCGGTTTTTGTGCAAAGTGACCTAGACTTGCCGAGTTTATTTTAAGGAAACAAAGACTTCTCAAACACTAACAATTAAGAGAAGAGTTTTTTCTACCGATTATGTGTGAACAGGCTGCTTTTAATCTCTTGATTTTGTTTTAAATAAAACCTGATTCGAAACCCTACAATGATAGTCAAATTACATATCAAAACATGCATTTAATCTGACCTATTTAACATTAATGTCATAATTTCTTAAATTCAGAGAGAACAGAACATTAAATTGCATACTTAAGATAATCCCCGAAAGTAACTACTCGGATATGGTAAACTATTATTTAAATTAGAATAAGAATCATAAAGTATTGAAAATGGATTACTTCGAGAGAATACTCTATAGTTATGAGATATTGCTTCTACAGGGTGTCCCATAATATCTGATACCATTACAAAATGCTATAACTTTTTTGTTTGAAAACATATCTTCATGATAAATACACCAAAATGCACAGGAGGGTTTAAAATTTTATCTGATTGAAAAGTACGGGAATGACGTCGACGTCGCTTAACAGGAAATGACGTCATTTATAATAACAAGATTATTCAAAATGGCGTCGTCACAAGCACTTGCTGCAGAAGTTGTCAAACTATATTATTCAACTCCATCGCCTGTAACAGTGATTCGGGAAATGGCAAAACGTTACCCTGACCAAGAACAACTAAACAAATTGCAAATAAGAAGAATTGTTACTCGATTTGAACAAACAGGATCGGTAGCGGATAAGCGCCACACTAATCCGGGGCGACCAAAATCTGTCAGAAGTGAGGAAAATATCGTTCAGGTCCACGCCGCTGTAAAAGAGACACCTCAGAGGTCTGTTAGAAAAATACTAGGTGACATTAGTAATCAGGTTAGTCGTACTTCAGCGCATAGAATACTACGATATGATTTAAAACTCACACCATACACATTGTCCGTCAGACAACATCTTAAAGACAGTGACATTGAAAGTCGTCTTCGCTTTGCCCACTGGATGAATGAAAATGAAAATATTGCTGATATCCTGTGGTTTTCTGATGAAGTCCACTTTAAATTAAATGCCCAGTTAAACAATTGGAACTGCCGTTATTGGAGTACAGAAAAACCTGACTTTTATCTTGAAAAGACATTACACAGTGAAAAAGTTACAGTGTGGGCCGTTTTGAGTGCAAACGGGATAATCGGACCTTTCTTTTTTGAAGATAAAAATGGCGACATGGAAACCATCAACGGCGTTCGGTATTTGGATCTCTTAAAGCGGAAGTTCTTACCAGCTCTTCTTCAAAAGGTGATATCTATACCTGACATGTGGTTCCAGCAAGATGGTGCTTTTCCCCATACTGCGGTTATTGTCACAGACTGGCTCCACGAGACTGTCGTGGATAAATTCATCTCTTTCAGAACAAATAATGAGTGGCCACCACATTCACCCGATTTAAGTCCGTTGGACTTCTTTCTTTGGGGACATTTAAAAGACAGAGTCTATAAACCTTCTCCAAAGACCCTTGATGAACTCAAGACAAACATCAGACGTGAAATCAATCAAATCGATGTGGAAACGTGCCGATAAGTTGTGAGAAATTTCAAGAAAAGACTGAACGTCGTAATTGCTCAAAACGGACGTCATGTCGAACATGTGCTATAATTTTGGAACAATGAAATAGACATGTAAGTGTCACTTATATTTACAAATATTGGTGGTAAATAAAATTTTATTTTAGATAGAAAACAACCATATATTTTATTAAATTGTGGTTAAACATACAGAAAAGTTATAGCTGTTTGTAATGGTATCAGATATTATGGGACACCCTGTATGTTTCAATAAGCTTAAATATGTAATGTGTGTAATATTGTTTATATGCTAAACAAATCTTTTTTCCGCCTTCTTATCATGGCATTATGATGGATAGAATGCTGAGTTAAATCTATTGTATTTTCTAATTTACAAGCAATGTATTCTTAAAAGTTTAGCTGTAACGTCTGCAAACACGCGGATCATAAAAAAATATATATCACCATAGTTAACAAACGATACATCAAACTTATTCTATAACTGTTATTGAAATCTAGTCTGGTGAAAGTTTATTAAATAATAATTGAACTTTAAATTATGATATGATACAATTTGTCATTATATTCTTATAATGCAAAAATAAAGTAACAATAAATGCATTGTGCTTGAAATGCTGAATATATTTTAGGCATATGCGTCTGAAATGAAGTGTTAACACATCTAAAAGAAAACAGTCAACCCAAAGCTCCATACGCAACAATATCATACACTGTATGGACATATATTGTGATACCGTCCTTCTTAGACGCACTTGTTATTAATTGAACTTCACTTAAATCATCAGAATGTGAATTATGATACGCAATCGAGACTACATCGTGTTCCTTACTTCCTAGTAAATGTACGCTTGTTTCAAACTACTTCCCAAGTTATATTTAACGAGATAACTTATTTTCATTTTCATTCATTTAGGTGAGCATTGTTTATCTTATCTAAAATCTACAATCGATAAAGATACTACATATAAAATTCGAATATAAGCAGAATCTCATAACTTAGACAGTTTCATTGTAGCTGACATGAGTCCCGAGCTCATCACAATGGTTATATTCAGAATATTAAGTACAGCCGATAAAATAGTTAAAAAATAAACTTTCTGAAATAGTGTTAGTATCTAAATTCATAATTTCCTGAAATATAATGAAAGAAAATATGTATATCATACTATTTGGATACATATGTCGGTATTTAATTATGTATCCAACTTACATTTCGGCCACGTATGAGTTATAAAGGCAAATGCATAGTTTTTCCTCTAATAGATATAGCTCTATATCAGATTTATGGCTGACACATATAAACAATAATCCCTGTAACATAATGAGACATCTTAACAATATAATCAAAGAACAGGATACGCCCTAAATTTAATTACACATCTTCTATATATTTTCGATATATCAATAGCTGTATAATAAGATCCTCCTATATTACAAAATAGTTCCGTCATAATGTGTTGCTGTTAAATAGTTAAACACATTTAATTTTAAAATATAACATTCACATTTGGACATTTTTTTATATACTGGTTTGTTGAAAAACATGTCTGCATTTGTTTATGTTTATTTGTATATGGTACACGATTATTTATGACGATAACTTTAAAGTGTAAATTTATTTTATAAGCAGATTTGTGAAACGTATATTGAGAAGGAATATATCGACTTGGGTCTCTGATACAGTATTGTCTACAACAACTATAATTAGAAGTATATATTTTAAGATTTATGCTGTGGAAATATCCACACTAATTCTTTTAGGTCTGATAGATAATGGGCAGACATAAGAAAAACAACTTCACGTTATGTAAGGACATGTCCTTCATACCATTAATTTTCTAATAGGTTTCGGACAATAACACCTCGTTTGGTTCCGTAAGAATATTCTATTCAACCTGGTAATACGAAATAACACGCAGAAATCCATGATGTATACCGAGAAATACGCATGCCTTACATGATAAGATAGGAAGTGTGTTAACACCTATACTTTTGATAGGTAATTATATACCACATGTGAAGTATGTACACGGAAAAAAACTTAATCACAATTTCGCTAAAATTTTAATAAACTGAACATGTGTTATTCGCTTATGTTCTTCCCAGCTTTTTTCAACATAACCATATACAGTATCTTATACACTTATCTGCATTGGTATAAATCAATCTAAAAAAGGAATCATTATACCTTTGCTTAGTGCATTATCAAATGTCAACACAATATATAGATATATAATCGATTGCTATCACAGATATTTCGATTTTCAAGAGGTCAAATCAAAATATTAACTCATCGTTATGATAGTTCGTGAATTCATGTCCACAACATGAACACATTTTGACAAGATGTAAGAATAGTATACTAAACATGACTATGTTGGATGTCTATGAATTATTTTATTATTATGATTCAGTAATTACATACGTTTGTTTTTATATTCATTAAAAAACTTTACTGTTTATATTTATTCGAAAATACATTGATATAAACCAGTATTTCGTTTAACTTTCATTTAAGGAGTGGTGCACAGGACAGGGACTGTATATGTTATCATATTACTGAGTTGATTTCGTCCCGAGGTTTTTCCTTTCTTTCGATATTCGATTGGTCATGACATCCTATAGAGAGTATAATAATCATTTATGGCCCTGTCTATGTGAGACAAATATAATGTTTTCTCACCATATATCCAATAATATCCTTTCACCGAGCCAACCAGTTTTGTAGAAATTATTTAATGAAAGGGGGATATTATAATACCATTTTATAAAATGGTATGTCGCTACTCGGGAACGAACATATGCACTCTCGGTTAAAATGCAAAATCTATAATTACTTGGATTATTGTATGAGAATTTTCCTTTTAATTAATTACAGCTGAGCTGTTATATTTTTTTTTTTTTTTTTTTTTTTTTTTATATTTGGGAAAAGCTAATATGCTATTTATTCTCATTTGGTCCCTTTATCCAAATACTGTAACACTCAGTGATTTAAGTCAATATGGGGTAGATATTTCATGAATTATAGAACAAAAACGGCTCGTTATTGATAGCATAGCTACGAGTATGTTAGGATTTACCAATCTTGATAAAAACAACATTAATTGAAAATTCAAATTTCCCTTCATGTGGCTCTAGTATACCGGTGGGATGTTTTCCCGACAAAAAGGGCACACATCTGGAAAATTTCGATGCAAGCATTGAATATTTTCTTAGCTCAGACTAGGCATCACGATGATGATGTGGCTTTTGACGCTCTCAAATTTCTACGCATCAAATGTGAAACATGTTCTCGTCGCCATCCGTGGCTTACCAATTTCCATCGTGAGTACATAGCCGAGGCAAAAAAACACAACTATATATATAAAAGGTTGATAAAGACTGACATTAAGACTGACACATCAGCGAGTACATAGATATTGAAAAATGATTGCATTAATAAGACTCTCTAGATAAACATACATGTACATGTATATTGGTTTAATTTTTGTTAGACGTCGGTACTAAATGACAGCCGATAATTAAGAGAGTATTGTAAATAAAGACACCAATAAGACCTATCCAGGAAAGGCACTAGAGATGGCAGTAAAAAGACTGGTTAAACAAGTATATAAAAAGTAATATAAAAGATTATGAATGCATTGCCTTTAACGCATGTTCAAATAAAGTTAACTATGAAGACTTCTATACCGCGGCAGATGGAAGACTTCCTTGTCCAAAACTTGTTTCACATTCAGTGTATACTGTTTTATTTTGTGTTACACGACGATAATAAATGGCAGTCAATGATTCAGAGAGTATTATTGAAAATAAGGAATTTTGGCATAGGCGTACTTCGGTTGCAATATTTATTGATTGCTAACTTAATGTTTTTATTTTATAACACTAAGAATAACGAAATAGGAATTGCATATTCATATTTACAGCTTAGTTAATCAGTTTATCACACTCCTGTTAAAAATATCCAGCAAGGTATATAAATCTAAAACATATAAAATCAAATACTGTGTATCTTAGTGGCACATTAAAGAGTGCTCTTAAAGACCCTTGTATTTATTAGTTTCCTTATTTACCAGACATGATAACAGTTATGTTTGCCATAATACTTATTCAGTTTTGACCTTTGTAACGTATCTAACTTATGTAAAGCATACATTAAAGATTAACTGTTTAAACTGTTGAGAGGACAACATATGTTTCAGGTCATTTCACTTTGCAAGATCGCTTTAAAGCCTGGACTGTGTATCATTAGTGTGCAGAAATATTTTAAATGGTTTCAAATGAGGAATATTTGTGTTTTGCTAAGTATATTTTAAGAGATAATGCAAAATACTATTTGGATATTTAAATGATATTCATTAAAAAAGTTGTCTAAATTGAAAAGTTGTTAATGATGCGCACAGTTTGAATATAAATGCATTGTATAATATTTGATCATTTTACGCTCCATTTTATCAATACGTTGGTTTACTTTTTATGACTAACAACATTAAGATGATATCTGACTATTGATTGAGACCGCAATAGTATATTCATAATTTCATAAGGACCGCCCTTTTTTGTCGTATAAAAGATTATTTCGATGCATAATACACACTGAGTCAAAAAGCAGCAGTTAGAAATATTTACGCATATGCACTAAAACATTTTACTTAAGGTTATTCATACGTGGCCATATATTTGTACATTTATGTGAATTTATATGTCGGTACTTAATTGATTATCTACCTTACTTTTAAATTGCCACACAAAATTTACAAAGAAAAAATGCTTGGAATTTTCGCCTCATTTATATAGCCCTTTATCATTTTGAATTTAAAAACACGTCTGTTATATATTTTCTATATATCAATAGCTGTATTATAAGACCCTCCTATATTACAAAATAGTTCCGTCATATTTTTGCGGTTAACTATTAACTTTTTGGTCTGATAGATAATGTAAATCGGAAATAGGCATTCAAGTGATGTAAGAACATGTCCTTCAAACCATTGATTTTCTAATCTGTCGCGTACAATTACACCTCGTTCGTTTCCTTTATTTCTTGTCAATCTGGTAACAGAAACTAACAGGAAATAATCCATGCTGTATACCAAAACACATGCATGCCGTATATTTCCTGATAAGATAGGGAGTGTGTTAACACGTATACTTTTGAAAGATGATTATTGCATATAGTTATCATGTATAAATTATATACCACGCGTGAAGTATGGACTGGCAAAAAAACCCCGGAAAAAACAAACTTTAAACATCATTTAGCTATTTTCAGTAAATAAAGCACCTGTTATTTGCTTATTTCTCCCGAAGTTGTGTCCAACATAGCCATAGCTAGTACCCTAAACACTAAGTTGCATCGGTAAAAATCACTCTACAATTGGAACCATTATACTTTGACTTAGTACCTTGTCAAGTGTAAAGGCAATATGTCGTTAAAAAATCGCATGTTAGCACATACATTATCCGGTGGTCGTATCAAAATGTTAACTCATCACTCGGATAATTTGTGAATTCATGTCCACAAAATGCATAACATGAACATATTCTGACAAGAGGTATGATTAGTATTCTAACATATATTAGTATTATTTCGACTGCTTAGCCAGACATTCTTATTGTTATGTGGATGATACTTATATATTTTCAAGTATTGCATATTATAAGGTATAATGTGACGCCTGAAGATACGCATTACACGAAATATGTACTGGGCTGTTTTTTAAACTGCAGTGATCATACACACTGCATGTCTTACTTTTTTAATATGTTTTAGAAAAAAACATCTAAATATTTTGCTCAAAAAGTAAGAATATTCCATAAAATTCTAATAAAAGTAAACAAGAGGCCCATGATGGCCCTAAATCGCTCACCTGAGATAAATAGGTTGACCAAAGGAACATCTGTATCAATTTATTTTAAATTCTGGCCAGTAGTTTTGAAGAAGATGATTTTTAAAGTTTTCATTTTTTTTTTTTTGTTGCAATGGCAACCAGAGTTCTACATGGATCAAGTTTATTTTAGCAACTTTTGTGAAGGCTGACCCAAGGATCATCCCTGCCAAGTTTAATCAAATTCTGTCCAGTGGTTTCAGAGGAGATGTTGTTTAAAAGTTTCTCTATATACATATAAGGCAAATAAGCCCCGCCCCTGGCGGCCATGTTTTTTAACGGATCGGAATTATTTTAGCAACTTTGGTAGAGGTTGACCCAAGGAACATCTGTACCAATTTATTTTAAAATCTGGCCAGTAGTTATGAAGAAGATGATTTTTAAAGTTTCCATTTTATTTTTATTTTTGTTGCCATGGCAACCAGAGTTCTACATGGATCAAGTTTATTTTAGCAACTTTTGTGAAGGTTGACCCAAGGAACATCCCTGCCAAGCTTAATCAAATTCTGTCCTGTGGTTTCAGAAGAGATGTTGTTTAAAGGTTTCTCTATATACATATAAGGCAAATAAGCCCCGCCCCTGGCGGCCATGTTTTTTTACAGATCGAAATAATTTTAGCAACTTTGGTAGAGGTTGACCCAAGGAACATCTGTACCAATTTATTTTAAAATCTGGCCAGTAGTTTTGAAGATGATGATTTTTAAATTTTTATTTATTTTATTTTATTTTTGTTGCCATGGCAACCAGAGTTCTACATGGATCAAGTTTATTTTAGCAAGTTTTGTGAAGGTTGACCCAAGGATCATCCTTGCCAAGTTTAATCCAATTATGTCCAGTGGTTTCAGAGGAGATGTTGTTTAAAGGTTTCTCTATATACATATAAGGCAAATAAGCCCCGCCCCTGGCGGCCATGTTTTTTTACGGATCGGAATAATTTTAGCAACTTTGGTAGAGGTTGACCCAAGGAACATCTGTACCAAATTATTTTGGAATCTGGCCAGTAGCTTTGAAGGAGATGATTTTTAATTTTTTCAAATTATTTTTCTTTTTTTTGCCATGGCAACCAGAGTTCTACATGGATCAAGTTTATTTTAGCAATTTTTGTAGAGCCTCACCCAAGGAACATTCCTGTAAAGTTTCATTAAATTCTGTCCAGCGGTTTCAGAGGAGATGTCGTTTAAAGCAAATTGTTGACGACGGACGACGGACGAAGCCGGACGAATGGCGATCACAAAAGCTCACCTTGAGCACTTTGTGCTCAGGTGAGCTAAAAAGAATTCTTCATGTTAAATGTAAATGGACTACATACAATACATCAATACAAATCGAACACGTTCATGCCGAATCAATATGCGTTGTTTATCTAATACATTAGTACACACGTAAATTGACGCGTTGTTTATTCATCCACCATATGTTTGTTGGGACCCAGAAAAAGTAGATTTCTTACAATGTGATATGAGTCATTTTTATGCTATATCACATAACATTCGATTGCTAAAGTACAAACAATAATAAAACTGCGCTGGAATGTTTTCCCCAAAGTATCCAAATAAATCCTAAGCTATTTTTCAAAGTTATTCAGACAAGTCAGTATGTTTCTCTTTATTTTTTGTTTTACTTATTTATCTATTACAAATATTTTCTATTAAGGTGTCGAATCAGAGTGCCGCAAACCCTTTCTCTGCAATTATTTAATGTTGATCAAATTGCTGAATTAGGTTGGCTAAATATAGCATAAGTAACATTTAGTTTTAAGTCAGTTCCCACCATATGATGTATAATCAATAAGACTAGACACCTATTTGTAGAAACTAAAGGGTTTTTATTTTATTAAACAATTCTTAAAAAAAAACCATCATTGTATTCACATATTTCGATGGTGTTTTTCTTAACAACATTCACCGAAATTCTAATATACCCTAATCTCCCCCTTCTTCTTCCTCAAGACTTTACCAATATTTTTTAATGCCGAATGGAAATAATGGTAGTTCGCGAATGACTAGGATAAGCACCTCGGTGCTTCCTAATGGCTTAAGGAAATTTGTTTGGATGACTCTTGGCCTGTTTTACCGACAAGAGGTCGGGAACACATCATGAAAAAGTTCAATGCAAATAGTTTTGCAGATCTCCCGAGTGCTCCCGATGGCTCAATGTGACTTTAGACGTTTTTGTTCATTAACTTGAGACTAAATGTTTAATAAGACGGTTTGGCACCAAATGTTTTCGCTCGTTTTGACAAAATAAAATACATTCTGATTAGTGTCGCTAGATAAACGATTCCAATAACGTTTGATTTCGAACCTATCTACAACTTAACATCAATCAATTTTCCTGGCGCTATCTTTTCTAGATGAACCAGCACTGGTTAAGATGACTTAAGTGAAATGATACATGTATCATTATGAAATCAAATGGAAATGCGGAAGTGCGGACGCGCAAATATCTTCATAAACTTGCGTGCAGTGGATAACTTGATCTCAATGCTAAAAACTAAGTTTTGCTTTGTAATATAACACGTTTATAATAAGAAATATTTGCTACATGGTAGCAATTTATCGTCGTAATGAATACGGCATGATATAAATATATATCGTATTTTCTTTAATACTAGATCTTGTTTGGCTTTATGGCATTATACATTCGTGTTGGATTAATGATCACCTTACTAGAGAACTATTACTATCTAAAGTAAATCACTATCGTCCTGCTCGTTAAATGTAAACATTAAAATTTGTATTGCTGTGGCTAGAAAAATAGAAAATTAGGAATGTTCTTTAACTCCGACAAACTTATCAGCACTATATTCAACATGATAGATAATGAATAAACATCCGATCAAAATGTATTTGAATTTTGCAGGATAACTTAATTTACACATGTGCATGTTCTAAAAAGGTGATGGTTATTTCTGTTATGTACCAGTGGAACGTAATTTATTTCTAATTATACGAAAAATTATGAAATAAAATCATATATTTTGTTTCGTTATTTTCTTACAACATACCACTCTATTTACATTATAATATTATTTTCCAGTCTGAGCATCTACATAAAAAACTTACGTCAAGAACATTTGCACATTCCGTGAGTACAGAAATGCATTTTCAAATTAGTAAAATTATTAAATATATTAAAAAAAATAATCTATTAACTTAATGTGTACCTTGGTTTCTCTAATTTTATCTCTAATAATGTCAAATATCGCCACAAAATTTAACATTACACTCAAGTACGCAAATTTTAATGTAATGAAAGTATTATTTTTGATAATATAGACTGGTTCGAAATCATATCCCGACAATAATGTTATTTTCAAGAAGTTTTTAGTTCTCATTTAAAAAAGCGCGTTATACAAATTGCATGGATGCCTTTTTTCTACCAGTTTGTAGATTGTATATTTACAATATTATCTTTGCTAAAAAGACGAATTTAAAAATAAATACTTACTGTTTTTGCCTGAAAGGTAAAATAACATTTTGATTAGTTTCATAAATAGTCGCACTTGAACAAAAAATATACATGTATATTATGCATTATGGGTATATTGTTAAAATTGTATGACACTATCGATATACACCCACGCTCAACACTTTTCGTCATCCATCAACCTTTTATCCTATCGGATTACTATATCGGCTTTCGATCAAAGCAACAAATGGTAATGAACAATTCGAACGATTAGTGTATGGAGAAAAGAGTTATGAGCAACGGTGGGGTGAGCGACGATGAATAACACACACAAAACGTATTTCAACGTCACGCTCATTTAGTATATGTAATGAAGTTCAATGTAGTTTAAATAAAATGAAAACTCGAAACTATAAACTAGGTTTGAATTTTTCGTTGGTATATTAATTGAAAAAAAGAACGTCACAGCTGCGGCGAAACTTTTAATTAGAATCTTACTTATCTAGAAAAAGTACGAATTCCCTATTTTTTATACAAATAAAGTCGATATAAATGAATATTTAGGTGTGGCTGCAAGATCGACAGAATTCGCCTATAAAAGGCTCATAATGTCCTCAGCATCGTTTTCATGAATTAAAATATAATTAATAAAAATATAATTTGCTCATGAAAAACATTACATTCTAATTTAATGATAGTATATATCATTATCTTTTTTTTTCTCCAAAATATGGACAGATTTTTCGTTAATAAAGGTATTTTCATAAGGCGACTACTGACACCGGTTAAACACCGGCCAATTTCCCGTTGCACCAAACAATTTGATTAGGGCTATTTGAAATGCCGCCTTTTCACTAAATGGATGCACTCATGTAGGCAATCTGAATTAAACTCATAATGAACAATCAGTCAGGTAATAATGTAAAAACAATCAAGTGTGTATAATATATGATGTCTTTATTATCTTGTACTATTAGTTTGGTGTTATCTATAGATACATCGCATACCATTAATTACAACCTTCAAAATGCTTGCATTTGTTTGAGAACATTTCATGGGAGATATTCTTTTATTATTTATTATACCCGAAAACCACCCCATTTTTTATGAGCGAACGTTAATAGTAAGTATGACTACAACACAGATTCCGTATACACGTTTGTATATTTCATGCCTAAAATAAAATATCTACTACTGAAATGAAAGTAACATGTTTCAATAAAGCATATTCGCTGATAAAAAAACAACAACAATAATTTAAATTTACTCCATTGTATTTGTATTTCGATCAGCATAAATAAATATGTCACCTTATCTATTTTCCGCCTACTTATCTTGGTTTCTGTTTGATATGATGCTGATATAAATAATAGTTTACATGTATCTTATTTAATTTTCAATCAGTGTTTTCTAAAAAAGATATATGTAGCTTCTGCAAAAACGCTGATCACAAATACTTCTATTAAGACTTTTTTATTGTATAACTTATACTGAAATATAGTCTTTTGAAGTATATGAAACATTCACGAATCATTAAACTGTGATATGATACGATTCTTCATGATATTTAAATAAAGCATAGAGATAAATGCATTGGAATTACAAACACTAAACCATTTATGATGAACCCATACAGACTCATTCAAAATACGTTGTTTTCCTATGTCAGTTGTTCAGTTGCAGTTGTTATTAGAACATTTGAATGGAATTTGTTCATTAATCATCAATATTATTTTTTTGTTTTCCTTTCGTTTTGGAAAAAATAGTTTTATCTGCAATTTGATAAGTCTTGATCACAATCTAATATTACACAAGATGGATTTACTATAATAACTGGTAAACACGCAATGTTGCGGAGCGTATCACATGGTACCACAAGCACCTGCTTCGAGGATACAGTTTTCTATATTTAACATATATTTCAGGATTTGTGTTCGTGTGCAATGTGACCTACACTTGCCGAGTTTATCTTCAGAAAACAAAGACTTTTCCAACATCAACAAGTGGGAGTATATATCTTTTTTTTTATTTTCTACGGATCATCTGTACACAAGTTGCTTTTAATTTTTTGATTTTGTTTGAAATAAAACCTGATTCGAAACCCTATAACGATAGTCAAACCAGATATAAAGAATAAATTCAATCTTACCTTCTAAACATTAATGTCACAAAATCTTAAATTCAGAGACAACGGAACATTAAAATACATACTAAAGATAATTCCATGAAATCTAATACAAATAAGAAACCATTCATAAAATATTCATAGACATGGTAACATATAGTTTAAATTTAAATATGAATCTGAAAGGATTGACTATGGGTAATGTCGAAAGTATATTCTATAGTTATGATATATTCTATCTGTAATTCAATACGCTTAAATATGGAACGTATTTAATATTTTTATACGTTAACCTAATATATCTTCCGCCTTCTTTTCCTCGCATTATGATGGATGGGGTATTGAGTTATAACTATCGATGCTAATAATATCGTATTTTCTAATTTTCAAGCGGTGTCTTCTATAAATGATAGATGTAACGCCTGCAAACACGCGGATAACAAATAATTATATGCAACCAAATTTAACAAACGATAAATCATACTGTACTGTATAACTGATATTTAAATAAAATATGGTGAAAGTATATTAAACAATCACGGATATTAAAATTGTGATATACTACAATCGTCATTATATTCTGAAAAAAATAATGCATTGTGTTTGAAATACTGATATATGTTTGGGCATTTGCGTCTGAAATGAACTGTTAACGCATCTAAAACAAACGCCGCCACATTCAACCCTGAGTTTCATACGCAAATATATCATACACTGTATAAACATATTTTGTGATACTGTCATTCCTGGAAACACATGTTACGGCTCTCTGCAGGCCTGCGGAAAACGTATAGAGATTGGTATATTTATACTTTTTAGGACAGAAAGTCCTATTGGGTTTGTACATTTTATTATTATTATTATTATTATTACATTTCCCACCTTTTCTACGCCTTAATTTCTATATATTGTTATACTTCAGATAATGAATTTTCAGATAATGAATGTTCCATTTCTATGATTGCCAAATGCCTATGACGTAAAAAGACGCCAACATGACGTCGTCTACAAAAAATAGTAAGTGATCTACAACCTTTCTTCCTGGACCGATTTCCATCAAATTTTCAATGACCTACACATCAAATCATGGGCTTTTGAATGGAATGTGTTTTTATATTAATGTGATGTCATATAATGTCAGATTTGACGTCAGGACAAAAAGGTTTTACGCGGTCTGCAGCCATTAATTTTGGACCAGTTTTCATAAAAAATTCACAGAATGTATATGTAACGCTCTAGTTGTGTATCCCGGTGCCCGCGTTTCCAAATTCGAAAAAGCAATGGTTCTATGGCGAATCAAGTTTCGAACCACTGACGTAAAATTTCATATATTGTAAAATCGCTTCCAGATGAATTCAAAAGCTGAAGTTTGGAATGAATATAAGTCTGTTAGACTTCTTTCTATTCTGTAAGGACGAACGTTTTTTGACGTCATATGACATCAAAAGATTAAAAGGAATATTTCATATTCACGTATTAATTTCTATATGTTGCCAAAGTCCAGGGGGCATGAACAGTTCATTGCATATATTTAAGATACTGAATATTTCATTGATTTTCTTATGCATATGACGTCATATGACGTCAATCCTTACGTTGTCTACAAACGATTGGACGCGGTCTACAGCCCTTTTTTCTGGACTGATTTTCATCAACATTTCACAGAATGTGTATGTAACGCCAAAGTCTACCCGTGTCCGTTTTGCCAAATTCGAAAAGGCATAACGTTTTAAGACTTATCCAAGATAAGAACCATTGACGTCAAATTTCAGTTCAGATACGTATAAAATCACTTCAGATCAGATAGAAAGCTAATAGTTGGACTGAATATAAGTCTCTAAGTCGTCTTTACTTCAGAGAAGATGAAAGTCATATGCTATCATAACACTCATAGGGCCAAATGTTTATTATTTATTGAAATTAAAAGGTTTTTGAAGCCTGCAGGCCTTATTTTTTGTTTGAATCGCATGATTCTTTGGTGCAGGCTTTGATCCTATGGAACAATGTCACTTTCATTTCCGGAAAAATGTAAGTTCAATGTCATCATTGCTTAACACTTGAAAACCTATAAAGGTAGACCGAATAATGTGACAATCGAATTTATAGGCATTTTCGATAAATTTGTTTTGGTACATAGATTATAGAAATATGTGAAGATAAATGAAATTAGATATGAAAAAAATGAGTTTCAGTTTCTTTTGCCATATCCACGAGGTCAAATGGCTTATTTTTCAAAGATAATGGAAGTTAAGGCCATACAAAAACAAGTTAAAGGGAGGAAATTGATATCCTTTTACGTTTTTTGCCATTAGTCTTTGAGAAATGTAACGACATTCATTTCATTCGTATCAACAAATGAAATCTAGTCAGTTTTCTGGTTTTTTTCAACCAAATCCAAGACCTAATTTCAGTATATTGTCAGTTTCTGAGCAAGATAAAAGTTGAATTTTCAATGATGTTCGAATTCGAAAAAAAAAATATATATATATGTCAAAACCGAGTTTCGAACTGTTGTCCCAAAACTGTTATTTAAACTTACAAAGGCTTCTGATATGTTAGAAGCATGCAAATTGGACAGCTTATTGGCCAAGATATCTACTTTCTTTTCTCTAAATGATTTCCTCTTAAGTCACGTGGTTATGACTTCATTTAAAGGACAAAACCCCCCTTTTTCAAAGAATTTCTCTCGCTCTGGCATCATACATTTTGAGTCAATTTTAATGAAATTGAAACTGCAGCGATAAAAAATATCGTTTTATATATTCAATTATTTTTAATTTTCAATGACATCTAATAACGTGAGCTTTGATGTCCACTTCAAAAGCTTGATCGCGCTCTAGAGCCTTCCATTTAAGGCGGATTATCTTGATATTTTTACAGAAAATGTTCGTTATGATGTAAATGTGTACCTTGGCCTTCAAATTTCCAAAATCGATAAAATTAAGATTGCACAGCAATACCGAATTTCGAACTTTCGTCCTAAAAATACATTTAAATGTTACAAAGCCCCCCGATGCATTTGAAGCAAGAACATTGGACAGCGTATAGGCATAGACGTTTACATTCTATTTTCTCAATGGTTTTCTCTTAAGTCATGTAATTATGACGTCATTAAAAGGCAAATAAGCATTTTTTTTAAAGACTTCTCTCGTTCTACCTTCATGAATTTGATTCAATCTTAATTGAAACTTCAAAATTGATAGAATTGAAATTGATGTCATGCTTACTGCAAGAAATGTTTGTTTTGTCACATGATTATGACCTCGTGTATATTTAAGCAAAAATTACTGAAAAAATTCTATAAAATCGTCAATTATACCAATGAACTTAACATTTTCAAAAATGTTGAAACTAAGTACATTCATAAAGTCTTGAAAATTTCAAGTGATTACATCATCAAACATGGCAGATAATCATCTTTGGTTGAATGCCTGCTTGAAAATGTGTTAACAAACCTGTTTGCATTCTCGAGATTTTCTTTTTTCTGGATTTATAGAACGTTAGATGAACATGTCCTTTTAAAAACAGGTATTTTTCTTTAGTCACGTAATTTTGACGTTGTTGAAATATAAAAATCATTCATTTTAGTTTGTATTCGCGTTCTAGCGTCATGAGTGCTGATGCCAATCTTAAGAATACCTAACGGAATTTATATTGTGTCACTTGCTGATGACAACATTGATTGTAAGCAAAATATATTAAAAATATCATCCGATGTGATATTTTAACTTTAAATAAGTAATATTGCCGTACCTTTAAATGCGCAAAAAGACCCGATTATTTCAAGTGATTACGTCATCAAACATGACATGCTTTTCGTATAGGGGCTAATTCATGAAGATCTATCAATTTGAATAAAGAATTTGAAGCGGTCATTTGATTGGTTGAGCAAGATCCGGTTGTTTAAAGCAAGTTGTTGACGACGGAAGACGCGCGACGACAGACGCAAGTGATCACACATGCTCACCTTGAGCACTATGTACTAAGGTTAGCTGAAAATAAACGATGAATGATCATGTCAACTGTAAAAAAAATGGTTTGCGATGTATAGATATACCACATGTTTATTTAGTAAAAAAATATATATAGATGAAACTACCTTATTTGCATAGAATAGGAATAAGCAGCAGTCGGATTAAATAAGAAATAGACTATTATATTGATTTACATTTAAAATACCTTCGAAAGAGTCTTAAGAGGTCAGTCATTGGAACGACAGACGCTTCTGCTAGATAAAGTTTAAATATATAATTAAATGCTACAGTTTGGTGATATTTAAATTGACCGCTCAATGCAGGGCAGGATTAGTACAGTTGGTCGCTTATACAGGTTCAACTATACTCTGTTAAAGATCGACGATTCACATTGTTTTCATTGGAAGTAGTCAATTTATTTCCATCACATCTATTTAGTGATTTACTTTGGCAACTGAATGTTAGTTTATACAAATTTGTTAGACTCGGTTTTTGAATGTAAAACAAATATTTTAGGTTTATTTTTTAATAATTTAAATACGAGTGTGATTATTTTATTCGAGGACTTTTACTATAAACTTACCAAACAAATGTCACTAGAATGTTACTCATTTTCAAAGTAGACATCATGTGACCTATTGTACTTTTCACATCCAACCATGAAACAAGTCGTGACGTAAGCCCTCACGTGACAACACGTTCAATGCTGCCATTTTTGCACTTCAAATTTGTCCCGCGGTCCGAGTCTATGACACCGAAACTGATCTTTAACATTTGAATATAGAAATTCGAATCAACTTTTTGACCCCGTTGATTTATTAAAAACTTCGTAGCGTAGTTTCATCGAAGCCAAGCAATATTTGCGAATTCTTTCTGATATCGTCATGGCTTCACACATTTGGTAGAGATTTTAATTGACGACTGGAAAATGTAATCTGACTCATATGAAAATAATTACGATTTTCCTGTTCTTTTCAAGACGAATACAATCGATATAAATATATATTTAGGTAAAGCAAATCGACAATTTCACCGTTGTCGGAGTAATAATGAACCCAACATCGTCTTCATTGTTTTCATAATGCGTTTAAATATAATCTTCGCATGAAATGTATTGCAGATTTTGATTATTTTTTCTAGTACCTATTATAATCCTATTTTAAAATACGAACACATGTTTTGTTAATAAAGGTAACATCACAAATCAGTCACTGATACCTGGTAAACATTTGCCGTTTTTATTTTCATTGCACAGAACAAACTGAATAGGGCTATTTTGATATGCGGCCTTTTAACAAATTGGTGCGCGTGCATCTTTGCACAATGAGTTATTGAGGTAAATTGCCATTTACAATGAAGGACCCCTAATATATTATGTTTTTGTTGTTTATTGTGATTGTTGGTAAAAATCCAGAGTATAGTATTTAAATCAAACTTTCAAAATGGAAGCATTTGTGTACAGCTATTGGAACGTGTTGTCATGTTTCTGAACAACATCCGTTATCATGCGCGACCGTTAATAGGAAGTATGACAACATTTGTATTCCATTGATATGTCTGTATATTCGTGCCTAAAATAAAATGTCTACTACAAAAAAGAAAGAAAAAAAGAAAGAAACCTGTTTCAATACAATTTATTTGCTAACAAAAAACAATAAAGTAATAAAGTTACATATATTTCATATGCCAAAATATATAATCTCTGTAATATAAATTGAAGGATGTTAACCTATAAGTATTTTTCGCATACTTATCCTGGCATTCTGATGGATAGGATGTTGATGACTTCTGTATTTTCTTATTTTTGAGCAGTGTTATGATCATACTCTCTATTCAACGTAAAATGAAATATAGTTTGGTGAAAATATATCAAACAATAAAAGCTTTTTCCTGAATGAAATTAATGTTTTTTTACCATATACTAACAAAGTGATAAGGTTCACTTATTGTACACTATAAGACACCAGAAGGCTTAAGTATAATGCATGGTAAAACTGCTTTGATTGCCATAAACAGCTTAACAAGTGTTGTCGGAACAACACATATGTACCGCTATGCTCCACCTACTACCATCGAGGTTACTGTGACCTTGACCTTTGTCCAAATAACCCTAAGATCAAAAGGGATCATCTACTAGCCATGACTAATCACCCTAAGCATTTTGACGACAGTGGATGATAACATATACTCGCCACATGCACTTACTCTAAGTGTTAAGTTTACTGAAAATGTAAACACGCAATGTTTCGAAGCGTACCACATTATACCACAATCACCTGCTTCGAGGATACAGTTTTAACATATATTAACATATATTACCGAAGTTGTGTTTTCGAAAATAGCGGTTTTTGTGCAAAGTGACCTAGACTTGCCGAGTATATTTTAAGGAAACACTTCTCAAACACTAACAATTGAGAGAAGAGTTTTTTCTACCGATTATGAGTGAACATGCTGCTTTAAATCTCTTGATTTTGTTTGAAATAGAACCTGATTCGAAACCCTACAATGATAGTCAAATTACATATCAAACCATGTATTCAATCTAACCTATTTAACATTAATGTCACAATTTCTTAAATTCAGAGAGAACGCAACATTAAATTACATACTTAAGATAATCCCCGAAAGTAGCTACCGATTAGCTAAAGAAAAATAAGAACACTTTCATGTTGCATTCACGGACATGGAACACTGTAATTTAAATTAGAATAAGAATCATAAAGTATTGAAAATGGATTATTTCGAGAGCATAATCTATAGTTATGAGATATTGCTTCTGTGTTTCAATAAGCTTAAATATGTATTGTGTATAATATATTTTCATATGCTAACCAAATCTTTTCCGCCTTCTTATCCTGGCATTATGATGGATAGAATGCTGAGTTAAATCTATTGAATTTATAATTTATAAGCAATGTATTCTAAAACGTTTAGATGTAACGTCTGAAAACATGCGGATAATAAAAAAAAATATATATATGTCACCATAGTTAACAAACGATACATCAAATTTATTCTCTAACTGTTATTGAAATCTAGTCTGGTGAAAGTTTATTAAATAATAATTGAACTTTAAATTATGATATGATACAATTCGTCATTATATTCTTATAATGCAAAAATAAAATAACAATAAATGCATTGTGCTGGAAATGCTGAATATATTTTAGGCATATGCGTCTGAAATGAAGTGTTAACACATCTAAAACAAACGCTGTCACATTCCAACAGTCAACCCAAAGCTTCAAACACAACAATATCATGGACTGTATGAACATGTACTGTGATACCGTCATTCTTGGACACACTTGTTATTAATTAAACTTCACTTAAATCGTCAGAATGTGAATCGAGACTACACCTTGTTGTACGAGTATATACAGTTCCTTACTTCCTAATAAATGTACGCTTGTTTCAAACTATATCCCATGTTATATTTAACGAGATAACTTAGTTTTCAAAAAGACGTATTCATTTAGGTGAGCATTGTTTATCTTATCTAAAATCTACAATCGATAAAGGTATTACATTAGCTGACATGAGTCCCGAGCTCATCACAATGGTTATATTCACAATATTAAGTAAAGCCGATAAAATAGCTAAAAAATAAACTCAATGAAATAGTGTTAGCATCTCAATTCATAATTTCCTGAAATATAATGAAAGAAAATATTTATATCATACTATTTGGATTTATATGTCGGTATTAAATTATGTATCCACCTTACATTTCGGCCACGTATGAGTTATAAAGGCAAATGCATAGTTTTTCTTCTCATAGATATAGTCTCTATATCAGATTTATGGCTGACACATATAAACAATAATCCCTGTAACAAAAAGAGACATCTTAACAACATAATCAAAGAACAGGATACGCCCTAAACTTAAAATACACATCTTCTATATATGTTCGATATCAATAGCTGTGTAATAAGATCCTCCTATATTACATACTATTTCCGTCATAATGTTTTGCTGTTAAATATTTAAACACATTTAATTTAAAATATATCATTCACATATAGACATTTCTTTTTTATAAAATGTTTTGTTGAAAACATGTCTGCCTTTGTTTATGTTTAATTTGTATATGGTACACGATTATTTATGACGATACCTTTAAAGTGTACATTTATTTTATTTGTAGATTTGTGATACGTATATTGAGAAGGAATATATCTACTTGGGTCTCTGATAAAGTATTGTCTACATCAACTATAATTAGAAGTATATATTTTAAAATTTATGCTGTGGAAATATCCACACTAATTCTTTTACGTCTGGTAGATAATGGATGGGACGAATAGCGGACATAAGCAGCAAAAACACCTTCACGTGATACAAGGACATGTCCTTCATACCATTAATTTTCTAATAGGTCTCGGACAATAACACCTCGTTTGTTTCCGTTAGAATATTCTATTCAATCTGGTAATACGAAATAACACGCAGTAATCCATGATGCATACCGAGAAACACGCATGCCTTACATGATAAGATAGGAAATGTGTTAACACATATACTGTTGACAGATGATTATTGCATATAGTTAACACACATACTTTTGATAGTTATCATGTATAAATTATATACCACATGTGAAGTATGTACACGGAAAAAGAACTTAATCACCATTTCGCTATTTTTAATAAATTGAACACGTGCTATTCGCTTATTTTCTTCCCAGCTTTTTATCTGCATTGGTATAAATCAATCTAAAGTAGGAATCATTATACCTTTGCTCAGTGCCTTATCAAATGTCAACGCAATATATAGATAAATAATCGATTGCTATCACATATATTTCGATTTTCAAGAGGTCAAATCAAAATATTAACTCATCATTATGATGAGAATTCGTGAATTCATGTCCACAAATATGAATAACCTGAACATATTTTGACAAGAAGTAAGAATAGTATACTAAGCATGAATATGCTGGATGCCTATGAATTCTTTTATTATTATGATTCAGTAATTACATACTTTTTTGTTTATATGCATTGGAAAAAAAAAAACTTTTCTGTTTATATTTATTCGAAAATACATCGTTTTATGCCGTAAATTTAATTGTATCAAAATCTAATATTTGCTTTTCTATGACACATTTGAAAGTAATCATACAAAATCGATATACATATATAAAAATGCCATGTTACTATAACTAAAGAAAAGATCAGGGATGTAAATGAACGGCTGATTGGGATTTAGAAAACATCGGGGAAAATATCAAGAATGCCGGTACCTACAGTACAATAATTATTGAAACGAATCATGTTAATATGACATTTAATAGTATGAACTGGAGTGATATAAACCAGTATTTCGTTTAAAGGGACCACAAAATGCTTTTTAAAGTTGTATTTATAAGACGCATTATAACTAGTTAAACGCAATCGTGTACTTTTTTTCCGTTAAATTTTGCTCGATAGAGTAGTACAACACAGGTAAACTTCAACTGTTCACAAACCGAAAGTGTGAACTTTACCCTTTATTTGTTAACCCGGAAGTGACGTGATTGGGGGTCAACACGTTTTGTTACTTACATGCGCCATTGTTGTAAGCTGTTGAACAAAGTTTTTACGGTTCTGTGCGTATTTGAATATGATCGATTACAATAGTGAAAACGTGTGTTGAAGGAGGGTGAAGTAACTACAAAGAAGCTGGATTTAGCCTGCACAGATTCCCGAGTGACTCCGATATGTCGAGACAAAGTTTGTGGTTTGGGTTCGTAAAGACTATACGAAAAGACACAAAATGGGTAGCCGGCGCTGTGAAGAATGCTCTTATGTGTTCTGCACATTTTCGACAGGATTGTTATGTTGTGCGATCTACGAACTGTATTCCTATAAATTTGGACTTTACTGCCATGCTGAAACCCGACTCAGTTCCAACCTTGAAAGCGAAAAGAAAATTGGAGTACGTGCACACGATGGAGAATCGGTGTTGAATGGAAAATCATAAAATCATTATAATTGCTCCTTAATATATATCAGACTAACCAACATAATATAATTAGTTATGAATATTAATAATATTCTCATCTCATGAATGGCAGATACATATTAAGGTTATATTCAAAAGTGCTTTTGTAATTAAATATGATATCCTCAAGTTAATTAAATGAATGTATGCATGTTAATCACCTACGTTCTGATTTAATGTCCTGATTTGTTTATAAATCTGTGTTTTTGTGTGTAAATTTACCCTTTGTTAAAAGTTATTTTCCATATCATCATGTAGATCTTCTTTCCCCAATTAAAAGTGTTAATTCAGTGATTTTTTTTTCGTCTGTACCTTTAAAAGAACCCATTTACATTTTATAAGGGACCCAAATTCATTCACATTTCAAAAACATAGTTTTGATAGAGGCATGACTTATAAACCCTTCCTATCCAGCTGAATTAATTCCTCTTCCACAACATCTCAGTTTCTTGAATATATAAAACCATTCCCTACCATTTTGCAGATAAATTGCAAGGTATCTTACATTTTCTTCTCACAATATCAGCAAGAACACTGCTATTTCTATTTTCACAATTTTGATAAACTGCTTATTTTTCACAAATAAAGCAGCACCGGGCCAAATTACAATCCAAGGAAAAATCACTATTATTACTTTCTTCAACCTCAAATTTTGACAGTAGATGAAAAAGGTAACAGTACATTTAAATGGTGGTGTGTGTGTGTGTGGGGGGGGGGGGTCCTGAAATTTAGTATAACAACTAATTTATTTAACTTTTGACATTTTTCATTATTATTATTTTAATTTGAAACTAAAGGTCAATAAGCAAATGCAAGGTATGTGTCAAAACATGTGTCATTTACTAAGCTGTTAACCACAGTTCAAAGCCAAGGGAAACATGCTCTGTGGGTCATTTAGAAAGACTAGATACATAACATTGCTTGACAGGTCATAAACCACCAACTGACAGCTGCACCTGGCTTACACTACCACTGTACCAGATGGCCACTCATAAGAGTCATAAAACATGCAGTATGAGACACTATGTCACCATGACAACGTCCATTATGCTTGAATACTGAAAACTCCTTCCTTACCTTATTGTTAAATGAATAATTATATTTCATTTAGGGTTAAATCTGCATAACAGTAACAGTAATAAACAAGAGGCCCATAGGGCCTCAAATCGCTCACCTGAGTACCACTGCTCTATATGCAACCTAGTATACATGTATCATACTGATATACATGTTTCTCAGGAACTTGACAGTTTTTCTTACCCATTTTAGCAATAGTATGGAGAAAAACAGTGATCATGAGATTTCAGTGTGGTACTGCTGATTGAAAATGGACAAAAAGAGAGATGGTCCTTAACCTTTGCCCTCATAAAAACTCATTTTGATGCCCTTTATAGGTACCACATAAATCCTGATCTGCAGAAAGCCCCACTTAAACCTTTCCAAATTTAATTGTAAAATCCTCATCCCTAGACCACTAAGGAGCAGCAAACAGCATAAAACCTGATCAGCCTGCGAGTAACAGTTGGACTTGCAGGCTGATTAGGTTTTATGCTACTCACATAGGTATTTTATAGATCTCTATGAGGAAAAGGGTTAATTATTATGAAATAAGTTGCAATTTTTTACAGTGTTTTTAATAATTCGTTTGTGGTTTTTAAGAGGTGTTTGGTAATCCCTGTGTACTGGAACACTGACATGAACCAAAGTAAAGGCAGACAATCTGCATATTCACCCCCCCCCACCCCAATCACTTTAATGATGATGTTGATGCTGCTACTGATTTAGGATAGTATGAATATCCCTTATATCTCTATCAGGTGGCTTTGTGTAAAACTAGCCTAGTATCTCATATACATAGTAGCAGGTAATGTAGTTTTACACTAACTCAGTGGGGCAACACAGTCCAGAAAATGTGACCTCTGCCAGAAGGTCAGACTAAGCTATAGGAATGATATTTGTGGTAATGTTATCTTCTCCACCTCTGCATATGTAGTGGTATCACCCAAATGACCTATCAGACTAGCGGACTATCTCATCTTAGGGTACAATTTATTTTTTTGTTTCTAGCTGGTTTTCTCTCTCTCTCTCTCTCTCTCTCTCTCTGTTAGACTTCTCTCTCTTTAATAAGTGGCCTTGTAATTTAATGTAACTTTTTGCATTTTATTAAGCTACCAAGACATATTTCTTGTTTTGTTTATGAGCTGATGCATTCTTTTTATGCATAAATGTAACAAAATATCACACTTAAAAATATTCAACTTCTGTAAATCTGACCTGTAAAGGATCAACTTTTGGAGAGGTAGCCTGAACTGCAGAAAAGCTACAGTTAAACATTACCAATTTTCATAGTAAAATCCTCATCACCAGACCACTGAGGAGCAGCGAACAGTATAAAACCAAATCAGCCAGCAAATTACTTGTAGGCTAATCTGGTTTTATGCTGTTCGCATAAGACTTATTATGGTCTTTTGTAAGAGGGAAAAGGTTAACTATGTTGAAATAGGTTGCAATTTATTACAAAGTCTTTTATCATCCTAGAAAGAGCCAAAGGTTGCAGAGTCCAAAAATAGACACAATATAGACTTTACCATGATTGCTGCTGTTGCTGATGATGATTCCAGTAGTTACACTGGAGGTATTACATAAGCAGGTCGGGTTTGAAGTTTTCCCTATATACATATAAGGCAAATAAGCCCTGCCCCTGGCGGCCATGTTTTTTACGAATCAGAAAAATTTTAGTAACTTTGGTAGTGGTTGACCCAAGGAACATCTGTACCAATTTATTTTAAAATCTGGCCAGCAGTTTTGAAGAAGATGATTTTTAAAGTTTTCATATTTTTTTCTTTTTGTTGCCATGGCAACCAGAGTTCTACATGGATCAAGTTTATTTTAGCAACTTTTGTGAAGGTTGACCCAAGGATCATCCCTGCCAAGTTTAATCAAATTCTGTTCAGTGGTTTCAGAGGAGATGTTGTTTAAAGGTTTCTCAATATACATATAAGGCAAATAAGCCCCGCCCCTGGTGGCCATGTTTTTTTACGGATCGGAATAATTTTAGCAACTTTGGTAGAGGTTGACCCAAGGAATATCTGTACCAATTTATTTTAAAATCTGGCCAGTAGTTTTGAAGAAGATGATTTTTAAAGTTTTCATATTTTTTTAATCTTTTTGTTGCCATGGCAACCAGAGTTCTACATGGATCAAGTTTATTTTAGCAACTTTTGTGAAGGTTGACCCAAGGATCATCCCTGCCAAGTTTAATCAAATTCTGTCCAGTGGGTTCAGAGGAGATGTTGTTTAAAGGTTTTTCTATATACATATAAGGCAAATAAGCCCCGCCCCTGGCGGCCATGTTTTTTTACGGATCAGAATAATTTTAGCAACTTTGGTAGAGGTTGACCCAAGGAACATCTGTACCAATTTATTTTAAAATCTGGCCAGTAGTTTTGAAGAAGATGATTTTTAAAATTTTCATATTTTTTTCCTTTTTGTTGTCATGGCAACCAGAGTTCTACATGGATCAAGTTTATTTTAGCAACTTTTGTGAAGGTTGACCCAAGGATCATCCCTGCCAAGTTTAATCAAATTCTGTCCAGTGGTTTCACAGGAGATGTTGTTTAAAGGTTTCTCTATATACATATAAGGCAAATAAGCCCCGCCCCTGGCGGCCATGTTTTTTTACGGATCGGAAGAATTTTAGCAACTTTGGTAGAGGTTGACCCAAGGAACATCTGTACCAAATTATTTTGAAATCTGGCCAGTAGTTTTGAAGGAGATGATTTTTAAAGTTTTCAATTTTTTTTTTGTTGCCATGGCAACCAGAGTTCTTCATGGATCAACTTTATTTTAGCAACTTTTGTAGAGCCTCACCCAAGGAACATTCCTGCCAAGTTTCATTAAATTCTGTCCAGCGGTTTCAGAGGAGATGTCTTTTAAAGCAAATTGTTGACGACGGACGACGGACGACGGACGACGCACGACGGACGACGACGGACGCCGGACGAAGGGCGATCACAAAAGCTCACCTTGAGCACTTTGTGCTCAGGTGAGCTAAAAATGTATTTAAAATATTTCTTCATAAAATATTTTCTTTTTATGAAAATTTAGTTATATTTTGTTCAGTTCACTAACGTTTATAAAAAAGCTTCTGCTGAATAAAAAATATAATCCAGACTCTAATAAAAATTGGAATAATAAAAAACAAATACCAGTATGGAAGAAGTCTTGTTTGATATTTATTTATGTTGTTTACATAATTCTGATTTTTCAATGTATAATTGTAGCACATTATTATTATTGGTTGTATTTAAGACAATTTAAATAAATAACAGTAAATTAATTAAATTCATATATTTTTTTTAATGATTTTACTGATGAAAATAAAAATTAAAACATAAATAAACTTTGACAACAGGAAAGAGAAGCAGCATCCATCTATTTAGTTTATTATTATTATTTTTTTTATTTCTTTATTTAATGCATGCATTTCTGTTACACAAATCTGTTGACTATTTTCATTATGACTGATGGAAAGTTTGAGCTGAGAACAATGGTGAATACTTACCTCACTTTGTATGAATTATGTATGAAGGTTGCTTTGATAAACAAAAGGAAATGTGGCCGAGTGGTTAGAGCGTACGCCCTGGAATTAGCAGGTTGTGGGTTCAATCCCCAGCCGCGACATACGAACGTTGTAAAAAATGGTACTGGTATAGCTCCCTTACTGGCACTCAGCATAGGTTGTTTATGTGCCATTTGTTATACATTATAGATCGTTTCAACAGAGTTCAGCTGATTTAAGTTCTATTTCCTCTTTCTTAATTAGGGAATAATCTTTAGAAATTCTAACTTGATATTTTTTTATGAAACACATGCCAAGTCAGTGTTAAATTTAAATGATATGAAGGTATTTTTTACACATATGTAGAAGCATTTTTGAGTATCACATACATAGGCATGTTATGTCGGAAGGAATCAACATAATATTTTAATAAGAATATTCTTCATTGTCCAGTTAAAAATAACCTGAATTTTCCCTTATTTGTGAAATTTAATTTCAGGAAAAACAGGACTTTGTTTTTGTTGATCTTATTACAAGCTTTTCATGACGTTTAGAGAATAGAACAACTGTTCAATTTATGTTTTCTTTATTTTCAAGTCACATGTACATACATTGTGCAGTATTTCTCTGACTAGTATATTTAACCACCAAAATGAAAGTTGGTAACTATCAGAAGGGAAAGTCTCCCTAATATTCACCACTGCGCAAGCAGGCAAAACCACCCAAACTTCTTTCCAAAGAAACCCCCAACACTACATGGATAACTGTCTGTATGCTGTGTATCTGTATTGCCTGAAATAGAAATGATGTAATTTGGTAAACATCATTAGCAATCATCATATGAAGTAAAGGCATAGGTTTGAAACTGAAAACGTGTTTTCTTTTTTTTTTTTTTGTTCTTTACCTCAGTTTCACAAAACTCAAACGGAAATTGGGAAGTTACATTTTACATATTAAATGTTAAACTCTTACAATCATTATATTGCAAACTATAATCCTTTTCTTATCATCTGCGTATGACCAGAACAGCTGTTATGCTGCTAAACGAAAGTATGAAAAACTTTATAGTTAGCTTCTTCAAAAAGAAAGTGGGTAGGGAAGGTTGACTTTTTTCTTTATATATATATATATATATATATATATATATATATATATATATATATATATATATATATAAACTCGAGAACACATAAAGGAAAAACACGGTTACATAAACAATTCAGAAAGTCGAGAGAATATACTTTACATTAAAAACTGGTTACAAAACAAAAGGTCAGAGAGTCCAGAGAATATATTTTACATTAAAAACTAATAATTAAATTGAAGTTGAAATGAAAGTATACTCGTACCATTCTGTACTGTCTCGCCGAAGTTTCGGTTCATCATCGCCGTCTTCTCCAGCTGAATCTCTTTCAGCATTTGAACCTAACGGTTCAAACTGATACGGCATTATTACATAATTCACTTCTAAAAATTTCTTCCTTTCCTGAATCGTCGAAACATGAAGACGACGAACACTCAAGACCACTTTCACTACTACTATATACGTCGTCCATTGTAAACAAATCCCACGAGAATGACATCGAACCCCAAATGACTTCCAAGCTCCCGTATTTCCGTAAATTAGTTCGGCCGTTTCCGTCACAAAGGTAAATGTGCGTTATAGAAATCTGAATTAAACGTCACCTGAGCATCGTAGAAAGTTGGGACATGCGCGGAATTTTTTCTTTAATTGTTATCTACCCTTGCAAAACTAATCTTTTCTCATTGTGTGGTCCCTTTAACTTTCATTTAAGGATTGGTGCATAGGACAAGAACTGTATATGTTATCATATTACTGAGTTGATTTCGTCCCGAGGGTTTTCCCTTCTTTCGATTTTCTATTGGTTAAGACATGCTATAGAGAGTATATTAATCACTTATGGCCCTGTCTAGTCTATGTGAGACAAGTATAGTGTGTTCTCACCATGGTACCATATCCAATCATATCCTTTCACCGAGACAACCTGTCCTGAAGAAATTAATTTATGAAAGGGTTATATTACAATAATTTAATTTATCTACTGGTATGTCGCTACTCGGGAACGAACATATGCACTCTCGGTTATAAAGCAGAAGCTTTAATTACTTGGATTATTATTTGAGAATTGTCCTTTTAATTAATTACTGATGAGCTGTTATATTCTATTATATTCTGTAAGATTGTCTTTTTATTGATATTCCTTGCGTTTAACTCCAATTGGGTCATTATTTTTAAAATAAACATAAATATCTAAATGTGTGTTTTTTAATATAATCGTTTTTTTTACACACACACACACACATATATATATATATATATATATATATATACTAAGATATTGTCATATATATGGGGTGTTTTTCTATATAAGACCTTCATTGTGGGGTGTGAAAAAAATGTGGGGTGTTTATATCGCCCCACTTTTTTAAACGTTTTTAAATGCCTTCCTAAGGTATCTTCTTATGTTCTAATGAATTTTTGAACAACTCGGTTTTACGCAGAAAACTTATATAAAGTACTGATGCAGTGCTCTCCCTTTATTCTTTTACGCGCAAACGCGAGCGAGTCTCATTTCAGCAGCTGGAGTATATATATATCGCCCCACTTCTTTTACCTGGAAACAAGCTGTATATATCAACCCATAATTTTATAACTATTTAAAGCAATGAAATGGTAGCCACACATGTTTAACAGTATAATGTGTCTTTTTTTTATCTTAATTTAAACATTTCGGACAATGTTGGTAGAAAATGATTAGATTAAAAGACTAAAACATTGCTACATTATGTTTTTAATGCAGAATTGGGGGATAACTAATTTATTACAGACATATATAACAACTTAAAGAAGATTACACGTGACCGAGTGAATATGAAAACGCCCCGATATATAATAATTTTTGAGAACGTGTTGGGGACGATGACTTTGTTGCAGCTAGAACACCAACTTAAACTCAAGCAATTATATTACAGTCGCCGAAAACGATAATCAAATTTACATGCGTATCGAGAAAACGAATGATGAAGAGCATAAATATGCTGCTTTTTTGTATCGAAGAATATAATGTGGTTATACTTCTGTTGACAATCAGATTTGTTACTTATACCTAATGAATTCAGTCAATGCGAATGTCCGTCGGTCAGTCGGACATGTCCGGTATATTTCCATTTTGACCGACGAAAGTGCCTATTATTGTCGGACACAATGTCCGATGAAAAAATCCATACAACACCGTTTCATTTTCGGAAAATTACTTTCACTTTCTTCGAAAAACAGTTTCCTTTGCTTTTTTTAGCGATTATGTAATGATTATCGGCTATCTGAGATGGCCAAGCAGCAACGATTGCAAATTGGTTCCCCGCAATGTACATACTTATATCTTTCGTAATGGAAACCATGCGGGAAACTCTGTCTTTATCGGTCAACAATCAACAACATGGCAGACGATGCATTCACGAAAGATTGTTTTTTTTTTCTTCTTCTTTTTATCCGCTTGCCATAATCAATTAACAAAGTCATACCCGTTTTAATTTATTATCAGGTTCAATTTTTACTATTTCAATATTTATTATCGTAAATAATTAAATCTAGATTTTGTTGTCAATGAATTTAGATATTCTGATGGTGCTATGCCGGTCGAAAATTGCCTGCTAGTTCTAGCAACGAACCAAAGAAGAGAGCTCCTGACAATAACAGACGCTTTCAGGGATAGTTTTTCGGCTTATTTCCTCATTATGGTCACACAACTTACAGAACTTTAGTTTTTGCATAGCATTTTATAATCTTATCTGTGCAAAAATAATTTCTTTTTGTAATGGGGTAGGGTTTATTCCTCTATATGTACCTATTTTGCAGGTCTCACATTTTTACATGTTTGTGGGTTTTGAACAGCTGATTAGGACAGAGAAAATCTAAAATTAGCAAAAAATGAATGAATATTCATTAAATTCAGTGATAAATTAATGTAAAATACTTGCAATAAAGAGACTGAAATCAAGATATCAAAAAGTTCTTACTAAATACTGTTTAAAACATTGCAACAGGTACAAATATATCGCAACAAGTAAAAGTTGCTGCGACAGGTAAACATTTGTTGCGACAGGTAAAAATTTTGTGTTTACCTGTCGCAATGTCCTGTGAAGAAGGAAAAGTTTTCGCATAGTCTGTGAATTATAATGTGCCGTTATTGTTTTAATGTCAAACCTTGAAATCAAGCATATAAATCGACATCAGTGTTTAAGATTAAATTGTTTAACCCAGAAATTGTGGTTCTGATTTTGTACCAGTAATAATTAGTTTATTCTAACACTTGATGCTTCGAAATAATTAAAAAAAGCAACATAAAATAAGGATGCGAATGGTGAACCTTGGCTGAAAAACAACCGATGAAAAGCTCTTTCCGTTTCACATATAAAAGGCTGAAACGTTATGTTAATAAAGGAAGTAGCAATGTTTTTGTCTGTCAGATAAAAAGGACAAGGGTGCATAGTACTTGACAGTGGCGGACTTAGCTGTAGGATAGCACTACTGAACGTATACTATTGTTCATCATTCTAACGTACATTTTGTTATAAGAATTCTTTGGCCGAGAGGGTAAAGTCGTTGACTTTAACACTCACTCAGCCCCTCACCGCGGTGGTTCGAATCCCGTCAGGGTCATTCGGAATTTCCTGTGAGGAAGCCATCCAGCTGGCTTGCGGAAGGTCGGTGGTTGTCCCCGGGTGCCTCTGTGCATTCGGGGTTTCCTCCACCTGTAATATGCTGGACGTCGCTATATGACTGAAATACTGTCAGAGCGACGAGTGTGTGTGTGTGTGTGTGTGTTTTGGGTTTACATGAAAATCCGAATGACCCTGCCGGGATTCGAACCCAAGCGGTGAGGGGCTGAGTGAGTGTTTAAGTCAGCGATTTACCCTCTCGGCCACGGAGACCCCGTCGAAGCGTCAAAAAGTTAAGTCAAGTCAAAGTATTTTGCGCGCGTCGCAGCTTAAATCACCTTTATTGGTGTGCGATGTGATGTCAACCTATGATAAAGGCGACCTTGTGTTTTGTTAACCATACAAAACTAATATGTTGTTATTTAACCATCACTGTGGATTTTTCCTGTGTTTCATGGTAAGCAACGAATTTTCAAAAGAAAAGTAAAAACAATTGACTCGTCGAAAAATGTACCCGAAAATTAAAAAAAAAATACAAATAACACAAAATAACCCCACTGACGCTGAATTTAATTTCTGACAGTGTCAGGTTCTGGGAGAAAGCCCTTTTTCATTTCTAATGTCACGATTGTCTTGTTTCAATTATTATTATTTTTTACATGATTGTCTTAAGGATAGCAATTATTGATGTTATATCATAGTAGTTCTAACTGTTATAAGATTATTGTGCCATTTTACATTTCACTCTACCGAAATTATTCGACATTATTATGTTATCACGCACAGAACTCTTTTCAGTACGCCACTGCTTATTTGACTCTTTTATCCTATGCGAAAAGATCGCTTGGCCATCTATATTGAATTGTTGGGCTATAGTACACAAATGTATCTACTACGAAAACCGAATCGTGCCAAGTAAAAGATAATTTATGCTCAATATCTCGTAATAACGACATATTAACTCGTAATAACGAGAGTTATCTTGTAACTACAAGATAATTAACTCGTATTTACGAGATAGTTATCTCCTAATTACGATACAATTATGTTGTTTAGACCATATCTATCTATATTAATATATAATATAATATATAATATTAGCAATTTAGGTGTTCAAATGACTGAAGGCCCCTTAAGTCAACCCTGGACTCTATAGGGTCATTGACTCAACTAAGTAAATAACGAAACTAAATGTTGGACCGCTTTATGTTTGTATTCGTGTTATTATGAAGCGTGATGTATTAGACCTGCACTGTATTGGACTGCGGTGTCTCGCTCAGATATGCATTTTAATTTTCTACCACGATGAACAACTCACAATCTAAAATTTTAATGATTTGTTTTCTCACTAAGACGTCCTTGGCGCTTAGATTTTATAACCAACGTTTCTTTCAGTCTTTGAAATATTGTGATATCATTATTTATTTATTTATTTATTTATCATCTTCCAATAAATGGAAAGTATAAAATGTTCCTGATACAACTTAGCAAATATGAAATCAATTGTTTGACCGCTTTATATTTGTGTTCGTATTATTAAAGGACGGTGTTTGTTTGTTTGTTTAATGGGTTTAACGTCCCACCGATAGTATTTCAGTCATTTGGAGACGATGTCTTCTTAAGACAGATAAAGTGCTGCCACACTGCAGTATCACTCCGTAGACATGTGGCATGATACCACATCCATTCACATTATCCTGACACCGAGACAACCAGTCCATGGAAGTATCTTTTAATGCTAAGCAAGGGAGCTATACCATTACCATTCCTACGACTTTGGTATGTTGCGGCCGGGGCTCGAACCCACGACCTCCCGCTCCGGAGGCAGACGCTCTAACCACACGGCCACCAGGGATGATGAGTGGCTTGCTATAATGCACATGCATTGTATTAGAATGCGGTGTCACTTTATAAAGGAGAACATTATTATAATGGATTTATCTACACTATTAAATTTGCTACAATTAAGTATATTAAACCGCTCAAATATACATCTTAACATTCTACAAATTTGATCAATCTAAATATAACTATTATTATAAAGATTTGTTTATATATCTTATAGAGATAAGTATCTTAACATCTTTTCTTGTGTAACGAGATACGTAAGTCGTAATAACAAGATTCTATTTTCGTTATGACGAGAAAGTATCTCAAAATAACGAGAAAATATATCGTAATAACGAGATATGTAAGTCGTAATAACGAGATACTTTCCTCGTTTTTACGAGTTATATTCTCGTTTAAACGAAATTAATTTCTTATATCATCTTTTCTCGTAATAATGGCATGAGTATCTCGTTTTTACGAGACCTTTTCATGTAATTACGAAAAAGTTTCTCATGCTTACGAGATATTATCTTATTATTACGATATTATCTCGTTATAATGAGATAATTTATCTCGAAACTACGAGATAATTATCTCTCTATTACGAGTTATGTTGTTATCACGAGATAATATTTCTTAAATTTTATTTCAAATTGGATCTACTTGGCTTTCGTAATCTACAGCAAAAACATGCACACAAACATAAGAATAATCAAACAATGTTTATTATGTATTCATGTTTCAGGTACACCCTCCTTGTTATATAATATCCTTATATTTAGATACATCATGTCCCTATATGAAAGAAGTATGAGTGCGCAAACCACATGAAATCAAAGGTGTTTTTAGTATTTATATACATGTATTTATAAAAGATTACACAGTTACAGTTACACACTGTGTTAATCTGTACACCAATTGTGTTTCCAATAAATCTTGATAAACTAGCTGTAATGTTCTTGGGAACTACACCTTTTGATATTGTAATTTACGTACATGTACATAACAACAGCAACAACAACAAACAACAACCTTTATTCCGTTTAAGCTTCTTGCCCACAGTATAACTGCAAGTTATATGTAGTAGTAAAATCAATATAACCATGAGAAAAATAGATACATAGGTAGAGAAACTTAAAATGTAGCTTTATGCAAAAACAAAAACGAAAAGGTAACTTATTCCTTATCTGATTGATTTCTTAATTGATTAGCAAATATATATATATTTCGACTGTTTTAGTATTGCGTATTTTTTTTTTTATTCTAATACATTATCATAGTTATTTAATGTAGTCCATCTGCAATAATGTGAACTGAAGTATTGTTTTCGTAATTCTGTGTATATAGGGCATACTAATAGAAAATGATACATTTCGACTGAAGGTGACAAATTTGTGCTCCGGACAAAGTCTGGACCCCGCCGCCGGAGGGACGGATGGACGGACACAGGCAGTTCAAAATGTAATATGCTACGCGTATTTGTGGCTTAAAAGATGTTTTTCCCTGGAAAATCCCAGAATAATAATGTAAACGGTAATTACATAGAGGGCGTATTGCAGTTTCAAATTAAATTCAAAAGTAATCATATATAAATATAGAATTTTAAGGTTATATCAAATCTTGAAACAGAATTTCAACCGAGGCGTAAGTGTTATTTCTATTAAATGTTGTTGTATTTTTTTTGTTAACCATACAAAAAAATATATCAAGCGATTTTTTAATTATTATTTTTGTTTGTTTACAAACAGTATATTCCTAATAAATTTAAAATATATTTTATATGAAACCATATACATGTACCTGATAACTACGTGTATATGATTGCATTTTTAAACGACATTTCTGGCGTAAACTTGATTTTCTCAATTTTCAAAATTAACCGAGCAGTTCAGGTATTCAAATATGAATTTAAAATGTAAAGCATGATTTGCGTTTGTATCAATCCTTAACTTGACATTTTCAACGAAGTTTCGGAATTGTACCTTTAACCCTTTAAATTTGTTTAATTTCTAAATAATAACATAAAAGATATTACTTGTTTGAACACTTTTTCATATGAAAACTAACATCATTGTTTGACTCTGTGTGCATAAGTTTTATTCTATTACAAAACCTTGATAACAATTCTTGTATGTTCATTCATATTCTCGTAGCGAAATAAATATTTGAACGTGTCAACGACTTCATATTATTATTATCATTATTCATTAACAACGGTTGCGCCCTGTTGGGATTCTTGCCTTGCACTGCATAAAAAGTTTAAATAAATATATAAATCAAATTATTCTCGAGATTTTAACATATTTTATCAAAATTAAGTTCAAATTATTTTCTAAATTCAAGTTAAGTTTAATGTTAGGTTTTAGTTGAATTATTCTTCCAAATTAATGTGTCATTTAAATTACGCATTATTCTTACATAAATTTAGAATATAAATTAGTTTAAAAGCAACTTTTTCGTAACACATACAGTAACTTAAATTCAAAATGTATCTAATTAAATATGATGATTAAGCAAGTCTATTATTTTCAGCTTAAATGAATGATTTGATAAATCAGGATTTTTTTTCATTTTAAGGCTTGTTGTTCGGCCAGTTTCTTCATTTAAGATGAGTCCTTAGACTTTGGAGTAGACGTATGCCTAAGTATATGCCTACATTCCAAATTTCTTCCTTTCTGCTGCTTTTCCTTTGTTTACAATGTTCCATAAAGTATCGGATACTTCCCTATTAGAAGTATTACTGTCTCTATAAATGCTACTAGCATCACTAATCATTTCATCAATGTTAATATCCATATCACTAGAGCTCTCAATTTTCTTTTTAAACAACACAGTTTCGCTAATTGTCCGTTTGAACCGCTAATTTAATGCTATGAAGAGCGTATAGCGCGCAATTTTTCTCGAGATACTGTGTGTCACACATGATTAATTTCTATTAAAAGGATGATGCCCTCTATAAGTAAATTAACACACGTGCCTATCGTTGCAGATATCAGCCATTTCGTGGCGAGATTTTGCTGCAAATGTCTAAATCTCGGGATTTCGGGTCGAAAACACGAAATGTCGAAGTCTCGGGGCGAGATTTCGCGGCGAAAACTCGAAATCTCGCCTTGCCACACGAAAATAATTATATCGACTATTCGCTCCGAAATCTCCCCTCGAAATTTGGACTTTTCGTGTTTTCGACTTTTCGCCCCGAAATTTCGCCCCGAGAGTTCGACTTTTCGCCGCGAAATCTCGCCCCGCCACACGAGAAATTAATATTTCTTCTTTTCGTCTTTTCGCATGGCGCCCCGACCCCATCCCCCCGGGTCAATATGTTTTAAACACATGTTAGCGATACAAATCAAATAATTATTTTCTTTTTTAAATGGAAATGGTCATGGTGAAAATATCCTGTATGAAAGTATAAAAAGTTCAAATTATTTCGAAAGTGCATTTAACCCGATTGTATTTATCATCACTATTGAAAACCAAACCATTGAGAAACGAAATGATTTATGAATAATTAAAGCAAAGGGAATTTCGTGTCAGCTTTATATGATACCATACTAAGATGTTAGCATTGTCTGATTGGTACTGTTATGTTATAATTGATTCAGATAACCATTTACACGTATAATTAAAATTATGTAATAAGTTTTGAAATATTTATATGATTTTCAGGAATGTTGAATCTTTATATCACATACACACCAATTTTTTTGCAGAGTAACATGTCAAGGTTGCAGTAAATGTTTTACTAAAAACATTTCGATCGGTGGCATAAAAAAAGATATTACAGTGATGGTGAATGGGCATGTTCAGGCAATTGTAGTGATACCGAATCATTTAATATTTTTCTATTCACTTGTCGTCTACACATGTGATAGTGATGAGAACGAGAATCCGTATACTGTAAAAGTACAGGAATATTCAAACCCATGTTAATCGCTATGTGGTGGATGAATTATTAATGACACATTAATGAGGGAAGAAACGGCAGACTAGGGAGAAATCCTAGTAAGAGATGATAACAATGGTGTTCTAAGAATACCAGTTAAAATCAAATGATATGAACATTTTGAAAATATTTCCTTAAATTTATCGTTTTGTGAAAAGAGAAATAAAACGTATTTTTCATGCAGTGTTGCCTTTTTGGGTTTACCGTCGCTGCGACAGTATTTCCGTCATATAGCGACGTCCAGCTAACTACATGTGGAAGAAGACCCCGAATACACAGAGGCACTCGGGTAGAACCACCGACCCACGCGGTGAGGGCTGAGTGAGTGTAAAAGTCTTCGACCACGGAGGCCCTTGCTGCAATTCTAGATTGAGTGAGCCACGATAGTTGTGTCAGTTCAACAACCACGATCACAACGGCGACGACCATGATAAAGAAGAAGAAGAAGAAGAAGAAGAAGAAGATATTAGGATAATAATAATAAATACTATCAAATAATGATGATGATGATGATGATGATGATGATGATGATGACAATGATGACGATGAGAGGTGGCGGTGATGATGATGCTACCCTTGCTAGTATATTAGCATATGTGAATAAATTTAAGTTAAGATTCGACTCGAGTCAAATCATTGTCCAAAACAATCTATGAATAATACAATAAATGTTTATAGACACAATTTTGCGTCTCTTAAGGGTCAACATTTCATGTATTTGTCTATTAGGCATAGTGTTTATACAGGTGTACAAAACAAATAAAGTATTAAGTGAATGCAACAAGCAGACAGTGTGTATTGTTTGCCTGGTCTTATGCATGTTCATGTCTGGTCATTTAAATGACAAATCAAGGTTTACATCAAATGAAAATTAATATAACACGTTTCTCTACAACGTATGATTAAGTTACATTGATAACATGCATCACACTGTCTCATAGATTCAATTTCTCAGAACTTTCCTTAATTTAATGCAAGCCGTTTTGGACCGCAATACAATTGCTATAGTGTGCTGTCAGAAGTTTTATGTGTGACTAACGGGCCCGCACGGACATCACGTGGTGAAAATTTAACTCCAGTCAAATAAACATCAGCTATAATGGCTATTATAATGAAAGGGCATCGTTTGGCAACTGCCATTCCGGCGTTTACCGCAATAAATTAGCGCATCACCATAACGGTTGTCTTGTAATGGACTAACGGTCATTATGCAATAGTATGAATAAAGGGGAGTTGAAGTTAGAAATTAACAAAAAAAAAAAAAAAATCGCAAATGTAATAAATGGTTTCCTTTAAGATGTGTTGATGTTAGTAATAAGTTAGTTAATGTGTAAACCTTTTACAAATAAATGTATGAAACAAATGTGTATTTGCTAATCATTAATGATAGTTATAGTATCATATATGTCAAACACTTGCTATTAAACTTTATGTATATATCTATGTATTTTGATGGAAAAATGTTATGTTATGATGAAATATTAAATGATGAAGATGATGATGGTTGTTGATGTTTTCTTGATGACAAAGGAGAAGGATGTGGTTTCGATGATGATGATGATGATACTTGTGATGATCTGGAATGATCATATCTAATCTGACACACTTTTCTAACTGATTGACCAGTAGGGGGTCTTGCACCGATATTTGTGTTAGATAAATCACCGCGCATCCTACTTACACGTCTAGAAGTGAGAAAGGAAGAGAGAAAGAGTGAGAGAAGAGGTGTGAGGTTTACATGGATTATCGATTTCATTGAGCTCAAACATTTTATTCAATTATTTATATGAAGGTGCACTCATATTAAAATAATTAGGGATAATACATCATGCCATGGTCTTGCCACATACAGTATCTTGTTCGCAGTTTATCAAAATACTTGTATGAACCGCGAATAAGATTGCAAAAAACAACAACAATAATTTAACAAAAATAATTTTAGTAAAAAAAGTCATGTAAATCAATTATAAGAAAAGCATGGACAGTTAGATAAGGTGATTGTGCGCACCTTAAAAATATAATTCAAAAGTAAGTTACGTATTTATAATTATCTGACATTATACTAAATTGATTATTTCAAAAAATGTTTATATAAAACACATATATACACAAATTTCACGTGAAATACCATTTTCTATTCATAACCTTTTTTAAATTTTTAATAAAAATAATCAGTTATTTTAGGTGTAAATTATATTCATTTCCATTAATTACTTAATTAATTAAAGTCATTGAGCACATAGTTCTTTGAAAATGTCTTTTTTAAGTTTATTGCAAACTTTAGATATCATCTCAATAATGACCGTTAAATGCGTGTGTATACTATGAATGTATTATACCTTGTTATACTGTATAAGTCAAATAAATATCAATTTAAGTTGTTACTGGATGTCTATTTACTTACTAGCATTTTATGTATTCAAAATTTAATCTGTTAAGACTAGTACTGCTGATAAAATTTGAACACATTTAAAACGATTTATTCTTTTTTTATTTATAGAAATAAATTAATTATAGCACTTACAGATCGACAAATAAGAAATGGAAAATGGCTTTCTACTTCATCACAAAACACACACAACATCTGTTTAAATGTTACACTTTCCCTTTTGTTCTGTATGTGTGGGGTGTATATATTTCATCTTCATATGTGGGGTGTATATATTATATATACGGTATACGCCACATATGTTGGTTTCATACATGCACCACATCCCACAATTGGCATTTTTTTATATATATATATATATATATATATATATATATATATATATATATATATAAGTTTCTCATACAAATTCTTAACTTAGAATTCCCAAAGTATGTGAATGATGTCCAAACATCAAACTTAAAAAAATGGGAAAAGCGAATATGCTATTTATCCGCAATTGGCCCTTTTCTCCGGATACTGTCACATTCAGTGTTTAATCTCAATATGGGGCAGATATTTCATGAATTATAGAAAAAGGCGGCTCGTTATTGATAGCATAACTACCAGTGTGTTAAGATTTACCAATCTTAATAAAATAAAAACAAAATTTAAATTTCCCTACAAGTTGCTCTTGGATGCCAGTGGTATGTTATTGGACAAAACGGAAACACATCTGGAAAACTTTCAATGCAAGCATTAATTTTTTTTCTCAGCTCACGCTATGCATCACGATGATGATGTGGCTACTGACGCTCTCAAAATTCTTCGCGTTACATGGGAAACCTGTTCCCGTTGCCATCCGAGGCTTACCAATTTATATCGTAAGTACAAACCCGAGGCAAATAAAAAAAAAGGTTGATACAGACTGACATTAAGACTGACACATCAGCGAGTACAGAGATATTGAAAAATGATGGCATTAATAAAACTTTCTAGATAAACATGCATGTACATGTATATTTTGGTTTAATTTTTGTTAGACGTTGGTACAAAATGAAAGCTGATAATTAAGAGAGTATTGTAAATAAGGACACCATTAAAACCGACCCAGGAAAAGCACTATAGATGGCAGTTATAAGACTGGTTAAACATGTATATAAAAATTAATATAAAAGATTATGAATGCATTGCCTTTAGGCTTAAAATAAAGAAAACTACGAAGACTACTATACCGCGGCAGAAGGAAGACTTCCTTGTCCAAAACTGTTTTCACATTCAATGTATACTGCTTTTTGTGTGTTGAACGGCGATAATAAATGGCCGTCAATGATTCAGAGAGTATAATTGAAAATAAGGAATTTTGGCATAGGAGTACATTTGCTGCACTATTTATTGATTGCTAATTAAATTGGAATATCACGTTACCTTTTTGTAAAAACACGAACAATAACGAAATAGGAAATGGATATATACATTTACAGCTTAGTTAAACATTTGAACACACTCCTATTTAAATATCCTGCACGGTATATACATTTAAACTCAAATACTGTGTATCTGTGTGACACATGCTTTTAAAGACTACAATATCACTTGTGAATTATATAAGATGTTATCAAGGAATAAATAATGACAAGAATTGGCAAGTCACTATAAATATGTTTGATTTCGTTTGGATAAAATGAAAATTATTCTGACTTTAAATTTTAAATACACGTAAAGTAAACAACACTCTGCGTGCAAAATGTGCCCAAAATTATAACGAAAACGAAAGCACAATGCCATCTTATTTCTTTCCTTTTTTATTCATTTGAGAATTGCATTCCAAATAATACAAACACCTTAAAAATAAAAAGAAAATGTTAATTTCGAAAAAAGTATAGATTTAATTTGTAGTCTAAATAAAGAAGAAGGAAAAACACAGACTATGTATGGTCATACCATGCCATGCAAATAAATTACACGTGTCAACTCACCAAATATACTAGTTATAACACATGTGAATAGGATGCGATATAGTCAAAAACTTGATCAAAGGACGCGAGTATAAATTATTATTAAACTCCATATAGGTTCCTACCGATCATAAAATATTTCTTGCACTAATAATCTCACCCTCGTTAACGTTTCATGATATTCTAAACCGAATAACCCGTCCTGTTGCACACTGATGCATGCTAAAACAAAGACCCTTGGATTTATTAGTTTTCTTATATACCAAACATGATAACAGTTATGTTTGCCATAATACTTATTCAATTTTGATTTTTGTAATTTATCTAACCTATGTAAAGCATACATTAAAGATTAACTGTTTAAACTGTTGAGAGGACAATATATGTTTCTGGTCACTTAACTTGGCAAGATCGCTTTAAAACCTGTACTGTGCCTCATTCGTGTGATGAAATATTTTAAATGGTTTCAAATGAGGAATGTTTGTGTTTTTCTTATTTTATTGTTAAGAGATAATGCAATATAATTTTTTGATACTCAACATGTATTCATTAAATAATTATCTAAATTGAATAGTTATCAATGTTGAATGAATGTAAATACATTGTATAATATTTGATTATTTTGCGCACCGATTTATCAATACATTGGTTTATTTTTTTATATGACTAACAACATTAAGATGATATCTGACTATTGATTGAACCTGCAATAGTATATTCATAATTTCATAAGGACCGCCCTTTTTTGTAGTATAAAATATTGTTTCGATGCATAATACACAATGAGTCAAATAGCAGCAGTTAGATATATGAACGAATATGCACTAAAACCTTTAACTTAAGGTTATTCATACGTCACCATATAATTGTACATTTATTTGAATTTATATGTCGGTACTTAATTGATTATCTACCTTACTTTTAAATGGCCACAAACAAGTTATAAAGACAAAGGCATATAATTTTCGCCTCATTTATATAGCCCTTTATCATTTTGAATTTAATAACACATCTGTTATATATTTCCTTTTATATTTTTCTATCTCGGACAATTACACCTCGTTCGTCTCCGTTATTAATTTCAATCTGGTAACACGAACTAACAGGAAATATTCCATGCTGTATACCAAAACGCATACATGCCGAACATTTCCTGATAAGACAGAACGTGTGTTAACACGTATACTTTGGACAGATGATTATTGCATATAGATAATAAATAACATGTGAAGTATGGACTGGACAAAAGCAAAAAAAAAAAAAAAAAATCATTTAACTATTTTTAATAAATAGGGCACCTGCTCATTTTCTCCCGAAGTTTTGTCCGACATTGCCATAGGTAGAACACTATACACTTAATTGCAGGGGTAAAAATCACTGTAAAATTGGAATCCTTATACTTTGACTTAGAACCTTTTCAAATGTCAATGCAATATATCGTTAAATAATCGCATGTTATCACAGGTATTATCCGGTGGTCGTATCAAAATGTTAACTCATCATTCGGATAGTTTGTGAATTCATGTCCACAAAATGCATAACATGAACATATTTAGACAAGAGGTATGATTAGTATTCTAACATATATTAGTATTATTTCGACTGCTTAGCCAGGCATTCGTCTTGTTATGTGGATGATACTTATATATGTTCAAGTATTGCATACTATACGGTATAATGTATCGCCTGAAGATACGCACTACACGAAATATGTACTGGGATATTTATCAAACTGCAGTGATCATACATACTGTATATCTTTCTTTCTTAATATGTTGTAGAAGATGTATCTAAATATTTTTTTCTTAAAAAGTAAGAATATTTCATATTATTCTAATTAAAGTAAAAAAAAATATCTTCATGATAAATAGAAATGGACTACATACAATACATCAATACAAATCGAACACGTTCATGCCGAATCAATATGCGTTGTTTACCTAATACATTAGTTCACACGTAAATTGACGAGTTGTTTATTCATCCACTATATGTTTGTTGGGACCCAGAAAAAGTAGATTATTTACAATGTGATATGAGTCATTTTCATGCTATATCACATAACATTCGATTGCTTAAGTACAAAAAATAATAAAACTGCGCAGGAATTTTTTCCCCCAAAGTATCCATATAAATCCTAAGCTGTTTTTCAAAGTTATTCAGACAACTCAGTATATGTTTGTCTTTATTTTTTATGTTATACTTATTCATCTATTACAAAACATTTTTTTCGATTAAGATCTCGAATCAGACTTCCGCAAACTCTTTGTATGAAATTATGTACGGTTGATCAAATTGCTGAATTAGGTCGGCTAAATATAGAATATGTAACATTTAGTTTCAAATCAGTTCCCGACATATGATGTATAATCAGTAAGACTAGACAACAGTTATTTGTAGAAACTAAAGGTTTTTATTTATAAAACAATTCCTTAATAAAACAAATATCATTGTATTCACATTTTTCAATGGGGTTTGTCTTAAAAACATTCACCGAAAATTCTAATATTCCCTAATCTCCCCCTTCTACTTCCTCAAGACATTACCGACATTTTTTTGATGCCCCATGCAAATAATGGTAGTTCGCGAATGACTTGGATAAGCATATCGGAGCTGCCTAGTGGATAATGGAAATTTGCTGGGATGCCACTTGGCCTGTTTTAGCGACAAGAGGTCGGGAACGCATCAGGAAACTGTTTAATGCAAATAATATTGCAGTTTTCCCGAGTGTTCCCGATGGCTCAATGTGACTTTCGACGCTCTCAAAGTTTATTCGCTTCACCGAGGAAACCTGATCCCGACGCCTCAAAGGGTTCATAAATTTCGATACCCGAGGCAAAAAATGTTCATTAAGACTGACATAAAGTCTGACCCGTAGGAGAGAAAAATATATCGGAAACATGATAGCAGTAATACAACTTTCTTGTTTATAATGTATTTTAAATAGAATAAAATGACTATAAGTTTATGGCCTTTATCGCAAATATTGATGAAGTAACTAATCGATACGGTGGCAAATAAACAATTTCGGTTTCAAAATATTGCATGTTTTCTACCTTCAATATATATTGATTTAGTTTGTTTAAGACGTCGATACTAAGCTGCAGCCGATAGTTTAGAGAGTATTTAAAATAAGAACTGCAGTGAATTTGCACTTACTGTTTCTTTTTTCTTATTTTTTGACTGCTAAATTAATTTTGACTTCTAATATATAGAAATAAATCTGCATATATATCCACGGTTAATTATTTTAAGAAGAATAAGGAGACAACAAATTTCACTTATGACTTATTTTAAAGATTAACAAGGAATATATGTTGTTCATTATCTTGAGTCTAAGTGTTTAATAACCCGGTTTCCTACCAAATGTTTTCGCTCGTTTTGATAAAATACATATCATTCTGATTAGTGTGGCTAGATAAACGATTCCAATAACGTTTGATTTCGAACCTATCTACAATTTAACATTAATCAATTTTCCTGGCGCTATCTTTTCTAGATGAACTAGCACTCAATAAGATGACTCAAGAGAAATGATACATATATCATAATGAATTCAAATGAAAATGCGGAAGTCCGGACGCGCAAATATCTGTAAACATGTGTGCCGTGGATGACTTGATAATCTTGCTAAAAACTAAGTTTTGTTTTGTATTTTAAGAAGTTTAAAATAAGAACTATTTGCAACATGGTAGCAATTTATCGTCGTGACGAATATGGCATGATATAAAGATATATCGTATGTTCTCTATTCTAGATCTTGTTTAGCTTAATGACATTAAACATTCGTTTTGTTTTAATGATCAACTTACTAAAGAACTATTATTATTAAATAAATCGTTATCTTCCTGCTCGTTAAATGTAAACAACATTAAAAATGTAAAGCTGTGGCTACAAAATACAAATGTTCTTTAACTGCTGCAAACATATCAACACTATATTCAACATGGTGGGTAAGGAATAAAAATCCGATCAAAATGTATTTGGATTTTCCATTATAACTTAATTTACAGATGTGCATGTAATGTATCAGTGGAACGTAATTAATTTCTACTTTTACGGAAAATCATGAATAAAATCATATCTATTGTTTCGTTATTTTCTAACAACCTTTACATTATAATATTATTTTCCAGTCTCTTCTACCAAAAACTTACATTAAGAATATCTGCACTTTCCGTGATTACAGAAATGTATTTTTAAATTTGTTATATTATTTAAATATATTAAAAATAGACTAATTTACTTTGGTTTGTCTAATGTTATCTCTAATAATGTCAAATATCGCATAAGAATTTAACATTAAACCCAAGTACGCGAAAATTAATGTATGGAAGTATAATTTTTGA
>CM037785.1:48852525-48886822 GCA_021229015.1 Solen grandis | reverse complement strand
GGTAAATACCGGAATCATTACGCGCGGGGATTGGGGATTGAGCGTGTGTGTGTGTGTGTGGGGGGGGGGGGGGGATTGATAATCGCAGCGAGGTTCAAACCCACAGCATCCGGGTATATCGTTAAACACTCAATCACTGAAACTGTTTTATGTGGTTAAACGGTAATATTTCTATGATAAATACACATTCAATGACGTTGTACATTACATGCATAATATAAAATACACAAGATATGTACAATACCACTTACTTACTTACTTTCTTTACATGATGAATAAAAAAATTAAAATTTGCATTTAATGATAGAAAAAAAAAGCATCAAACACACACGACTAAATATCAACGCAATGTATTAAATCTCTTAAATGAAATTGACTTTTGAACATCACTGGCCAACTGGCTTTCGAAGATGCTATGAAAAAATCTGCCCCATAGCGGGACTCGAGCGCTAAACCTTCCTATCCAGACTTCATTAACACTGCCACTGTTTGCAGGTGTAGCAAGTCACGTGGTTGTGCCCGAATTGTGTAAGCGATCCTTCCAACCCAACCCAGACCGACGTCGTCCCCGGGGACACCGGAGACGTTTCCGATACCTATCTATACAATCTGATCTCACCGTGATCGTAATCTGCCCAGCACCGAGATAATCCGCGTGAATGATAGCGGTTTAATACACACGGCATCATGAAATACTGACTCTCAACCGGAATATAGACCGTGGATTGGTTGTGGATTCAGGGTTCGTACTTCTTGTCATTATAATTAATCTAATGTTGATTGTAAATGCTGTATTTACACTTTTGTTTGATTATATTTTTAATGAAACTTGTTTCGTCGTAGTGGGAGGCGAGAGATGTGCATTTGTATGTGTGTGTTTACAATGAAATACTCGTGTTTAGTTGTGAAGACTTGAAAAATGAGATGACTCCAATTTTGAGTGAGTTTAAAAAGCCCCTTGAAAGAGCTTAATCTCATAAGATCAAGCTAGAATAATGATAAAATATTTTAAGAGATGAAATTGTATCATTTAGATTAAATAAAAATGAATGAATGAATGAATGAATAAAAAATATGAAGAGATTCAGATTTTGAATTTTTGCTTTATCGTTTTAAAGGCGGACAAGCAGATATGATTCGAATTTCTGAGTGTGATTAATTCGGTACATTAGTAATTAATAGTAATGAGATTAAAACAAAATTAATTGCTAGAAAAAAACAACAAAAAAACTAAACAAGCAGCACATCAGCCTGATCTCATTGAATAATGTATTATGTAAAGTAACTAAAATATAGGTTTTAGCTTGACGTACCTTGAACTAGGGTAGATAATAAGCTCATGTTCAGAAATAGTTAGCATTCCTAAATCATTTTTCTTTTATTTCGAGTTATCAATATTTCGAAACTTTCCGACAGATATTTTGTGAAATTCCACTTCGAAATAGGCCAAATTTAGGACAAATATATAGAAAATTTGTACATAATATTGCACGGGAATTGATTGATAATACACTTATTCTGTTATGACTTGACTTGACTTGATATCTGAGTTTACCGTCGCTTCGACAGTATTTCAGTCATATAGCGACGTCCAGCTTATTACAGGTGGAGGAAGACCCTGAATGCACGGAGGCATACGGGTAGAACCACCGACCTACCGCAAGCCAGCTAGAAGGCTTCCTCACATGAAAATCTGAATGACCCTGCCGGAATTCGAACCCACGCGGTAAGGGGCTGAGTGAGTGTTCAAGTCATATTCTGATATGTCAATTGTCGAACGGAAAAATGTATTAGAGATTTAAAAATGAGAGAGACAGTGGTAGAGAGAGAGAGAGAGAGAGAGAGAGATTAAATTAATAAATGTATACAGCTCATATGATGTAGATTTATTTCCTAGTTCTTTCAATCGCACATGAATGGGGGATAATTGATATCAAATGGTACCTGCTATAAACAATGTGTCGCAAGTACGAATCAAGTATATTAAAACACTTAATGTATCGTTACACCCTGACCATATATAGAAATTACCCGAGATAACGAAATGAAATACAAGTAGTTGATATATGTTACACTTGTTTTTAATATAATGCTGACAGACCATGCCTGTGTGACGTGTAGGAGGAATAACTACTGAATTATATTGCCACTAATTATACTGATTTGTTAAGTAGCACAAACCGAATTTTAAAACACACATGCATCAAAACGCCTTTTCTGTTGACTGAGAAACAAGTACAAACAGACCCTTTCTATTTTTCCTGCTATTTTTCTGGATTTTGACCAGTACCTTACGCTCGGGAAGTTCAGGAAAGACCTTGGTCCCATCGTGGATCGAACTCGTGACTTTATAATGTGTAGTACAACACCACTGGATAAGAAATATATATATCAATGAAGTAAACGTTTCACTTCTTGTTGTCCGGGTTCTATTGCCTATCACGTGTATGAGAGGGTACAGTGGTTGCTCGTACAGACACGTGGGTTTTCTCCAACCTCTTTCTACAACTATGACACCCCCTGCGTCATTTCCCACGTCATATTATAATTTATTTTTTTAAATATTTCCTATTCGATGTATAATTTAGTAAATAAATGAAAAAGAAAAATATTTATATATGTAAAATGAATAAATTAATACAAAAAGAAGAAGAAAAACAACAGAGAAAACATTGATTAATGAGTGAATAGACGAACAGATAAATATATACTATAAGTACCTGTTTCCGGTCACCTAGTTTGAAATCTTGTAAACACCACTCTGACGTGCCAATATCAGCGGTGTCGTTGGCCGCTTTTAAAAGATAGTAGATTTAATTAAACGATATCAGTTAGGACTACTATGATGTCTTAACCCCCGTGGTCGCTGGCACTATTTTTGTCTTTAGCAACTTTGGCACCTTTTCTGTTCGTTTTTCCGTGACTGGTATAAACGTTAAGCATAATAACTTGTTCAAATTATAACCTTGAAATAAATAGGTAAATTCATATCAACATTTTACGGTATCAAGCCGCAGACGCCGAGTGGTTGTTGGAAGAATACGCAGAAGTTTTGTTGTAAGAAAAGTGTCAATGTTAGCAAAGATGGATGAAAACTATGAAGAAAAATTGGAAGAATTACATTATGTGCTTATGCATTTACCTACAGGAATTTTCGGTGCTGTCATGGCGGACGAATTTACAGCACGATCGGAAGAGGATATTCGTGGAAGCGTTTACGGAAAGGCCATAAATGAAATACATCTTGGTAACTATGACAACTCTATCACTAGGCCAACGGTTGCCAGCGCCCGCAAATCTGTGCTGTGGTCTCGTGAGAGAACAATCTATGAAACTCAGAGCAGACGACGGCTTGAAGAGTTCAAGGCCAACCCCTACTTCCGGTTCGAGTATCCCGAAATTCCGCGCCACTGGCCGGGCACGTGGGCCGTCATGACAAATCGGGAACTTTTACCAAGTGTCGGGAGACTCTCTCGGCCATCTACGGCACGACCTCGTACAGCCCCATTGCACGTGTGGATAAAGGAGAGAAAGACGCAAAGTGCGATGCCGAGGACGGTGAAAACACCATCTGTTGTTGTCACGTGACAGTCGCATGATGCCATTTTGTTTTGAAGCATAGATCTGTTAAAGTATACTGTTTAATCATTCACTAATTTTGTCAAAGAACTGATACTGACACAAAAGTGCAAATGTTTCAATCGGTGTATTAAATTTTGTTAAAAGCAACACCAGTGACCAAAATTTAATTTTTATTACGTGCTGTGCGTGCCGAATATTAAATACAAGCTTGATTATTTTACAGTTCAGAATACTTGGAAAAAGTACATGAGAATAAATCGTGGCGATCACCAAAATGGATTACAATTGATTATTTTGGTTAAAGCATGTTATATAGATAGTTGGTGTTTGTCAACATATGTATTGTTACATCGTTGACAAAATTAATGTAAATCTGGGGAAAATATCAACATAAAAAAGCCTGTGTCCATGTGACGATATCACTGGAGTGAACGTCTCCGCCCAGTTGTTGGACATCCGTGTACACATGCACGCTCATAATCTGTATATTGATTTAATTGACAAACATGTTTATTTATTTTTATTAACTGTCATGTGCGATACCAATATGGAAATGAATTTCATTCTTTTTTTCGAATTATGTCAAAAGTCGGGTTTTCCCGAACCATTCCTCAAAATGTAATAATTCATAAAAGAAATATATATATATCAGGAATATTGTGCTGTATATATCAGAAAATATTCTATAAATATTAAGGTGAATATAAAAGGAAAAAAAAAAAGAATCTATTCTTTATACGCGCATCCTTATTGTATATGCATACCTTTATTTTGAGTTTCATGATAATTAATGAAAAAGCTATGATTTATATCAGGGATGCTTTGTATCACTGTACGTCAGAGATTAATTAATGTTTATTGAAAGTTTGAACTCAGAGCGTTACATATTTTTTTTTTGAAAAATCAAACATGTTTTTATAATTTCCGAACAAGCCTCGTATTTTTTTTTCACGATTTCACAAACAAACTTCAACGTGTGAGATGTACGTGAGGCATGTAATCATGTATTAAATTCTATATAATTTCATATTAATACCTGGCATCACTGTTGCTTTCATATTATTATTTTTTGTTTTTGTATGTCATTTTAATAAATACAACAATGAACTTTCCCCCAGTCTGTGATATGTTCTACACATGGATCTGTAAACGTACGAGTGTTCAAATGTAAATTTGTGCGTTCACAAGGATCCATCATAGAAAACCCAAGGTATATATTCCGTTATCACTTCTGCGCGTACGAGGGTTTTCCGACGATGACAAGAATCATGCAGAAATGCATCTCCTCGTGGCGTCAGTTTCCCATACCTCACTACAGTTCCACCGACATTTCTCAGTGCTAAGTAACACTTAAAATATTATGGACGTATTTCAAGATTCTTGTTTTCCAAATAAAAACGCCTAAACATTCCAGTCATTTTGAACAGAAGGGTCTCTAAATACTGTGTACATTGAGTCCCTTCCTGATATTGTCAAGTTAAATTTTCACTTACATGTACTTGAATATTTTGTTAAACAGGAGGGTGTTCCTACCTTATCAAATACTCTAAATATTACTTGCTGCTGAAATCGAGCGTGCTTGTATTTTCTCCGGAACTCCGACTGTCAATATATATATATATATATATATATATATTATATATATATGAACATCTTGGCTTGTCTGACAAGGGAAACAATTTGGCAACATGTGATAAGTGTTGAAATATTTCACAATTGTAGAACTTCTTTAAACATTTTTTCTCTATAAATTGTTTAGGAAACTTTTTATTTCAACTGTTATTTAGTCATACCAACAGTTCCTTGGATGGACCAGTACTTAGGCTTGTGTGATTCGATCGGGCTCGAACCGACAAACTTTGGAACCATAGTAAACGTACTGGACCACGGTGCTATCAACCTATATATTTGTTTTATTAGGTTTAACGTACCTACAACAGTAATTTGGGAACTTTTGATTGCATGAGACGGATGTGGTGCTGCCACACTTCGATATCACGCGGTAGACATGTGGCATGATACCACATCCAGTCACATTATCCTGACACCAGGCCAAACAGTGCGATTGGTTTACACTCCACTGCCAGATCGTCAGTCACTAAATGAGAGACAGATATATTGCTGTCTCACTGAGACATCACCTCATGGTCGTGTTGTTTATCACACCCAGTCAGGAGATCCCCACAACACACAAACCAGTCCTGGTGTTCATAATTCATCAATATTTGAATTCTGTATTTTAAACCGGAGATTTAAAATTCTGAAATAGCAAATCTCCCTTTAAAACAGAAATAAATTAATATTTGCTATTCATTTTTACACTAAAAGTACATACATTTGCAGTCACTGAGACATGATTTTTCCTATAGAACAAGTAAAAATACAGTACATGTACTTAGATTTACCACTTCTTGAACTTAAGTCTAGATTTTAGACCCAGGACTGCTACATGAAGAGCACCATGCAAGATACATTTACCAGTACCGTTGAAAATGACCTTGGTACTGGTGACCAGATAGCCACAACCTTCAGTTACCATGACAATACACTTACAACAGGGACTTTGATATCTGTTGTATTACATTAGAAAGGAAAACACACTTCACAGGTGATTGATTGTCTTTCTGATATCAACTCCAATGAAAATAGTTCATTTAATAGGCTTCATATTTTCTTGATCACGAGTCCACAAATAAATGTACCCAATCAACAAAACAAAATTGTGATGTCAATGAAAAATCATGGTTCTAGAGTATTAACCCTTTCCCTCATAGAGGACACCATGAAAAGACCTATGCGAACAGCATAAAACCAGATCAGCCTGCTAGTAACTCGCAGGCTGATCAGGTTTTATGCTGTTCGCTGCTCCTCAGTGGTCTGGAAATGAGGATTTTGTAATTAAATTTGGTAAGGTTTAACTGTGGTTTTCTGCAGATCAGGCTTTATGTGGTACCTATTGAGTGCGTCAAAATGAGTCTATATGAGGGAAAGGGTTAAGCTGCTTGTAAGAAGGGGTGACACAGGGTAACAAGCATAATTCCTATACAGTCCTTATTCTCTTTGTGAATTGGGTTGTTATAAAAAAGTGGTTACATGACAATTTAATGTCCATTATCAAACAATATACTACCAACGAAACATTTCAGGAACACAAATGAAACATAACATACCGGTACCTAGCTGGGCAACAAAAGGACAAAACCACGGTAAGTTTCCCTCTTTTATTCATTAAAATATATCAAGTGATTTAGTTGCCATATACATGTACACACATGATGTAATGTCCACTAAGTGAAAATGTTATCATCATTGGTCAGGATTAATCCGATGGCGGATTAGCAAAAACAGACAAATCAAAGGGTCTCAAGTACTTGATTGAAGGGGAGCATACAAAGAGACCCGCAGACTGGAAATCATTCCTGACCAATGATGATAACAAAAAGCAGCTTGTGCAGATACTGCGTAAAACATGGCAAAGTGATGGATATGCCGGCATGCTAAGGGAAAGACAGGTCATCCTCATTTGTGAGGGAGAAGCTTTCCATTACACGTCACATGATGGAAAGACTACAGTCACAACAAACATCGCAGATCTGAAATCAACACAGGAGGAAACAGATACGAGAGTTGTACTTTACATACTCTATGCAAAAGAGAAAGGCTACAAGACAGTTCAAGTGAGAACACCTGACAGTGACATTTTTTTATTGTCCTGTACTTCATTGGGTTGTTTGAAGGTATCACAGTCTTGTTTGACACTGGGTCTGGCAATCACAGGAAACTTATAAACATGACAGAACTTGCTGATGCCTTCACACCAGATCATCGCTCTGCGTTGCTTGGCCTGCACGCCTTTTGTGGGTGTGATTCAACCAGTGCGTTCAAAGGTAGGGGACATGTTGGTCCAATCAAAACTCTGGAAAAGAGAACTGACTACAAAGAATCTCTAGCTAGTCTTGGAAACTCTTGGGAAGTGACTGATGATTTATTGAACGATCTTGGAGCCTTCACCTGTGCCATGTACGGCAATGTCCGTGTCAAAGATGTTGACGAATTAATAAAAGAGAAATGTGAGGACAAACCGACCGATGCACTGAGATACGTAGACTTGGGGTATTTGCCTCCCTGCAAAAAGTGTCTACTGCAGCATATACGGCGGGTAAATTATCAGGTGGGCATCTGGTAGCAGTCGCACATCGCAGACCCAGACATACCAGCTGTTTCACAGCAGCATAGTTGGACCCTTGAGAGTGGAAGGATAGAACCACTCTGGATTGAAGGCGACCTACTTCCTCAATTGTTGGTAGATGTTTTGGAGGAAGCTCTTGAAGGAGATGATGCAGCAGAAGATGACACTGTAGACACTTTGGAAGATGTTGACGATGATGACTAATCGTACATGTACACTGTATATGCAGAAACATTCTTCATAAAAGCAAGATGAAACAGTTATATAGTAGCAATGGTTGATGTTGTCCAAACAGCAACAATTTCTAATATATAATACACTACTGCTGTATCTTAAGGGGCAAAAATCACTCCATTGTCATTGTTATTGTCTCGAGGTCATTGTCTAATGAATTGAGTCACTCAATATAATAATAAAAAAAAAATTAATAAATTTTTTCTTTGAAAAATCTCTTCAAATATACAAAACTTCAGGAGTTTGGGGGGTGGGGATGCTGCTATTAATTTTTGAGTCTTCTCATTAATATTCATGAGGTTAATTATGATTATTTTAAATAATTGTTCAACTCAAAAACATTTTTGAGAAATAACATTTTATCTGAATTTTGTGTGACTTAAACTAATATCTTAAATTGATTTTCATTGAATATAATCATTTTGACGTTTTAAGTTCAAATAAATGTTTCAATAGAAAAACGCAGCTATATACAAATAGGCTTAATTTAACAATTTTAACCTCAAATATTGTGAACCAAAAACTTTTAAATTACAGTTAAAGATCAAAATTTACAATTTAAAACCATATTTAATCATTTTGCGTATCAGAACAGCTTTTGAAATAAGTATTAATCATGATTTTTTTATATATTTTTCTTCTATTTTTGTTATCTCATCAATATTCATGAGATAGCACGTATGAATATTTATTAATCTTATATATGTGCATAAACTATAAAGTCTTTTCTTTACGTTGGTACTTGTTTGAACTCTGTAACATCAACAGAAGGAAAGTTATAGCCAATATTAATTACTTAGGGTATTTTGAAAAATCCTTTATGGTTACCATGGAAACCCTTTAATTAAACATAGCTGAAATGAGTTTTTTTCTGGGGGCACCCTCAAATCGTGTTTAGAAGACCTCAATGCACATTTTGGTACCTATGAGAAAAAGTCTAGGGGGGGATGCACGGTAACCATGGCTACAACCCAACCTAAAAATATTTTAAGAAAATACAATCAAACTTGTGATAAGTTATGAATCATTATTTCCCGAAATATATAACAAACGATAAATTATAAAATATGTACATAAACCAACAATAATTAAAACTTCAAAACAAGCATGGCTGCACGAATATTATGCTATGATCTTTTCAACTGTCCCAAAAAGGAAGATTTATACAAGACAAGTATATGATAAAAAGTTGCTATTGTAACGTGTATGGGGGCTAACTATTTCTAAATATGTACATATACTTAATTTTTCTTAGGCTTATCTAGCCGATGATTAGAGACCAATGATTCAATAAAAATGATTATGGTGACACAAAAATCACGGGGATCAAACAATATAATCAACAAAGATTGGTTTAAAATAAATATAAAACTCTAAAATATCCAGTCATGAAACCCTACAATTAACCCTGCCTGGGCTATGCAAAATTGAAGAGATGAAAACCACCTTAAAATGATGTCTCAGGCCACCTTAATATTAATAACTGATGAATGAAAATATCCTAGGATGATCAAGCCCTAACCATGTAACAATCTCTGTACCGACAGACAAGGAAACGATATTGATGCTAAATGAGCTCCCAAACCCATATTACAGGGTGTATCAGAACCCTTGGCATCAAGAATGTTCTGAATCTTTTCGCCCCTAACAATGCTAGGTGACTACTCAGGAGACAGAACTTGCATCGAGATACCAAAGCCTAACAATCAACAACGATATACTTGTGCTATCTGAGATCTTACCCTGATGACAGTTGACAACAGACTGACTGAAAATCTGAGCGGACCCGCCTTATATACTTTCCTACAAGTCACGTGACCGACAAAACATAGAATCTTCCAGGGCGAAACCATTTCCGTTAAATAAGAATAGTCAAAGGGGTGTTAGCTTATACGAGAGACTAAATGCCCGTGATTAAAGCATTTAAATCGAATTAATGAATTAAATCAATGAAATATGATAAATTAAGCTATTTAAACTTACGACTTGATGTTTCTTTATTTTAATGTCGCTATAATAATGGAATGCCTGCGTTGAAAACATCGAATCGGGAAACCGGAAGTAGAAACTTTGATAAACTTTACTAGAATTATTTTGACGAAAACATTTAAATTACACACTAATAAGCAGGTTCGTTACACTATGTAAGAATTGCGCATATGTTTAAACAGAATGAAATATGAAATGCTAAGCAACAGCTAAGGATAGCATACATATGTATCTGATATTTTTTCTACATTTTTCCTAAAGTTTTTTACCTGTATGGAACTGGTATTAGTTTGAAGAAACAACGACAACAAAAATTGTGTTAAGAATTTTCAATTATACAGTTTAAACATATCTTAATTACAGTGAAAAATCATACGCAAAAAATCAAACATATCAAATATATCTCATTAATTTGAGCCAAAAAATAAAACAAAACAAAAACTTCACTTTTCTTTCATGTTCGTATTTGATAAGAGAGAAAGGAGAGGCTTGAATAAATTTTATACACAAAAATTAAGCGACATTGCATAGATAATCTTCAAACATTTGTTTGAGTTCATAAGAACTTGATAAAAATACACATAACAAATACTTGAATGTTCTTACAAAAAAAAAAAAAAAAAAAAAAAAATGTGCACCAAAATAACACCAGGATATGCAAACACATGAATATCAATATTTTTTTTATCTGTTCACGATTCTGAGATTCATGAAAGCAACATGAAAGTACAGTCGAACCCCGGTTACTCCACCACCTCTCATTCAAATACCCGGCGTCATTCGAAATACTTCGTTGGTCCCGATCACTCTCCTTCTTATTTCTATATAAAAATATCTGGGTCATTCGAATTAGTCCCATTCGAATACCTGGCCTCATCCGAAAAGATTTTTTGGCCCGTGCCAATTATTTTCTATGATTTTCGTACCCCCTATCCGAAGTCGCTGACGAGCTTTAATTACCGGCGACATTTTGAAAACAAACAATGGAAAGGCGCGAATGTCAATTAATTGCCGAAATGAGTGGGAGACGGCCGCTTACAGTTTGCAAAAGTTGTTAATTGATTGGATTTCTGTCCAGCAGATCAATCATAAAGGTAATGATTAATGATTTAGATACCTGTGCAGTATTTCGGATACGCTGGAAAAAGATTTACACAAGTGTAACAAGCAGACAGTTCATTTTTTAAACTTTAAATGTAACATTTATGAGAAAAATTAATTTTCAATAAATATCATTTATCTATTGCTGTTTTCAAGACGACGTTGATAGTGCATACATGTAGTCACTTGTGATTTAGTCAAACCTGAAAAAAATGTACATGTATGTATCTTGGTTATTGACGTATGCATTGATTGTCTTTTTATCGATATCTTTTATGCATGAAAAGATGGAAGTTCTAAAATAAAAGTTAATTAATATATATTCGTTTTCATTTACGCTCCGAAATCGTAATACCATATTTTAAAAAGAGTACATTATATATTACGTTCACTGCATGAAAATGTGGGTGGGATGGGTTTTTGTTCCAACGGTCGACGTGGTTTGGGTTATTCGAAACCATGCCTTACTCGAAATAAAACGCCAATCCCCAGGATTTCGAATAACCGGGATTCGACTGTAACATGAAAGTAGCTGTTTTACAAAGATTTTCATGAACACAGGAAATAGAATTATGACTGTAATTTCACTGTTTATTGGCATTACTTTAGATATTCTGTGGACAAGTATAAACTTTTGTCATTGTTTAGGAGTTTATAGTGATGTCCAGCTAATGACAAGTGGAGGATGACCACAGGTGTACAGTGGCACTCAGGTAGAACTACTGACCAACAGCATGCAAAATCTGAGTGACTGAAGAATGACTACAAAATGTTACCCTCCACATTATGAAATAACCATGCAAATACATGTATATTGCGAACCTATATAAATAAAAATACATGCAGAAGTTCTCAAATTTAAATTAAGATAAGAAGGGGAGATAACAATGTACAAGTATTAACAAACAATAGATAACAATGCATAGGAATAACCTCCCTTTCCACAAGAAGTTGTAAAATATTTCCAATTGACCCACGCAGTAAACTTTACTTTCATATACTTATCTGAAATCAAACTTTAAGTATAACTTTTCAAATGTCCCAAATCCCTTTCCCCAAAATAATGAGGTAAAGAAATCAAACAAAATACAAGAAAATGCACCTCAAAGCCCAGTGATTCAGATTGGACCCACTTTCCTTAGGACAGTTGTCCTAAATGGTCAGTGTTTTTTTTAAAGTCATTTGTCCTAAATTACAAGAAAAACTTAGGACAATTTTGTTATAGCAAAATGATTTATGAGACATTAATGACTTTCAAGTTAACTTTATTTATTTATATTCTTTTTGCTTTGAAATATATCATTCAATATTGTTTCAAAACTTCAGTCAGGTAAATAATTTCCTAGGTAAATATGTTGTTATGACTATCTTTGATACTTTGTTCACTCATAGGAATGAAATAAATAATTGTTATTCAAGGTAGTATCTGGAGGGATGCATTTCTTCAGCATGAAATCAGTATGTCACAAAAGAGAACCCACCCAACCCTTAAGCATAAAAAATCTTACAAATAAAAGCAAAGAAATATCCTTTTAATTTTATTGACTCAAGAAAACAGCAGGTAATAATAAATTATTTAACTTTAAATGGAAATGTGAGATCATTCATACTTCTGGGATTTTGAAGATGATGAGTGAGAGAAAGATTAGACATATGAGGATATTTTGATTGTTTAACAAATTAAATAAACATAGAATTGTAATTTATATGACTTTCTATCAAATCAGAGTCTATGGCGAATTCAGCAAAATCCGAAAAATAGACTCGTCAGAATGATTTTCCATTCTGCGACAGTCGTGTTCTTATAAATACGATCTAATTTTAAAGTGCTGACAAATCAATTACAAGTATATATATCCTTTGATTCCTTATCTACTCTTTGTTTTTCAATCATCATTATCGGTTTCTTGCCGACATTTTATAACGGCCTGTTTATTTCTTAGAAGACTCGCCGATTTCCGATTTTAACGACACTTGTTTAGACAATCAAATGACAACATCTTGTGGCACGTGATTTATGGTATCTGACAATGCTATTGGTTCTTTTTATAGACAGACGCTATTGTTTAAAAAGAAATAGCACGAGAAGAATAAATTTGCTTAGGATATTTTCCATTGGATAGAACTTGAATAGCATGAAGAAAAGAAAACGAAACCTGACATGCATCATTCAATTTAATTAGTCATATTCTTGATTTTATTGATTGATATATGTATTTCATTTTAAAGAATCCTGTAATTATGAAAAAGAAAGATACTTATACGTAAAAACTGTGGAAAATATCGATCTTTCCGGTGGTCGAAATTCTCACAACGTACGAGTCCTATTAACATGCATACAAACCGGCGAGCCCATGTATCAAAAATCATTTCTAATGTAATTATTTTCAGAACAAACACATTTTTTATATAGATTGTAGTATGATTAAAGTTTCAACAGCAACAATGCTATTCAGTCTTTTTTGCCGATAAGGAACTTTTATGCTGTTAAAAACCGACTGCGTCAATTCGAGTCTCCATGAAGTAACGGGTATTTGAGTCAAAATGCGTCAGAATGAGTCTCTATGAAGTAAAAGCTTAATTGTCGAAATTTCACCGTCCGGTACAGACATTTGTCGGTCACATTGTCTGATGAAATGTATTTTTATCGGCCCGATGGGCGTACTGAATTTATTTTTTCCGGTCATCTGTAGCTTTTATTGGCCCTGGACCGAAGGGCCGATCCAATCTGAATCTCTGAAGCCCTCATGATGTATTCAGTAACAATGAAAATAAACATAAAAAACTGAAGCTTATCTTTTATCGAAAATTTTAATGCCTTGAAAATATGTCTTCTAAATCAAATAAACAATTGAAGAATAATTTGGGTGCGCCATTTTTTTTGTTTCTGCAAAATCAGCATGCCTTAAAAACAGCCCTATATCACACAATGCATTTTTACAACAAAAGCAATATCCCCTACATATAATTCCCCTCTGTTGTAAGTTAACCAATTATCCCATGTAGTTTTCACCTCTAATTATTACCTGTAACTTTCAGTCAAATAGCAAACAGTATTAAACCTGACCAACCTTTCCTCACAGAGCAAGCTTATGGACTTAAAGACTGAAGAAATTTGTAAACATGATCATGAAATTCGTCAGGTTTGTTCAAATAGCATGCATGCCCTGCGTCCATTAATATCAATTCCTGTGCTCCGGGAATATTCATCAAGTTATTTCTAGATTCCATGCCTAGACGTTTGTCTTTACTGCCATACACAACAAGGACTGGGATCTGTAAAAAATAGTTGAAAATACACTTTTTGTTTTATCAATTGTGATTTTATTTTTACAGTTGATTAACACATAATATAAGGGGACATTAACTACAGTAGTTCTTAACAGGAAAGTGTGATCTGTAAGTGGGTGTGTGGGATAGGGCTCATCAAGGTGCTTGCACCTGTGAAGTTTGGTGGTTAGTGATGGAAGCATGTTCATAATGTGGCCAAGGTTAATATTTGCTAATTTGGGTCACGATGACCTTGACCTTTGACCCCATGACCTCTTAGTGGGTCTGGTGGGTAGAGCTCATCAAGGTGCATGTACCTGTGAAGTTTGGAGGCTGTAGGTGGAAGGACCTCTGAAGTGGAAGGACCTCTGAGTTATAGTCATGGTTAAAGTTTTGTGACAAACAAACAGACAGACCAAAAACAATATGCCCCCCACCCCCCAATGCGGGGACATATAAGTACAGTGACATATTGCTGTTGTTTTAAACAAATGTTACTTATTAAGTATCAACTTACATACACAAATATAAACTCAAACAATCACTGATGTTAATTAACTCTTGCAATGTTTTAGACATTTGTTTGACTGCCTTGGCGACCAGTGCAGACCAAGATCAGCCTGCACATCATGGACTGTTCTGTTCGCTATTCAGTCATTTTTCAGCAAACACCCCCATAAACAATTAATGGTTAAGTCCAAAATGAAGAAAAGACAAGTCCAATTAAGAAACATAGCATGGAGTAATCTAGCCACCATACCCTGACTTAATCATTTAGTAAGGGGCTGTGGTCAGGTGACAAAGTACATGACTGCTGGTCTGAGAGTTGTAGGTTCGAATTCTGTTTTTATGGCCTGCCAAGGTGCCAAATACTGGTCCAACCCTGACACTATCAAGAGGGATAGTTGTAAATATATTTTACCCAATCAACATTAGATATATTAGTTTATAGTCAATATTGTGGTCTCATAATTCTTCAAGTTAGGACACAAAAACATTGGATTAATCATTCAGATGCCCTAATTTGGTAAGTTTACACAATTTATTTACTAAATGTCATGTGCCATTAGTTAGTTTATGTTTATTTCTGCTTGCTTTAAATAGTATGTTTTGACATCAAATATGTTTTACCAATGAAGACATAACACAAACATTGCTTTTCAGTGTAAGAAATAATTAAGAAACAGTTGTTTTTTATTGACAAATCATTGCTTGTTTGTGTTTATGGTTGCAGTGCGTTTTTTTATATGCTTGGGAATTTAAACAGTGTTTTAATATAGCAGCATCATCAGTATGCTGATAGAGGCCATGAATGGGCAGAAGCAGTATTTCACTCATTCTCATTATTTTCTCATGATTTATCCAAAGTTTGTGACATTATCAGTAGGTGTAAAAATACATTTTGTACGACCATGTTGGTATTTTGATTCATCTACTTATTCTTGGAAGTTTCACAGTGTGTGAAAACAAAGACAATACCATTCTCATAAAGGTGTAAATCTCAGCGACAGATTTTTGTCATTGGGCCAGAATATTGGTGCTAGATACAGGTCGATTTGATAACAACCTCGAGGAAACACACAGAAATTATATAGGATATGCATTTAAGGGACAGGGCAGGAAACTCAAGAAATCCAAAATCACATGTTTGAGAATCGCCCTAAAATTTATATAGCATAAAAAGGGCTAAATCAAGAGACCAAGCTTGTAGCTTAAATCATTGCCATATTCCAAAGAATTGCCCCATTGGGGAATCCCGTGACCACTGTATATTAAAAGTCAGCCAAGTACATTTAAACTGAGCAAATGTACATTTAGTAAGCAGAGTATGTTGGTTTCACTGAATGTCAACCTTAAAAGACCCACCTTGACGGACTTATATATGTCCTTGAACTGACCAGTACTAACAGGTGCTACTGGAATATAGCCACGTGTCCTCGACGATGCAGTGGCAGGATCTGAAATATATGTCTTAAAATGACTCACTGGTCTGTAGTACAGTTAACTGTCCCCTGTTTTAACCCTTTCCCTCATAGAGGAAACCATGAAAAGACCTATGCGAACAGCATAAAACCAGATCAGCCTGCGAGTATCTCGCAGGCTGATCAGGTTTTATGCTGTTCGCTGCTCCTCAGTGGTCTGGAAATGAGGACTTTATAATTAAATTTGGTAAGGTTTAACTGTGGTTTTCTGCAGATCAGGCTTTATGTGGTACCTATTGAGTGCGTCAAAATGAGTCTATATGAGGGAAAGGGTTAAGAAAACAGCCTATTCTGCTCCAGGTTTTGGTGTTTACTTTGACATACACTGTACAGCTTCTTATTAATAGACACCTTGGTGAAATTATCACTTTTTATTATTTGTGTGTTTGTGAATGTATAGAATAAAAAACACCAAAGAAACCAGAATTTCAAAATTCGTGCATTAGGGTTCCAATACCTTAAATATCAGCATACAATGAGGGTTGACTTCAAAACTATTCTAAGTGCACAAGAAATAGAAGACCCCTTGGATCAATTTTATGGTCTTCCCTTAAATATACAATGACAAGAATAAGTAAGCCAGATTTCTTTTTAAACTTGCATAATTATGGAAATGATCTTTTTTGTTATTTTTTCAATTGTCCAGCGACAATTCCTTTTAAATCATTTACCTTCAAACAGGAAGGGCAAGGCAAAACTGCCACTCATTGATGGGCTCACAATGACCGGTCTGTCCAGCTGAACACTGGCGATAAAAGCTTTGAGAAACGCCCCTTTATCCACGTCTGCCTTCGGGGAATTTCCAAATCCTGTAAACAATGATCAGAAGTAAAAATTAACTTAAAACCAGAACCGTCAACAAGAATGACCAGTATCATAGAATACAGCTTAAGTCACAGGATGATTTAGATCTTGTGCAAATCTATACATGTAATGCACCTCTTCAGATTTTAACAGTGAAAATCAAAACCCCACATTTCCCATTCATGGCTAAGTCAACTACTCCAAAACAGTATCACAAATAAAAGCATGTGTTCTTTTGTGTAAACAAGGTCAACAATTGACCACCTATTATTTTCTAGCACGTAAGTCTGAATGTGATTGTATCTGTAAACACTGCGAAGGTGATACTGTTCACTGTTTTACTGAAACTTCTCTGGCCCAATAAGGAGTCTGCTTAATGGGCAGCAGTAAGCCCGTGATGTAATGTGAATGATGCCTAAATGGTATCAAATTTAAACAAGAGGGTCATAATGGTCCTATTTTGCTCACTGATTCTTGTTAGGAAGCTAATAAAGATTTTTACTATGTTTAATACAGAGTCCTATGCACATAAGAAATCTAAAAGTAACCCAAACTCTTTTTAACATTATGTTATTGGCCTGGATCAAACCCACAACCTCCTATTTACAAGATGGACACTCTCGCCACTGTCCATCAGGGACTTGTATGTATTTTATACTATATATACGTACCAGGCAGGTCAATGGCCACGACTCTAAAACCAAGTTTATACAGGAGCTGCATCGTGTACAATGGTGGGTTGACCCAGGTCTGGGACTGGAAGCTCATACCATGCAGTAGCAGTATGTCAAGTTTGGCATTGTCAGCTCGCACCTCTCGGTATGCAACTGTGACCTCCTGAAATAAGTAAAGGCATTCTGTAACAAAGACCATTTTTTAATCCATTATTATAATCTATGACATTTTTAAAATTCACTTCATGGTATTTTCAACAAATAATGGTATGTATATTTTTCAACAAATAATGATATGTATTTTTTCCATTCATTGTTTTATGACATACATGTATTACTGTTTTTAGAAATGTATTCCTCTATTCTATTTTGATATTGATTATATGACAATCTTTTCCTTTTTTATGAACTTCAGTGACAAAATTTTATTATTTTATTATTATCCTTATGAAGACCAATAATGGTCAAAACTAAATGGTAGATAAAATATGTCTATTTCACCAATGGTTGTGTGTTTCTCTTACCTTTTCTCTCTATCATTATGATTTATGCATAGTGAAACATCAATTACTAGAACTGCCATTGTCATGATGCAATACCCCCCGCTTTGTCACATGGATATTAATACAAGTAACATGTAGGTCAGAAGCGTCACATGTAAATGTAATGGTTAAACAAGGAAAATAAATAATGTTAATACATATTCTTTGAAGTTTCATCTTGAAACCTTTTTGAGTTATGGTCCGGACAAAGTATAAAATTTTACCAAGGGCAATAACTCCAATATTAAGCAACAGAGAGTTACAGTTCTTAATCACTACACTCCCCCTCAATGAGATATATCCACATATGAAGTTTCATCTCGATACCTGTTTTACTTTTTGAGTTACGGCCCAGACAAAATTTAAGTATAAATTTACAAAGGGTAATAACTCCAAAGTTACGTGACAGAGAGTTATGGTTCTTGGTCACTGCACTTCCCTTCAATGAGGAGATCTTCCACATATGAAGTTTCATCTTGTTATCTTTTATACTTTTTGAGTTATGGTCCGGACTAAAAAAAAAACAACCCACAGACGGCCGGACGGCCAGACAGACAAGCTGAATCCAGTAAATAATAATTCAACATTGTCCAGTGGTAGCAAATACATTATATGACTGGTACCAGTGAGCCTGAAATTTATTTGGGACATCTTGAAAAACCTTCCCATATGTTAAGTACTGGTCCAACTCAGGAAATGTCACTCAGGAAATGTCAAAATGAATTATAGACATAAGATCTTGTTTCTTGATTTACATTTAAAAAAAATAAAGACATGAATATAAACAACATCAGTATGAAACTGGTGAACTGGCCTGCATTTCTATCATATTATCATTACATCCAGCTTGGAGACTACCCAAATAAAGGGTATGTTGTACGCAAAGCCAGGGAGCTATACCAGTACTATCTTAAAGGACTATTAAATGCCGTGCCTGGGGATCAGACCTACAGCCAAGGTCTCATAGAACAGATCCTCTGACCTCTCTGCCACAGGGATAAGTTTGAAATCATAGTGACTATAATAAGAGGAAATCATATACCAATAATATCTTATGGAATTATTGCTAATTCATCCCATACGAAGGAAGATATTTTGAGCAAAGGGGTCTGGCACGAAAGTGAGTCATATATCACTATATGTAATACATATACATGTATATATATAGAGAGAGAAATATGACCCAACTTTCGTGCCAGATCCCTCTGACTTTGAGTTTTGGTTTCCTGATTGAGTCTAAAATATATTTACCAAGCTGTTGTTAAAAAAAAAAAGACCATGGTGCCTTCTAAATTGAACTCATGTATGCAATAAGGGCCACCAAAATCTCTATAATTATTTCAGATGGTTAGCTTTGAAAAGATGACTACTAAAGTAGGTAAACTGTGACCATGGGTTTCCCATAGTTAAACCCTACCGCTTCAAGATCATAATTCAATAATTTGGATGGTTCAAGAATTAGTTACAATAATTACCTTGTCACTGACTTTAAACTTAAGGTCCCTCACATCCTTGACAGCCACCTTATCCAGGTCCTGTTTTATTGAATCTGGGATGGTGTCCCCACTTAATTGCTTCTGCCCATCTGTCGTATCCTTCACATCCACTGCGGCCTTCCGAGATGACATTTTGAACCACAGACTTACAATGACAAGGAATCCTAAACACAAAATCACATGATACTCTTATCAATGATGAACACATCAGTGTCTTATCGCAATTTTGACAATTAAATTTCCTTTTAAAAGCAGGCTTGCCAAGTTTATTATTAGCTGGTCTATCCAAAGCATATGTTGCTTAACCACAAATTGTTTTTGTTAAAGTCTTGGCCCAAGTATATAACCAAGTACCTTGGAATGAACTAACTGGTAAAGTTTGAAATTCTTTGCATATACCTGCATCTGTTTTTTAATACTGTGTGTCATATATGAACAGATTCAATTAATAGTTTTGTACAGATTTTTTTTTTCGAAGAGTTATGAGTTTTGGTTGTTGCATCTGCTAAATTACAACTGTGACGACCAATATATCAAGTAATCTAATAATAACAAGTAGTTTCCTGTTTTGTATTTTATTAAAATCAAAGCATTGTTCCAGAATAAGCTGTTAATTGCTGATCACAGGGGCTCAAAGTTCCATAGGGTGAATTGCCCCATGGAACTTTGAGCCCCTGTGTTTCAATGTGTCAACACCAATTGCAATGACATAAATGGCTGAGGCAGAGAGAGATTGCACTGAAATGGATAAGTAACATAAATTAAATGATTTAACACACTATAAAGTTATTGTCAATTTATTATGTCAGTGAAATGTATATAACATTTTGAGCGAAAAATTATACATTCATGACAGTGGTTTCCAAAAAATCATGTGATGTGAAAGTAGGATAGTAATTCTTATTTACATGAATTTATCAAACTGCAACAGAAGTGTTGAAATTATAATATAATGTGTCAATAATTATGAAAATGCAATAAGCAATATCTAAACATGCTCATGTTACTAACATTTGGTCATATTCATAAACTGCTTTTACTATGTGGTTCTATTTGCGCAAATTAAAGCACAATTTGCAGTTTTTGGATAAAGTGTATGGTCTGGTATAGTGACTAGTGAAAGCTTGTAATGTCACAGTCTCTATTTACAGATTACCTGTGTTCCTGACTGGTTGTTTGTTCTTTCCCACAATTCATTTTAACTTCGGACAGCATTTGACATGTACACACACAGATAAGCTCGGTTATCTGCTTAATGCATTTTGTCTGAAATATTACGAGAATGATGATAAGGGAATCACAAAATGAAGTATATAATGGCTTGTGGCTGTGGCTGCCAGTCAAAAGGGACATTTACTTCTCATTATAAGTTGTTTTATTCACCAATGGAGAACATGAAAACCAAATCCTATTTTAGTGAATAATGTTCAAATTTCACTAAAATATCACTCATAACTTGCAGGAAAATAAAGATGTCACTGTGAAATATCCAAAGATGGTCTAACAGATTTCGCACTAGAGTGATCATCAAGATCAGAAATTAATACATACCACTGTAACACGTACTGTAATGTTATAGGTATCACCTATACAGGTATCAACTGGTATTCAAGTTTTCTTTTTACATCCTCATATTGCTTGATCATAAAGACCATTGACAATCGACTCAGACAGCTCAATCCAGGTCTTCTGTCTGTTCAAACAATATTGTAGCTAAGATTCTACACAGACTCCATGACCAGATACAAAAGGGCCAAGATGGCTCTAAATCGATCACCTGGATTTGGTTTGTTGTAGAAAGGCTGGAACCATGAGAAGATACTATATACCAAATATCAGAGCTGTAGGTCTGTATATATTTCTGAGAAAATGCATTTTAAAGTTATGCCTTCTGGTATTTTAGCAATCTTGGTAGAGGGTTACCCATGGACATCAGTACTACAACATTTTGAAATCTGGCCAGTAGTTTTGAAGAAGAATTTTTAAGTAATTTTCATAATTTAATGTTTTCTTTCTGTTGCCATGGATCAAGTTTATTTCAGCAACTTTTGTGAAGGTTCACCCAAGGATCATCCTTGTCAAAGTCAATCAAATTCTGTCCAGAGGTTTCAGAGAAGATGTCGTTTAAAGCAACTGTTCACCGAGAGGCAGAGGCTCGTTTTATAACATATTCATGATCTCGTTTAGTAAAATTTGATATGAAATAACAATTTATGTCAGATCCCATATATATCAGGGGTGCAAGTTTAGACACTGACTTATAATGGATTGTATTATTATTCTACGTAAGCTCATCTATGGGGAACTTAGAACTTAGAATCCAATATATTGGACAGGATTACTGAATTTTGTGCTGTTTAATGTATTTCTCTTGTATTTTAGTAAATACAAACAGCTACTTTTCCTTCTTTATCAGGTGTCTTCCCTCTGAAATGCCCATCATCACAAAGGAAGGCCTGACACACAACGGTATACTAAACATGCAGGTATGCACAATTACTGAGTTAACACAGTCAGTAAAGAGATAATACAGCCACTAATGTGATAATGCAGTCAGTGAAGAGATAATACAGCCACTAATGTGATAATGCAGTCAGTAAAGAGATAATACATCCACTAATGTGATAATGCAGTCAGTGAAGAGATAATACAGCCACTAATGTGATAATGCTGTCAGTGAAGAGATAATACAGTCACAGCAAAATCCCAAATATGCCACCATAGAGTTGTTTTTAAGTCCAATAGATAACTACTACTTCAGAAAAAACAAACAAAACAAGAAATGTTTGTGAAACATATATGCCCCCATCATATGCCAAAATATGTATATAGCTATATTACATGCAAGGAGTTTGCCTTCATAATGTTGGCTTGTCACAAAAAATTCTCAAACTTCAAAAATTTGAGTGAAAATATAATGTGCTAAAATGTGGAACTAAACATTTACTGAAATAAATGGGCTGGAGAAATATTTACACAAATCCACAAAGGTTTAAGTGAAAGAACATTGTCAGTTATAAACAAACAAAACATCAAGACTTAGTGCTCTAGGTTTATTATAAAATTAACAAATCAGCCTTGCTAGCCATAAGCACAAACATCCACAATAATGAAAGAAAATGATACATTATCCTTCAAATATCTCAAACTTTAGAACAAAACAACATTACAACATAAATTATGTTATCTTGATCTAAGTAATAACAAGGCCAAGTCATCAAACATATATACAAATGCAACCTTGTGACCTTGACCTTTGAGGTATTGACACCAAAATTGATAAGGGTCATCTACTAATCATAAGCAACAACCACATGAAGTTTGAGACTTAAAGGTCAAATAGAACTTCAAGTTATCACTTGGACAAGGTCTGGTATTATACATACACAACATGTGACCTTGTGACCTTGACCTTTGAGGTAATGACACCAAAATTGATAGGGGTCATCTACTAATCGTGAGCAACAACCACAAGAAGTTTGAGACTTAAAGGTCAAATAGAACTTAAGTTATCACTCGGACAATGTCTGGTATTATACATATACAACATGTGACCTTGTGACCTTGACCTTTGAGGTAATAATACCAAAATCAATAGAGGTCATCTACTAATCATGAGCAACAACCACATGAAGTTTGAGACTTAAAGGTCAAATAGAACTTAAGTTATCACTCGGACAAGGTCTGGTCTCCCGACGGACCGACCTACGGACCGACCGACCGACATGAGCAAAGCAATACACCCCCTCTTCTTCGAAGGGGGGCATAAAAAAAACATCGCAATAAATTACCTAAAAAATAGTTTTTACTTGACAGATTTTTTGAGATTAAATAGAAAGATGGAATAGAACCTATACCAAAGAATGTGCTAGTTTTTACAGGAAAAAAAGTTTTAAAATTATTCATCTTCAATGTATATTATATAAAACCCTTACCTGTACTTTGTCTTTAGTACAACCCCAGATAGATAGTGCTAGAGTGTAAAACACTGAGACATATGCTGACCCTGGTGACCCATGCAGCTGATAACTGATATCCGGGATTATAACCTGTAGTGTGAGTAATCATGGGCATAGCTGGGGTGTATTTGAGTACACCAGGCCCTTATCACAATGGACCGTTCCGAGCTTTTCCGCATAACGCACCGTCCTTAGTTATTGTTGCTATGCCTCACAAGCTAACTTTCAAGATGGCCGCCACTGATGCTGTAGCATCTGATTCCCGAACTCATATACAGGATAATATATCGATAAAATACTTGCCTAAAGGTCTTCAAATGTGAGAATAATAAAAAAGAAAGGCCCACAATTACTTAACCGAAGGCCTTATTTATAAAATCAAGATCTAATGAATAATTTTCTTAAGATAAAGTAAGAGAACCTGTGACAGTAAAATGTAAACATCGTGTACATTGGATTGATTTTAAGCCGATCAAGTATGATCAGTGTTTTATCTACAATAATGGCACTATGAGTTATCATGTGTTCTAAAAGGCCAAAAAAGAAAAGAACGTAATTTCAGTAATTTAAATTCAAAGCGATTTTATTTCAAGTTATAAAACTCGACCGTAGGTAAATAAATCACCAACCGTTTAAAAAGGAAATATTACCAGTGGTCAATATTTCTTTTATAATACCGTATCTTGTATGAGTGTATGTATTTCTTTTTCTTATTTATTTATTTATTTTTATCTATTTATTTCTTTTAATTCTTTTTGTGAATGTACCAATACTCAGTGGTAGTGTTCATTGACTACGGATCCGAATATAACGTGTTTAATCCCCAATGCGAGCGTGACATTTTAAGGGCTTAATTCCTAATGGTACTCCGGCACCATCCCAATGTATAATTTGTTTCCCAAATGAGGTGCAGTGTTTTCTAAGGCAATGTATATATAAGTCTGCTCTCACGTAAATGAGATTGATAAAGTTACCCCAGAGATTCAAGTTGTACATAATGCCACTTTTCAAGTAAGTTCAAGACCAGCAGAGTTGCATAAGCAACACCAAAATATTGCATGTATCTCTAAGGGAGAAGATCTCCCTAAATCCAATTAACCATGTTATTGTGGCTAGACCAACTGAGACCAGGAATAGGAGCCCATATTGTACAAACTAAATGTTTATAAACTTGGACTGATGCAATTGTTCTTACATAAGTATTATTTTAAAGCCATTCTCTGTCTTATGCCATGGGGGACACTGAAGAAAATAAAACAACACATAAATTGCCTGTAATGACAATTTTAATGTAAGGTTAAAGCTCTATTACTAATGAATTTTCCCATAGTTCTATAAAATATCAACATCAAGAAGAATAGATAGATGAAAAATAGAGAGAGAAACAGGTACAACAAAATCTGAAATACTTGAAGCAATGCTTAATTTGTGGTTTTTTTTTTTTTTTTTCCAATAATATTGTTTTAAAGTTTTCATTACAACAATTACAGAATTTGAAATTATTAACTGACAGTGAAAATGTTTTTCCAACAAACACACACACACAGTACACTAAACAATTCAAGGAGCACATAGCTATATGGTTGAAATACTGTTGCAGTGAGGGTAAATTTAAGCACAACTTTATATGGCATAAAACAATTCCTTGAGGTAGAAAAAAAGACATGCTGATTCAAATACTTAACCAAACTTGGATTACAAAGTGTATATGTGTTATCTCAACCATTTTGTTATTAATATGAACTGTGGTGAACACTTTCTAAGTAAAGGGACTTGGTAACATTTTCTCTCTAGTAGCATCTACATGAACATTGTCAAAAATATACAAGAAACTGTTTCTGCTTTCACAGAAACATTTCAATTACTGTCCAAATTTTATTTGCCAGTGTGAATAGTGATGTAAGAATTATGTGAGACAGAAATTTGAATTTTTTACCATAGCTATTTTTAATTCCTTTTAAAGAGTTAGATATGTATCTGGTACTGACATCTTTGATGAGTTTGTAGATGATGGTGCAGTATTAAACAAGAGAACCATTTCTTAAAACTCATTATGCATAGTAAACATATTGTAAATCATTATCCTAATGATTGTCATGTGCCAATGAATCCCTAAACAATTGAAAAGATCCATTTTGTTCACATATGAATATCACACCCTCCTATTACAGCTGACTGTATACCCATAACATTTTAATTTGAGTTCTAGATAATTCAGTATCATCAATGAACACTAGTGTTGCTGGAAAAGCTCTTAAAATCAGATGGAACTTTGAAATTATGGTATCTCTATCTGACCAAACTTAAGTAAAACATTTCTTAAACGTGATTAAAAAGCACTATAACTGATTAAAGATTCAAATAAAATCTCATTGCATGATTTTTTAATCCAAATCTACATAGAAAGAAAAATGCACAACCATTTCTTGAATAACAAGTATCACTTCTTCCATAATTTCTTTTAGAAATAGGTTTTTGGGAGCAAAAAGGACATTAAAAAATAAAAGTTTACATGTGTAATTCCTGTGTAATGCACAAAAAAGATGCTTTTTATTCTTTCCCTTTCACCTCCCACAGTAAAATGTTGCTATTCCCTAATTCGAGTCTTTAGTTGTTTCAACTTTTCCTTTATGGCAGCACACTCCTGGTCTTTTTCTTGTAGCCCTTTCTATATGAAACCCTTTTCTGCCTTTTGTTGATCCATCTCTTATGACTACAATTGAAAAAAAGAAGAAATAATTAAAGGACTAAAAATCTTTGACAATGTTAACAATGCTGCCCCAGCCAGCAGAGCTACCTAACACCTACTGGTCAAAAGAAACGGGGCAGCAGAACTTTCTTGGCCAGAGTGAGTGAGCTGAATGTAAGCAAACTAGAAAACATAGGAATATTGCTTCAGTGTCTGGGGATAATATCAACAGAAGGTCTGGCACAGCTGAGCATATTTTCAAAGAATTCTATGGCATTCGTGTTGCATCTCTAAAATATGGTAAACAAAATGAAACAAAGGTTAAACCAATGTAAACTGCCATATTGAGGAATGTGGGCTCATAATTAACAATGCATTTCCTTTTTCTGGAGAAACACATAATGACAAAGTGTGTGAAAAGGGTAAAACTTAAATTAAGAACCCACTCATTAGTGTAGGGCACATAGTTTTAAACAAAATGCATGTAATAATACTGCCTTTATATAGAAAGAAACAATCAAGAAATTTAAACTGAAAAATAAGTCATGCATATCATATGTATGTCCAAGTCCATTAATTTGATATATTTCATTTTCTTACCAAAGTATGTAAAGTATGTAACCTTTTGTCTGACATCAATAATCATGGCAATTAAATATGGGCTCTATCTATGGGTAGTTTCTACAGGGATGAAAATCAGTATTTATTATCATTTATTATCATTTATATTGTTGAGCAAAATATTTTTCTATCAATCTGCCAGGTCTTTAGTATGATTTTGTGCATAACACAGGAATGGTTCATGATTAATTAAAAAAGTACACCAGGCCCTTATCACAATCTAGCTAACTGCATGTTAAAGCAGCTCCTTCATAGATGGTTTGGTTTTAAATTGAGATACTACAGTCACTGAAGAATTAATGCAGTCAGTGAAGTGAAAATACTGTTACTGAAGAAAATGCAGTTAATAAATTGTTAATACAGTCACCAGATAATGTTGTCAGTGATGAGAAACATGAGGGCCAAGTTGGCCCTGAATCGCTCACCTGAGAAACATTGCCTTCATTGCCTATTACAGGTTTTCCTTTATAAGTCTATGTAAAATAAAGTGCACTCTAGCATCTTTATTTTTTAGGTCATTGTCTTTAAATTTTATAACAATGTTTATAACGATCAAATTTTGGCTAAGTTGGATTATGGCTGAAGTTGGACCCTTAGGTCAGGAGTTACGCCCCTTTTAAAATTGAAAAGAGCCAGATTTCACTTTGTTTGCCCTCTAGCATCTTTATTTCTTATGCAATTGCCTTCAAACTTTTTGTCATTGTTTAAAACCATAATACCTTGGCCAAATTTGATGATGGCTTTAATCAATTTATTATGTCAGGAGTTATGCCCCTTTAAATGTTGAAAATTGCAAGGTTTCACTCTGTTTGAACTTTAATATTTTTATTTTTTAGCACTCATTGTCAGTTGAAAAAAAGGGGAAAAATTAGTAAGATATTATTTTTTTTCTAATATTACACCCTATTATCACATTTATTTATTAATGTACGAAACAATTTTCAGGAAACGTATGCTTAAGCATTTTCTCTCTAGCAGTTGAATTCAGGTGAGCGATTTAGGGCCATCATGGCCCTCTTGTTTATATCGTAGTCTCGCTAGATTTTGTTACACGCGTATGCGGCTGTGAGATTTTTTTTTAAATATGTTTCTGTAAATAAACTCAGATGATTTTTGTACGAAATTTTGATTCAAACAGATAAATATTGCAAATTTTTATCTCGCACCACTCTTTTTATGTGTTTTTCTTAATACAAAATGATTGCCACGCAGAATGGCCCTTTTAAACTCAATTTTTTAAAATAAAAGTATCTCGGAAATTCCATCTGCTGTGTTTACACATTTATAAATGGAAGTCATATGTGTACAATTCGCAACTGCTATGACGTCACCTAAGGGGCGGAGATAGGATGATGGCATAATATTTGACTCGTAATGTATTAAATGCTATTTCCGAGTGAATAATTATTATAAAATAATTATTTAGGGGGTTTCAATGTGAATTTGATAGAATTAATTGGTACGTGAACAGTTTTTATTTTATGTATTTTATTTATGTTGCATTTCCTAATTAAATCTTAGAGGGTCGCAGTTTGGGCACTAGAGGATACTAATAATTACTTGAATATTTTGTTACACAGGAGGGTGTTCCTACCTTATCAAATACTCTGAATATTACTTGCTTCTGAAATCGAGCTTGCTTGTATTTTCTCCGGAACTCCGACTGTCAATATATATATATGAACATCTTGGCTTGTCTGACAAGGGAAACAATTTGATAACCACAACCAAGGGAGACAACAAGTGACAAGTGTTGAAATATTTCACAATTGTCGAACTTCTTTAAACATTTTTCTCTATAAATTGTTTAGGAAACTTATTATTTCAACTGTTATTTAGTCATACCAACGGTTCCTTGGATGGACCAGTACTTAGGCTTGTGTGATTCGATCGGGCTCGAACCGACAAACTTTGGAACCATAGTAAACGTACTCGACCACGGTGTTATCAACCTATATATTTGTTTTATTAGGTTTAACGTACCTACAACAGTAATTTGGGAACTTTTGATTGCATGAGACGGATGTGGTGCTGCCACACTTCGATATCACGCGGTAGACATGTGGCATGATACCACATCCAGTCATGATTTTTCCTATAGAACAAGTAAAAATACAGTCGGCCCTTGATTACTCCACCACCTCTCATTCAAATACCCGGCGTCGTTCGAAATACTTCGTTGGTCCCGATCACTCTCCTTAATTCTATATAAAAATATCTGGGTTACTCAAATTTGTGCTTTTCGAATACCTGGCCTCATCCGAAAAGATTTTTGACCAATTCAATTCAATTCAATTCATTTTATTAGCATAAACAGTACAATGCCATTGCCAGTATAAGACTTGTGCCAATCAATTCATATGATTTTCGCACCCCTTATCCGAAGACCTGACGAGCAATAATTAGCGGCGACATTTTGAAAACAAACAATGGAAAGGCGCAAACCTCAATTAATTACCGAAATGGGTGGAGACAGCCGCTTACAGTTTGCATAAGTTGCTAATTGATTGGATATTTGTCCAGTTCAATCATAAAGGTGATGATTGTGGTATTTGTAGTATTTCGGATACACTGGTAAAGGAAAGTCTAAACAAGTATAACAAGCAGACCTCGATTATATCGTTTTTTGAGACGACGTTGATACATGTAGTTTCTTGTAGTTTAGTCAGACATGATGAATGTTCATGTATGTACAGAAGATGAATGTTGGCAAATTAAATATCAATTATCCATTGCTGTTTTCAAACGGCGTTGATACTGGGCACATGTAGTCGCTTGTGCTTTAGTCAGACCTGATAAATGTACATGTATGTATGTTTATTTGTTATTGACGAATGTACTGATTATCTATGTATCGAAATCATCTATGCATTAGAAAATGACAGTTGTAAAATAAAAAATAATTATCCATAGCCGTTTTCATAAACATTTAATTTACTTAATCATAACATATTTTAAAAGTGTACATTATATATTATGTTCACTGCATGAAAACAGTGGGTGGGATGGACTTTTGTCTCAATGATCGACGTGATTTGGATTATTCGAATACATGCCTTACTCGAAATATAACGCCGATCCCCGGGATTTCGAATAACCGGGATTCGACTGTACTTAGATTTCCACTTCTTGAACTTAAGTCTAGATTTTAGACCCAGGACTGCTACATGAAGAGCACCATGCAAGATACCTTTACCAGTACCGTTGATAATGACCTTGGTACCGGTGACCAGATAGCCACAACCTTCAGTTACCATGACAATACACTTACAACAGGGACTTTGAGATCTGTTGTATTACATTAGAAAGGAAAGCACACTTCACAGGTGATTGTCTTTCTGATATAAACTCCAATGAAAATAGTTCATTTAATAGGCTTCTCATTTTCTTGAACACGAGTCCACAAATAAGTGTACCCCAATCAACAAAACAAAATTATGATGTCAATGAAAAATCATGGTTCTAGAGTATTAAGCTGCTTGTAAGAAGGGGTGACACAGGGTAACAAGCATAATTCCTATACAGTCCTTATTCTCTTTGTGAATTGGGTTGTTATAAAAAAGTGGTTACATGACAATTTAATGTCCATTATCAAACAATATACTACCAACGAAACATTTCAGGAACACAAATGAAACATACCGGTACCTAGCTGGGCAACAAAAGGACAAAACCATGGTAAGTTTCCCTCTTTTATTCATTAAAATATATCAAGTGATTAAGATGCCATATGTACACACATGATGTAATGTCCACTAAGTGAAAATGTAATACTGCGTTTAAAAACAAATCAAGTTTCTACTAGCAGACAAATCACTGTTAGTTCACTTATGTACCTTTCAGGTTTTAGAAAATGTCAAGCCCAGCCTTTCCCATTCATGGCTAGATCAACTGATAGCAAACAGTATCACAAGCAAAACCAGGTGTTCATTTGTATAGACCAGGTCAACTGTTGGTTACCTATTATTCCAGTGTAGATAATGTATGTTATGTTATATAGGATAGCATCAAATTCTAAATACAACTGTCAACACTGGACCAGTCCATTGTTAAGCTGATTTAAATAACCAATGTCTGTGTTGTAAATAATTCTGAAAAAAAGTCACAGCAAAAAAAAAAAAAAAAAATTAATTCTCTTTGCAATAAGTGGAACTGTCCAACAATAAGAGAAGAATGCTGTAACGTTTTACAAGAATGTTCTCAATGCAGTTCATTACATTACAAAAAGAAAAAAGAAAAAGAGTAAATCTCTCAAAGTATGATCCCTGCCTTCTGGCATTGCTGTGGATAATCAAATGACCAAAAATCAATATAAACCGAGATTTGACAATATGTTACACACAGACTCTAGTTGTATCACAGTACAATAATTCTTTTGTTTAGGGATATTTTTGCTTCTTTGATTTATCTATATGTAAGTGTGTAAAAAAAAGTGGTATATATTCGTAGCAAAATTTAAAAAAAAAAAAACTACTGGAAAGTATTGAGAGAAAAAAGTACATGTATGTGATTTCAATCAAGTGATACATTACAAAAATATTTTAAGAAAATACAATCAAACTTGTGATAAGTTAAGAATCATAATTTCCCGAAATATATAACAAATGATAAATTATAAAATATGTACATAAACCAACAATAATTAAAACTTCAAAACAAGCATGGCTGCATGAATATTATGCTATGATCTTTTCAACTGTCCAACAAGGGAGATTTATACAAGACAAGTATATGATAAAAAGTTGCTATGTAAGAATTGCACATATGTTTAAATAGAATGAAATATGAAAATAATGAAATGCTAAGCAATAGCTAAGGATAGCATACATATGTATCTGATATTTTTTCTACATTTTTCCTAAAGTTTTTTACCTGTATGGAACTGGTATTATTTTGAAGAAACAACGACAACAAAAATTGTGTTAAGAATTATACAGTTTAAAACATATCTCAATTACAATGGAAAATTATACACAATAAATCAAACATATTAAATGTATCTCATTAATTTGAGCCAAAAAACAAAACAAAACAAAAACTTCACTTTTCTTTCATGTTTGTATTTGATAAGAGAGAAAGGAGAGTCTTGAATCAATTTTCTACAAAAAATTAAGTGACATTGCATAGATCAATCTGACTAAATACACGATCTTCCTACGGTAGCGTGGCATAAATATAGGAGATGACTTTAGTCAGATTGTTGCATAGATAATCTTCAAACATTTGTTGGAGTTAATAAGAACTTGATAAAAATACACATAACAGATACTTGAATGTTCTTACAAAAAAAAAAATATGCACCAAAATAACACCAGGATATGCAAACGCATCAATATCAATATTTTTTATCTGTTCACGATTCTGAGATCCATGAAAGCAACATGAAAGTAGCTGTTTTACAAAGAATTTCATGAACACAGGAAGTAGAATTATGACTAATTTCACTGTTTTATGGCATTGCTTTAGATATTCTGTGGACAAGTATAAACTTTTGTCATTGTTTAGGAGTTTACAGTGATGTCCAGCTAATGACAAGTGGAGGATGACCACAGGTGTACAGTGGCACTCAGGTAGAACTACTGACCAACAGCATGCAAAATCTGAGTGACTGAAGAATGACTACAAAATGTTACCCTCCACATTATGAAATAACCATACAAATATATTGTGAACCTATATAAATAAAAATACATGCAGAAGTTCTCATATATTTAAATTCTGCTTAAGCGAACATAAATAATTTAAGATAAGAAGGGGAGATAACAATGTACAAGTATTAACAAACAATAGATAACAATGCATAGGAATAACCTCCCTTTCCACAAGAAGTTGTAAAATATTTCCAATTGACCCACGCAGTAAACTTTACTTTCATATACTTATCTGAAATCCCTTTTCCCAAAATAATGAGATAAAGATATCAAACAAAAAACAAGAAAATGCACTTCAAAGCCCTCATGATGTATTCAGTAACAATGAAAATAAACATAAAAAACTGAAGCTTATCTATTATTGAAAATTTTGATGCCTTGAAAATATGTCTTCTAAATCAAATAAACAATTGAAGAGTAATTTGGGTGCGCCATTTTTTTGTTTCTGCAAAAATCAGTATGACTTAAAAATAGCCCTATATCATACAATTAATTTTTACAACAAAAGCAATATCCCTACATATAATTCCCCTCTGTTGTAAGTAAACCAATTATTACCTGTAATTTTCACCTCTAATTATTACCTGTAACTTTCAGTCAAATAGCAAACATTATTAAATCCATGCTTTCTATCTTGTTTGCTATTTTTATTTGCTATAAAACATGTACTATTTTCATGCAATAAAATATTTGTAGTTGTAGTTGTAATTAAACCTGATCAACCTGCAATTTACTTGTAGGATGTTCTGGTTTTAAAATTGTTGTTCATCTCACATCTTTGAGTAATAAAAAGTCAACATAAAGTAATCCTCACAGAGCAAGGTTATGGACTTAGAGACTGAAGAAATTTGTAAACATGATCATGAAATTCGTCAGGTTTGTCCAAATAGCATGCATGCCCTGCGTCCATTAATTTCAATTCCTGTGCCCCAGGAATATCCATCAAGTTATTTCTAGATTCCATACCTAGCCCTTTGTCTTCACTGCCATACACAACAAGGACTGGGATCTGTAAAAATTAGGTAAATACACTTATTATTTTACCAATTGTGATTTTATTTTTACAGTTGATTATCACATAATGTAAGGAGACATTAACTACAGTAGTTCTTAACAGGAAAGTGTGATCCATAAGTGGGTGTGTCTGATAGGGCTCATCAAGGTGAAGTTAGAAAGCTTTGCATGGAAGCACTTTAATTTTAAGGTTAATATTTGCTATATGTTGAGCTTGACCCTTAATCCTGGGACCTATAAGTGGGTCTGCCAGATATGTGTATCAAGGTGCATACACATGTGAAATTTGGAGGTTATGGATGGAAGCACGTTTATAATTTGGCTAAGATTAATATTTGCTATTTTGGGTCACGGTGACCTTGACCTTTGACCCCATGACCTCTAAGTGGGTCTGGTGGGTAGAGCTCATCAAGGTGCGTTTGGAGGTAAGTGATGGAAGCATGTTCATAATGTGGCCAAGGTTAATAAGAGGGACTGGTGGGTAGAGCTCATCAAGGTGC
>CM037785.1:48802425-48852425 GCA_021229015.1 Solen grandis | reverse complement strand
CCTTCTAACTGACCTCCCACCCACCTGAACAGCGCTTGTACAAAATATATAACCCTATAGGCTCCCTCAATTCAGTGGTAACTGGGAAATTGCACCAGCACTCCCCTAGTTATCGGTATTAAATGTTAATTTAGAAAGCACTTTTGGGTTTTTCCTGAATTATTTTCATAATTATTTAGAATGTAGCAGTGGGTTTCCCAGCAAATATCAGTCTTACTTATTAATTGTGGGTGTTCTTGTGGTTTTCCCCTAATTAGAATGCACAAGAGACCATCCCTGGTGGCCAAGATGTCAGAGTGTCCGTCTATAGGGAGCGTGAGGTCGTGGGTTCTATCCTGGGCCGCAGCATACCAAAGTCTTAAAGAATGGTACTGGTATAGGTCCCTTGCTTGGCGCTCAGCATATAAGGGCAAGGCTTGGACTAGTTTGCCCAGTGTCAGGATAGTGTGACCAAGTGTGGTATCATGCCACATATCTCTGGCGTGATACTGCAGTGTGGCGGCATTATATCTGTCTCTTAAGTAGACATTGTCTCCAAATGACTGAAATACTGTCAGTGGGAGGTTAAACCCAAGAAAAAAAAACGGAATGCACTAGAAGGTTTTCATTCTAATATAAGTCCTTGATAATGCACTTGTGAGTTTTCCTCTTATTATATTCAGATTGCATTTTTCCCCAATTCATTTAGAATGCACTAGTGGATTTCCCCCAGTTATCAATCTAAATATTAATTAAGGGATAATTGATAGGAAATCTGAATGTTTTAAGGAAGTTAACCATATTCACTTGTTGTATCATAGATAAAATTTATATTGATGGTAAACTAGAAATTTACATGAAGAGACATTAATGTTTTGATGCAAATTAATGATTTGTGAATTTCTTACTAATTATTAATCATTTTTATATATTCTTTTTCATGCCATACAAAAAATGATATGTCAAGTACCATAAATTATTGAACAATGGGTAAAACTTGAACACAATGTATAAAATGGGGGAAAATTACTATTCTTTTAAACACAAGAATATCATTTGGTAGACATGCAAACATTTAAAAGGAAAACAAAATTACTACCCTACCAACCTCCCTCCCACTATCCAACCTTAATTCTGCACATTACTTCTTCACTTAATATATACACTAGTTTTATCTATTTTTATTTTCTTTTATTTGCGTATTAAGTTTTTTTGTTTTTTTTGTTTTTTCTCAACCAGGGAAATTACATTTCAATATAAGTCCTTGTTAAACAAATATTTTATTACTTAGAAGTACTTATTTGTTTAGAAAAAGCATACTCAATGATTTGCACTATTTCTATTTTTGGGATTTTTTTTTTTCCTTTTCTAACATGATTGACAGTCTAAGCATATGTGTGACGGGTTTTAATGAGTTCAACTGAATGACTTTATGAGAAAATATTTATATGCATAAGACTGAAAGTTTTATATGTTTTAGCTGTATTGCAAAAAGAGTACTGGTAATAGCATTATATTTTAAGCTTAGAACAAGCATTTAGAAAAAAATATATTTGCTTTGTTTATGTTTGATTATCAGTTGATATTTTAGATATTTTGTACTGTAAATGTTCTATTAAATTTGATAAATTTTGATTGTGTTCTTTATCCTATTATTCCTTTTTTTAAATTTTTTTGAAATATATAATCTAGCTGTGACCGGAAATACTATCTATAATACTGCGTATTAATAGATTCTTAACAGCTACTTTTATAAGTGTTTTAAAAGTTGCATTGATTGGTTCTAAGTTAATGTAAGAATTACATTGATTGGTTCAAAGTATTTGAAAAAATTAAATAGATTGGTTCAGTGTGTATGTAACAGCGTCTTTGATTGGTTTATAAGTTAATCATAACACAGCAGCAGAATGTCATAACAGACTTTAGGGAAAGAAATACAGATATTAAGGTAATACAGTGCACTGATTGGTTGTAAGTAGTCACATGGTGTTAGTTGCATCAGAGAATTTTAGCCAATCAAAACAAATGAGGCTGACTTCTGTATCATTGGATCTCCCATGCCACATGATTTCTCAGAACTTGTTTTTGATTGGCTAACTAATGTTTCACCATTTTTTCTGCCTTTTGACATGTCCATAGGAATAACCAATAATGGTGGAAGACTGTACTGTCACTGATAAACCTGTCTTGATCTATATCTGATGTTATTGGACTCTTCCTTTTTTTCACATGTGTGAAAGTGCTCATGCATCATGCATTCATAGTTTGTCTTGTTTTTCATATATGCACCTTCAGTATAAGAAAAAGGTAAGGGGGAACAGAGGAATAAAGAAGTATACATAACTCCACCCATCCTCTCTGGTAAGGCTTCAGAGAGTGAAACCACCAGACTCAAAAACTTTGTTAAAATATGAAAAAAGATGTCCTGTGTAATTACACTTATCCACTTTCACCCACTTATCTCTTTTACTTCTTTTAATTTCAGTAATTATAATCATATCTTGCTGTCAAATTAATTGCTTTATGGTTTAAATACTGGTTAAATAACCAAATCGGTCTATTCAGACAATCTGGAGTTACGGCCCTGTATATAAGATTGAGCAAAATTGCTTTATCTGCTCTTGTGAATTAGTGTTAGGGTTATTTTCTCGTGTTGTATAAATAAGTTTTAAATTAACAAACACATTTTGCATATACTTCTCATGAAATAGAGACATTTGTTTTGAAAACTCTCAAATAACATGACCTGTCCCAGTAGTGAGAAGATCATTCTGTCTTAAAGCTTGGTGATTATTTATTTTAAAATACAATTTTAAGTATTTTTTACTTATTTCTCATTAAAATTTCTACCAATAGTATGAGTCAGATGGTATCACATTTGAAGCCTTTGCCACATCCACCTCATATATAGATGTTAACCAATCATTTGTACATTGATTGTATGTGCTTTAAATCATCCAATCATCCTTCATTCATCATTAAGCTTGCTTTCCTCATCTGTAACCCTGGCAACCACATGACAGGAAGCGCAACTATACAGACTGCTTAGAGCACATGGATCATGAACATTTCAGCACACTGCAAGATCATTTTCTTTTTTATCGCTGGCGTTTAATTTTGCTTGGGCCATATCATAGGCAATTTTCTTAACACATATTTTCATGGATTCATTTTCAAAAAGTGTGACATCCATAACATTAAAATAAAATTTCATTACTTATATCATGTACAAAATAAGTGTGAATTTATACAAATCTTTGTGTAAATTCCTAGATAAACTTTATAACCAGTCACATAAACCAAGGTGAGCTGGAGTTAATGTCCTTGATGGGCAAACATTACATATATAACTTTCTCAGAGTTATGACCCTTTAATTGCCAAGATATTGAAAGATTGACTTCAGCTGTTCATTGAGTTTATGAGCGTTTGACTTGTTTTGTAAGATATTTAGAATAGATTAAATTTAAGTTTAGGAAACTAATTACTAGATTTTTTTTTTCAGTTTAAGTGTATGAATGTTACAGAAGTTTGGCTTAAGGGTATTTCCTTGTGTTTAGAAATTAGAGCACATCATAAATTAAGCAGGAATGCACACACACAACTCTTTATAATAATAATAAAAATCGTTCCTTCCATGTGCTTTAAGCATTCTTTCATTTATTCATCCACATGTTTGTCTGTCTGTATTTACAAAACTGCGGACCTTTGTCATGCCATGTCTGTACCTTAATCTGTATGCATGTACCCGACTTCTAATGTTATGCACTTCCCTGCGATTTGTTTAGTACCAGGAAAAGGTAAAATGGCTGCCTTTTGTCTTGAAACCCCATGACTCTATTTCACAAAATTTATCTCAATTTTAAGATTTTCCCTTTTAATGCAAACAGTTTAAACCCATTTCTTTGGCATCAGTTTTGGAAACAATTTTTGAAAACGTATTTTAATCCCTCTTCGTAGTGCCGGGGCTGTATCAACACTCTGCACTTGAGAAGGTAGTGAAAAATGTCTGCCTTCAACATGAAACTATCTTGCATTTTTGGAATCTGTGGATCTGAACTTTATGAATGCTTCTAATTTGAACCAGTTCACCCTTACAGTTTCCTACCATAGGATTTGAAAGTCTCAGATACTGAAAGGAAATCAGCATTTATATATTAACTGGAATATCTATTTGATCTCTCTGTGATCAAGTGATCATATTGAATGAACATATTTTGACACCTGTAACTGTTACAAGCAGGGAAAATCTCAGATTGGGACATTTAGTGAAACTTGTCCATGGCCTTATATTCATTTGAAAATCTCAACATAAGTTTTTCCTTAATTTGAGGTAATTCAGTAGTATATTTATTACTTATTTTTTTTTTTTTGGGGGGGTTATAAATGTTTTGGAACAGTATATTTACCATTTTTAGCATAAAATTTGTGACACTTGTAATTTGCAATCAGTATGCATAAATGTATATTTCTGGTATTCAAATTTTCAATAAAAGTAAAAACTTTAAAGTTGTGAGGTTTTCTTGATATTAGGCCAATAGATTGCATAACATGGGTGATTTTTTTTTATCTAATATATTTTTTGATCTCATAGCATTTTATATTGTTACCAAAATTGTTATTTATTAGGGTTGAATTATTATGTAGGGTTCTAGAATTATTATGTAGGGTTCTAGAATTAGTATGTAGGGTTCTAGAATTAGTATGTAGGGTTCTAGAATTAGTATGTAGGGTTCTAGAATTAGTATGTAGGGTTCTAGAATTAGTATGTAGGGTTTAAATTCTTCTTGTAGGTCAACATCCTCACCTTTTATTTAGAAAATAGTCTGTCATTCACATTTCCAGTAATTTGAGTCCTGCCTTCCCCTTTCACAGCTAGGTCAACTTCTCACAAACAGTATCACAAACAAAACCATGTGTTATTCTGTGTAAACTAGGCCATTATACTATGTTCTTAAAGAAAATGGTCTTTGATTTCTGTAAGTTCAAAAATATATACATGTATTATGATGCAGGATATGAGATTTTTGAGTTGGGAGAATCTGAATTTAAGACATTTTATGAAGACTAGACATGAATGGTCAGTGGTGAAAAAAACATGTGCAGTTCATTGAAGAAGGTCAAGACAATGTTCAGTTGTCATTTCCTACAATACAAAAACATGCTATAACTTTTATATGAATTTGATATCAGAATAATCGCTATATTGAAACACTGTCTTCCATCTGCTTGTATGCAAATGTATGATTTTATAACAGAGAAATGCAGTGATATGTTCTAATATTGTGTAACAGAAGACTTGGCTTATCTTAACAAGAAATCTTGCACTGGTGTTATGTGATATAACTGACCTGTGTGTGGAATTAATTATATTAATATACATAAAAATTTTTTTATTAATTTCACAACAATTTACAAGAAATGATCTCGCTTATACAAATATGTTTGTTGACTCTCCATGTTGGAGGGAGGAAACCGGAGTACCTGTATTCTGACTATGTACGGGAGACCAAATATCCTATCTAAATACTTGAGACCAAATATCTATCCTATCCTGTCCAAAGGGCCAAAATCCTGTCCAAATATGGGAGACCAAATATCCTGTCCAAATACAGGAGACCAAATATCCTATCCATATGTGGGAGACCAAATATCCTGTCTAAATACAGTAGACAAAATACCCTATCCAAAAACTGGATACCTAATATCCTGTCCAAATATGGGAGACAAAATATCCTGTCCAAATATGGGGGACCAAATATCCTGTCCAAATACAGGAGACCAAATATCCTATCCATATGTGGGAGACCAAATATCCTGTCTAAATATAGTAGACCAGATATCATATCTAAATACGGGAGACAAGATATCTATAGATGGGACAAAATTCCTCCAATACGGACCAAATTACAAGGGACAATATTCGTCCATAAAAGAGATCAATATCCTGTCCATTATGGGAGACCAAATATCCTGTCCATATATGGGAGACCAAATATCATGTCCATTTTTGAAAGATCAAATATCCTGTCCATATATGAAGAACCAAATTTACACAGGAGACCAAATATCTTGTCCATATATGAGAGACCAAATATCCTGTCCATATATGGGAGACCAAATATCCTGTCCATTCAATTAAGACCAAATATCCTGTCCATATACAGAAGACCAAATATTCTAACATGTACAATGTTTGACCAACCTAGGATTAAAACTTTTTTTATTTATTTATATTTTTTTGTCATATTTGCAAAGGATTGGTTTATTTACTTCATGGTTTATTTCATTCATGATCAGAACATATCCTTTGAACACTAAGGCATATTATTCACATACACACTACACTTTCTTTTTATTTTAAGAATATAAGGAAGTAATACACATTTTTGTTTTCATTCATTTATATTTTAGAAGGATTAGTTTTTTATTTTTGAAAAAGAGAAGACTTTTTTACTTATGTCTTGATTACCATAACTAACAAAGCTGTTTTATATTATTGCACAGTATCTTATTGGGAATATAAACATTTAATCAATGGTTTGATGAAATATACGCAAGTACAGTCATTTGTTAGCACAAAACTTTGTATGAAGATACATTCTTTATCTTTATTTCTTCCAAAAGCTATGATTCATATTTTTAAAAAAAAATTCTATTTTAAAAGTTTTCAAAGAATGAAAATATAAATTTCATTAGGTATTTTTATCAGTATAAATTCTTTTTCCCTTATTCTTTTTTACATGTTATTTAGTCAATACCCTAGTTTTAGCTTTGATTATCCTTTTCTTTATTTGTTTTCTACAGATACATTTTTTCTTCTTTTTTCTTCCAAAACTATTCAAAAGATAGTACCGGGTATGTCCGAAAAATATCTCTCAGCAATCAAATATCAATAAATTTTTTTGTTATGATGAAATTCCTTATAGGGAAAAATGATGGAAAAAAATTAAACAATGCAATATAATGGGGTTTTTTTTTTTTTCTTTTATCCTCTTATTTTGCAGCTTAAACAAAAATTCAAATTTGTGTTAAGTAAAGTAAAGGGGGGATAAATAATGAATAACACTAATTTAAGAGTTTTCTCCTCTTGATATTTTAGATTGAGCTGTCCAAACATGAACTGGAGAAGTTAGACCACCAGATGGGGAAAAAACGAACAGAGTTACAGTTCTTGACCGATAACGTTGACCGAAAACAGGCTGAGATACCCAGCTGATACGGGAAACAGAGTCAGAGTTGTCCAGCAATAAACGTGAACTTAAGGTATGTCTGAGTTGTCCAGCAATAAACGTGAACTTAAGGTATGTCTGAGTTGTCCAGCAATAAACGTGAACTTAAGGTATGTCTGAGTACTGTTGTCCAGCAATAAACGTGAACTTAAGGTATGTCTGAGTACTGTTGTCCAGCAATAAACGTGAACTTAAGGTATGTCTGAGTTGTCCAAAAACGGAACTTAAGGTATGTCGAGTTGTCCAGCAATAAATGTGAACTTAAGGTATGTCTGAGTTGTCCAGCAATAAACGTGAACTTAAGGTATGTCTGAGTACTGTTGTCCAGCAATAAACGTGAACTTAAGGTATGTCTGAGTTGTCCAGCAATAAACGTGAACTTAAGGTATGTCTGAGTACTGTTGTCCAGCAATAAACGTGAACTTAAGGTATGTCTGAGTTGTCCAGCAATAAATGTGAACTTAAGGTATGTCTGAGTACTGTTGTCCAGCAATAAACGTGAACTTAAGGTATGTCTGAGTTGTCCAGCAATAAACGTGAACTTAAGGTATGTCTGAGTTGTCCAGCAATAAACGTGAACTTAAGGTATGTCTGAGTTGTCCAGCAATAAACGTGAACTTAAGGTATGTCTGAGTTGTCCAGCAATAAACGTGAACTTAAGGTATGTCTGAGTTGTCCAGCAATAAAGTGAACTTAAGGTATGTCTGAGTTGTCCAGCAATAAACGTGAACTTAAGGTATGTCTGAGTTGTCCAGCAATAAACGTGAACTTAAGGTATGTCTGAGTACTGTTGTCCAGCAATAAACGTGAACTTAAGGTATGTCTGAGTACTGTTGTCCAGCAATAAACGTGAACTTAAGGTATGTCTGAGTACTGTTGTCCAGCAATAAATGTGAAATTAAGGTATGTCTGAGTTGTCTAGCAATAAACGTGAAATTAAGGTATGTCTGAGTACTGTTGTCCAGCAATAAACATGAAATTAAGGTATGTCTGAGTACTGTTGTCCAGCAATAAATGTAAAATCAAGGTATGTCTGAGTTGTCCAGCAATAAACTTGAACTTAAGGTTGTTTCAAACTTGTTTTGTCTGTATGTCCAACAGTTAAAACTGTGAGTAACTTGACAGTAGAACAGGTGGTCAATATTTGTGAAAGAAAGACATTGACATAGACCTAGTGATAGAATGTCACATTTTTGCATGTGCACAAACACAATCTGATTACCAAAATGTACATGTATAAATACATCTGTGGCATTAATAAAAACTGTTGTTTTTTTGTTTATAGAAATGAAAAGTATGACTAAACATTATTTTTTCAGTATAGGTGTTTTTGGCTCCAATCTTAACAAAGAAGTATTGAAAATCAAAAATGTTCCGTGATTGCTCCAGTTCTCACTGTTTACCGTTGTTCTGTGTACAGGAGCAGCGAGACTTGCTGCGTAACCTGGAGATACAGCGAGACGACCTGTCGTCACAGATCAAGACAAAACGCACCACGCTGCAGAAGGTGAAGGAAGAGATAGAGACAGATGATGAGGTTCTCCAGGTAATGGTTGTCATGGTTACTTGGGGAGTGAGGATGGTGATCTTTAAGTTTTGTATCAATTCCTGAATTTTTGTTGTAAATTCTAATAAAAGGACTACTTTAAAAAGGAATTGTCAGTATTTTGAAACCTTACTTTTGATCTTTTCAGCATTTGTCATGAAATTATCTTTAAATATAAAATTTTAAAAAGAATGATTATTGAACTTGATTCAATGTCTTAAATATGTTTTATACTTTAGGAATAGAAATTGTTGGTTTTTTTTTTAATTAAAATTTGATGGTTCTATACCAACAGAAATTGGTGAACACAGTCAACAAGCACAAGTCTGACCTGAAGCACACATATGAGATGCAACGTCTGGAGCAGACAGAACTTGACAACCTCAAATCCCAGCATGCACAGCGACTGTCCGAACTGGAGAAAACGCAACGGGAACTCCTTGATGTACGTTACTAAGTCTTAATGTTTGTATTTTGATAAGAAAGTGAAATGGTGGCTATACATGAATTATGTATGTCCAGTTCACAGAACATTGCTTTATCATACATTTCTGACCATGCTTCGTTGGCCATGCTTCGTCATTTTCTGTGACAGATTTATTTATACCCCTGCTTGATTGAAGTTTGGACTATATAGGAAACAGTTTCATCACGTCACGTCACTTCCTGTCTCCGTCCAATCACGTCCTGTCTTACACTTACATTACATGAAGACAAGATGAGATGTTAGAGTATTTAACACCTTTAGTGTTAGTTGGAGTGTTTTTTTATAAATTAAAATCATTATGATTATAGAAATTCAGTTTCTATGAAAATTAATGATTAAGTACAAATGTACCTTGTTTGCATTTGTTATTTTGTCATTGCAGGAGAAGAATGCTTTAGAACAGCTTAATTCAGATGTTAATAAGAAGAGCGGTGAGTTAGAGCGGCTCAGGAGCTGTATAGAGAGAGACAGGACGGATGTAGAGAGGCTGGCAATGGAAAAACAGTCATACGAGGATCGTATAACGACGATGTCGCGTGAAAAGGAGATGCTCGATGAGTCGTACAAGACACTAGATGCTAAAGTGGCTCATATGAGAAGGTAAGTGAATTTATGTGTAAGGATTTTTTAATTTCATGCTTTGGGGTGAAAGCGTGAGAAATAATAGAGAAATATAACCTTATCATTTCGTCCTGGGTCAAGAAGAATAGTGAAATGCGTTAAAGAGATAGGATACTACATGTAGTATTAAGATTCAGAAAAAAATATTTTCACTCACAGCATTTACATCAGTGAAAATGACATGCATAAGATAAAATGCTATCTTACACTAAAGTCTACTATAAATATTCCACATATGTTTACAAATGTGTTGTCATGGCTACAGGAGCCAGAGCACAATGGAGGACAAGATTGACAGCACAAGCCGGCGGCTAGAGACTCTTGAAACGGAGCTTCAGAGGCGGGAGCGTGAGATGGAGGATCTAGACAGACAGAAGGCTCATCAGCAGAAAGACCTCCACAACCTAAAGAACAGTGTCAAAGGTCAGGGGTCATCTGTAGCTTATTGAGAAAGAATTGTGTCAAATGTCAGAAGTCAATATTTATCACAGTAGAAAGTATATGTCAGGGGTCAGTATTTAGCAATTGAGAAAACATAGTGTTAAAGGTCAGGGGTCAGTATCTAGGTTGGTAGGAAGGAATAGTGTCAAAGGTCAGAGTTTTTCAATTTACATGGAAAGAAAAAAATACAGTACAGAAGAACAGCATCAATGGTCAGGAGTCAATATTTGGCATGTAAATTTTTCAGTTATGATATCAATATATAGCTCAAAAATCATATTTTTCATAATATGGACAGGGGTAAAACATAATGTCACCTATCATAATACCCAAAGTTACTTTCATTTTCATTGAAGAGAATTTATAAGTATTAGTATGATATTGTGGCATAGTTAACTATTAATGGTATTAAATGTATTTCCAAAGTGAAACATTTTGCTTGTGTGTATGTTTTCAGATGGCAAGAATGAGTTGAAGGGCCTGAAAGAACACATCAAGGATGCTGAAAATAAGATCAAACATATGGAGCAGGTAGGTTGATCTGTTTGTCCATCTACATCTATTTATCTGTCTATCAATTCTCACTTTAAAGTTATCTTTTCATGTATATCCATTTTCTCTCTCTCTCTCTCTCTCTCATTTGTTTTTCATTCCAGCATTCCTCTATTTTGCCCTTCTCACTAAATGTTTCTTATTCTTTCTCTAATCATTTTTTTTATCTCATTTCTTTAAACTTATTGCTTCTTAACCTGCTTATACCCATTTCACCATATCACACAGGAGCTACGTGACACAAGTCTGCAGCGAGACGAGGCAAAACTTGAGATGGAACGACTCAATGAAGGGATCCGACAGTCACGCATGACACATGACGACTGTTTACGACAACAGCGACAGAGAGAGGAGGAGCTTCAAGACCTCATACGCACCATGGACGAGCGCGAGATCGAATATCAGGAGACCAGAAAGGTAAATTCTATGATTTTTGTAAGTGTTTATCCCTTCGAATATGTAAAAATAGATAAAATCTGAAATTAGACAATAGTTTTTATTTTTATGAGGTAAAGGTTAAAGAGAAAAAAAATACCATGAGTAGTGAAAAAAAATACCATGAGAAGTGATAAAAAAAAACCATGAAAAGTAGCTCTAGTTTACAATGATTAGGTATATTATTTAGAACATGGTTCAGTATTTAAATGGTTGTACCTGAACTCTATTTCAGGCTCTAAACAAAGTGAGAAAGGAAGTAGAGAAGGAGGAAGAAAAACTAAGCAAGGTATGTTAATTTTTTCAGTATTTTTTTCTAATGTTTCTGTTATCTTTCTCTATTTAAATGGACCTTTCTGATTTTTTGCTGGGAAAAATTTGGCCCAACTGACACGGAGTCTCATTGTTAGGAGATTATTTATGTGCATGACTTTGTCATCTGCTCAAAACACAAACCCAAATGCCAGTTAACCCTTTCCCTCATAGAGGACACCATGAAAAGACCTAGGCTTTATGTGATACCTATTGAGTGCGTCAAAATGAGTATATATGAGGGAAAGGGTTAAACCAACTCATATATTATATATAAAATGCTACAAATACGGATGATATGATACAAAACAAATTGCTAAACCCACAAGTTCCAAAATATAGTTATGGCTCTCCCTATGTGTTATTTTGTGTAAATACATGTAAGGCCAGCCATTGATCATGTGATATTCCATGTGTAGCTATATCGATTGGATAATCTGATGGTCTAATTTGCATATGTCTGTAAACATGGGAAAGGTCCATTTCTGTTGGAAAGCCACAAATTTGTAAGGTCTTTGACAAATGCATAAACACTATGGTTAATATAATTATCATATAAAAAAACAAATTGTTTCTTGATTATTGGGCATTTACTAATGCTCATTATTATAAAACAAAGATAAAAAATGCATAAATATGATTGTTTTAGATGGTAATATTTTACACATCGGAAAAATTATGGTATTCTACTATGATAGATATTTTTGTCAAAGTTTCTTACAAATTATGGCACAAAAGGGTAAGACTCGAAGAAACTAGAAGTTCGAGATTTTACTCTGTTGTTGTTCTTTCTGTCACTTGCCTGATCAGAATGGACTAAAGGAACACATAATTGCTAGAAAAAGATTCAGTGTAGAATTACAATCAGGTGGGAGTTATTCCTAGCAGATATTAACCTGTGGATTTCAGTGTAGCAGTGGTGTTGGTATTGACAATCAAGTTTATCAAAATAAAAATTCAACTCAGTCTTTTAGTGGTTCTCAGACAATATTGTTTGGTCAAATTAACTTGCAGAAATGCTTGAATTATACTACAGTGTAGTAATACATTCCATTATAAAATAAATACCAATAACTTGCTCATATAAGTTTTAATTAGGGTTTGTCCAAATAATATGCTTTGTGCCAAGACCCCCCCCCCCCCCCAAAAAAAAAAAAAAATTACCAATAAATTTTCATGAGACAAATTTTTAAATCAAACTTTATGATATGGTTTATGATTTTATAATAATATTGTCCAATTTAATGCAGTATCTTGAGTTTATCCCTCAAAAATAGTGTTATAATGGAGCTGCAATGTATTTTGCAGAAGTTCATCATAGATGATCATTGATTTTTTTTATTTCCTGAAAATGATTAAAAAATGGAAATGGAAGAAATAAAAAATTTTTTAAAAAAATTGAGAACCATTGATTTTTCTATTGCCTTATTATTGATTATTGGAAATATGTGAAGTCTTGATATTAATAGAATGGTGACAGTGAATGGGTTATATTCTCTCCCTCATCTCTATCCGCGTTCAATCTTCTCTCCTTTTCTTAATACCATTAATCCATTTTCATTGTAAAGATACAAAACAAGGGAACTGATCTTTTTTTTTGCTTTCAAATCCAGATTCTAATTCTACATAAGTTCCTGTTTTCTCTTGTTTTATTACCGTATACACCGGCAGATTAGGCGCACTTTTTTTCCAGAAATTTCAAGTTTATAGAGGGGGTGCGCCTTATATGATGATATACAGCTTTTCAGGTTTCTTTTTTCAATCACCGAGAAGTGAAAATTACCGGTATACGATCTCAGAAAATGGATATACTGAAAGCTAATGAATACGATAATATGACACAAAGTCTATACGAAACCATGATAAACAATACCAGATTATTGCTTTTGTTCTTATTAGTTATTCTACAGGTATATTTCATGATAAAATGATCGTGAGAAACTGAAACAACTTGATGGAAGCCATTTTCAATATAAACAAATAAGTTTACGGGACCTCATGATGTATAGGAGAAACTTGACAGGTGGCAATTGTTACGTAATGTTTGTTAATTGGGAGAATTTTGACAGGTGACAATGGTCCCCAGTGTTAGAATGCGGGGACACGGTTGAGTAATGTCATGTTATGAAAATGTGTCAAAGGTAATCTTATGCCATGTGTAAATAAAACGGTTCACCGTATGATTAGCCCGGTGACGTACGGATAGCTTTCGGTCTGTCAAAATGTACGACAGCGCAAATTTCAAAACAAGATTTCGCCACATACGATATGATAAGTGATTTTTTTTTTCAAATAAGTTGCCCTGAAAGTTAGGATGCGCCTTATACGTAGCTGCGCCTAATCTGACCGTGTATACGGTAATTACTGCAATGTACACAGTACCATTTTTTTTTATTAAGGGAAGTTACTTTAGATAAATGGTGTTTGTATTATCTCCCTTTCTGATTCTTTATTTTTTTATCATTGTAAAACATTGGGACTGATTGACTCTAAAAAGTGTTTCAAAGCAATATCAATCATACTGCTTTGCATGGCATGTTTTCATATTCATATTACAAGTTGGTCATATTTAAATTCTCTTGTATGTGTGACAATTCACAATATTAAGTGTGATACACAAATATATTCCAGGTGTTGTTGTGTTTTATTGCACACATAATATCAAGATATTTTTTTGAATATTTTAACAAAAATATATACCATTATTGCATATGGTGTGGCTTCATATGCAATGTAAACTCTTTGGGTGATGTTTTACTAATAAATATGAATAAATATCTTATCTAATTCTGTTAATTTATTTCCATTAAAATATATATATCACATATTTGTGAAGTGGCCTTACTTTTCAATTAACAACTATATGCAAATCATATTCAAATTTGCAAGTTATATTTGCATGTAGGTGGCGCTTCCTAATGCATATTAATGAAGTATTTCTCAGGTCATGTTGAATTCATTTTTTCATTACATTCATGACTCTCTTTATAGGACTTTGTTCAATCATATGTCATTTGTTTTGAACTAAAGCACCATCAGTGTAAGTCAGAAATTTTATGATTATAAGTCTGCAGCCTGTTTCACTGAACTTTGTACACACAAATTTCATCTTAGTTATAAGACTGTTTTCCAATTTAGAAACTCCAAATTTCTTATAAAGAACTGTGCTCTGTGTTTATTACACAAATTACTTACAGACTGTGAAGTAAAATTCACAATATCAAAATCAATTTTCATATCTGTAAATTTTCCTGTACGAATATTTTTTTGTACAAAGTTTAATGACGGGGGCCCCAGGTGAGTGCTCACCACAAAACTTAAAATTAAAAATGGCTGAACAAAATGTCCAGTTGTCTAGGAGAATAAAAAGATTCTATTTTTTCTGTGGTCTGTGGTAAATAATTATGTATCATCTTTAACACAAGTCTTTTTCACAAGACTGGAAAATGGCGGATGTCTTTTTGCTCTCAAGTGTTGCCTAGATACAAACATATGCAAGGTAACCGTATGATTTCCCTCAGTCCACAGAAAAAAGTCTAGACCATCTACATAGCAACATACTTCCGTCTCTGTAGAAACCAGCCTCTACTGCTGGCCTTGTCTAACTGTAGCTCTGGACATGCTTGACTCATTAACTGTTTTCAGCTGGTAACCACTGCCTCTCTTGAACTGGATAATATTAGAACGGACCTCAACAGCAAGCAGACCGAGCTCAGCCAAGCCACTCATGATATCTATAACCTCAAGGTAAACTACAGGCAATGATGTAGTTTGGATGGGTATACATGTACTTTATAGGTTAACTACAATGAACAATGTTGTTCAGTAAACTACAGGTACTGATGTAGTTTGGATGGGTATACATGTACTTTATAGGTTAACTACAATGAACAACATTGTTCAGTCCAGTAAACTACAGGCAATGATGTAGTTTGGATGGGTATACATGTACTTTATAGGTTAACTACAATGAACAACATTGTTCAGTAAAAGGTAAACTACAGACAATGATGTAGTTTGGATGGGTATACATGTACTTTATAGGTTAACTACAATGAACAATGTTGTTCAGTAAACTACAGGCACTGATGTAGTTTGGATGGATATACATGTACTTTATAGGTTAACTACAATGAACAACATTGTTCAGTAAAAGGTAAACTACAAGCAATGATTCAGTTTGGTTGGATGTAGTTTATAGGTAGACTACAGTTAATGCATTGTTCAAAAAAGGAGTAGATATTTGTAGAGAGTGGAAATATTGGGGAGGTTTCTGTTAACTACAGTGAATTGTGTGTATCAGATTAGGATACAGTTTACATGGAGTAACAGAGAGGCAAACTACTTGGGGGGGGGGGGGTCAAGTTTTCATGAAGTTGTGATTCATCAGGGATTTTCTTTAAATAGGTAAACTACATACACTACATATAGTGAAATTAGGCAACTAAGATGATTTAAACCACTCACAATACCTTTGGTTAACAACAGGCAATAGTAGTTCAGATTAATGTAGTTTATAGATAAACTTCATGGAATAATCATGGCACTACATGGAATATTGCATGTAGTTTGTATCTTTGTTCACATAAAGGAAAACTGCAAGGATTGAATTTGCTCAGATATGATCTGGTAAACCACATGGAAAGTCAGTGGTATCTGTAACCAGAAGGGAAACTGCATCTTGCTATCTTTTTATGTGTATTACATGTAGTTCAGACATTCATAGATTGAAGGTAAGCTACTTGACAAAATAGGTAAACTACATGTGAAAGTTTTTGTTCCTTTTATCAATTTTTGTGCAGTTGAAATGTTTGGGACTACACTAACTGTATACAGAGGTAAACTACATGTCAAGTTTGAACGTTGTAATAATGTAGCTCTAGAGTGGTATAGGGTAAGATCAGTCGAGGTTCAAGTTAAACAAATTTGCATGCCAAGCTGCTATGCTGTAGTTTGCTGCCAGCTCTGAACTCTTTTTCCTAAAGAGAGGAAAGTCATGGATTATAGTCAACATTTACTGAGTCCATAGCGTGACATTACACATTTTTTATTTTCTTGTGTATCACATATATTTTATTTTATAATTACAAACTAGTTTTTTTTTGTTGGAACGTAAAATTTAATGGTTAAATAATTATGATATATCAGTTTTCTTTTCTTTTTTGTAATAAAAAGGATACTAATAAGAATCATATTAATTTTATGAAATGATCTTCTAGGTGTTTTTTTTTTCTTCTCAAAATGATACTTCATAATACATGTATTTCATTATTATGAAAAATATTTCAAAACTATTAAATAACATTAATGTGTACATAAGAAAATAAGAGAGTGCAATGTCACTTTATGGCTACATACACACTTGATTCATGATTCATTCTTATTATCTTTTTCTAATATTTTCTTCCATTGTAACATCATTCATGCTTTTATAGCTTTGGAAATATTGATAAGTTTGGCTTTAGTATTATCACACTGCAATAACTGGAAATGTGTCAATCAGTTATTTTACATTCATCATATAAATTAAAGATATTACATAAATTATACAAAAATAATTTTAACAATGTTAAAATCAAAGATAAAGTCCCACATTTCAGAAATGTTTACTGACATTAGTAATACATGTATATATATAATTTACTTCAGATTCAATATACTTTGAAATCATTATTTTTTGTTGATGTTATATTTCAGTACCTCAAAATTTTGCTGACTTTGATGTTATTGACATTAGATTTTGTTGGCTTTAGATGTCACTGAATCTGTATTAAAACAATTTCACAATTTCATGTTTTTGTGGACTTGTGATAAAAAAAAAAATTGAAATCCATGAGAAAGTTTTTCTGGGTGTACCTCTCATGGATAAAACCATCAACAAAAATTAACGGTTTTACAGTATGACCTTTTTGACCTTATAATGTTAACAACCTTGACCTTACAGAAAGAAGCAGAGAAGATGGAGTTGGATGAGCAGAAGCTGTCCAAGTGTGAAAAACAGATATCAGACTTGAGTAAGAATATAGTTTTCTATAAATCAAAATTGGTATCCATGTAACATTGATTAATAAAAGAATAAAAGATAATTACTTAAATTGTATTAGCAAAATTTTAAACATACTTTAGGCAGTTGAAACAGTATACATAATAGTTAAAAAAAAGTATCAAATTTCAATTAAGCAGATTGAATTGTATTAAAAAAAGTTAAGCTATTTGTATAAAAATTCAATGAAGCTGATTATATCATTTTTAACAGTGTAGATCATTAAGAACACAACAATATGACACACTCTATTATAACATACTCCATTATAGCACATTCCAATATGACACACTCAAATATAGCACACTCCAATATGACACACTCCATTATAACACACTCCATTATAGCACACTCCAATATGACACACTCAAATATAGCACACTCTAATATGACACACTCAATTAGAACACACTCCATTATAACACACTAAGTTATAACATACTCCAATATGACACACTCCATTATAACACACTCCAATATTACACACTCCAAGAAAACACAGTCCAATGTAGCACACTCCAATATAACACACTCCATTATAGCACAGTCCAATATGACACACTCCAATATAACACATTCCATTACAACACACTCCAGTATGACACACTCCATTAGAACACACTCTAATATGACACACTCCATTTTAACACACTCCAATATGACACACTCAAATATAACACACTCCAATATAGCACACTCCAATATACACACTCCATTATAACACACTCCAATATACACACTCCATTACAGCACACTCCAATATGACACACTCCATTACAGCACACTCCAATATGACACACTCTAATATAGCACTCTCCATTATAGCACACTCCAATATAACACACTCCATTATAATGCAAAGTCAATATAACCCGGTCCAATATTGAACCTGTATCTATTTTTATACCCCTGCTTCACAGAAATCACTCTTATCTAGTCCCATCCCATTTTACACTTATATTGCATAAATGAGGACAAGCTGGAATTCAGGGCTATTAATCACCTTTAGTGATAATTCTAGTTTTTGACTTGTTTATTTGAGTGCATTTCTCAAAATCATAATGCCATCAGATATAATGCTGTACCTAAACTTGAACTCAAAGTATAGCCTTATAATGGAGCTATGGTGTAAAGCAATGTGAACAATTAAATACTGTTTAAATCAAAGTAAATCTCACTGACAACAGGAAAAGTAGGTTTCAGACTAAGACTCTCATGCCATGAAGTACCACAATTTCTTTATCACCATCAGAACAAGAAATTCAGGATCGTAATGAGGAGAAGAATGAGCTAGCAAAGGCGTTGACTCGGTCGTACGAGGAGCTCCAGAAGCTACGGACAGAGTCGGCCCAGGAGCAAGAGCGACTGACGATAGAGCGCATGCAACTGGAGAACACGCTACGTGATCTACAGGACCAACTGGAACATGCAAAAAAGGTACAAGAACTCATTTATCTCTGCCTTTTAGGATCTCCCTTTCAGTAGAAATCACTATAACCCTGCGTCTCTGGAGTGGGGGCTATACAGGAATCTCTCTCATGTTAACACTTTCCCTAATAGAGGAAACCATGAAAAGACCTATGCGAACAACATAAAACCAGATCAGCCTGTGGCTGGCTGATCAGGTTTTATGCTGTTTGCTGCTCCTCAGTGGTCTGGAAATGAGGCCTTTATAATTAAATTTGGTAAGGTTTAACTGTGGTTTTCTGCAGATCAGGCTTATGAGCTACCTATTGAGTGCATCAAAATGAGTCTATATGAGGGAAAGTCTTATAATCCTGTCCTACTCTCTCATTACATGAAGACAAGGTGGGATGCAGGGGTATTTATCTCCTTTAGTGATAGTTGTAGCTTTTATTCCTGGAAAATACAGGGAATAGGTGACATAATTCTCCCTGTAATTCGAGTTCTCTACCTTTGTGTGATATTTTAGTTACATGTACAAAGGTCCCATAATTTTGTGATGTTTGCCAGCATTTTTCTCCTTGTTCATAATTTTTATTTTGTATAAATGCCTATGTCATAAATTTACTCATTGCATCATTTTGCCATATAGTTTAAAGCCCAGTCTATAAAGATACCAGAAAACTTTTTTCCATATGCATAAAATAACTTGTATCGATTCTTTATTCTGTTATGTATAATCACTGTGTAAATAAATCCTGGTTCCCAAAACTAGAAGTCCTATGATTAAATCTTTATGGTGCCCTGTAAGTGCCCGGTATTAGCCATTATCCAAACTGGTAGCTTGGTATTTTGTGTAGTCTTAAATTTAGAGCATAACATTTTTGAGAATCAAGCCAGTTGATGTGGTTAAAAAGGTGTCTCTACTGCCAATAAAATAAGATGTTACTATTGTTCTTGGTGGTTTGATCATCAGAACTTTAACTGGGAAGTTGTGGGTTTAATCCCCAGCTGAGACATTCCAAAGTCATTAAAAATGGTTCTGGTATTTGGTGCTCAGCAAATAAGGGTAGCGTCAGGACGGGTTGGTGCGGTGTCAGGATATTGAGGTGGAGTGTTGATAAATGTACAAAGTATAGATAAGTCAAGTTTGGTGTCCTGTAATGGAAGTCCTGTTAATAATTGCTGCCTGTCTGGTTCCCTGTAGGAAATGCAGCAGATGCAGAAGAGGAGCAACTCCCAGGTACAAGAGTTACAGTCCTTGGCTGAGGACCAGTTTACCAGAGCCAACAAACTGGCAGAGGAAGTCAGCAGACTGAAAAGTAAAAAGGTAGGAACCAGTCAAGTTTAAAAAGGAAGTTTAAGAAACTGCAGATAAAATAAAAAAATAACTTCTAAAATTTTTGTTAGAAAACATTTCTCATCAATTTTGAGATAAGTTTACAATTGTGTAATATAAACAGTGACGTTTTATACACCCTTCAAGAAGAGGGGGCATTTTGTTTTCATACTTGTTTTCAGCATTGGTCAACAATGACCTAAAATCAATTAAAGTGAGAAAGAAAGCTTGTTTACTTTGATATTGATATTTAGATTTTTTACTTACTGGTACATTTAAAGAGTTTGAATAATGAATCATAGGCTTAGAAATCATAGTGAATTTCCTGTCTTCTTGTGTTGTGTTATGCTTTGTGTCTGGCTATCTAGATAGTTTTTAGCACAGTTTTCTTGCTGCAGGGTACTCTTTGTAAAAATGGGAACCAGGCATGACTTGAGTTCAAGTTAACTTGGTATCCAGCCCAAATATTCAAATTTCTTTAGTTTTAAGTGATGAATGTGTATAGACGATTACATGTATATATAATGTAAAACATGCTGATAGTTTGTATCATTTAGTTGCATCATACCTTTTGTAAATCTTGTGTACCTTTTACATTCATATATAATTAGATCACTTAATCATTCAGAGACATAAGTAGTTTTAACTGACAGTAGTGCACCATACTGGAAATACAGAATATATATTCTAAGATAAATGGAATTTTAGCTCATGAATTTTAATGTTATAAATAAAGTATCATCTCACTTGTATGGTTTACTGTATGAATAAATTAAAATGAAAATATAATCATGGTAAAGTGTGTGCAAGTCAATAAAAGCTGCATTAGCTCTTGTTATAGGTAAGGGTTTTTTGTCGCTTGTTTTTCTAGGGACACGAAACCAATTCATATTTTCAGTTTTAACATTTTTTTTTTACTGAAAAGAACAGTAGGTTTGCAACAGTAGAAAAAAGATAGTTTAGTTCTGCAGTGTCATCATATAGTTCTGCTGGCTTCACGATTGGTTCATTCTCATCGTGTGACACCCATCATTCCAGAGCCCTGACCAATCACAGCCCACCACACTGTCTGATGTGACCAATCAGAACACAGTATCTGGTCCACATGACAGCAAACCATCAACACCAACAGAGGTGCACTCTCTCATCCTGTAGTCATAGTTACCAGAAACAGAGGGGCTTATCAACACTGCTCATTATTTGCATTTGTGATTATAACCACATGAGAGTTAAGAAAATGACATCTGCAACCATTAAAGTCATAATATGAAAAATCTTTACAACCTGTGAGTAACTTGCAGGCTGATCAAGTTTTATTATGATGGTTTCTGATCAGTACCTTGTAGATTAGGAAGAGGATACAGTAAAATATTTCATGGCTGACCAAGCTTTTAAGTGGTTAATAATGATATAAAATGAAGGACTTGAATGATGAAGGATTTAAACATGCTTTGAATTGTACAGGTACTCAACATGTAATATCCTCAGTGTAAAAACACATTTGAGGACTCAAGGTAGAGAAATTGGATTGAGAACATAATTTGGTTTTAAAAATGTTGCCATGGAAACACATTTCAAATCTTTGTTATAGCCTCCTTATACCTAAATCAGCCTCAGTGGTATTTTCAACCTGATGTTCTCAGGCACAAAGTACTGGTCAAACCCAGGAACTGTTGACTCAGATTGAATAAATAGGAAAGAAATGAATTCCATTTTTTTTTTTTTTTTTTTGCGTCAATTAGATTGTTGAGACTGTTACACCAAGCTAAACTTTAAAAAGCCAGATCAGGCTGAATGTATTTCTCGGCACCATCAAGTCATATTGTGTCACCATCTCACCTAAGCAGTCTTTGTAAGCAGTAAACCATTTGAAACCAGATCAGCCTGCATATTGTTTACCCACTTACCTGGTGCTCTTCAGGTTGCTTTGGTAATTTTTCAAGAAAATGTTAAATACCTTAAGGGAAAATGATGAAAAATATAAATTTGAAGAAAATATTGAGATTTTTAATAGGATATAAATCATCAAATATATGACAGAGTATTGATTTGTCCCTCTGTTGCCTAACATATTTATTATCATATAGCTAGATTAGACCAGATATTCAGAGAGAAAAAGTTGTCTCCCTTTGTTCATTTATAATGCCATATGGTTAATTATTGATAGTTGTAAATTGTTGATAATTGTGAATAATTTACAATATATGAACAATTAATGGTTTTGACAAATATTTTTTTTTTTTTTTAAAGCGCTCTTTCCCCATATATAATCAAATAAAATTATAAAATTGAAAACAAAATAAAGGGAGAAAACTATTATTAACATATATTTATCATTTATGTCTGTATATCTTATTATGTTTATAAATCGCTCACATCGTCAAATACTGTACTCTACAAAAGCAAAGTTCACTTGGAAAACATTCTTTATCTTACTGTTGAAGTTATCTCAAATTTTAAATATTCAGAAACTTTTTTATAATTCCATATGTGTCAGTGCTTTTGACAAGTACAGTAAATGATTATAGAGTATAAATCTAGAATGAGTATAGATAATCTCGTAGATTGGTGCTTGTTTTTCTATTTGTATTTTGGTTTCAGTGCTTAAGGTACTTTATTAAGGTCATCCATCCATCATTAAATTATGATCATAGTCTATCAAGTGAACATGGGAATTTTATGGTAAATGCATGCCTTTATAGACTTAGAGCAAAACAGCCTATAGCTCTATGTTAATTGATGCTTGCATCTGCACTGAAGTCTTTTTAAGCATTTGAAGGACCAAGATTATTGTCTTTTTAAGCATTTGAAGGACCAAGATTATTATAATTTGATGATGGTTGAATTATCTTAAGCTATTGAGCAGTATATATTTAGAAATAACTTGACTACAATTATAAAGTACCAAATATTCTTTTTTATTTTGCCACATGCTGCAGTCCAAAATCATAAATGTTTGCATCATCACAAAGCTTTTAATTATCATTATGTTCACAATGTCATATCTTATTGTATAACATTTGAAAATGATTTATGTATTTGAATTAGCTTTAAAAAGAGCAGATCCTTGCTTTAGACTGTTCATTTCTTCTAACATTAGGTTCATTTAAGATTTTGAATTTTTCTACAATATACTATTATTTGGCTTATTCAAAGTTTTGAGTTCCAAACTTTAGTTAATTTTGCATCTTTTCTGCCTCACTTTCAGCAGACGCAAGCTTTTGACCTTAATTTGACCTTGAGACGTGACAGAGGGGCCTACCCCAGACCTTCCCTCCCTGACCTCTCGTATACCCAGCAACCAAAACTTAGACCAGCTGTTACGCACAGGGACCGATCCTTTAGAGATTACCTTGACTTGGCATCACCTTTGTCCCAATCCTATGACCTTGGATCACATTTGCCTTATTCTAGAGATGCTGGCTTTCCGGTCTCAGAGTTTAGACCCAATGATTCTTCCTTGTCTTGGCCTGATTCAGGCCTAAATATTTCAGGCCCAAATAAAAGCCCTATCAAATCAGATGCTAAAGAGGGAACCAGCAGGGAATCTGGTTCCAAATTTAAGGTCAAAGAAAATGCATATGCTAAAGAGTCATCAAGGTCAAAAGACAAAGGTTATGCCCCACTTCATGTCAGAAAATCAGAATCTTTTCCTTTGTCTGAAGCAACCTCTGGTCATTTAGACAGAGGCTTGAGCCCTCCTCCGATAACATCCAAAATACCTCACTTTACCTCCCATGATGCAATGCGCATCACTGCCCTAAGCCCCAGTTCCACAGATTTATCTTCAACCTTTACCTCCCCACCCTTTACACAAAGGGACCCCATGACCCCTAGAGCAGAAATGCTCAGTAAAAAACCTGGGATGAAGCTGAGCTTGTCCCCACCAGTGAGGGATGCTGGGGATACGGCCCCTGACCCCGCCCTGCCTGACAGTGGGCGTGACCCTGATAAGAGACTGTCCTTTGATATAGGGTTTATAGACATACTGACCCTAGATAGTAACTCTAGTGTAGTGGACCAGTGTAGCACAGGCAGAGTGAGTGTACACTTATACTTCTGTATCACCCTTGGTTTTTGTATGGTGATGGATTGGGGTCAGAGGTCAATGTTAAGGTCATATATATGGAAAACACTTTTACTTTTAAGCACTAAATATTTTGATAATCTTTTAAGTGAAGCTTATCCATCTTTTATTTTCTGAATAACTAACAAAAAATGATTTTGCAAGAAAACTGTTCAAGAAATGTTTATTGTAATATGACCTTGATCATGGACTTTGACCGTGTTAACAATTTTTGTTTACAAAGATTGCCTCATTGATGGGATGATGTATTATTTTTGCTTAACAGAACAAAGTTATATTTAAAACAACTTCATTTTCATTTGAGCTGGAATAATGACACAAAATTAATTTAGTCATCTTTAACCTGTTGCATTGTTGATGATCTAATCATTTGGTGTTGGTGAACCTTTTATTGCAGTGACGCAATCTTTGTTAATGTCACTTGTTGCATGGTAACCTATCTAATCATGTTAGCAGATTTCAGCTGTCAAATATATGACTACTGCTTTTATTGAACAATTTGTAGGTTTTAGCCCATCAATATTATTTATGCAGCCGCTACCTGCCTTTGATAGATTTTTATGTCTTCAGTTTTTTCATTGTTTGACAGTTAGTTACAGTTTCAAAATGTTGAGCTATCAGTCAACTTAAAAAATGTAAGTTCCTCAACTGCACAAAAGAAATATATTGTAATATTATCTAGTCTCCATCTTGCAATCAAAGATAAAGATAAATTCTCTTATTTTCATCTATATAATAATTTATGGACTGTATACAATAAACCTACTCCGGAATATTTGGGGTTTTCCAAACTAATCCTGGGGTACAAACAAACTTTTACGATTATTATTACGTGGTGTTGCACTAATTTTATTGTGAACGGTAGTGCACCGTGAAGCTATAAGAGTAGAAGTTTGTTTGTATCCCCGTATTAGATAAGAAAAAACCCACATTTGCCGAGTTCCGGATATCATCTATTAAAAATTGATGGTAAAAATTGACATGAATAAACATGCATGAATAGGGATATGTGATAATCACAAAATATGAACCATGTGACTTGGAGTCTGATGATGATGTTGCTGGGTAGGAAGCTTTACTACTTTTTTTCATTTTATTTGGGAGATGATATTTAGTAAGTTTCCTTTTTTTGCAAATGATTAATCCTCAGTTGAGCTTCTTGGTTTATGGAAGTTGCTTCTTTTGGAGTGATTTTTGTTTGCTGCGGTTAAAGATTTTTTAAAGAGATTTGGGATTTTTCTGTACAGCTAATCAGTCAGAGAACTGGGATTTTATGATAAGGCTTAACATAACAGAACTTTTCCAATTTGAAGAAACAGATCTGTTCAGATTCAGTTCTTACAAAATTAAAAAAAAGGTCATTTGTTAATGATGTCTTAGCATGAAATTATATTTTGACAAAACAAGTAGATTTTTAACAAATAGGCTTCAAGTCAGTTCTAGATAAAGCATCTACTGTTGGTACATGGTACTAATTATTGTGTAAGTATTGTTGTTTTGCATGTAAAAGCTTGCATGAATAAAATTGTAAATAAGATTTTTATATCTTTAACAAATTCAGTGATTTTTAGACACATAAATCAGATAATTAACATGCACAAAATTCATAAATATTAATATGCTAAGTGGATATACAGGGGGGGGATATTGTTCAGATATGATATGTTCTGGTTCAATGATTTTCATTTGTTAATTTTATTTATCGCTGCAGCTGACAGACAGACAGTCAGAAAACAAAGAGAATGTTAGTGCTGAAGAGATTAGGAAAACAGAGTCAATACGGGAGAAATTGGCAAAGGAACAGGAACTACTCAGGGTAAATGTTTATTTCAGTGTCAAGCCTTATAATCATCTTCAAACACCCACTTTCTGTTACTCTCCATTTATCAAGCATGGGATTTTCAATTAACAAATTGACTTTTTTAAGCATTTATCATGAACATGTTTAAGCCAATCAAAATGAGGTTTACATTTTGGATACTCTCCGTGTGGAGGTAAGAACATCAGTGGTGAGGGGATATATTATGTATACGTGTATAGGATATTATGATACGAGCCTTCTGACTGGTTAACGCCAGGCAGGACAAGGTTATCCTTATCCAATCTACACACTGTATTGGCTTTCAATCTAAACAATGAAGTGGTAGTGTAAAAAACCATGGTTGATGCATGGAGAGTAGCATAATCAGCAGCCGTGGGTTATCTAATGTTCCTTATCATATGTTCTAATAAATGAGCAATTTAATTTATGAGTTTTATGAGTGTGACACTTTAGATATGTAAAGATGCAGCTATATGAAAATGAAAATTGGAACAGGCTAACAGGATCCAAAGGTTGTGTGTTCAAAGCAATTGGGATAAGAATCTTACATTGCTTTCCCAGGTGAAATGTAATGGTCCAGCCAATGAAATTTCATGATGGAAATCATTTGCTCATATTACTGAATGGGAAAATGGCCGTAGTGATTTATCATACATATTGTTTTGCAAATGGCAGTTGGTTGGATGATCTGTCAGTCCGTCTATTGGTAGACCACTTTGTTTCTGATCAATAACTGGAAGACACTTGGGCCCACATTCCTCAAACTTCATAGGGTGATTGGACATGACTAGTAGATGACCTCTATTGATTTTGGGGTCACTTGGTCAAGCGTCAAGGATCCAGGTCACAGTCACGATGGGAGTGGGGGATGTGTAGGGGGTGGCATAAATATCGTTCCAACAACTCTTGTTTCGTTGTTTATGTACTTAAGGGAATTTTGTGGGTACATTTATTTGTGGAATTATGTTCTAGAAAAAAACTGTTCTAGAAAACATTTGATCTATGAAAATAACGGTTTTCATGGTGTTTGATATTTGTGGATAAAATGCTCCACAAAATCATCAAAAATTAATGATTTCTTGGTAGTTGTTTTAGAATATCAAAACCTTCATGGCAATTTTACAAATGGTTAAATATCTGAATATTTTGCAAAATCATAAATGAAGTTCCATGCAGGATAGAATAAATGCTAAAATTTCTGAATGTATGATTTTCATGGACATTTGAATTTTATTTGTGATTGCTCTCTTTGTTACCATAGAAACAGCTGCAGACCCAGATGCAACGGCATGCAGAAGCGATGGAACAAACGAGATTAAAGTCTGAGGGAACAATTGACAACCTGAGGAAAAAACTCAACACTCTTCAAGATGTATGTTACCAAGCTTTAAAATAATGTTTTAAACTCAACACTCTTCAAGATGTATGTTACCTAACTTTAAAATAATGTTTTAAACTCAACACTCTTCAAGATGTATGTTACCAATCTTTAAAATAATGTTTTAAACTCAACACTCTTCAAGATGTATGTTACCTACCTTAAAATAATGTTTTAAACTCAACACTCTTCAGATGTATGTTACCAAGCTTTAAAATAATGTTTTAAACTCAACACTCTTCAAGATGTATGTTACCTAACTTTAAAATAATGTTTTAAACTCAACACTCTTCAAGATGTATGTTACCTACTTTAAAATAATGTTTTAAACTCAACACTCTTCAAGATGTATGTTACCTACCTTTAAAATAATGTTTTAAACTCAACACTCTTCAAGATGTATGTTACCTACCTTTAAAATAATGTTTTAAACTCAACACTCTTCAAGATGTATGTTACCTATACTTTTAAAATAATGTTTTAAACTCAACACTCTTCAAGATGTATGTTACCTACCTTTAAAATAATGTTTTAAACTCAACACTCTTCAAGATGTATGTTACCTGCCTTTAAAATAATGTTTTAAACTCAACACTCTTCAAGATGTATGTTACCAACCTTTAAAATAATGTTTTAAACTCAACACTCTTCAAGATGTATGTTACCAACCTTTAAAATAATGTTTTAAACTCAACACTCTTCAAGATGTATGTTACCTACCTTTAAAATAATGTTTTAAACTCAACACTCTTCAAGATGTATGTTACCAACCTTTAAAATAATGTTTTAAACTCAACACTCTTCAAGATGTATGTTACCTACCTTTAAAATAATGTTTTAAACTCAACACTCTTCAAGATGTATGTTACCTACCTTTAAAATAATGTTTTAAACTCAACACTCTTCAAGATGTATGTTACCAAGCTTTAAAATAATGTTTTAAACTCAACACTCTTCAAGATGTATGTTACCAACCTTTAAAATAATGTTTTAAACTCAACACTCTTCAAGATGTATGTTACCAAGCTTTAAAATAATGTTTTAAACTCAACACTCTTCAAGATGTATGTTACCAACCTTTAAAATAATGTTTTAAACTTTTCTTGTATACCATTTTCAAATTGTGTAATAAATGCTTGATTCTGCCAGGAAGATACTGTGATTTACTTTGTGAAAAGTTTTTTTATTGCAAAGGTTTTCATAGGCATCAAACAGAATCAGACTTTGCTGTGTATATTTTCATACTTATTGATCAAGTTTTGATTATTTAATCACAGAAATTATCTCCCCTTGTATGCAGGTGCTTGTCACTTCACACGACGTTACCAGTCCAACGTTACGCAGAGCTCGCTCCAGGTCAGCGGGGATTCTGTCCTCTCCGGTACGTGCTGTCAGTTTATACGTCCAATTCTCGTAACATTGCTATACAATGGAGGATTTAATAGCCAAACACACACTTAATGGGGATCTTGAAAGGAGAGGAAATGCGATGGAGCAGAGATCCAATTCACAACCCAAGGGAGTCTTATGTTTTACCCCCCACCCCAAAGGCCACAACATCAATAAACACGTTATACCATTATACTGAAAAATATAGTTAATACTATATCCTGCTCTTAGATTTTTACAACAAATTCTTCTTTGTGACCTATAGTGCATGGAAAAATATGTTCCAGTTTGAGTCTTAATTATTTGAAAATACATGTACTTTTTTTTTTCTATTTTAAGTCCATAAGTATGTTTTTTTAATCTTTTATTAATTATCAGTTATTCTAAATTGTATACTTATCATAGATCACAATAGTTGAAGATGTTAAATGCATTAAACTACCGGTATTCAAATGAGTGAATTCTTACTGTGAATATCTTATTTCTGCCACTCAAGGATCGTCAGCGATCGCCCAGTCCAGGAATTCGTCACCATGGTTACCTAGCACAGAGACCAAGGTCAAGGTCACGATCAGCCGACAGAATAACAAATTCATTGATACCAGAGAGAGACTGTAAGTTGCACCAATATTTCAAGTAGTTGCAGAAGTATGTTTTTGTTGTGTCAGAATTTACAATTGCTACGATTGCAATGTCAAAGTTAATTACAGGTGGAGGAAGACCCGAATGGCATCTGGGTATAGAACCACAGACATACCACAAGCCAACTTAAAGGCTTTCTCACATGAAAAATTCCAAAAGACCCAGGTGGGACTCAAACCCACAGTTGGTAGGGGTTAAGTGATAGTTTGTCAGTGACTATAAGCACTCAGCCACATATCATATTTTCAGAAGTATTTTTAGTATTTCACGTGATATTCTGTCCCCTGATAACATCACTGTTTTTAGCACGAATAGTGATACTCTTTTGAAGCTTGGAACAGGTTTTCATTGTCACAGTCATGTAGGGTTAATGTCAAGGATACTGCTTCTAAATATAGAAAACTGGTACTGCCTGTGATTTTGTGACAACAAATCAGTGTTACAAGGATATGTACCTCCCAGTTTTTAGCAGTTATTAGTTTAAACCCAGCCTTTCCCATTCATGGCTATATCAACTGTTCACAGATAGCTCCATGAACAAAACGATATGTTCTTTTGTATAAATCAGGTCAACCTTTGACTATTATTCCAGTGTAACTAATGGGCAGCCAGTAAATAAATTTGAATATATTGACCTATGTCAGTAGCTCTAGTTTATTTTTTTCCCATGATATTGGATGTTTTTTCATCTTAATATAATCAAGAATGTCTCTAATGTTTGGTACTTTTATAACATGCAATTGTATTTTTCTACTTTCAGTTTTGACAGTATGATGCCTAAGGATCCTTTGTTATAGATTTCATTGACATTATGAAATATCTACTTATGTGCCAAGTTACTATTTATAATGATTCTGCAGTGACTGATTCAGTGAGGGGAGTGTCCTGTAAAGATGGAATGAATGTACAGCAAAGTGAACATTGGAAGGAAAATGGTTTTCAGAGAGTTTACATTTGAAGAGACAACATTCATTGGAAAAATAAATGACTTACATTGGAAAACAACAGATAGATGACTGACATTGGAAAATGATTTATATATTTTTGAAAATATATGACTTACACTTTAAGATAGCCAACATTAAATTGAAAGTAAATAACTTATGTTGGAAAACGGAAACTGGATGGCATACATTTTAAGATATATTTAATGTGATTTACAGTGTTCACATTTTACATTTGACCTCTTTTTAGAAACCACATCTGTTCAGCAGCCACTTTACAAAATTGCATTGCTGGCTGTTAAGAACCAGTTTTACTGTAGATGACTTACATTGAAAAACAGGAAAATAATTTACAGTGGAAAACAGCAGGATTACAATGGCAGGAGATGTGACATCATTATACAGTGGAAAATAAGAAATGACTTGCACTTGAATATAGGTAACTTAGTTTAAAGGATGGAAAATGTATGGTTTATATTGTTGATTATTTAATCAATGGAAAAAAACACTGTAAATGCAATGGATACTTGATGATGTACCCAGGTTCATCCTCTATTATACAATATAAGCTAGGACTGTCTTGTATAACCAGGGTTTTCCCTTGTGTGTTTATTTCAATTTGAGTGTAAAAATGGAAAATTTTGTGCATCATAAAAAAGAAAAATATATTATGACAAAAATAACTTTTCTTGAGCCTGTGATATTAACGTACCAGTAGAATCCATAACATAAACATGTGAAAATGTAAATTTTCTGTGTGCTTGAGTGTATTGAATGTAACAATATATAATAAATATATGAATGGTAACAGGATGTGTATTCTGGCAGCTTTAACCCTTTCCCTCATAGAGGATACCATGAAAAGACCTATGCGAACAGCATAAAACCAGATCAGCCTGAGAGTAACTCGCAGGCTGATCAGGTTTTATGCTGTTCGCTGCTCCTCAGTGGTCTGGTAATGAGGATTTTACAATTAAATTTGGTAAGGTTTAACTGTGGTTTTCTGCAGATCAAGCTTTATGTGGTACCTATTGAGTGCGTCAAAATGAGTCTATATGAGGGAAAGGGTTAAGTGTGAAAGAGGCTGTGCATCTGTTTCAATACACAATTTAGGTATTTGATTTCAGTATCAGTGCTAGGATTTATTTTTGTGCCGTTTTATCCATTCCATATAATCAGTATTAGTTATGAATATGTAAATTAAGTTTGAATATTTAAATTAAATTTGAGTAAGTAAATGAACTTTGAATATATTTAGTTATAATGACATTCTTTTTGATATGCAATTTTGAAAACATTATATATATTTTTTTCTTTTTTTTTTTTTTCTTTTTTTTTTCTTTTTTTTTGCTTGGAAAACATTCCGTCCTTTATATATTGTGATTTTAGATCTATTTATTTATTGAATGTATATTTCATATTTATTATTCAAATATTCATCTAAAGATATAAAATGTAGGTCCTTGGGACATCTTTAAATGTCTCCGCATTTTTGTTGTCATGTATAAGGAATTATTATTGGAGAAAAAAACAGATCTATGGCATCAGTAAAAATATGTTATGTATATTTAAGGAATGCCTGAAAGGACACTAAAAACATGCTTTTACATACTGTTCATGAATATAGATTTATACTGCCAATAATGTTTTTCAAGACCGAATTTACTTAACCCTTTCCCTCATAGAGGAAACCATGAAAAGACCTATGCGAACAACATAAAACCAGATCAGCCTGCGAGTAACTGGCAGGCTGATCAGGTTTTATGTTGTTTGCTGCTCCTCAGTGGTCTGGAAATGAGGATTTTACAATTAAATTTGGTAAGGTTTAACTGTGGTTTTCTGCAGATCAGGCTTTATGTGGTACCTATTGAGTGCATCAAAATGAGTCTATATGAGGGAAAGGGTTAACAGTATTTGCCATCAATGAAGTTTTACATTAATTCTAATTTACAAAATATTTATATTACTAAATAATTACAAAAGATTTTATGGAAATATATTTGTTTTTCCAGAAATGCACTTTTTACAATGTCTGGTAATTTACATATATTGCTGGTAAAATCTTAAAATATATGGAAATCAATTTGACATATTTTATCAGATATGGCTGTAAATATCTTAAAGCCCAATATACAGATATAATAATATACATTTATTTTCATTTAAAATGAAGTAAATCGTTCAACTTGATAAACAGAGAGACCGCTTAAAGTTTTATCAAAGAATGAATTTGCTGAATGATTTACAATAATTTTTCAGTTTGAGAGTTGTTAAAGTATGTACTTTATAACATCTCCAAAGAGACTGATGTGAATAGTACAGCTTTTCCATTGTGTGTATATTTTCTATTCATTTATTGACTGTGATAGAAAAATGAAGATCTGAGCTGGTGTAGATCTGCCCGTCCATCTATCTGTCTCTCGCAAGAAGTTTGATAGATAGAAAAATTTGTGATAAGAAAATTTGTTTATTCTGCTTTATCTAGCGTAACCATATTTCTCAAATGTACACAAACTGCCTTTATATCTGCTTTATTTATAGTTGAAGTCATTTTGAAGCATTTATGTCATATTGATATGTAATATGTTTATTGATACATAAGAATATTCTAATGAATCATGTTTCCATCATTTTTTATGACTATGAATTTTATTGAAGACTGTGATATTCTGATATATTAAATGTATTTAAACCCTTTACCTCATGAATATTCATGTACAAGTTTATGTCTTCATGAATATGAATTTACTGAATTTTAAATGGTATATGAAACATGGAAGATTCCGTTGCCGTGCAGACCGTGTAGAATCTGAGCTACAGTATTGTACAACCGAACAGAGGAGACCCTGATCAGACGGCTCTTGATCTAGGTCAGCTGTTTGTCAGGGATAAAAATGCATCAATAGGAGGTAAAGGGTTGTTTGATTGTTAAGCCTGTTTAAGTGTAATATTTATTAGAAAAACAAGTTAGACCTGATTTTAAAAGAAAATAGTTTTTAGAGGATTTCATAAAAATGAACTGTGTTTTTATAGTTTTTGTGATGTCTTTATTACTTAGATGCTTTTTACCTGTCACACTAAAAAAGGTAAAAGCATTATTTTGAAACAGTTCTGGAGAAGGAAGTAGGTGTTGTGAGTTTTAATTACGTGTGTGTAGGAAAAACCCTAGGCCCTTATTTATTGTTCTGTTTATTTCAAAGACCAATTATCAGTAAATAATAGATTCTATTCTGAATTCCTAAAATTTATTAAATCCCATATGAGTAAGTATGCCTATACTGCATGTTTATGCGACATAATTCATATTTCCAACCGTCGAATAGCTGGGCCGAAAATTGGCCTATCAGATGTCAATTTATGCCAGGCATATTGTGCATATTTGGGTGTTTTTATTTTTGTTGTTGTTGTTGTCTTTTTGACCTAGTGCTGTTGTACGTATTAGGTGTGGAAAGTTAGGTGGTACATGTACAAGGAAGCAGTAGTCTTTAGCTAGACTTCTTATCCAATCATGTAACACTATAGATCTGCCTTTCTTCACACAACTTGTTATGTATATGTAAGATTGTAAAACATATTAAACCAACAAAATAAATATAAATATGAAATTGTGTTTTTTTGTTCATTATGTGCCGGCAAATTGTAATAAGGAGATATTGTACTGAGCAGGAGCTCTACTACATCAGTCCCGGATGCCTCTGTGTGCTTGGGGTCTTTCTCCACCAATATGGAGCTGGACATCGTTACAGTATATGGATAAATACTGTCACAAGGACGGTAAATTCCTAACTCAGTAACATCGACAAAAGCCAGCTACAAGACTCGGATGTACATGTGCTATGTTAGTACCTCCACAACATAATGAATTGTTATTAGGATTTTTTTTTAAGCTTGAACTTAGCACAATGTAGGATTGTGTTCACCTAGTGTCTGCCTGATAATGACATTATCAATGACGGGCAGTGGAGAATAAAAACTGGTCTTACCCACTTCTCCACCTTCAAGCAAAATCTATGAGGCAAGGAAATTGGCTGTTACACTGGTATACGGGGTTATGTTAGCTAATTGTATTCAGGTGAGCAATGAAGGACCAATATGACATTCTTGTTTTTCATGGTGTAATTCTATTTCAATTATCTCCCCTTGCTTATCTTAATTTTGTTATCATTTGTGACTTGTACTTACAAATCACCATAAAATGAATAAGTTATTGGATTTTTTTTGGCATTACTGTCTAACCTCACTTTTGACCTACTTAGGGATGATGTCGTAAGACATTGCCAAATGAGTATTTTAGCTATTTTCATTGGTACATGTATTCCTATAGTCACGAAAAAAATTGTTGAAACATACTTTGCATTCATGAGATTTTAACAAGAGTGTTCTTTGGAACACATATGTCACCTGCTGAATCGTGACAGAAAAAGTGTGACAGACGGACAGACAGACAACGAAAAGTGATCCCAATGTGTCACCTCTGCTTACAGCAGGTGACATAATAGAGTACTCCGACTGAATACAGTTTCTTTGATAAATATAAAGTTCTTTCTTCAACGTACTTCTCTTTGATGCACAATGAGACTTGTTTCAGGCCGAAAGTTAAGAATAACTGCAGTATATTATAGTCTGTTTCACCGTCTTGGACTGTGCACTTTATTACATTGATGTTTACTCCGCTGATTGTAGTGAAGGAAATGCTGTAATACTGAGTATTCATCTTCCTAGGATGAAGTGCTTAACAGATAATGATTTGTGCATCATATAACAGTCCTATATTCTCCATACTGTAATTACTTTAATCTCCATTAACACCGCACATCTTTTTTAAAAGATATTTCTTGTTATTATTAACCTTTAATCTGGTTTTAAATTATTTATTTTACATTGATTGAGAAACATGTTCTTACAACATTTAGTTTTACTAATCCATTTCGACAGTTTCTGTTTGGGCCAGCTTGCGCCCCCAAAAAGATGTTCGAACCCACAACCTTCAGATCTGCAGTCAGGTATGTTACCACTGGACCTTGGTCTCGGGTGCTTATTGTGTGAGCCAGAGATGTAACTTCAGTTCTCTGAATAATGACCCTTATCTTTGTCAAATGCATTACAAATGCCTGATAGTATGAAGAAACCCTATTATAAACCGAGCCAAACTTTGATATCTACATGGAACCTCTTGAACAATTTTGGTAAATGATACAGTAGTGCGAATTAAACGCGACACAGGAAGCAATCGTCACGCATGCGTGATTTTCATATATCGCTGGTATGGAAGAAATAAGATAAACAAAAGAAAGCAAGTAAATGCAAATATAAGAAAATTTGCAATAATTTCATCGTTACAGATTTACTGAGGAACAAGTTTTATTTCATATCATTTACAACATAAACTATTCGCATATCCTAAATGTGAAAACATTCATGTTAAAATCTGATGGATACCTCCCGTTTATGTGCTATGTTGTCCTGCTATCCTTGTTATGAGTAACACATAGCAATTATGTCCGGGAGAACTCAGCAGCAGCCGATACCCACTGCTAGACGACGGAAGAGGGCACAGCCTCCGGTGTACAGCAGTGTGAGTGGATCTTACGAGGACAAGGATAATGACTTTCTTTGGTAAGCTTTCCTAAAAAAATGCAATCCATCCTAGACATTCAAAACTGTAGATATATTTTTCTTTCTTATTTCATGACACTTACTGGTGGTTTATGCTGTTATCGATGATAAGGAATAATCACATGTACAATTACCTGGCAATCCATATTTCATTCAACTTCAGTAACGCTACAGTATATTACCACTTGCACCAAACGCATATATACTCGGGTAGGGCATTACCGGTGGTCGTATATTACCGGGGTATTCAGAAAAAAGAGGAATATTGGTTTCATGAATTCTGCCTCAATATCATTTGTATACTAAAAGTAAACACATACTATGTGCTATCTGTCAAAACTTTAAAACCTTAGGTATGAGCTATTTCCAAGTGAGATTTTGCTTTTCTTCTATAGTGCCCTGTTAACAACCAAAATTCTATGGAAATTTAACATATTTTCTACCTGACTTATTTTGAAACAATAATTAAAAATAAATGTATACAACATAATTAAACATCATTCTAACTGTTGCAGGACAGTATAATGAACGTCACAGAAAATTTATTATGATGATATTTAATCTAAAAAGATTACTAGAAGTGAAGTTTAAATATGCATTGGTAATACCCTACCAAGATATTTCTGAAATATATTACATAGTGTTTACATTGTCAATATTTTTATCAAGGAGAAATTGTTCTAGTGAAGTGACACTCATTTATTTTATCAATGAAACATTGAGGATTACTGGAAGATAAATTTTTCATGTGTGTGCTTCTTCTATTTGTAACTTATTTCTGAAAGCTAAATACCACGGTAATACAACCCACCAGGATATCACCAATTCTCATATTATTGGAGGTCCCATATTATCATGAATCATACAGTTCTAAGAATATAGAAGTTTGTGCTATGCAGCAAGTTGTCCAAAATGACATAATTTTCTGGTCCTTTTTTTTCTGAAAATAACAATCCATTCATAGGATGCAAACATGTTTAAAACAGAAAACTATTTTTAAAATTTGATATTTTTGTTAAAATTGTCATAATTAAGTATGTCCCGAAAATTTTACTTTTGTAGAAAAAATAAAATAAGAAAATAGTCTGCCAGCATACATGACATTTGAAATGAATACGAGTGCTACCACTTGCAATTCTCTCTGATGTGTATAAAGTAGCTGCAAAGCTCAGGAAATCGATATCCCCAAATTTATGAGAAAGCATCCTTCGTGTCAGATTATTGACCTATAATGTTTAAAGTCATAAATATTTCAGGGTTTTGAAGTCATTGATTATTTAAAATGGTTTATTTTGAAGAATAATTTTTTTTAAATAATATTATAGGTAATGAATTATGTTTTATTCTTTTAGTCACTGCTATACAGTTTTTAATCTGTTAATCCCCTGATAATAGGGAAGAACGGGATATATCATAGATTCATCATTCATATTTTTTTCCTAGTATCGGCCAGTGCACATTTGATGAATTACACTAATGCAGAACGGGTCACAGGCAATGTGAACCATGGACAATGTGATACTTTCATCCAGCCGATCGTAATCTGTCAAACGAACAAAAATGGAACTAGGACTAACTAGGCTACATCCTATTCCAATTGTATTATGCTTTAAGCTATGAATTTATTTCTTTAATACGGTTATGATATTTTACTGTTTTCAACAAGACAATGCACAGGACTGAATCATAAAATATAAATGAAAAATCAAAAAAAAAGTTCAAATGCTTGTAATACTAATTAAAAATAGTAATAATTCATCCCTTCTTCTTCAAAGATATTCCCAATTAATTATGTTACATTCTATCTTTTGATTTGTCAGGTATTTAGTTTGTTATAATTAATTTCACTTCCTGTTTTATAATCACTAACAGGTGTATGTATGAGTAATATAGACCTTATCAAAATTAAGCAGTCCCAAAAGTGAAGATCATTAAATGCTTTTAATAGTTTAGATATTGCAGCTGTTGATGACCATAGGTGACACTACACAAAATTTCAATATAATAAGTGTTTCAAAATGAAAAAGGCCTGTTTGATTGCAGTTACCCTAACTTCCCACTGAAAATACCCTTATACAAATTCATTTTCACCTCATCGTCGTTTTTTTTTTTTTTAATAATATTTTTCAAACACTTCAAATTAAATGGAATAGGATAATACATGAAAATCATTTTACTGTCAAAACTTAAAAAGAAAAAGCGGCATGTAATAATAATACATCACTTCTTCCTGTATTTAGATGGGCTACCTTAAGTCAATATAAGTGATACAGTTGTACTGTTCTCTTTTGTTAATACTTTTCAAAACTGTTCACCATTTTTAAAAAAAAAAGAAAGATAATATCCTACCTACCACTTAAATATTTCTGGATATGGTAGCTGCAAGCATAAACATGAAACAGGAGGTATTATCTAATATTTTTTATTTCAGCCCGATATGCTTTGACTTGATAGAGGAGGCTCATATGACAAAATGTGGACACACGTTCTGGTAAGCAGTATACATCTTTACATCTTTTTGAGAATTGGTCTGTCATAGAGTCTGTGTGTAAAGAAACATCTCTAACATTTTCTCCTATTCTAGATCTTACAAAAAACATTTAGAACTCCCTTATTTTTTGACCTGACAAATAGAAATAAAATCATGTATTATACCTTATTAACAGAGGATAGTCTTTAATTTCTTCAAAATTTACAAACTTATAGTGATACAGAATTTTAAAATTTTGAGTTGAAGAAAATCTAATTTTTATAAAACACGGGTCTTGTCCCTTTAGATGGGAAGTTAATCTGTAGTTAGAGCAGAAAGTCATGGGTTTGATCCTTGGCTGCAACGTACCATAGTATTTATAACATGGTACATTCTAGGCTCCCAGCATATAAAAAAGGGTAGTTCCACGACCAGTTAGCATGGTGTCAGGATAAGATGACTATATGTAGTTTTACTTGTCTATGGTGTGATATTGCACTTAAACTGTCTTATGTCTTGAGTTTTCATATGATCTATCTTCTGTAGAGGATAAAACCAAGCAGACTTTAGCAGACAAATAAATAAACCATCCAGTCATTAGGTATTGTCATCCATCTTGTGTCATTGTTGTTGGTGTTGTCGTCGTGAACAACTTTAACCTTGGCCATAATTTCTTAACTCATCAAACTTCATATACTTGTTCACTATCACATGGACTACATTCCCATCTTAGGTCCATTTTGACCAAATTTATCTCCTTTTTAAAATAAAAAAAAAATTAAAAAAAAAAATCACACACAGTGAAAAACTTTAACCTTGGCCATAACTTCTAAACTATTAAACTGTCTGCCATCAAACTTCACATACTTGTTCACTGTTACAAGTGCTACATTTTCATTAAGAACCATAACTCTTAGGTCCATTTTGACCAAATTTATCTCCTTTTAAAAAAAAAAAAAAGTCAAGCATTGGCATCCACATTGCGGTGTTCTTGTTTCTTTTCTTCAGCATGTGAATTGTTGTTGTGCTTTGAGAGAATAAAGGCAGCTTTTTCGCAGCTGATTCTGTGATGTCTGATCGGAATGTTTGTATGTGAAACTGTTCTCTATGGAATCAACTTATTATACCCCCCCGCAACGAAGTTAGGGGGGGGTATACTGGAATCAGGTTGTCCGTCCGTCCGTCCGTCTGTCCGTCCGTCCGTCCGTCCGTCCGTCTGTAGACACAAAATTCTGCGGACTACTCCTCCTAAACTTCTGGAAGGATTTTGATGAAACTTGCTGGCAATGATCCTTAGACATTGTATTAGCGCGTTATCTATATAGCATTGAGTTACCTCCCCTATTTACCAAGTTATGCCCCTTTGATGATTTTTGCATTACAAACTTCTGCGGACTACTCCGCCTAAACTACTGGAAGGATTTTAATGATACTTGCTGTCAATGATCCTTAGACATTGTAGCAGCGCGTTATCTATATAGCATTGAGTTACCTCCCCTATTTACCAAGTTATGCCCCTTTGATGATTTTTGCATTACAAACTTCTGCGGACTACTCCTTCTAAACTACTGGAAGGATTTTGATGAAACTTGCTGGCAATGATCCTTAGACATTGTATAAGCGCGTTATCTATATATCATTTGGTTACCTCCCCTATTTACCAATTTATGCCCCTTTGATGATTTTTGCATTACAAACTTCTGCGGACTACTCCGCCTAAACTACTGGAAGGATTTTAATGATACTTGCTGTCAATGATCCTTAGACATTGTAGCAGCGCGTTATCTATATAGCATTGAGTTACCTCCCCTATTCACCAATTATGCCCCTTTGATGATTTTTGCATTACAAACTTCTGCGGACTACTCCTTCTAAACTACTGGAAGGATTTTGATGAAACTTGCTGGCAGTGATCCTTAGACATTGTATAAGCGCGTTATCTATATATCATTTGGTTACCTCCCCTATTTTCCAAGTTATGCCCCTTTGATGATTTTTGCATTACAAACTTCTGCGGACTACTTCGCCTAAACTACTGGAAGGATTTTGATGAAACTTGCTGCCATTATCCTTAGACATTGTAGAAGCGTGTTATTATATAACATTGGTTACCTCCCTTTTTAAGTTATGCCCCTTTGATGATTTTTGCTTTACAATTTTCTGCAGACTACTCCTCCCATTGGATTACCTCCCTTTTTTATAGTTATGCCCCTTTGATGATTTTTGCTTTACAATTTTCTGCAGACTACTCCTCCTAAACTACTGGAGGGATTTCAATGAAACTTGCTGTCATTCAACCTTAAATTGTAGTAGCGCTTTTTAATTTTCTTCCATTGATAGATTTCAGTGAATCTTAATGATATTTATCCATAGACATAGGTATATCCATAGGTATGTGTTACAAAGGATCACTAGATTTCCATGTAGTTGGCACATATGTCCTCTATATACGTATTAAGATGGAGTGTTGTATGCAAGAATCTGATTGCATGCTCAAAAGCCGTGTTTGACAAAAACACTTGCGGGGGGGTATTAGTAAGCCCTTAGGCGACAGTTCTAGTTAATACTGTTTGTAATGGTTGCCTTTTTTCTTTTTTTCAGTTACAAATGCATCAAACAAAGCCTAGACACAGCCAATCGATGTCCAAAATGCAACTTTGTCATTGAGAGTCCTGAATTCATTTTTCCAAATTTTATGCGTAAGTAATGATCAGGTGGTTACAGGTATTAGTTTTTTGTTTATATTTGTTGTAAATAATCTTCAGTGATAGCTTTATTATACCCCTTAGATATGAAATATATAGGGGGTATATTGGAGTAAGGTCCGTCAGTCGGTCCGTCTGTAGACAAGATTCGTCCGCCTCTTTTTTTCGACTACCTTTGGTTGGATTCAGATCAAACTTTACAGACTGATTAAGTACCAAGAATAGTGGCACATAATGTTGGCACATCATGATTCACTTGCTTATATATGAGTTATGTCCCTTTGTTATATTTCTCAAATATGTTTTGCCCGCCCTATTTCTCAGCTACCTTTGGTCGGATTTTTATTTTATTTTACAGTAATAATGAGTACCAAGCCTACTTGTGTATATCGTTGGCATTTATAAGAACCAGCACTAGTTACACATATCCATAGCTTATACTGTAATACATGTACAGTATAAATGTATAAGAGCTTTACTTTACCCTTCAACTTTATCAAGACTGTCTGGCATGGTAACAGTAACTGTGACAATACCTGGGGGTATTCATCATCTTCAATAATAGTTCTCTTTTTAGCTCACCTGAGCATAGCTCAGGGTGAGCTTTTGGGAGACTTGATTGTCCGTCGGCCGTCGTCCGTCAACAATTTGATGTTTACACACTAGAGGCCACAATTTTGATCCAATCTTCCTCAAATTTGGTCAGAATGTTTGTCTTGATGATATCTTGAACCCTTTCGAAAATGGGTCAGGTTGGATCAAAAAGTAGGTCAGTAGGTCAAATCTTAGAAAAATCTTGTCGTCCGTCAACAATTTTGATGTTTACACACTAGAGGCCACAATTTTGAGACAATCTTCCTAAAACTTGGTCAGAATGTTTGTCTTGATGATATCTTGAACCCTTTCGAAAATGGGTCAGGTTGGATCAAAAAGTAGGTCAGTAGGTCAAATCTTAGAAAAATCTTGTTTACACACTAGAGGCCACAATTTTGATCCAATCTTCCTCAAACTTGGTCAGAATGTTTGTCTTGATGATATCTTGAACCCTTTCGAAAATGGGTCAGGTTGGATCAAAAAGTAGGTCAGTAGGTCAAATCTTAGAAAAATCTTGTTTACACACTAGAGGCCACAATTTTGAGACAATCTTCCTCAAACTTGGTCAGAATGTTTGTCTTGATGATATCTTGAACCCTTTCTAAAATGGGTTAGGTTGGATCAAAAAGTAGGTCAGTAGGTCAAATCTTAGAAAAATCTTGTTTACACACTAGAGGCCACAATTTTGAGACAATCTTCCTCAAACTTGGTCAGAATGTTTGTCTTGATGATATTTTGAACCCTTTCGAAAATGGGTCAGGTTGGATCAAAAAGTAGGTCAGTAGGTTAAATCTTAGAAAAATCTTGTTTACACACTAGAGGCCACAATTTTGAGACCAATCTTCCTCAAACTTGGTCAGAATGTTTGTCTTGATGTATTTGAACCCTTTCGAAAATGGGCAGGGGGACAAAAGTAGGTCAATAGGTAAATCTTAGAAAAATCTTGTTTACACACTAAAGGCCACAGTTTTGATGCAATCTTCCTCAAACTTGGTCAGATTGTTTGTCATGATAATATCTCGAACCAGTTTGAAAATGGGTGGGGCTGGATAGAAGTGTAGGTCAGTAGGTCAAATCTTAGAAAAATCTTGTTTATACTCTGAGGGCAACATTTTTGGTCCAATCATCCTCAAACTTTGGCAGAATGTTTGTCATGATCATATCTTTTGTGGATGGGGTCAGAAAATTCCTGAACATTGTTTCACCTCATCATCTTAATTCTAAAGCAATCTGTTTTGTACAGGCAATGAATGATACTTTTCTCAGGTGAGCGATCTAGGGCCATCTTGGCCCTCTTGTTTTTAATTGCGGTTATTAGGAAAGTTAAGAAATTTATACAAATCTTTTGAGAGTGATATAGGGGTGTTGGGCCTCATGTCAAGAAATAAAAAAAAGAAAGACAAAATAGGGCGTTCCTCTGGGGTTTCTTTTGTTTGTTTTTTTTCAAGTGGGGAACCAAGGTCAAGTGACTCAATGATATATAGATGACGAGACAAATTTTGAAATATTTGTGGAACATATAAACAATTATTTTAGGATCAAAATCAACCATTTTGTGCAGTATTGATAACCCTGTAAAAAGAATTCTTTACTTAAACTTTTATAAGTAACCTGGCTATTTGTTTCCAACAAACAAGATAATATACCATACTGCAAGGATGTCTCTGGTATACATATAGAGATCCAGGAATAGCAGGTGTTAATTTTGGCAGCCGTGTCACATCCACGCCTGTCTCTAAATATACTCTACAGTGTTAATGTGTCCTTACAGTTTTTCCTTTATACCAGTCCTAGAGACTAACCATGCCAGGGGACATATTGACCTACCTTTAATCAAGTTTTCTCACCTTACATGTAGTATTGCCAGCCTTAAAATAGCATTTGATATGCCACGTGCTGTTGTTTATTCACTACTTTCTAACATTTCAATTCAGGGTTCAAATTAGCAGTAGGAAGAAGCAAATGTGTTACCTAAAATGGCCGTAGTTTGGAGGTAGTTAGCCTCAGGAGATACAAATGTGCTGAATAGTAAAAGGGATCATTGTTAAAGAGGACTGTTGCTGAGGGTTGTCTGGTCCGAAAGGTTTTATTGTAGTCTGATCAGGCACTATGCCAGTTACATGGATCAGTGGATTACTACTCTTCATGATGTATTGCTACAGACAGTTCATGATGTGAAGAGTGGGGAAAATTTTTACCGTTTTCCTCATGAATATTTCATGAATAAATGATCTATAACTTCATGAATATTAATTTACTGAACTATAGATGGTATATGAAGTGGATTTTTCTTTGCCATGCAGACTGTAGAAACTGAGCTACAATATTGTATGAGCAAACAGAGGAGACTCTGGTCAGACAACCCCTAGAAGGAGCAGTCTGATCTAGGTCTGCTCTGTTTGCCAATACATCAAAATGATTTTACGGGTATATGAGGTAAAAGGGTTAAACTTGGATGGATGCTTAGTTCTGCTTATGTTGACATGAATTCCACCAGCGATATCAGCAGTCAGAAATACTAAAACACTTTGTGGTGAATTTCATCAGTCTTGTTTCTTAAATACAAAAATACCAAAATATTACATTCATAACAAAATTTAAAAGTGTCAGCATGTAAGGTACCTATTTATGTCATCTTCATCATTTACTTGTATATTTTATTAGTTTTCAATTAATTACCAGTTTTATGACTGCTAAAATGTGTTCCTACTACTTCCTACTTCATTTAAGATACGATTTAGTGCTAACTATTGTACTATTTGTAAGTGGACTGTGAGTCTAGAAGAAAATCAGTAGATGGATTATCCCTTTCCTTCATATAGACTCATTTTGACACATAGGCAACAGAGCAAACCCAGATCAGACAGCTCCTATAGGAGATATCTGATCAGGGTCTCCTCTGTTTACTTATTCAATATTGTAGCTCAGTTTCTACACAGTCACACACACACACAGAAAAATACATCATTTCTTAAACCATTTAATGATCAGTCAATTAATATTCATGAAGTCATAGATTTGTACATGAATATTCATGAGGTAAAGGATTATGCTGAATGAATGACTGTTTGAAATCATTTTGAAATTTAACCCTTTCCCTCATATAGACTCATTTTGACGCACTCAATAGGTACCACATAAAGCCTGATCTGCAGAAAACCACAGTTAAACCTTACCAAATTTAATTACAAAATCCTCATTTCCAGACCACTGAGGAGCAGCGAACAGCATAAAACCTGATCAGCCTGCGAGTGACTCGCAGGCTGATCTGGTTTTATGTTGTTCGCATAGGTCTTTTCATGGTTTCCTCTATGAGGGAAAGGGTTAAAGAAAGATAATGAAGCATTGCATATGTTCTTGTTTCAGTGAATGAGTTAATATTAAAACACAGAAGCAAGCAGGAAGGGAAGAGGTTGAGGATGGACCAGCAGGTAGGTTGAAATTCTCTCTTTTTTAAGGCAAAAATCCTGTAAAAATTCATTTGACTTTACTTATTGTTGGATAAGTTGGAGCCTGTAATGTTTATACTGTAAATTGTGATATTCAGGGGAGAGATTTCCCAAGCACCAAGGTATACTGCCAGTCTCAGTGTGGACCACACTTAATAAATAATATTCAAGTGCTCTATATTCTCCAAGTTTCATGATAATTTGAGCATTTTGTTTTTCCTCACCTGTCTTTCCTCGGGTTATTGCAGTTTCACTGTACATGTGACACTGTAAACATTCAATAGTATCTAACCTTTTGATCACGGGACAGTGTTAAGGTATTGTTTTTAGCTCACCTGAGCACAACGTGCTCATGGTGAGCTTTTGTGATCGCCTTTTGTCCAGCGTCCGTCCGTGCATGCGTCTTGCGTCAACTTTTCCTTTAAACAACTTCTCCTCCTAAACCACTGGATGGATTTTGACCAAACTTCACAGGAATCATCCTTATCATGACCTCTATCAAAGTTGTTCAACTTATTTTGATTGGGTGAATAAGTAGGTCACAGGAGCTAAAAATAGATTTTTAGAATGCAATCTTAGAAAATCTTCTCCTGCAAAACTGTAAGGCCTAGAGCTTTAATAATTGGTATGTAGAATTGTCTTATGAACATCTACAAAAGTTGTTCAGATCATGACCCTGGGGTCAAAATTGGCCCCCCCTTTTATTTTTTTTTTATATGAAAAACTTTAAAAATCTTCTTCTATGAAACAATAAGGCCTAAAGCTAAGATATTTGGCGTGTAGCATTGTCTAGTGAATCTCTACAAAAGGTGTTCAAATTATGACCCTGGGGTTAGAATTAGCCCTGCCCCGGGGGTCACTTGTTTTACATAGATTTATAAAGGAAAATCTTAAAAATCTTCTTTTATGAATCCATAAGGCCTAGAGCTTAGATAATTAGCTCACCTGAGCACAACGTGCTCATGGTGAGCTTTTATGATTGCCTTTTGTCCGGCATCTGTCGTCCGTCCATCTGTCTGTCCGTGCGTGCGTGCGTCTTGCGTCAACTTTTTCCATTAAACAACATCTCCTCCTAATCCGCTGAAGGGATTTTGACAAAATTTCACAGGAATCATCCTTATGATGTCCTCTAACAAAATTGTACAAATTATTATGATTGGTTGAAAAAGTAGGTCACAGGAGCTAAAAATAGATTTTAAAATGCAATCTTAGAAAATCTTCTCCTGCAAAACTGTAAGGCCTACAGCGTGTAGAACTGTCTTATAAACCTTTACAAAAATTGTTCAAATCATGGCCCTAGGGTCAAAATTTGCCCTGCCCCAGGGGTCACTTTATTTTACATAGGCTTATATAGGGAAAACCTAGAAAAATCTTCTCATCAGAATCCACATGGCCTGGTGTTAAGATATTGGGTATGTAGTATTGTCTGGTGGATCTCTATTTAAGTTGTTCAAATCATGGCCCTTGGGTGAAAATTGGCCCTGCCCTAGGGGTCACTTGATTTTACATAGGAAAAATAGAAAAATCATCTCCTGAAATACTGCAAGGCTTAGAGCTTGGATATTTGGTATGTAGAATTGTCTTGTGAACTACTACAAAAGTTGTTAAAATAATGACCTTACCAAAGTTTGTTTTTAATCATGTCCCTGTGTCAAAATTGGTCCCACTTTAAGTATATTCATATTATAAACCATTGAAAGCAATATTTCTCAGGTGAGCGATTAAGGGCCATCATGGCCCTCTTGTTGAATGATGTGAGATCTAGGTAACCAAGCTTAGCTACTGTTTGTTCAACCTACTTTAAACGTTTAACCCCTTAAGCATTTGATATTTTTGTAAATTCCGTATGATCAGCGGAGACATATGACACATGACTAACCCTAACATGTACATAATAAACACCTGGGTGGAGGGGAACAATTTGAGGTTGATTTCTTGTTCAAAGAAATAAGCGGCGACCCAACAGAGATTTATACCATGGACCCCATGATCAAGAGTTGTGCGTCCTACCACTGGACAATCCTACTCGTAGTCCTAAGAATTGATCCATAATCTGTCATGGATGTGATTAATATTCATTTGGACCAATTCCATTCTCCATACATGTTGATAATGTCTGCATACCTTTGAAACTTCCATCTTTTTGTACAATTTAACCCTTTCCCTCATATAGACTCATTTTGACGCACTCAATAGGTACCACATAAAGCCTGATCTGCAGAAAGCCAAACTCAAACCTTACCAAATTTAATTGTAAAATCCTCATTTCCAGACCACTGAGGAGCAGCGAACAGCATAAAACCTGATCAGCCTGCGAGTTACTCGCAGGCTGATCTGGTTTTTATGCTGTTCGCATAGGTCTTTTCATGGTTTCCTCTATGAGGGAAAGGGTTAAAACCAGGATTGGCATCTGAAAATGTTAGGGCCCAAGATTAACCCTTATCTCATGAATATTCATGTACAAATTTCTGACTCGTTGAATATTTATTTACTGAACTTAATATGGTATATGAAACAACAGATTTTTCACAGCTATGCATAATGTATAAAATCTGAACTACAGTATTTTATGAGCAAACAGAGGAGACCCTGTTTTGACAGCTCCTAAAGCTATCTGATTTGGGTCTGCTCTGTTTGCCATTGCATCAAAGTGAGTCCATAATTAAAGGTTCAGCAGCACATGATTTAAAGCCAGCTTCTAACAGTGCCAGTAAGTGCCATTGATGTACCTATTCCCAAAATATGAGACTGGTTATCCTCTATAAATACTTTAGTAAATGACTGTTGCTCATTGAGCAATGATTATCACTTCATCAACAGTGAGACTGTTGTTTGCACATTATTTTTAACATTCCCGATCTCTCCTTTTCTGTATCAGGATAACTGGATGGATTCCCCTGCCCACACCTTCCTCCTATTTTTGTTGGATTTTTCTGATTTTTTTTCTTCTTTTGTTTGTTATATTAGTGACTAGGAAGGGAACTATCTCTGCTGTTTACACTGGTCACTTTAGGAATCAATTTGCAATTAATAATTGAAGTGTATACTGAGAACCATTTGCCTATGACAGTATTCATGAGGGATTTTAAAGACATAAATCTAATTTATTTTTTCTGCTACAATTTATATATTTTCATATCTGTAAAGTCATTCTTCTCCTTCTGTGTTCCATCTTCTTATGGCAGTCCTATATCTTCACCGCGGATGCGGTGATGAACTGCACTGATTTCTGTAGGTCATCCATGTTTGCCCACAATTAAGCCGATAGTAGAGTCTTTCAAAAATAGCTTCATGAACCATCGTCAGTATTAAAGCAGTGCTCTCTATTTGGTTGCATAAAAACCAAGTCCTGGGTTCTTTGACTTAAAAAATTCAGGTTCAGGTCTGCAGTGGGAAACCATCCCTGTACAACTGTTTCTGATGAATATTGAAGATGGGAACCATCCCTTCTGTGCAAGTATTTATAAGGTTATATATGATGGGAACCATCTCTCTTTAATTCACATTGAAAATGAGTGAAAGTGGCACCAAGCCTCCTGGAGTCTCCACTCATCTGTGATGGTAATGTAACCATCCTACTCTTTTATTTATATTAAAAATAACTTCTGTGAGTGAAGCTTGGAACCAAGCCCCTGTTCTCAGCTGTGACTGAAACCATCCCTCTTTACTTTATAACAGAATGTGCCTGGTTCCCAGGATCTTTGTGATGTGATTATGGAAGAGAACATGGACATTCACAATGTCAACACATTGCTGGAGTTGTTACATAGCAGGAAACAGCAGCTGGAAGATGTAAGTCAGATTTATCACATTTATCACATGTACAAATATATTAGTCAAAGTTTTGTTTTTTTGCATGTATTATAAAATTCAATATGCAAGAATTTCCTCTCAGCTTTTGAACTTAGCCAAGGTCTAAGCCCCCCATTCATTCGAACAAAGTACTTATTTCTTTCTTAGCTCGCATGTCGCATGATCACAAAGTGCTAAAAGTGATCTATTGTGACTGGTCATTTTTCAGCATCCACCAACTGTCTTTCATAAATGATTAACTGCAAAGAACATTGCCTCCTGGACCTATTTAAATAAAAAATAATTGTTGTGTTCTTTGCGTGAATCCTCTCAAAGTTGTTCAAAGCATGAAGCTGGTTGCTTTTGCAACAGAAAAAAATATAAGGTGAAAACTGTTTACTGCATAACCACTAGGCAGATGTCAAATATATTTTGGCAGATATGTATTTTAGTTTACCCTCTACAAAGATGGTTCAATTATTTTTTATCTGCTGTCCATCTTAACAAGTTCATTTTAAGAAAATCGTCTCCAGAAGTACAGGCCAGATATAAAAATGTTTTGCCACAGATGTTCAATGGCTGATTCTTAATCAAGATTTTCCAAATAACTGGGTCCCGTTAAAGAATGTAATGAATGACTGATTTTGTCACAATATCATGCAAGATTGATTGTTTGTCTAAGGAAATGCTTTGTTTGTCCAATGTTATCTGTGTCACATGATT
>CM037785.1:48755546-48802325 GCA_021229015.1 Solen grandis | reverse complement strand
TATACTGATTGCATTTCCCTGATAATATGCATGTGGTTAAGGGTTCATAGACAATGTTGAGCCAGAAGGTTAATCCTTATCCTTCTCTCTACTAATTAAGAACACAAATACTTTTGCTGTAATGATAGGAGCATTGGCACAATCAGTATTTATAAGCAATCAAATACCTACCCAAAATGTAACATGATAGCTTTGTTTGATTTAACCCCATTTCTGAAAACTTATTGTTTTCCGATTTCTATGACACAATTTCCTATGAAATGTTGATACCATATCTTAATTAAACATTTTTGCTGAGAGAGAATATTAATGCTTTTCCTTGAATTAAAGAAAACAGAATTTTAGCTGATTTTAACATCATTAAAGTTCTATGGAGAAAACCTGTTTACCAAATAAACATGTGCTTTGTCACATATGTCAGACCACTGAACCCATTTGTGAGAATTTCCAGCACATCAATCTCCCAATCAGGGAATGACAAAACAATGTAAAACACAGAAACACATGTGACAACCTTTCCAGCCAAATATGTGGCATAGCATTTCCAACCACATTTCAGACAACCTAGAAACATGTGACATAGTCTGTACAAAAAACATATGACACAGTCTGACAAGTAAAATGTGAAATAGTCTGCACACACGCACACACACACACACACACACACACACAACAAAAAAACAATAAAAAAACATGTGACACAGTCTGTCTAGAAACAGGTGACATAGTATGTCTAGAAACATGTGACATAGTTTGTCAAGAAACCTAAGAATAAGTCTGTTGAGAAACATGTGACAGCCATCCAAGAAATATGCATCATAGCCTTTCAGAAACAGACATAACCAGTCCAGAAACAAATGTGACATACCCTGTCAAGTCACATTTGAGACATTGCCTCAGAAACATAATTATGTGAAAACCTGTCAAGCCTATTATATGACAAAGACTGTCGAGCTACATATGTGGCATAGGATGACATAACCTGTCCAGACACATGTGTGACTGATGAAGTGTTTTGTGTAAGGCACAGGAAATATAAAAACAAGAGGCCCATGATGGCCCTAAATCGCTCACCTGAGATAAATAGGTTGACTTAAGGAACATTTGTACCAATTTATTTTAAAATCTGGCCAGTAGTTTTGAAGAAGATGATATTTAAAGTTTTCATATTTTTTTTCTTTTTGTTGCCATGGCAACCAGAGTTCTATATTGATCAAGTTTATTTTAGGAACTTTTGTGAAGGTTGACCCAAGGATCATTCCTGCCATGTTTAATCAAATTCTGTCCAGTGGTTTCAGAGGAAATGTTGATTAAAGTTTTCACTATATACATATAAGGCAAATAAGCCCCGCCCCTGGCGGCCATGTTTTTTACGGATCGGAAAAAATTTAGCAACTTTGGTAGAGGTTGACCCAAGGAACATCTGTACCAATTTATTTTAAAATCTGGCCAGTAGTTTTGAAGAAGTTGATTTTTAAAGTTTTCATTTTTTTTTCTTTTTGTTGCCATGGCAACCAGAGTTCTACATGGATCAAGTTTATTTTAGCAACTTTTGTGAAGGTTGACCCAAGGATCATCCCTGCCAAGTTTAATCAAATTATGTCCAGTGGTTTCAGAGGAGATGTTATTTAAAGGTTTCTCTATATACATATAAGGCAAATAAGCCCCGCCCCTGGCGGCCATGTTTTTTACGGATCGGAATAATTTAAGCAACTTTGGTAGAGGTTGACCCAAGGAACATCTGTACCAATTTATTTTAAAATCTGGCCAGTAGTTTTGAAGAAGATGATTTTTAAAGTTTTCATTTTTTTTTCTTTTGTTGCCATGGCAACCAGAGTTCTACATGGATCAAGTTTATTTTAGCAACTTTTGTGAAGGTTGACCCAAGGATCATCCCTGCCATGTTTAATCAAATTCTGTCCAGTGGTTTCAGAGGAGATGTTGTTTAAAGGTTTCTCTATATACATATAAGGCAAATAAGCCCCGCCCCTGGCAGCCATGTTTTTTTATGGATCGGAATAATTTTAGCAACTTTGGTACAGGTTGACCCAAGGAACATCTGTACCAATTTATTTTGAAATCTGGCCAGTAGTTTTGAAGGAGATGATTTTTAAAGTTTTCAATTTTTTTTTCTTTTTGTAGCCATGGCAACCAGAGTTCTTCATGGATCAAGTTTATTTTAGCAACTTTTGTAGAGCCTCACCCAAGGAACATTCCTGCCAAGTTTCATTAAATTCTGTCCAGCGGTTTCAGAGGAGATGTCGTTTAAAGCAAATTGTTGACGACGGATGATGCACGACGGACGACGCCGGACGCCGGACGAAGGGCGATCACAAAAGCTCACCTTGAGCACTTTGTGCTCAGGTGAGCTAAAAATACTGTTCATAATAACTTAAGTGTAAGAAGAAATAAACTCAAACAAAACAATAACAACCACAAACAGGCAGGCACTAGCTAAACATGCATTAGTGCAGAGACATAAGCAAAAAAAAAACAGGGCTAAAACAAGTTTTGGTTTATGAGAATGTTAACAATGCATCACTTTCATACTGTTGTGAAACATCAAATTCAAAAAGGATTAATTAAAGCAATATCAGCTGTCAACAAACACAAAGTATTATGTATATAAGACACATGTAACAAATTGAATTTGTGCAGCTATAAATAAGAAAAACACTCTGACTTGGACAGAGTATGGCTGATAGAGGGATAATTCTACTTTCACTTTCATCTTCAAGTATACAGCACCTGTTGGCAAAATCCTTCAAAATTAAGTCCTGAGGAAGCATTATATGTTTGTAAGTGTTTGACAACTTTCCTTCCTAAATGGTCAGCTCAGAAACAACAATATTCTAGAGTGCCGTACTGGTTACTGGTATAGAACCACCTCAAACATCCTACAACCAATTGTATTTCTCAGCAAACTTATCATTGTCATACTTTTCCCCAAGGTAGTAGATCTATAATATTCTCTATCATATATGTATAGATATATGTATACACATGTATGTTGAACTAACATTACATACTGATAGAGAATGTATAGAGAAATAAGATAGAGAAAAGACTGTTTATATGTATTAGTGATCACAGCATATGTTTGTATATGAAATTTGTACCAGTTCATTTCTACTTTCAGGATTAGTCATTTACTACTTCAATATGTCATTTAATGCTATGATTGAACTGGAAATAAAAAACATGAAAGGGATTTGAACTGTGTTGTGCTCAGTGTCTATTCTAGGATTCAAAGTTTATGGGGGATTCCCCCCACCCCTCAACAATCCAAGAACAGGGGGGGGGGGTGTCTTTCTATGTCGGTTGGGAGGGATTAGACTGAAACTTATTTTGTGTTCAAAACCTTTTTAAAACATGACCCAAATTTACATATCAAATATTTCATTTTTTTTCTTATTTTCAATAGATAGTGTTACTGTCTATGTTAGATCCTGTCTGATTTTGCTCAATGTCCACACTGCGCCAGTACTTGTAACTTTTTAGAAGATGGGATGCTTTGTCTATCAGGATTGACTAAAGCCATATTTTCTGAATATTGGTTATTTGTCACTTTGATATTTCGCCGGAACAAAGGATCATAGAATGGTTAATTCATATATTTTAGACAAAAACATTAACTGAATTACTGCACTCATAATGTTAATGTGACAAAAATAGTTCCAATAGTTTATATTCTGGTAACTTATTCCACCCGGTGCGCATATAAAAAAATACTATGATATATCAGTATGCCGGAATCAAAGTAGCGGTGACAGAGAGCCTTTAAAAAGGACTTGATGACATGCGGGTTTTTTTTTATTCATTGTTGGGTACCAAGCAGGATTTTCACATACACAATTTTAATTCATGTCGGATCAGTGAAGGAAATGTGAGAATGCTTCCTAGAATAGACACTGTGAGCTAGTATATCTTACACCACAAACCCCAATCAGCTCCAGCGGTAACCCCAATCAGCTCCATCCAAAATACAAGCCCACACTCATTATTAAGACATGATGTTTTTGTTCAAAATATCCTTGTGGAACAACATGCTGCAAAATTCTTCAATATGATTCCTTTTTTATAAACCACACATTAACTAAATGAAATCTGACTTTGGCAAGCAGTATAAAACCAGTTCAGACCGCCAGTAATCTAATGATTTGTTAGACTTTATAGTGTTAAGTGCCCGTCAATACCTCCAAGATGAGAAAACTGTCCATACTGCATAACTTGTATATTGCCTCAGACTGATCTGACTTTCTGTAGTCCCATATGGAGTGATATGGCGTAGCTTAGAGACATTGCTCTTAACAGGATGTCTACCACACACCAGTAAACAGGCTAACTCTTTATATACTGTGCGAGTGCTATACAACACTTGAAAGATAGTGCTTTATTTATCAAATGCTCCATATTTTCAAAACACATTCATAACCATCTTTACAATACCAATATAAATTCTTCCGATTTACTTTAATTTACATTTCAACAGGTTGTACACAACACCAATTAACACCTATTTATTTGTCATATACCACAAACATATTCACACAATACTACATCGATTTGACATAAAAAAGTAGTTCTACTATCAATTTCAGCTACAGATATGATCTTGCAATATATTCTTTTCTATTAAAATATCAAAGGTTGGAGAGAACCTAAATGATATTTAGTGTTTTAACAAGTTATCCAAGGAACATCACAATTAACCAATTAAACACAACAGCCAAAATATCTATACCACAATATTGTGACATTAGTTTGTATTTCTTCACACTAGCCAATTCACAAACTAATGATACTAATATTTACACCTGCTTTATTAAGGCAAAACCTTAACCCTTTACCACATCAGGGATTCTTAGAAAACAAGCATAAAACAAGTAACTGGTGTTGCACGCAGCACATGAGTCTCCTACCGGTGAGGTGCATAATTTTTCCGTTACCATATCAACATGAATTTTGGTCCAAGAAAAAAAAAATGAAGTGGTGTGCAGAATCTCCATACTGCCATCTACTCATATACCCAAGTTTCATAATATTAACTTAAATATCTTTTAAGTTATCGTAGGATCTAGATTTCTGGACATCCAGGCGGACGGACAGACGGAGGGCAAACCTATAGTACCCTTCGGTGTAAAACACCTGGTAGGGGACTAACTAAAACAAGTACCTCACAGGTTTTATACTGTTTACTGCTCACTGGCATGTAAAGGTCAAGAGTTTTATACTAAGAACTGCTATTGATTACAATGATTTCACATGGATTTACTGAGAGGTATAGGGTTAAATGCAAGTTTTAACTTTTATCACTAAAAAAGCATTAAACATAGCACATTATGTAATTAAAATAACTCAAAAACAGGTTCTGTCATATTTAGGCTACTATTGACCTTCCAGCTTCTCATAAAAGTTAGCAGAGATTTCTGTTTATAGTAGGTATGCAATAAATACTGATACATAGGAGACCACCTGTGACTACATACCTCCGTTTCCTCGGAAATATCAGCCATACCTGACGGATGACGCTGCTTCTAAAACATGAACAAAGATCCAAGCTATAAAGTGAGTAAGGTACATGCAGCAAGTGACGATTCAGCACCCTCCTGATGGCTGCCGTTGCTAAATTTGCACCCTTTCTCATCAATATCAAAACCAGGTCAACCAGCAAGAAATGTTTAGACTGATCAGGTTTCTACTGCTACATCCTTGTACTTTACAGAGATGGGTAGCAAATAGCTGGTCAGAGGCAAAGTTGCTTGCAGTTTGATCTGGTGTGTGTGTGTGTGAGTGTGTGTTTGTGTGGTTTTATAGGGAGACAGTTATGACATTAACTTAACTTTCACTAAAAATTAAAAACACTTTAAAAAACTTAAAAATGCAACTAAACAGGCAAAGTACAGGAGAGTCATGAATACAAGGGAGGTAATCCATTTTCATTCAGTAAGAAAACTGGGCAATGAAGGAAAATAGGCATACACCTCTTCATTTTCAATGTTATATATAAGGCAGAAATGTCCATTAAACCATTTATCTGTGTGTGAAGCATTTTTGTAAATTTAAATCAAGATGTTAAGATGAAATTCTGGCCTGTTACATGTCAACAGTTAACATGCTCACACATATATGAATGGAATATTACCATTATTTAAGATTTAGGAGTTGATTATTTCATTCTCTTCCTTAGGGATACTTTTAATGACAATTATTCTATAAAAGTGCTATATTTTTTTCTTGACTCTGCATCATCTCAACATTTTTTGTTTAATTTTACTCTTCAAGAATAGATTTCAAATACTGGTGTCCTTTTATTTTTAAATCAGTCATTTAAATGTTATGAAAACTTGAATGCCATAAAAGAAAATTTGAAATAAAAGTGCAAATAAAAATACTTAATGTTAAAACATCCAGAGAAAACTATCATAAAATACATAGAAAACTACAATGTCATGAAAATTAAGTTCTGATATCATTTCACACTTTGGAAGTTTTTTTATCCTTGTTATTCAAATCAAAGATGTCAAGAATGCCAATGTTGTGTCCAGAATAAGATGTAAACAAGAGTTGTCGGAACGACACATTTGCCCCCCCCCCCCCCCAATGTCACTGTGACTTTAACCTTTGACCCCAAAATCAATTGGGACCATCTACTAGTCAATCAAGTTTGAGGAATGTGGGCCCAAACATTCTCCAGTTATTGATCGGAAACAATCTTCACATTTGAGGTCACTGTGACCTTGACCTTTGACCAAGTGACCCCAAAAATCAATAGGGGTCATCTACTAGTCATGACCAATCACCCTATGAAGTTTAAGAAATGTGAGCCCAAGTGTTCTCCGGTTATTGATCAAAAAATTATTTCCATATTCAAGTACACTGTGACCTTGACCTTTGACCAAGTGATCCCAAAATCAATAGGGATCATCTACTAGTCATGACCAATCATCCTAATAAGTTAGAGAAAAGTGGGCAAAGCATTCTCAAGTCATTGATAGGAAACGATTTTCACACTTGAGTTCACTATAAAGTTCACTATGACCTTGACCTTTGACCAAGTGATCCCAAAATCAATAGGGGGTCATCAACTAGTCATGACCAATAACCTTATGAAGTTTGAGGAATTTGGGCCAAAGCATTCTCAAGTTATTGATCTGAAACATTTTTACATTTGAATTCAGTGTGACCTTAACCTTTGACCAAGTGACCCCAAAATCAATAGGGGTCATCTCCTAGTCATGACCAATCACCCTATGAAGTTTGAGGAATGTGGGCATTAGTGTTCTCCAGTAACTGTTCGGAACAATCTTCACATTAGAGGTAAAAGGAATACCCCCAACCCCTTAAAAAACCCCCTTTTCAATGGGCTAATAAATTTTCATCTACATGGTCATTTTCTGAAAAAAAAAAAAAGAAATATCTTTCATATCACTTACTGCACTACTTTTTATGTGTATTTTTAAATACAAAAAAAAACAAGAGGGCCATGATGGCCCTGAATCGCTCACCCGAGAAACATTGCCCTCAATGCCAATTATTGTATTACGAGTCAAAGTGAATACATAATCTATGCAAAATAGCAAGATCATCTAAATTCAACACAAAAACTGTACCTGCCATCCAAACTTTAAAGGTCATTGCTCTAATAAGTCTATATAAAATCAAGTTACCCCTTGGATGGAGCCAATTTTGACCCAAGGGCCATGACTTGATCAAAACTGGTAGATGTTCATTAGGCCATGTTACTCACAAAATATCTAAACTCTAGGCCTTGTGGTTTCTGATAAGAAGATTTTTTCTAGTTTTGTCCTAAATAAGTCTATGTAAAATCAAGTGATCCTGGGGCATGGCAAATTTGACCCCAGGGCCATGATTTTAACAAACTTGATTGAGGTCTACTAGACCATGTTACATAACAAATATCTAAACTCCAGGCCTTGTGGTTTCTGACAAGAAGATTTTTCTTATAAAAGTCTTTATGTAAAATCAAGTGACCCCTGGGGCAGGACCAATTTTCGACCCCAGGGTCATGATTTGAACAAACTTGGGAATGACCCATAAGACAATGCCACACACCAAATATCTAAACTCCAGGCCTTGTGTTTCAGAGAAGGTTTTTCTAGTTTTTCTTATATAAGTCTATGTAAAATCAAGTGACCCCTGGGGCAGGGCTAATTTTGACCCAAGGGTCATGATTTGAACAAACTTGGTAATGGTCCATAAGACAATGCCACACACCAAATATCTAAGCTCTAGGCTTTGCGGTTTTCGAGAAAAAGATTTTTTAAAGATTTCACTTTTGAAATCTTTTTTTAGCTCCTGTGACCCAGATATGCAATGGACTGGAAACCATTTGAACAACTTTGGTAGAGCTTCATGCAAGGAACATCACAGGTAATTTTCATCAAATTTGGCCCAGTGGTTTCAGAGAAGATGTCATTTGAAATAATTATGGACGACAGACAACAGACGGATGACGGACAGCCATTGATCCTAAAAGCTCACATGAGCACTACGTTCTCAGGTGAGCTAAAAAGGAAAAAAAAAACTGACTAAACTTATCATAAAAATTTGAAATGTGACATAAGTTTGAACCTGACACCTAGCCCTGATTCATGAATTTCTTATACATTTGTATTTGGTATAAAAATTGCAGTCTGTTGAAACTCTATCCTGAAAGACTTAAAAGTACAGAATACAAAATTAATCTAGCTACTATTGTTATTGATTTATATCATAGTTTAATTAAATTACTTTCAGTAATAGATTGGTCAGTATAGTGTGTTCCCCCTGAATGATGAAATTAACAGCTGAGCCCATGTTAGAAACTACAACAGTTTATGATTACGTTAAGGCTATGAAATACGAAATAAGCAAAATTAAACCACAAGGTATGATAATGTTAATGATATAAAGAGTAACAATGATATATGTGTTGTTTAATGCAAGGCTATGAAACAATGAAAGACTGCACAACCAAAAGCTGCCATTATTTTTCCTGCTGACTATATGATACCATATGTACCACAAAAGGAATGTCACAGACACCTACATAAGCAGTACACTAGGTGCCATAAGCTATGATACAAACTATTTCAGAAACTTGGTTCCAATACAAAAAACATCAAAAAAAAGGAAAAATTTAAAAAGTGTATTATGAAAAAAAACACAATACAAATTATACATAATGTATCAGAAAATGAGGCTGTGATACAGAAAGAATCACAATACAGGGTTTGTACAGCATGTGATACATAATGTTTCACATTACAAGGCTTGTACAGCATGTGATACATAATGTTTCACATTACAAGGCTTGTACAGCATGTGATACATAATGTTTCACATTACAAGGCTTGTACAGCATGTGATACATAATGTTTCACATTACAGCTGTACAGCAGTGATACATATGTACACTACAGCTATACGCATGATACATAATGTTTCACATTACAAGGCTTGTACAGCATGTGATACATAATGTTTCACATTACAAGGCTTGTACAGCATGTGATATATCAAAAATCAAAGCGCTGATAGAAGAGGGTTTTTAATATGATGATGTCACATTCCTTACGTTTATCAAAGTAAATTTAATATTTCCAAGCCATGCCATGAACCAAATGTTATGAACCCACTTTTACCTTGCTTGAATACAGACGTTAAAAATGATAAACCCATCATTTGTCTCAATGGATAACTAACAATAAACATATCGCCACTCTTCCTCTCCCCACTTCTCTAGCCTTCAGTTTATAAGATAATATGAATATGTAATCTAAAACAACCAACTTTCTATTTGAGATTTGAATTATATGTAACTTAATGTGTTACACACATACACATGTACTTAAATTAATGATTTTCATTATGACAGAAATATATATGTCCTACATTGCAGAAGAAATTTAAAAAGAAAAAGAGTTGAAAGAAAAAGTCCGAAAAAAATACTCCCCTGGGACTTGAACCTACAATCTTTAGCATGCTAATGAGACTGTACCACTGCGCTGTTTCGCTATTGTGACGTCATCATGATTTTTTTTTTGTATATTGTTGGCTATCTATGGAAATTCAAGCCAGTCATAGTTCAAAATATCTCCGCATGAAATTGCAAATTGTTTCCTGCATATTATCTTTTATCGTTACAGTTTATTAAACACGGTATCGCCAGCATCAATTTTCTACTGCTTTAGACTATTCTAGACTAACCTTTGACCATGTGACCAAAAAATTGATAGGGGTTACCTACTTCCACATTACCTTTGAGGAATGTAAGCCCAAAAATTCTGATGTTTTCAAATGGAAATGATTTTCACTTCAAACTTCATTGTTACCTTGACCTTTGGCCTTATGGTCCCACACTCAAAAGGGGTCATCTTCTAGTAATGACGCAAAACCCTATTAAGTCTGAAGAATGTGGGCTGAGATGTTCTGAAGTTATAGATCAGAAATGATTTTCACATTCAAGGTCACTGTGTCCTTGACCTTTGAAATAGTGACCCTAAAATCAATAGTGGTAATCTACTTGTCATGACCCAACACCCTATCAAGTTTGAGGAATGTGGGCTTTAGCATCTTCAAGTTATCAATCGGAATCATCTATAAAGGGTCATCTACAAGTCATGACTTAACTCCCTATCAAATCTAAACAATATTGGTCAAAGGGTTCTCAAGTTATCAATCGTAACAAAGTGAACCAACCAAAAGGCTGACCGACATGAGAAAAACAATATACTCCTCTTCTTTGAAAGGGGACATAGTAAATGACCAAACAATGTGAATTTGACAATGGACAAGTGACCCAAAACATGAATAAGATAAGGAACTAGTGACTCATCGATGTGATTCTGAAAATGAACTAGTGACCCAACATCATAATATAAATCACAAATATCAACCAAACAATGTGACTTTGGTCCTGAACTAGTGAATTTGGTCCTGAACTAGTGAACCAACATCATAATATAAATCACAAATATCAACCAAACAATGTGACTTTGGTCCTGAACTAGTGACCCAACATCATAATATAAAACATGACTACTGACCAAACAATGTAACTTTGATCATGAATATGCACCCATGACTAGTGACTAAATAATGTGATTTTGACCATGAACTAGAAATCTACCAATATGAACTACAGCTATCACTAAAGATGATGAATACCCTGCACACAGCCTTTGTTTACAATCATAAATTAGCATGATGTTAAGTTATCCTATACAGGTGGCCAAATTAGCATGATGTAAGTTATCCTATACAGGTGGCCAAGTTAGCATGATGTAAGTTATCCTATACAGGTGGCCAAGTTGCATGATGTAAGTTATCCTATACAGGTGGCCAAGTTAGCATGATGTAAGTTATCCTATACAGGTGGCCAAGTTTGCATGATGTAAGTTATCCTATACAGGTGGTTAAGTTAGCATGATGTAAGTTATCCTATACAGGTGGTCAAGTTAGCATGATGTAAACTATTCTCTCCATGGAGTCAAGTAAGCATGATGTAAGTTATCCTAATTAGGTGGATAAGTTTGCATGATGTAAGTTATCCTATACAGGTGGCCAAGTTTGCATGATGTAAGTTATCCTAAATAGGTGGTTAAGTTAGCATGATGTAAGTTATCCTATACAGGTGGCCAAATTAGCATGATGTAAGTTATCCTATACAGGTGGTTAAGTTTGCATGATGTAAGTTATCCTATACAGGTGGCCAAGTTTGCATGATGTAAGTTATCCTATACAGGTGGCCAAGTTAGAATGATGTAAGTTATCCTATACAGGTGGTCAGGTAAGCATGATTTAAGCTATTCTCCCCATGGAGTCAAGTAAGCATGATGTAAGTTATCCTAATTAGGTTTATAAGTTAACATTATGTAAGTTATCCTATACAGATGGCCAAGTTAGTATGATGTAATTATCCTATCAGTGGTAGTAGCATGATTAAGCTATTCTCCACCCCGGGGAAAATTTTTTTTATAGGAAATGATTAAAGTGATAAAATACTGGATACATGGCTCTAAGTCAAGAAGAAGAGAAGCACATACAAAATATGAATTATGTTTTACCAAAAATTTACTAACCTAAATTAATTCATGCAATCAGCATAAAACAGACCAGCCTGCCTATTTTGCTGTTGTTTTTGTTGTTATTGTTGTGTTGTTGCAGTGTTTTGTGTTGTTGTTTTTTTCAAAGACATAGCATTTACAGTATTTTTTATCTTTAAGACTAGAGTGACACCCAAGCAAAATAACTGTAGAGTGTATAAGAAATAAATAAGAAGTGTTATAGAAAAAATAACTTCTGAATTTATCTTATTGATAAAGAGAACACTTTATGGACTTCTTGTTATTTTCTGGGTGATTAGGTTGACATCTAGTTGAAGGGGCTCATTTTAGATGTACATATCCTTGAGTTAATGGTTAAAATAAAAACAACAAAATCTCACAACAACTATTGTCATTCATTTGTCCAGACTTACTCGTCCGAGTTCTGATACTGCAGCCATTCCCTCTTCTGACTCTGCATCAAGTTCATCGTCGGACCATTCCCATGTGCCATCCTCTGTCTTGTGTAGCCGGCCACTAGAACCTGGTACCCTCTTGACCTGCAAAAACATGCCATCAAATATCTTACCATAATTCCTACAAATTTCTTTTGGCATTGTATTGAGGTAATATATAATCATAGAAGTATCAGGTATAATAATTCAGCACACAGAGAAACTCCATTATAATGCTATATTTGGTGTCAAAGTTAATATTGTATCTGACCACTTTACAACTTTACATAAGATCAATATGACATGCTTACCTTCTGTGGTTTTACTGAGGAACCATCAGACAGAAACGTCTTCACCAGGAAAGCTTTGTCCTGAATCATAAAATATTATAAACATACATTATTTGTAAATCAGAAATATATGCTTCCAGTCCTTCCTTGCATAAATTATTCATATCAATACCATAAAATTATAAACATTCCAAGTTTTGGCACACATTTTCTTTTTTTTTGGTCATTAAAAGTTTTCCAAAACTAAGGAATAAGCTAATGTTTATTTCACCGGGTCAAGTGAATATGTTACCAAGAGATATCTTGTCTTAAAATGATAAACATAGCTAAGAAACCATGTTTCTGACTTTTAAAATAAAAAAAAGGAAACAAAATATTTGCATTATTGTTATTTGTTTGATCATACTTATTAGTGAATATATTGGACACGTTCTTTCTGCCAGAAAGAATAATGTACAGTCAAACCTGTGAACAATGGTCGGGCAGGGGAAAATGTAAAAGTGGCCGTTGTTCACAGGTGACCTTTGTTTGGAGGGTCAGTCAGTTAGATCTGAAGTTTGATATTCTGTACATACAAGTCATGTTCATGTAGATATATAGATAGACAGAAGAAAAAAACAAACAACTTTCGCTTTATTAATACGAAGATTATTATTCGTATGAAGTTAAAACATGCACAAGCAACGTAAATTTTTTTTCTCCTAATTTTATTAAAAAATTAAATCAATTACACAAACTCATTTTTGTGACTTTAAGTGAAATTTACCTTCGCATTTTGTGTGTTAATTGTACGTTTACATATGTAAACCTTCCATGGAATCCGCGGCCATTAGAATTGCGATAATAATAACGTGATTTCCCCTTATTCATGTTTGTTTCGCCATTAAATCATTTTCTTATAATTTTCTCTCTCTCTTAACAAAAAAAAACAAACCTAATATACTGCTTTGCTTATTAAAACTATCACGCTTGTTTTATTTTTCTAAATGGGTGACAAATTAATACTTATCCATGATAACAGATGGGGAATAATTGTAGCCATTGAAAAAGGTGTTAAAACAAAAATTAATTTAACAGGCCTATTTCACCTGATGGCCGAGACAATAATCAGTTTTGCTCAATTCTCAGGACCATGATCCTGAAGTTGCTAAGCATCTCATAACAGTTAACCAATAAGAATTCACCCCCTCAAAATATTACCACACTCCCACCCCTGTGTACTGAGATGTTTGCTGGCACGTTCATATCCCCAGGTGTTTTCAGAAACTGGTGACACGTGCCCCACCCACGAGGAAGTAAGGCTGTCAGGTTTGCCTAGCAACCATTGTTCAAAGGGCTTATAGCACAGCGGGAATATGATATTACTGACCGTTGACCGTTATAGGCAAGTGACCGCTGTTTACAGTTAATTTTAAGAACAAAAATGCATGGGAGGAATCTGATGTGATTGTTGTTGTCAGGTGACCGTTGTTCCAATGTGACCGTTGGTACAGGTTTGACTGTACTTGAAAGTGTGCAGTAGAGTGTCCCACAACGGTACATAAGTGACATTGCGATAGAACACCTCAACAGAATCCAGGAAAAGGTGTACCCTACAATGCATAGGGACCCTGCTTTCAAAAGATAAATGATAAACTAACAAACCTTAGCCTTCTTTATCAGGTCATGCTTTAGAAGCTGCTTGGCTGTAGGCCTGAAAGTAAATCCAAAACATAAGATACTCAGCATACATCTGTTAATCATCTGTCCATCTAGGAAATTACCCCATGTCTGTCACTCGTCTACACATCTTTTTACTACTTTGGTATGTGGCAGCAGGGGAAACAATGACATCCCAATTCCCATACTCATCTGTACATCATATCTGTAACTTCATGTCTGTCACTCATTTGCATCTTGGGAGTTACCCAACGTCCCTCTTGTCTGTTCCTCATTTGTACATCTGGGGAGTTACCCCATGTCTTTCCCTCATGTCTGTCCCTCAGTTGTACATCTGGGGATTTACCCATGTCTGTCCCTCAGTTGTACATCTGGGGATTTACCCCATGTCTGTCCCTCAGTTGTACATCTGGGGATTTACCCAATGTCTGTCCCTCAGTTGTACATCTGGGGATTTACCCCATGTCTGTCCCTCAGTTGTACATCTGGGGATTTACCCTATGTCTGTCCCTCAGTTGTACATCTGGGGATTTACCCCATGTCTGTCCCTCAGTTGTACATCTGGGGATTTACCCCATGTCTGTCCTCAGTTGTACATTTGGGGATTTACCCCATGTCTGTCCCTCAGTTGTACATCTGGGGATTTACCCCATGTCTGTCCCTCAGTTGTACATCTGGGGATTTACCCCATGTCTGTCCCTCAGTTGTACATCTGGGGATTTACCCCATGTCTGTCCCTCAGTTGTACATCTGGTGAGTTACCCCATGTCTGTCCCTCATTTGTACATCTGGGGATTTTCCGCATGTTTATCACCCAATCATAAAAATAAGTAAAAATTAGGCTTGCACAAATCAAAAGAGATTTTTTTCCTCAAATATAAAATCTCAAATTGCAACAATTTTTTTTTCATTTTGAAGAACTTGATATCATATACTTTAAGAACATGCAAATAATAATTTATATACACATTTCTACACACTAAGTAGATAGATAGGGTTATTTCTGATCTTTCAACGTTTAATAAAATTATTTCAAGATTTAAAAATAAACACAAGTTTTTCGAAGTTAGCTAAAGTTGTTACAGCTACATGAACTGCCATGTTTCGCTAAAGCTACTTATTAGCTATGTATGCTTGCTTGCTAAGTTCTCTACTACAGTACAAAGCCACTATATCGCGGACTGCTACTTCACGTTGATCAATTTATCACGGTTGATCTATGGACCCTAAAAATATATTGCATCATTTGCATAGGCTTACCGCAAAACTAATCTATCTCCTTTTATATCTATATGTATTTAAAAGAGTTTTGCGGTCAGTATTTAACACGCTAGTGCACTGACATGCGGAGGTGATAACAATTAAACACCCCAAGTGTTAAGTTATTGTGTTTGGGGGCAGTTTATGAATACGCAATCAAGTGTTATGGGGGCAACTGATGAATACGCAATCGAGTGTTAATGATCGGCAACAATGCAGGTTTGTCGGTATAATAATCCAACCACAGTAATCAGCATTTAATTAGTATGGACATTCAATACCAAGCACAAACTCGATAAAATAGACAAAAATTGTCTAAAATCCACTTATAAACCTTAAAAATGGTATTTTTGTGTATTATGCTAGCATGCATTATCTTACCATGGATTAAAAAGTCCCGGAAAATAGAAAATCTTTTTCACCGAAAGTAAACAATAAATGATAATTAGATCAGCGTTACCTGGTAATTTGTTTCATTTACTATACAGATTAGGCACAGCTACGTAAAAGGCGCATCCTAATATTCAGAGTAACTTATTTGAAAAGAAAAAAATCACTTAACATATTGTATGCGGCGAAATCTTGTTTTGAAATTTGTGCCGTCGTACATTTTGACAGACTGAAAGCTATCCGTACGTCACCAGGCTAATCATATAGTGAACCGTTTTATTTACACATGACATAAGATTACCGTTAGACCGTTATATTAACGAGGGGTAGGATAAAGGTGACACATTTTCATAACATGACATTACTCAACCATGTCCCCGCCTTCTAACTCTTGGGACCATTGTCACCTGTCAAAATTCTCCCAACTAACAAACATTAAGTAACAATTGCCACCTGTCAAGTTTCTCCTATACATCACGAGGTCCCGTAAAATAAACTTATTTGTTTATATTGAAAATGGCTTCCATCAAGTTGATTCAGTTTCTCATGATCATTTTATCATGAAATATACCAGTAGGATAACTAATAAGAACAAAAGCAATAACCTGGTATTATTTATCATGGTTTCGTATAAACTTTGTGGCATATTATCGTATTCATTGGCTTTTAGTATATCAATTTCTGAGACCGTATACTGGTAAATTTCACTTCTCGTAGGACTACACTTCCCGGTGATTTAAAGAAGAAACCTGAAAAAAGCTGTATATCATCATATAAGGCGCACCCCCTCTATAAACCTGAATTATCTGGATAAAAAGTGTGCCTAACCTACCGGTGTATATTATAAACATTAACAAGGCTCCTCATATCAATACATCATAATAAGTACACCTCAGCTTAATTTCAAATAGCAATAAATTGTAATGGAATGGCAATTTTCACACCGACATTTGTTTTGATAAACAATGGAAGGCGCGTAATTTATTATAATGAGATATGCTCAAGAGTTACATAACCACTTCACATCACCATACCGTACACACTACTCTCTGAATCATTGGCAATTACAGTACGAAACAAAAAAAACAAAAACAGAAGAAATCAATGATTATGGAATAAAATAAAATAATGTTTATTGCTTTATACACGTATTAGGGATTTTCAAGAATTTACGACTATCACATAGACACATAGTATTCTCCAACCTACTACGCGGACCAATAGAACACAGTATTTGGGCTTGGACCCTAAGAACCGCAATGTAGCGGCGTTGTACTGAAGTTGGCTACAAATGGTTTAGCTGGAGAGTTTGCTAAGTCCTCTAAATCTACAAAATTTGCTAGCAACTGAACATCTCTGGCATTCATTTAAACTGAAGCTTATTTACGGTTTCATTTCACTAGATACCTTTCACAGTGCTTCAAAATCCAAGTAATGCTAACCAAGACAAGAGGGCCAATATGGCCCTAAAGATGCTCACCTGAGAAAAACTGCCTTCATTGTCTGTACAAGTTACTAAATTATGGCATAGTTGTACTGAATATATAATCCATGATTTCCGGAAAATTTGAAGTCAAAGTACAATAAACAAATGGCTGAAAGAATATGGCTTTAAACACATAAATTTACACATTAAAAGGGGCATAACTCCTGACCTAAACGGCCGATATCAGCCATAATTGAACTTGGCCAAGATATTACGGTAATAAACATTGTCATAAAGTTTGAAGATGATTGTTTAAGAAATGAAGATGCTAGAGTGCAAACAAACTGAAAATTGGCATTTTTTTAATATTAAAAGAAGCATAACTCCTGACTATATGGGCCGATATCAGCCATAATCAAACTTAGGGGTGAGATTATGGTAATAAACGTTGTCATAAAGTTTGAAGATGATTGCTTAAGAAATGAAGATGCTAGAGTGCAAACAAAGTGAAATTTGGCATTTTTTTAATATAAACAAGAGCTGTCAGAGGACAGCACGCTTGACTATTCAAAATGCTTGTTGGTAAATCAAATGAAATCTATTTCAATTCTTGCCCTTCACATACCCTGTACATAATAATAGTCAAAAATGATATACCTTGATAGTCTGACACCCCTGAATATTTTTATGAAGTCTAAAATCAATCCCATGCCTAGTTACTGAGACATAAGCACAATAACACTGTGCATGCAAAACTTTAACCAAAAATCGAAGTTAGAGAAGGGCCATAATTTGCATAAAATTCAGTCCAAAAGTTATTCTCCATGGTTTTCTGATGCCCCTGAAGACACTCCTTTACTTTCTAGTCAATTCCACAAGCAATTTCTGAGATATCAGCTGGAAAGAAGCTTGAATGCAAAAATTTAACCAAATTTTTAAGTTAAAAAAGAGGCCATAATTTGTAATAAATTCCATCAAAAGTTATCTAACTTGATAGTATGATATCCTTAAATGTATTAAGATGTTTCAAATCAATCACATGCTTGGATACTTAGATATTAGCATGAAAGTACCTTGCATGCAAAACTTTAACCAAAAAGTTTCAGTTAAAAAGGGGCAATAATTTGTAATATATTCCATCAAGAGTTATCTACCATGAAAGTATGATACCCTTAAACATATTAAAGATGTTTCAAATCAATCCCATGCATGGATACTGAGATGTTAGCATGAGAGTATCTTGCATGCAAAACTTTAACCAAAATTTTTAAGTTAAAAAGGGGCAATAATTTGTAACATATTCAATCAAGAGTTATCTACCTTGGTTGTCTGATGCCCCTAAACATATTCTTAAACTTTCAAGTCAATACCATGAATGGTTATTGAGATACAAACTAGATAGTAGCTTGCACGCAAAACTTTAACCAAATTTTCTATTGCATGCAAAACTTTAACCAAAATTTCAAAGTTTAAAAGGGGCTATAATTCATATTAAATTCAGTCAAGAGTTATCTACCTTGGTTGTCTGATGCCCCTGAATATATTCATAAACTTTCAAGTCAATACCATAAACGGTTATTGAGATATAAGGTTGATAGTAACTTGCACACAAAACTTGAACCAAAAGCTGCAACACCGACGCCGACGCCAGGGTGACTACAATAGCTCTCATATTCTTCGAATAGTTGAGCTAAAAAGGAGCAAAACTCCTGACCTAATGGGCTGATATCAGCCATAATCGAACTTGTATGAGATATTATGGTAATAAACATTGTCATAAAGTTTGAAGATGATTTCTTAAGAAATGAAGACGCTAAAGTGCAAACAAACTAATTGTGGACGACGGACGGACGGATGGATGACAGACGGACGGACGTTCAACAATCCTAATAGCTCACCCTGAGCGCATGTGCTCAGGTGAGCTAATAAAACTGACAGTAAAACCTGTCTTAATTTAGGTGCCTGGACAGCGTAGTGGTAATGCCACTCGTTTCTCACCAATGAGTCCTAGGTTTGATTCCTGGTCACATACGTGAGAGGGTACAGTGGTCGCCCATCCAGACACACAGGATTTCTCCGGGCTCTCCGAATTCCTCCCACAATTATGACCACATAAACTGCCATCAGAGCATCAAAAGTGATTGTTAGAACTTGTTTCATAATCGATGTGAAATAAATAAAGTTTAAACTAAACCTGTCTTAATTGGATAATCAAGAAATATTGAACTGTATGTACTTGATTTTGGAACAAATTTTATCTAGTTACCGCTTCTCTGGTTCCTTTTTCAGACAGTCAGACACAAACTTGCGGAAGACTTTACTGTAAGACTTGTACTGATCCTTGTCCTCAGCTCCAGCATCCAGTGAGGGTGGGTCATTCTGTAGTGTCAGCATCAGCACCTGCAAACAATACAGGACTTGGGTCTGGTCTGGGTCTGGTTTTGTATTCAAAAGTGTCATCAAGTTGGATTTTGAATGTTTAGTTTAATGCTGTTTATATCCAACTGATCTTGGCTTCAGTTAATCTTGGTTTGTTAAGATGCTAAATATCACCAACTAATATCAGTTGGGTTAATGGAATGAGCATTTGAACTTCTGATTGATCCTAAAAATAAAGACACATATACCTGTCTATAGTGGTCAGCTTGGGGACTGAGCTTAAGTGACCACTATAGACAGGTGACCACTATATCAAGATTTACATGGATATTATATACATTAGTAAAATAGGAAAATATTTTGTTAAGACTCAGAAAGTACACATAAAACATATTATTCACACATTTTATAAATTGTAATCTGAATTTACCTTGTTTAACGCTTCCAGCTAGGTACCGTTAAATATACTTTTTAAAAGTTCTCATCAATTTCCTGTTCCTGATCATTACAATATCTGTTCAGATCTGAGATTACAGCAACCGCTGACCGCATTAAGCAGAATCACATTATAAAGAGGGAACAGTCAGTTGAATATCTTGTCACTGGAACTGAGATTGACCATTACAGATGGGGTCACATTATATATAGGTGACCGCAATGTTGGTTAGACTGATTCAGTTTGACAGATATGGAGAGAGCAAGAGAATAGAAATAGAGATTGAGTGAAAGGCTTATCTACAGATGATAAAGACTTACCTTCATAGGTGGATACTTGTGATAGGGGGCAGTGCCAGTGGCAAGTTCTATGGCAGTGATTCCAAGACTCCATATATCTGCTTTGAAGTCATACCCTGTCACCTGGTGCGGGCAGTAAAAATAAATCAGTATTGTAGTATCAAATGATATGTTCTAGTGTAGTGTATTCATTATGAATGATAAGTTTATTTATTTTTACATAAATTGGTTCTTGCAACTTAAAAAAAAATCCTTCTTATTGGTTATTGGATTGGACCTGTACTTTGAGCCTAGGGCAATCATGATATATTCTTGCCCCCAATGGAGTCCAAACCCAGACAACCTTCAGATACAATTTCATGTAAGCTATCTCTTGACCAGAGGAACTATTACCTTGACGATGAGATATTGAAAGAGAGAGAGCAAGGATCACTACAGGATAGTTACCTGTTCCATGACCTCAGGTGCCATCCAGCAGGGTGTGCCAACAAATGTGTGCCTGACAGAGTCCCTGGTTTGATCCTTCCCTGTAGCTAGCCATGCAGAGACTCCAAAATCTGAGGTATAATTGAAGGCAAGATGCAATGAAAAACACTATCTTCCATTGTACTAACATAATCAAACATAAGTATTTACAATATGATATCTGCTAAAAATACCATAAGTGTCCTACTACCATCATCTGACATATGTCGTATGATACCACAACATGTCCCAACACAATACTCTGTCTTGAAACTGACCTTGTATGCTGACTAGTATAGACCCATCCACTGAAATCCTCAAAGGCCAAAATAAAGCAAAACAGACTCATTTTATTTAGTTGAATGACAGAGCTTATCTCTCTTTTTCTTTCTGTCTAATACAAATCTTTATCTGAAGCAGGACACTAAACATAATGTTATAATGGAACTACACTGTATTGAGCTAGGAATGTTCTCTGTATCAGGGCCCTAAACATAATGTTATAATGGAACTACACTGTATTGAGCTAGGAATGTTCTCTGTATCAGGGCCCTAAACATAATGTTATAATGGAACTACACTGTATTGAGCTAGGAATGTTCTCTGTATCAGGGCCCTAAACATAATGTTATAATGGAACTACACTGTATTGAGCTAGGAATGTTCTCTGTATCAGGGCCCTAAACATAATGTTATAATGTAACTACACTGTATTGAGCTAGGAATGTTCTCTGTATCAGGGCCCTAAACATAATGTTATAATGGAACTACACTGTATTGAGCTAGGAATGTTTTCTGTATCAGGGCCCTAAACATAATGTTATAATGGAACTACACTGTATTGAGCTAGGAATGTTCTCTGTATCAGGGCCCTAAACATAATGTTATAATGGAACTACACTGTATTGAGCTAGGAATGTTCTCTGTATCAGGGCCCTAACATAATGTTATAATGGAACTACACTGTACTGAGCTATTAATGTTCTCTGTATCAGGGCCCTAGACGTAATGTTATAATGGAACTACACTGTATTGAGCTAGGAATGTTCTCTGTATCAGGACCCTAAACATAATGTTATAATGAAACCACACTGTATTGAGCTAGGAATGTTCTCTGTATCAGGACCCTTAACATAATGTTGTAATGGAACTACACTGTACTGAGCTATTAATGTTCTCTGTATCAGGACCCTAAACATAATGTTATAATGGAACCACACTGTGCTGAGCTATTAATGTTCTCTGTATCAGGGCCCTAAATGTAATGTTATAATGGAACTACACTGTATTGAGCTAGGAATGTTATCTGTATCAGGGCCCTAAACATAATGTTATAATGGAACTACACTGTATTGAGCTAGGAATATTATCTGTATCAGGGCCCTAAACATAATGTTATAATGGAACTACACTGTATTGAGCTAGGAATGTTCTCTGTATCAGGGCCCTAAACATAATGTTATAATGGAACTACACTGTATTGAGCTAGGAATGTTCTCTGTATCAGGGCCCTAAACATAATATTATAATGGAACTACCTGTATTGAGCTAGGAATGTATGTCACAGCTAAGAAATGAATCCCCAAGAGCCTACCTGCTATGTAGACAGATCCATCCCTCCCCAGCAGTATGTTCCCTGCCTTGATGTCTCTGAAAACAGGAATAAATACAATCATTCCTAGTATTGTTGAAAGAAGATGGAAGATGCTGACATATAGCTGTTGTCAAAACGTATGAAGACATATTTTGTATAATCCAAAAATTATATGCAACATGACGACATAAAAGTAGGACTTTCAAGTAATCCATCCATCATTTAATTGTGAACATGGCCCATCAAGTGATTGTGGGAATTTTACAGTAAATGCACAACCTTTATGGCCTAAAATTCCAAATCAATGGATGCTTGCATCTGTGCTGAAGTCCTTTTAAGCATTTTAATTAAAGGACCATGATTATAATTTAATGATGGATGGGTTACCTTAAAACCTGATAATTTTCAGTTGCAGCACATTTGATTTCTGTTCCATCAAGGATAACAAGAGCAGTGATGTCATTTAATCAGTTCAACAAACTGCTCTTCATTATTAACTTCAATATAAGGTAAGCAGTCACCATAAAAGTGTATGCACCTTAACCATGAGCTACAAATCAAGGTGACAAAACACCAAACAATAGGAAGTAAGTAGGTAAGTAAAGTCTCCATTAAAAGGTTGATAAACAATCTTTCAGATGGTCTAAATATGGATGGGATATTCTATTCTGTCTTGAATAGTTTACCATAGATTTTCTTTTGTATTCAAGCAATTTGTGTAATCTATATGGTTATACTACATTGTTTTGTAAGGTGGCCAGTGGGATGGCTTCCAGACCTATAAGCATGGAAGATAAAGATTTAGTCAACTTCATTTCCTGTTCTTTGGTATAACAATACAAATATGTCTTTTTTATGTACCTGTGAATCTGCCCATTGCTATGGAAATATTCAAGCCCCTTAAGGACCTCCTTTAGGATGGTTGCTATGGTCGTTTCATCAAACACACCATTCTTACAGCCTCCCCCTCGCATGCTGGCCTTGATGATGTCCAGCATGGAACCTACAACACATTCCAGGATATAACCCTACACTGGTTAAAATCAGCGAAACTTGTTAGCCAAAGATAGCTTAAAGACAGTTAACATGATGGTACAGTATTGTTGTTGTTTTTTTTTCACTTTGGGGGGAAAGGGGTCCGAGCCAATAGGAGGGGGCATAATCATGGAGGGGGGGGGGGATATATATTCCAGGCAGGGGGGAATGCCTTCTATATTCTCCAAATATTTTGACCAAAAAAACACTGTGGTAGCAAGAGTTCAATGAATGAATAACTAAGTGAATTTCCTTTCTGGAAAATTGATGCAAATTAAAATCATTTTACAGCCATAAAATGTATACAGGGCATATTCACTGTAACACTGTTTGGTGGTCCAGTCCTACTCACCACACTTACCACACTATAATGAACAGTTCTATAATCATATGACATAAACAAACTGAAGATTTGGGCTTCAGGGTATGACTCATTTTATACTGGCAATTCTAATTACAATGGAATGCATAGTAGAATCTTAATTGTATATTAAAATAAGAAAAGAAATATCAGCAAGGAAATGCCATATTATTTTTATAATTAATTTTATCTATGTACTACAAAAATTTAACAATTTAATACACATATTTAAATACCTAAGCATGTCAGACGGCTGGTACACCACATTACAACACATACACACAAGTTTCAATGACAAAACTTACCCCCACTGCAAAGCTTCATTACGACCCAGAGTTCATCCTTGACAACAAAGGATGTGTAATAACCCACAACATTCTCATGTTTACACTGGCTCATGGCCTGAATCTCTTTCTGAAATACACACAAAAATAACCATTAAAATAGATGGATAAAGAAAATTGAAATATTTTTCTTGAAGCCTTAGCTGTAATGGTCAGCAAATGGATTCACCCTTCAAACACACAACCACAATCATGGAATTGACATAAATATTTAAGTAAGATCTCAACATCACACTCAAGTCCCTATCAAATCTCTGATATACTTGGGTCTGTGTTGGAAAATCTAATCTTCCAATATCTTCAAGAACAAAGGGCCGGCGCTTGAGTCACCTGCTGATCAGGTTTTATTATGCTTCTCACCAGAGCCCTTAAGATGAGAATGAAACACTGTAAACCTCTTGCAAAAGTGACTTGTCAACCATGGTGTAAAATGGTAGTACATAACACTGACTTAATATTACCAAGTTTATCAAATGGAAGGAGAGACCATTAAATGCAATGGTTTCACTTTTCTAATGTCTCACCTCAAGTGTATTGGGCAGTAAAAAACCTGCTCAGCCCACTAGCTAAGTGCAAGTTGATCTTGTTTTATATTGTCTCATATACATCCATAATGTGGTACAGTATAAAACACAATAAGAACCTACTATGCTTAAGATGTATTATGATATCTAAAACATAAAGAGAATGGTTTTCTAGTGACACCTCATAACCATGAAGATACTATCATGGTCACCTTCCTTCATCTAAAGCATCAAGGTTCATCCCAGATCATATTCACCTCTGGGAAGAAAATCAGACAATAAATGACTGCTTTAATGTCCTGATTAAGATTATGTAAAAACAAAATTTTCCCAAAACTTGGCCCCCCAAAACAAACACATACTTTTTTATAAAAGGAATGCATTTACAAATTTCCAAACTTCAGAAAAACCATAAACCATACAAATTACCACATTTATATAGAGTGTTATTTTGATAATACACCTATCCATCAACGTAATATGGCCTCATTTGTGACATCTTCACAAGGAACTCTACAGCTCAGTTAATGTATAAGTTCATAAAACACAGCAAACCCACTGTTCCATCCCATGGTTGTCATGTCTCACACCTGTGACACGTCTAGATATACATATATCAGCATTACCAAACAACACTCTCCAGACACCATATCACAATGTTTCAGACATCTTGCATATGATGAACTATAAGGTTTTCACAATTTATCAACATATTGGTACATGTATATTGCATTTCATGCTGGAAAAATTCACGTATCGTATCATTAAGAGGGCACGTATGGGCCGTATGACAATACGTTTTGCATCAATTTTTGCCTAGTATTTATCACTCTGATTTTAACAAAGAACATTATTAAACTTTTCATAAACATTAACTATCAACACTAATTTCAGATGTTCAAATCCTCCCTGTTAATCTGCACTCTTTTTTCTGTGGATAATCTGATCACATTAGACAAACAAGAGGGCCAAGATGACCCTGTGTCACTCACCTTTGTAAGATTGCTGTGTTAGGCATGATGACAAAAAATGTGGCATCTTAAGTGTTTTTCTAACATTTGACTAAGTGACCTACATTTTGATCCTACCTGAATTTGCACTCAACTGGGAATTCATGCAGTCATCATTCTTATCAAGTTTAATGAAGACCAGGACAAAAATGTAGGCCTCTAGAGTGTTCACAAGATTTTTCTACAATTTGCCCTGGTGAGCTACTTTTTGACCCCATGTGGCCCAGTTTTGAATTCATCCGAGATTTGATGTTCACAAAGTTTTGACCTGGTGACCTTGTTTTTGACCCCACATGACCCAATTTCGAATGCATTGAGATATCATGTAGAAAAACATCTTGACCAACTTTCATGAAGATTGGACCAAAACCGTGGCCTAGATTGTTCATAAGGTTTTTCTAATTACCTGGTGACCTAGTTTTTTACCCCATAGGACGGCCAAATTTAAGGTTTTTTTTAATGGTGACTTGTTTTCGACCCACATGACCCAATTTCGAACTCATCCGAGATATCGTGTAGACAAACATCGTGACCAAGTTTCATAAAGATTGGGCCAAAACTGTGGCCTCTAGAGTGTTCACAAGCAATTGTGGACGACGGACAAAAAGCGGTTACAAAAGCTCACCCTGAGCACAAGTGCTCAGTTGAGCTAAAAAGACAACATGCTAACCGGCAAACATTTACCATTCTTCCAATTCACCAAAATTTGGCAATGTGCCAATTTCCTTGTTTATTATATTCATTTTTCGGCGTAGCCGTATAAAATCGATTTCGATGTTTATTTTTAGACCAAAATCCCCCCTGCAAATCTGCAGAAGTGGACTCGCCCACTTTAACCTGTTGATATGCGGAGGAGGTGGAAGTTAACCCATATATTATAATTAACACATACTTTCCTATCAATTAGGGGGTCTTACTTTATCAATACGGATCTAACCAACAAACATTATGAATGTTACATATACAATAACATACCTTTGACCCCTTTTTGTAATAAGTTAACTTAACCATGTCAGTGTGTACAGAATGTATATAAATAGACTGCATGATCACTATTTTAAGAATACATCTGGGTTCCCGGAAATACAGTCTATTATTAGATTGTAGGAGTTCAGTTTGTTTTCCATTTTACGCCGAATATCTTTTTTTTAAAGATATTTCTTGTTTTCTCTTATTTTTATAATTACAAGAAATTAATCTACATCAAATATAGCACATCATACTTGATCAACTGGTGTATGGGTCCCTTACATGGGTCCCTAAAACACAGTTCAATTCCTTTGTTGCCATGCTTCTTCAGTGGCACCAGAGAGAGTCTTAGACATTGTTACAGCTTGATGCTGAGGTCTGAACTAGTAGCACCAATAATTTTACAAATTGAAACAATGGGTTTTTAGGATGCACATATTTGAAAACAATGGGATTTTTACAAAATCAATGGGTCAAAATAATAATTTGAAGCATTTTGAACCAAACATTAATATTAACATCATTAGAATGGCAAAATATAATGAACAACCACTTCAACAGTATCATTATCGAAACCACAACTTTACTTAGATTTCAATTTATAAACTGTCTGAAGGACAAAACTCTCAAAACTAGTCTATGACCATAATGATTTCAATGCACTGAATATTTATAACACAGAACAAATCTTTAATTTTTAAAAATGTTTTACAGTTTTCAAAAGGACAGTCATAGCTTTGTCTTCTTTAGACTTTGATTTGGCAGAACAGGGGCCTGGATGGCAGACTTATGAATGGTCAAAGATGCATATCTTATCAATGTTAAATGTTGGAAATTCATTTTTTTATTATTTTTTTTAAACATGCCATTCTGTTTCCCTGAGTTGGTGCATGCCATGCAGTACATATATTTATCAGATGTGGCATATGCTAGCCACAAAAATATAGCAAACCATTTGCTTAAGAAAACTCTTTTAACTTTTTTACTCATAGATTCTGATGGGTCAGCACACACCTGCTCTGACTGTTCATTACTGGGATTTGTTTGGCCAAATGCAGAAAAAAAAAAGATTCCTGATTAGGATCTGCAACTATTTCTTTTTTGAGGGCAATTTGCAGATGAAAATTTAATGTAAACAAAAAATGCAAGGAACATAACTACTATACTTCCCACGTGCACATCACACCCTATAAATAGATGGTAAACTCTTTGTCTTACCTTCCAAAATAGGTCCTATCAACTCTTATATACATCATTTGAAATATTCTCAATTTCATAACTTCACACACACACAAACAGATATTTAATGTAACAATGAGTGATATATGTAAGTTACTCAATATGATAGCCGTATTGTATCATAATTTGTATCTCTCAGAAAGTATTGTGGTATGTATCGTATCTGCGGTGGTCTGGCAATGCACAACCCTAATGAACAATGTTGCTATTTCACATCATGTGAGACCAATGTTGCTATTCCACGTCATGTGTAACCAATGTTGCTATTTCATGTCATGTGAGACCAATGTTGCTATTTCACATCACGTGAGACCAGTGTTGCTATTTCACATCATGTGAGACCAATGTTGCTATTTCACGTCGTGTGAGACCAATGTTGCTATTTCACATCATGTGAGACCAATGTTGCTATTTCACATATGTGAGAATCAATGTTGTTATTTCACATAATGTGAGAACAATGTTGCTATTTCACATGTGAGACCAATGTTGCTATTTCACGTCCTGTGAGACCAATGTTGTTATTTCACGTCGTGTGAGACCAATGTTGCTATTTCACATCTTGTGAGACCAATGCTGCTATTTCACATTATGTGAGACCAATGTTGCTATTTCACATTTTAATTTAAATTATTTTTCAAGTAATAAAGGGGCATAACTCAAAAAATACTGATCATTGAGGGGCATAACTCTGAAAATATAGATTTAGAATATTGCCCCTTGTCTTACAACTGCGCCTTTTGTCATAGTTATGAAGTATTCCAAGTCTCATGTTGATACCTTTAAAAATGTTTGAGTAATGGGCAACACTAAAGCTTTTGCAAGTCAATGTCAACAACGACAACCCAGCGATCCTAATAGATTGATATTTTTTTTGAAACAGATGAGCTAAAAATGTGGCTATAAGTGCATTCACAAATTCCACTGGATCTGACAGGACCCATATGAACAGTCATACTGAGAATAAATCTGAAATTCAAAGAACACTTCTGACTTTGTCAAAATCCTAGAAATGTGGAAAACAAAACCAATCACAGAGTCGTAACTGTACCATCCAATAACAGTACATAGCATAATCTCAATCTATCCTACCCAGGAGGTGCACATCTTCAGAGCATGCATATAATCACTGTGGAAAGTTGATATAAATCTGATAAAAACAGATTAACATCACACAACATGTGTACATGTACTCCGAAAGTGCAGCACAAAAGAAAAAAGACCTATAAATATCAGTGAATGTGATTAATACCTCCATACATAGCTTTTATGTGAGGAATTACAATCATAGGTTCAAGCTTTCTCTGATGATCAATCACAAACAAAGTGGTCTACTAGTACCTAAGGACTGTCCAGCTGATATTTGCAATAAATATCCCTCTTCTTATTAGATTTTAACACAACCAAAGAAATAGTTACCTACATGTACTTACTGCAAGAATACATGTACAGAAGAAAGATCACCTCATTCTATCCAATTCCTGTTTATGGATCAAACACCACAAACATTATCTTGTCTGCCAATATCAAAACATGAGGCTTGAATTTGAAACAAGAGCTGTCAGAGGACAGCATGCTCGACTATTCGAAATGTTTGTCAGTAAATCAAATAAATCTATTTCAATTCTTGCCCTTCACATACCCTGTATATAATAATAGTCAAAAATGATATACCTTGATAGTCTAATACCCCTAAATATGTTTATGAAGTCTAAAATCAATCCCATGCCTAGTTACTGAGACATAAGCATAATAACACTGTGCATGCAAAACTTTAATCAAAATATCTAAGTAAGAAAAGAACCATAATTGTATTAAATTCAGTCCAAGAGTTATCCTCCTTGGTTTTCTAATGCCCTTAACACACTCATTAACTTTCTAGTCAATACCACAAACAATTTCTGAGATACAAGCTGGAAAGCAACTTTCATGCAAAACTTTAACCAAAAATTCTAAGTCAAAAAGTGGCCATAACCTGCATTATATTCAGTCAAAAACTACCTATCTGAACTGAACCACTGAACATATTAAAGAAGTTTCAATTCAATCCCATGCCTGCATAAATTCCTTGCTGCAAAATTTTAACCAAAAAGAAAATCAAAGTTAAGAAGAGGCCATAATTTGCAATATATTCCATCAAGAGTTATCTACCTTGATAGTATGATACCCCTTAACATGTTAAAAATGTTTCAAATCAAGTTCATGTCTGTTTAATTTAATTTAAGCATGAAAGTTCCATGCATGCAAAACTTTAACCAAAATTTAATAAAGGGCCGTAATTTACATTAAATTCAGTCAAGACTTATCTATCTTGGTTGCCCCCTGGATAGTAGCTTGCATACAAAACTTTAACCATATTTTCTATTGCATGCATAACTTTAACCAAAGTTTCTAAGTAAAAAGGTCCATAATTTGCATTAAATTCAGTCAAGAGTTATCTACCATGGCTGTCTGATGCCCCTGAACATATTCATAAACTTTCAAGTCAATACCATGAATGTTAAGTGAGATATAAGGTTGATAGTAACTTGCATGCAAAACTTTAACCAAAAGCTGCAATGCCAACGCAAGGGTGACTGCAATAGCCGAGCTAAAAACCTTATCACCAAGGTTTTACCATCAGAACTTATTTTCATTTGTTTTCTTAATTTCTTTAATTCTAATGAATTATTGCCTTGTAAGTTACGAATTTGGAAACTTACATGTACAAATCCATAGTCTAAACTTGAACAGTACAAAGTACAAGAAGTATGCTGTTTCAGACAGTTGATAATCAAACCTATATACATACCAAGAGTTCTTCCACAGTGGTGTTGCATTTTTCAAGATTTATTCTCTTTATAGCACATTCTTCATTGCGGGGTTTACATATTGCTGCCTGTACAACTGCTGTGGCCCCAGCACCTGGAAACCAGCAAAAAAGGGATTAGCGTTTGTAACGGTGCCAGTACCCATTTCCATCATACTATAGTTGGGATGACAGCAAGACCAAGGGTAAGTTGTACTATGATCAGATGACAACTAATCCAGTAATTAGCTTATTAAACAAGAAATATGTTCACTGAACCATTAGTAGAGGTATCAGGAGTTCAGAAAAGAAAAATTCTTTCTTTGGTCACATTAATAAACCATAATTAATCAAAGCATATCCAATATCCATTTATTTAATGCAAAATACTAACTTGACTGTAACTAGTATAAGAAAGAGAAAACAACACAGTATGCAAACAATGTGATTGTCCTCTTTTTTAAATTAATTTCCTTAAGTCATGAGATATGATGTATCTTAAATAAATTTACATGAACAATCCATTTTTATTTACAATACATTTTTTTGTCCTTTTCCTGTTATGAGGGAAAAGTGAATCATTTTTTTTTCAGAAAGGAAATAGGATTATTTCAATGACAAATTAGTTGGATAAAGTGAGACATCTGCAGATTTTCATGCTGAATAAACTTAAAGCATAAAAATAGCTATTCTTCTCTGTAGATAAAAATGATTGACTCCAAAACCCTGAAATATTATGGCCTTTAATTAACATAAAAGGTAAACAATCTTACTCAATGGAAACTTTCAGATATTGATTGTATACTTTACATGCATCAGAAACTAAAGATTTTGCAAGAGGAAGCACCAATTGTATCCATTTCACTATCATAGCTGTAATCAGACTACTTTTTTTCTTTCCTTCTTTCTACTATTGTAAACATTTTATGACCACAATAAAAAAAAGGAATTTACAGACTTATTGCATTCCATATTTAGCTTGCAATGTCAGAAAATATGATGACCACAAAATTATGTCCATTTTCAATAGCTTGCCATATGACAAGCCCCTATATATAATAATATATTCTAAAATTTTATTCTCAAATATTCAGTTCTCGCAATATTTGTTTTCTTGGGCTATGTACATTAACATAGTATTTCAATTCTGAATCTGAAACAAATACGTTGTAGATCCCAATACTGGGTTTTACACAACGGAATTCAATCATTAAACCACCCATTAAATCTACTGATAACTCTCAGCTAGCAGACAATGGCTGACTTATGTTTACCAATATCTGTTTTTAAAAAAATGTGCATTTTTGATAGTCAATGCACTTCTCAACAATCACTAAGTATGGAAGTCATTTAAAACATTGTTGCTATTAATCTGATAGCAATATTTAAACTTGATCATTATAATGCAGCATGCCCATTTACCCTCTTGTACTGGATTTTTACCCCAGAAATAGGCCATATACCCTAAAATTGTATGGTTGACGACCAGTTTTCGGGGTATAACAAGTTTTCGGGGTATTTTACATTTACATCGTTTGCGCGTGAGAACGTTTTATGACGAGTTGTTTTCGCTGTCCCATATAATCAAAACAAATGTCAGCCATGCTCTAATATTCAAATTAAGACATCATGTGACTTCTTGTGTAACTTCTGGACAATGTTTAAGATGCACGTCCATTTCATTAAAATCTTGAATTCGTATTTGGATAGCTATTTTGTAGATCAAACTCATCTGAATTATTTAAATTTACATATTTTCAAACAAAAATCCATATATATTTTTTATTTAAGTTAATACAACTTACAGGTTTAGTTTTTGCGCAGACAGCAAACTAAATGTTATCAATTACCCGGATAATAAGTCACATGATGGCTTAATTTGAATAAAAAAATGGTGGATATTTGGTATGAATTTTGAGGGGTTGGAAAATAGCTTGTGCGAGAAGCTTTTTAAGGCGTGTAAAGTATATGTTTTGTGATGAATATGTGTAAAAATGTTTCAATTATTCATATGTGTCAACAATGGTAACTGTCATAAAGTTTAAAATGAAAAAAATGATCGTCGAGCAGGGTGGGTGTAAGGTCAGCAGTTTTCCCGGATAAAGTTGCAACTTTTTTCCGACCGTGGATGCCAATCAGAAAAAAATAATCAGATCAGCATCTCAGACTAAATAAAGGCTCTATAAATATCAAATAATATCAGCATTAATTCCCTGAAATGGAATTTTGATGCATATTTAAGTAACAGAGTATGTTGAGCTTAATTTGAAAATACCCCGTAAACTTGTTAGTAATTTTGTATTTCATCACCGTTGACCTACATTGGAATGAACGCTGCTCTGTTTTGATCGAAATGAATTTAAGATCGCAAATGTGTACAGGGAGTGACAAAATTTATTGTTTCACCCCTTTATTCTAATTAAATGAAAATTTTAATGATATTTGATATGCAAATATGGGTCGATCTCGTTAGTACCCCGAAAACTTGTTAGACCATCATAGTGACTCTCATTAAGGAGTACAGAGTTGAGTAAAAACATCAATTGTATCCCCAATTACAAAACTCGAAGGGCACTAACAATGTTTCTTGTTCTCATTTGGATCATCTTAAATTTTGCACACCAATCTATGCTGTTAGGAAGAACACAAATTAAGGAAAATATATAGTATATATTCAATATTATGCAGCATGAGTGTATATCATTATTTTTCTTACCATTATACAGACTACATGATTGATACTGCAACTGGATTTTTGACGGATGACGGCATTCAAAGAACGGCGGGCAATCGTGTACGCATTGTATGAAAAGATATGACACACTTACCAATTACGTCCTTCAATTCATAATCCTCGCGTTTATTTGACCAGGGAACTTCTGCCATGCTTCCTGGATCTAGTTCGCGAGAAAGCTAAATCGACATTGACCTTACTATCCCCATTCGATACTCTTCGGACATATGTGCTCAGCATAAAAACCGTGACCGTTTTTATCCGAGTGTGAAAACCTATTCGGAACTTTCCAATTCGTAACTAACATTTGCACTGTAGAAATAACACACCATTATCTGGCATAATTAATAGAACACCATATTTATCTCCTATTTATAAATTCTTTAACCACTTTTGTATCATATTTCGCATTAAAAGTACATGCACTATGTACAATTCCATATGTGCTTTCTGTTCAAAGAAGTTTTTTTTTTTTAAATATCTTTATTTAAATATAATTTAATTTCAAAGAGAACTCTCTCTCTCTCTCAGAGAGTGACCGAAATAACCGATACTTTTCTTTATTCATTACGCGTGTGTATATTATTAACTTAAACATAGTTTCTCTCTCTCTCTCTCTCTCTCTCTCTCTCTTTCAGTTAATAATATAATGAATAAAGAAAAGTATCGGTTATTTTGTTGCAAAAAAAGTCGCCTTTATGTTCTCTATAACGTAAATCAAGAGGTCAAACTTTTTCATAAAATTAGATGTGATAACCTTGCAAACCTTTATTTTGACAAGGTTGTGTCTGCGGTGTCTGGAAATACGAACTCACTAGATTGTTAATCAAAGCGCTGAAGGAACTGAAGTTGTGTGTGTCTCAAGAGAAAGAGGGTTTTACAAACTGCAAATATGCATGGTAACTAAGTTTTTCCAAATATTAAACTTATATCAAAATAATAAACGATTGTTCATTGAAGGCTATAGAAATATAGGAGGAGTAAGCGTGGCAATGTGCTAATTGTTATCAGTTTGTTGAAACAAATGGTGCGTTCATCTAATGACCATGTTAACGCAGCGTTAAAGCGGGGTTATTGGCATTGTGCGAAAATTTGACCTCCGTTTATTAAATTCATTTTAAATGAGACAATACTGTTCTCTTATCACTATCAGCGCTTTGATTTGTGCTACTGAGCAACAGGGCACGGTTTCTATTTGTAGATGCAACTCGGCGGTTCGATCCCTACTGTGTTTTAGTAACTTCGGATAGCAGATATACACCTGTATCAGCCATTCTACAGAGCAACAAATGACCCCTGGAGACATATCTGGTGTATCTGAGAAAGCTAGATGTCATAATAAGGAGGTTACACGGATTTTTATCGTAATTCAAGCTTTCTATATGGACCATTGAGACACCACTAAATAACAGAAACCTGCACATCCACAATCCAAATTCAGGCATGAGCCACCTTTGCATTCGAAAAAAACTATACTCCTCAACGTGGTGAAGTGAGTTACGCAACATCGTAGGGAAAATAGTTCTTCTGTGCTTTTATACTGCATACGATTATTGTGTCCCGTAAATATTTATTTTTTACTAAAAATTAAGTTTTCATTACTTTGGCTGAATCTCAGCATATCTGTACTGTAGAAGTCTGTTCAATCGTTCGGTCATTCACACAAAATTGAGAGGTTATTCGGTTTTAAGTGTAAAGAAACGGACCCTCAGAATGTAGGTACTACAGTTGTGAGTGACTACGTCACACACAACTAAAAACGTAATGTTGAAAACGCCTGAAACATATAAAAATATCTACATCAATTCTCACAATAATTTTTAAATAAAAAAAATTAATGAAAACCAATGTTTGAAATCATTTTTGTGTTTAAGATGTTGGTAGGGAATAGCTCACTAATAGAAGTAAGCGTAGGAGTTACTAACTTACTTTGATTAATCTGCAATGACTTTGTTTTTATAGAAATTGCCTGTTATTGTTTTACAATCTTTCCAAATGAATTATACAAATGGGCCACTAGAATTGAGTAACGCGGCATATATTATAAAACTTAATAATTTATTGACTTGCACCCAGTGAGCAAGTAAAGAGATATATTTTATTGGCATAACATTTAATTAATTTTCTGCACAGTTATTATGCGCACTCTATCAGCTTGATAGTTGGGTGTCAAAAAACTCTACAAATATATTAGTTTTTATGGTAGACCATTAGTGACAGGGTTTCTGCAATAGTATTATATTCGGTATATTTCGCCGATTTAAACGGACCAATCAGTGAATGGTTCAAAATCTCACGTGTGTGTTAATAACCCATTGAACATAGTGTGAAATTTCACACCAGCATACAGAATCGGTGTTCTGGAAGTGCTCGTTGATTAACGTCTTATTTCGGAGTGAACAGTTCTATGCATGAGAGCTCTATTCTTCCCGATTTAAATGTTAAATTCCCAAAGAATTTTCAGAAAAAAATGGTTCCATTAGCAGGCTGCTTAATTAGAAAAAAAAAATCATTTAAAATCATTACAAAAATGTATTTCTTGTAATTCAATGCAACAAACATGTTCAAACTCGGAAACAATTTGTAGTCTCTCGACAAAGTTCTAAGTTATTTTCATGTATGGACAGCTCGTACATTCTCATGACACCCCGTGGTCTGAAAGGGGGATAACATACATCATAATAGTGGCCATGCGGACAACGATTTCAAGATAGGACACTGAAGGGGGGTAGCACCCAAAATATTTACATATTAATTCTTTAACGCTTTTCTAACACGCGACACATCTTTTAAACAACGATATATCCTTTGTCATATGACCATATCTGATGTTTGTAACTTGACATTTTTGATTTTGAGAACTTTGAAAAAGACATAAATTTAGTAGAGCAGTGCAAACGCATACATGTATTTTGTCGAAATTAGGATGACCTACACCACTCATTATTAGAATTTCTATACTTAAATAAGAAATATGTTGCTAATAAAGGAGGAGTTTTCTGTGAAATGGGTTGCATCCTTAATACTATGACTGATATTATTGTCTTCACAGAGTGATTCAAGGCAGGGTCCCCCATGAAACTGCAGAATAAGCGTGCAATTCATGTTGTCGCGATACAGGTTACCGATGCCCAATTCTTGCTCCATTCGGCCCTTGTCGAATCGGCCCATAACTTAGTCATCACGATCCATTCCCATAGGCCGATTTTTTAGACTTGGCGGCCAGCGGCCGACAGTCTTATGCTGAAATTCGAAATCAGGCCTTTCTGATTTGCATATTTTCCACAACATTTTTAACTGTAGCACTCCGCTCTTTGTACGGATCCATACAATGCAAGCTGAGCTAACGAAAGCGAGTGGAGTGTGTTACACAGATGTGTTGCAACGACGTTTAAATTTAGAAACTCTTTTAATGTATAAAGTTTGTGTGTTCACTCTTCTTAATTATACAAATTCCTCAAGCTGAATACAACCATTTTCAGCGTGAACAAAATACCTGCGTCGTTTACAAAACAGAGATTTAACCCAACTGAAATACATGTAGATCCACTAGCTTATGCAATTAAGAAAAATAGTGCTTCGCATAAGTACGTAATTAACCCTATCTATCTATCTATCTTCTGATACTGTCAACATCTCTTTCGAGTGTTCTAGACAGGTCTGCGCGCCGAAGTAGTTCAGCAGCGTTTCGCACGATAATGATATATTTCGTTGCATTTCTGTTATATAACGTTGCATTTCTGTCTTCTCATAAACTCAATAGCCACGCAAAAGCTAGAACAGTGGAAAAAAGCGGTCATATTTTAGTGGAATGGAAGATCACGTGACCCAATGTTTTGAAGTGGTAGGCCTAAAACACGCAATGAAAATTTATGGAGCAATGGACGCAATGAAACTATTACCTAGCAATGGAAATTTTATTTTCAGAATAGCAGTATTAAATGCCATAAAACTACTTTTAAACCATCTATAGCTGTTAAATTATATATACACATTAATTTTAAGACAATGACATGCGAATAAACTCAGAGTTATTAATTTGAGATTATACATATATGGAGCAATGGAAATGTACGGAGCAATGGAAATTCTATTTTCAGAAAAGCATTATTAAATGCCATAAATCTATTTTAAACCACCTGTTACTGTCTTCTTATATATAAACATTAATTTAAGACAATAGCATACGAATTAACTTGGTGGAGTTATTAAATTAGAGATTATAGGCTTCGGCGCAATGGAAAGTCCATTGTGCCTCGATAAAACACGCAAAGGAAGTTTGCTAGACACAATGAGTTGAAATTTGTTATATTATTCTTGCATGGATTAAAATAAGAATACAATACTAATGCTCTGGCATACGCTTTTTAATATGTTCAATCTAAATAAAGCAGACACACGTACGATGTTTACACTGCTAGCTCCACTCTCCAGGCCAGGCATAAATCAATGGACAGTGTATCCAGATTAACAGGCATCACATCACAAAATGATAATAATCAATAGAATGTTTTAAATTTAATGAATATTATTAATTTGTGTATCTATATCATCAAGATTTTTCATATACCGCGCAATGTAAATAACCGCGAAATGGAAATTCCATTGCACCTTAAAAATACCACGCAGATGAAAGTTATATGTTCATATGCAAACTTGTACCAACGACAAGTTATGAAGACATGTTATTTTTATGTATTAGATACTCCAAATTAAAACTGTTCAATTCATTATAAATTTGTCATGTACCATACTATACACAGCGGATCCATTTTAAGGTGATACCGGTATACCCGTACAGCATTGACTGGCGCTTGTATGCCACACTTTCAATAAATTAATCAAAGAAGCGCATGATGACGCAATTAATATGAAGAAGGAAATTTAAGATGAGGTTTAGGCTTCTGTCCAAATCACCATCATCAGCTTGTAATAATTTTATATTATGAAAAAAATGATTGATATATTTATAATCAATGCAATTTAGAACTGTTAATTGTGTGTGTGTGTGTGTGTGTGTGTGTGTGTGTGTGTGTATGGTATTGACACGTGCCATGAAGGGCCTTCTTCACTCCTTATCAACCAGGAAGGGCGGTGGGACGTTAAACCCAACAAACAAACAAACAACTGGGAAGGGTGTGCTCGGGTCAATATTCTAGATTGCGTTAGTTAGTCGTTGCTTCTGTTCATCATCATCATCATCATCATAGGCATGGGATTGATTTTAGACTTCATAAATATAAAGGGTCAGAGTATCAAGGTTTATCATTTTTACTATTTTATATAGGGCATTTGAAATCAATTTCATAGTCGAGCGTTCTGCACTCTGACAGCTCTTGTTCAATATTTAGTTTAGATGTATGTTTTTAATTTTGATTATCGTGTTCTAATGTTTAATAAAAAAAATGAAAACTATCTTTTCTTGTTTCTTATTTGACAACTGAAAAACTTATACTGACCACATACCCTCCTTTATAAACAGATTAGAATCCAGCATATAACCTATTTTGGTTACAATCTAGCGCTCTTGCTGCTCACCACGACCAACCCGCCGACAGTCTATCAGTGCCTTCGGCGCTTTGATTTCAAGTCCCGATTTTAATCCCCGCCGCGAAGCGGGAGGGGGGTTATAGGAATGGCCTTCGTCTGTCCGTCCGTCCGTCCGTCTGTCTGTCTGTCTGTCCGTAACGTTTTCGTGTCCGCTCCATATCTCCTATACCGCTTGAAGAATTTTCGTGAAACTTGCCTCAAATGTAAACCTAGTAGAGACGGTGTACAGAACACAGGTTGCAGCCATGTAGGCTCAAGGTCAAGGTCACATTAGAAGGTTATGTGTTTGAACCTTCAATTTTTAGTGGTTGTTTTTTTCATGAATCTTGCCTCAAATATATATCTAATTGAGACGATGTGCAGAACATAGGTTGCAGTCATGTCGGCTCAAGGTCAAGGTAACACTTGAGGGTCATGTTTTTTAACCTTCTCTTTCCTTACAATTTCATGTCCGCTCCATATCTCCTATACTCCTCGAAGGATTTTAATGAAACTTGCCTCAATTATAAACCAAATTGAGGCGATGTGCAGAACACAGGTGACAGTCATGTTGGCTCAAGTTCAAGGTCACATTTGATGGTTCAGTGTTCATTCTTGGATATTTCTGTTTCCATGCTATATTTTCTGAACAACGGAAAGTTTTTCATAAGTCAACTACATCAAAATGTTGGCAGAAGCAGGGCAATTTCCATTAGAGGAAAAACATGTCTCCTTTGTTTTAAAAGTAACTATACATTAGTTTGGTGTTTGCATGTTGTATAGTAGCCAAAGTTTCTATTGATATGGCACCGTTTTAAGAGACACTGGATTCATGATGACTAAAGCCTTGCAGTTCATGTCTGTTTTTACTAAGTACAGTATTTTTAGAGATTGACAGGATGAGATGTCAGAAGACTCCAACATATCTTACATTCTTTATACCATTTAGGTGCTGCTTTGGCTGTTATCTGCTGATATATATACAGTGGCTGTAATGAATTTGTTTGGCATGTTAAATTAAATCTTAATCTGTGTCTCTGCATGTTTGTGTATGTGCTGTTTCCTGCATGACTATTGCATGTGTCCAATCCATGTATTTATTTTTAAGACATTTTTCTCCCTAGCGTATGAATGCAGCTGTGGATGGGTTATTTTTCCAATATTTGCAGAAGTTGAAGTGGTCCAGCAGTACTTATAGATTTTGCGTTTTTGCAGTCTCAGTAGCCTTTCAGTGAATTAAAATCAGATGAATTTATAATTTCATAATCATTTTCAGTTATTTTCTTACTTAATTTAAAACAGATAAATTTCTGCTGGCAGATAACCTGCTCATAATTTAAAATTTAATAAAAGCAAAAACAATGTCTGTGAGTAATAAAGAGTCAAACAGCCAGGAGGAGGCTACTTGACATGAAATGTCTGTGAATACTCAGACCACTGTATCTAACATTACACATGCCACTCCAAGTGGCAATAGGCAGGCTAACACCATACTGTTCTCAGCAAGTACACCGACTCAGGTCACTTCCAAGCCAAGATCGCTGTCATATCCGCCTGCAGCCAGACCAGGTTCCAGCCAGCAGATAACACCGTTACAGCAAACTGGAATGCAAAAAGCATTAGATAGATTGAGGCAGTCAATTCATCAGCATTTTCATGAAAATAATGATCAGTTGAAGGTGGCTATTTACCACCTTTCTAAGCATCAAACAAAGAAGGTATATCCATTTTGGAGAAAGTATTACACAAAAACCAAATGAGGCAACAACAGGTGGAATTCCAGATGAAAACGCTGACTCTTAGGAGTACAGAACTTGAAAGCAAAAATCTGTCTCTGAGGAAACGAGAGCAATTTCTTCTGAATTCCCAAGCAAAGATACAGAAGGAAATTGATTGCTTTTCTTCATTATTTAATGATGAAATGGAAGAACCAGAGGAGAAGAAATGCAAAAGAATGTTGTTTCAGACCGATGAAAATTGACTTCTGTGTTCACTGTCGTAGTGCAGTTGATTACTTAACATTCATGTTAGAATGCCACAGTTACCATAATGTTTAAAACATTAACATTTAGATTTTAGTTTTCATTCTTTATTAGATAGCAGTAAAGATAGTATAAATATCATTAATTAAGGATTAATCCATTGTGTTTGATTTATATATGTATTAATTTACATTCCATTTTTTATTATTGTCCAATAAGCCAGTGTTATAAGGTTTCATTATATTTCTTTCCTTGGTTTCTTATTGAGGCAAATGTCAAGTAGAATAGTGTTTAATTCAGCAGTTAACTTTACTTTTGATTACAACAAACCTTCTTGGACTTATTTTAACTTTGTATCCACAGAGGAGCTGTGTAAAATAAGTTCTAAATGGCTGTTTCTTCCAGCCTTATGTACACATCACATCCGTTAATAAGTTTTTGATTCTTATTTTTATGCCTTAAGAATTTATACATGTCATGTGCAAGTTGAGTTTTGAATCATTGTAAAGCAAGTTACCATTATCCACATAAAAGTCTTGAACTAACTACTCCAGTGTCTTCATGTGAAAAAATAATATACATGAAATTACATGTAGTAATGTTGGTATCTATTTGCCAATTTGGGATACTTATTTCTGCTAAACCATGATAATGTATTATGATTTAGTCTCATAAGCACAGTGGCATGAAGGAGGCATGGAAGATATTTTTTTTATATCATGCTTGCATGCAGTAGCTATCACTGCACACACAGTAGCTATCACGTTTCTACATAGTAGCATTCATGTGCCGCAGTTACTGTATCATCTTAAAATGTACACGTAGAAAATATCTTCCGTGTCTCTTGCATAACACTGTACACATGTCATTGATGTATTTTGTGTTTAATTTTGAATAAAACATTTCAGGTAGCTGTCATCTGATCTCGTAGTCCTGCAGTACAAGAAAGACTCAGGAAGAGACAAAGTAGACTTCATCAAAAACGGGTAATAATTCAATATCCTGCGATAAGATTTCCATCAGTTAATGGCCATCATTTGTTTAGCATTTGTTTTTTTATTTTCCTAATAGTTATATTATGCTGATGTAAACTTAGCATTTAATTTTGCCAAACCACGGCTCTCATACTTTATTTAATCTTACTAACCTCTTTTATCAATTAAGTAGTGTATACATTTAAATATTCATTTAGGTTGAATATATTAGAAAAAATTATGAATGCTTTTTTTTTTTCTAACAAGACATAATAGCATCATGAGAACTGCAGTAATGAAATAGTTGGCAGTCATAGACACATGAAAGTATCTTTTTTTCAGCATGACTTGCCTACAAGAGCTGGTCACGCACTATGCCGTGCTTCTTCTACATCGCAAGTGCCATCGAGCCCACCATGTGCCCAGCAGAAGCCATCTCATGTACTGCCTACAACTCCACAGCCAGTTCAATCACACTCATTGACTGAGAATCCAGTACCAGCTCAGGGTCAGAATAGTCGTCAGCAAACAAAACACAACCTTGTAAGTAATAGGTATATCATTCATTATCATCAGAATCGCAGTATTTGGGGGTTTATAGGAGTCATGCAAATCTGTAGGTTGGTCTGTCTATAAACAGTTGTTATGCGCTTTTGTTAGTCTGATTTTGATTTAATTCATAGTATTTTTAGGAACAAAGTATACATGTAGTTGTATAGCAGCACATCTTGATCAGCCATGTTTGAAAGTAGTACTGGTCCTTTGTTATGTGATAAAGTGGTATGTGGGGGTATGCATCATTTTAAATGATATATATCTAGTATATTTTATGTCTAAAGTGGATTTGTAATATTTAACTTGTCCAGAAGAATTTCAGCAACTAAGAATGTTCTCAAGTTTACTATTAATCTGTATTTCCAGGCTGATACCACATGGCAGTTAGTTAACATGGTTGGAGATCACAGATGATGTGATAGAGGCTATGTTAAACCTCATGAGGGCTTATTCCACACCTGAAAACATCAACGTAGGCTTTCTGACACCAGCTGAAATCAGACTTTATTCCCAGGACAGAACAGCATGCTTAAGAAAAATCCCTAAGAATAAAGACTGTCTACTGATACATTCATTAACTGGACATTGTGTAACTACATTGTATCGCAAGTCTACTAAATCACTAACAGTTTATGACTCTATGAGAACAGAAAATCATTATTCTGAAATCCACCATCAAGTTGAAATTTTGTTTGGAAGTGCCATTGCAGCTGGAATGTAGTATGTGCCCATCCAGCAACTAAACCACCTGCCAATATGATGTGGTATGGCATTAGCTTTTGCCACATCGGTGCTTTTTGGAAGCAATCCACAAACTTTGAACTATGACATGTCAAAGCTTTATCAGCACATTCAAGAGTGTCTGCCTAGTGGCTCGTTACACCAGTTTCCTGTTTGCAATGTCAGTGCCTCAACATCCTATCATCAACAAACGGCATTGAAACCTCTGTTAGTCAACTATTTTGATAAACAGAAAGAGTATCAAAAGCAACAGAGGAAAAGGAAAAACATTATAAACTCTCAAATAACTAATGAGATTACTCCAAAAAGACAAACTGTACACTGTGAAAGCTCTGCTTCTAGAGTTAGAAAATTCCGTAATAAGCAATCTGAAATGCAGAAAATCTTGGCCAAATTTAAAGACAAAAAAAGAAAACAGCTAAAAAAAAAAAAAATTGGAAAAGCAGCTTCAGCATAAAAGAAAACGTGCTCAAATGAGTGAGATAGAGAGAATAGAAATGCAAATGAAGACAGAGTTCAACATCAAGTGAAACGTGCCAATATGACTGAAGATGAGAAATGCACAGTTCTAAAGAAAAACAGAGTACAACATCAAGTGAAACGTGCCTGTATGACTGAAGATGAGAAATGCACAGTTCTAAAGAAAGACAAAGTTCAAAATCAAGAGAGGCGTAGCCAAATGACTGATGCTGAGAGACATGAAGTGCAAAATAAAGATAAACATGAACATCAAGAGAAACGTATTCAAATAACAGAAAGTAAAAAAAATGAAAGACAGTGCAACTCTAATTTCAGATTTACATGACATAATTAAGCAAGGACCAACATATACTTGCACCTGTTGTTTTAGACTGATGTACAGAAGGACTGTCAATAAAAAAAACTACAAAATTAGCCAACTGTACTTTAACAGAATGTTTGTCTCAGAAGCTGTCACATGGTAGGGCGTACATTTGTTGTACATGCCACAAAAAGCTTTTGTCAGGAAAAATACCAGCGCAAGCAAAAATAGTCCCTTTCATGAAAATTGTATCTCTTCCAAGTGGAGCTCAACATTGACTCAAATGGCAAGTTGTTTTAGTTCCAGCAAACCTCAATAAGATAACCACTTCGCTGCCACGTCCATCTTCAGAAAGTCAGATCATAGCACTTGCACTTAAGACCAAACTATGTAAACTGTGCTTTGCACTATTTGGAAAAACACAATGTTTTTCTTTACAAAGATATACCTTTTCGGACAGACTGGCAGTCAATCAGTGAAGAAAACGATCCTGATTTGTGGAGTGCAATGGTTGTTGAAGATGATGCCAATGTAAAAACCCAGTCCAGCATTCCACAAGTTAAGAGTATGTTAAAGGATGACTCTCACTCTGCTACATCACAGCACGAAACTTCTCAAGATATTCCAGAAAAGTGCCAGTCAAATACAGATAAACATTCAGATACTGTTATTGACAGTGAAGATGAAATTGAAGAGGAAGCCCCTGCTGATTTTCTAACAGACTTACAGTTCCAACGTAGTGTGAACTCTGATACATGTATTCAGCCAGTAAATGGAGTAGAAATCAAAACCAATGATGTTCTAAACTTAGCCCCAGGTGAGGGTCAGATTCCAGTTTCAATCAGCAAAGAACCATATTGGGGAGCTATGGCTTTCCCAACATTATTCCCATCAGGAGTAAATACTTTCATTAAGAAGGAACCGCGTCCAACAAAACTCACGGCAAAACAGTATGTGAACTGTAGATTACTGTCATGTGATACAAGTTTTGCCGAAAGCCCAGAATACACATTTGCAGTATTAGACTGGCTAGAAAGGGAAACTTTAAAACAATCTATTTCAATATCTACTAGAAAATGCTTTCAGGAAAATATTTCAGTGAAGCAGTTGAAAGATCCACAAAAAGTATCTAAACTTCTCACAGAAAATCAAATTTTTGCTGCATTTAAGTCAGTACGAGGGTCTCCCCAGTATTTCAAAAACATGCATCTAGAATGCTTGCAAAACTTAGACAGTTAGGGCCCTACACATTTTTCATTACTGGTTCGGCTGCAGAATTCCACTGGCCAGAAGTCATTCAAATAGTTGCTAAACAGTATGGTGAGACACTAACTGAAAATGACATAACTAACATGAACTGGGAAACTAAAAGAAATTGGCTACATAGTCATCCAGTGACAGTGGCCCGTCACATAGACTTCATTTTCGAACACTTATGGGGTAAAGTATTACTTGGTGGATCACATCCAATTGGCCAAATATTAAATTATGATATAAGAATGGAAATGCAGGGACGAGTAACCGCCCACTTCCATTCGGCTGTTCATGTTTTAGGAGCACCAATACTAGACAAAGACTCTGATCAGGTATTTACTGAATTTGCTGATAAACACATATCATGTTGCCTGCCAAAGAAGGATGAAGATTCAGATTTGTTTGAACTTGTTCAGACAAGACAAACACATCATCATACTCGAACATGTACGAGACGTAAGGGTACAGCTTGCAGGTTCTCATATCCAAAGCCTCCTAGTGATAGCACAGTCATTGCAAGGGTTCCAGACAGTACAATTTCACAAAGTGGCAGCAAAAATACTACAATAAAAATGACGCTGTTAATATACTTGGTAAAATGTACCAGTTCCTAACTTCATCCATTGACAAGTCAAATCCATGCACTCTTGGTGAAATTCTTTCAGCCATAAATGTGTCAAGAGAAGACTATGAAGCAAGTCTCACATTCTCACAAAGAAGGACAAGATTAGTGATGAAACGTAGTCCACAAGATGTATATGTTAACAACTACAATCCAGTTATATTAAAATGCCTCCGTTCAAACATGGACAATCAAATGATCACATCTGTTTGGGCATGCACAGCTTATATCACATCATATATATGCAAACCAGAGAAGACAATGTCAGAACTGATGCGAAAAGCAAGCAAAGAGAGTGCTGATAAAAATATAAGGGACAAGGTGTATAATATTGCAAACCAACTTCGCAAAGGGCGTGAAGTTTCACACCATGAGTCTATTATGCGTGTTCTGTCTATTCCTTTAAGGCGGTCCAATATACCTGTTCTGTTCATTTCAACAGATTACAGAGAACATCGCACCAGAATACTCAAATCCAGTCCTGCATTGGAACCTCTTGATGATGATGACAAAGACATATACACACCAGGTGTACATGTACTTGAAAAATATGCAGCACGACCATCAAGTCTTGAACATCTTTGTCTCGCAGAATTTACAGCAAACTATGTCACAGCATCATACACAAAAAATG
>CM037785.1:48722702-48755446 GCA_021229015.1 Solen grandis | reverse complement strand
AAAATTTCAAAGCAATACCTCAAACAGTAAAGTGAAAAAAAAATGAGGTGGTGTGAAAACCTTAACCGAGATTCTAAATAAAAAGGGGCATAAGTAGTGAAGAGTGGAACTTTGGCACCCTGGTTTTTTTCCAAAAAGATTTTTTATGGCACCCTGGTCGAAAAGTGTGTTCACGGGTGGAAATTTATAGCACCTTGAGTATATACGAAAAAAAGATTTATGGCACCTTATGTTGCATGTAATAAAACATTTCATACCTGGTAGATCTAACTAGGATGATCTGATAGAGAGAAAGAGTATGACCTTGCATACCAACTGACGCGATATTGTCATTTTTACGTCATGTATCATTTCTTAGTTAAAAGAGGACCACTTTATTACTTGTAAGTTAAAGGGGGATTGACAATTGTAAATGTCCTTTCGAGACATTTGGGTTGTCCCTGAAAAGGGCCGTTTTGTTTCTTATTAATTGTGGTCCATACCACACGTTGTACAGTCCCACCCCATCACATATCTCTTCATCCATCCTGCAAGGAGATGCAAATGACAACGGGTTATATCCTTGTCACCTATGAAGTTCAGGCTGTGTCCCCATCCCTCTTGTAGTAGGGTAGATGGTACATCTTCAAAGGTAACTGACAGGTAATTAGGGAGATCTCCCCTTTCTATAAGAGTGAGATATTGATCATACACCTCAACTCTGTCGTGATAGCTGTCTGGGTCGCTCTCTTGTTCCTCAAAGCTGGGATTGTCGATGAACAATTTTAGTAAGTCTGGGGTGGACATACGTGTGTACGGTCTCATGTTGCACTCATGAATAATAAAGTATAGAGTATGTGCACTATTTTATAGTACCGGATTGACCTACTTTATTTAGCGAGTAGTTGCGCACACCAATCAGAGAACGTTATTTTTCATCCAATAAAAAAAATGATGTGTTCGGCCTTGACCTGAAGTGGATTGACCTACTAAACTACTTTTTCTTGACTATAAATGATGTAATGCTGTGTATGTATTCATTCTTCACCATGAAGTTCCTTCGTAAGATATTTCAACGTATAAGGAAGGTGTTACGAAAGGAGAAGAAGAAAGTGGAAGTCAAGGAAGAGGGTATTAAGGAATAGGGTGTCAACTTGTACCCGAGTTTACCCCCTTTGCCATTGTACCCGGATTTGTCAGGGTTTTACCTGGCATATCCAGAAGCCAGCAGGCATTACTGGCGGTATTTGTATTTGAGTGAGTGCTAGGCACATCTCAAAAATAACGTCCTTTTCAGGACCACTACAATGTTGTAGAAAGGATAACTAATAAAATTGTCATATGATTTTTATTGTGTTTAACAACAAACATGTGTCATACAGCAACAATGAATTAAACATGGGTCATATAGCAAATAATGAACATAACACAACTTTGTTTTCGAGTCTAGTGTTCAAATGTCACATTTTACGCTTCTTAGCTGGTCGGTTACACTCTGTACTGCTTGTTGATGGGTGATCCTCAGGACACACGATGCATGTGTTGACGCTTCTCTTGCGTTTCTTGGGTTTTACGGTAGGTTTCTCCAACTCAAAGACAGCCTCTAGCAACTCAACATCACTGTCCGTCTGTGTCACTGCCTCGACTACGTCCATTTTCTGCATTTCACTGTCCGCCTGTGCGTTTACTGTAGGTACAGTACTATTCACCCCTTTCTTAGGACAGGCGGATGCAAAGTGGCCTTGTTCGTGACAGCTGTAGCACACTGCAGGCTTCGAGCAATTAGAAAAAAAATGTCCCGGTTCATGACAACGGTAGCACACCTGTGCTGTTTGAGGTGTCGACGCTTTTTTCGTACATGCCGATATCCTGACAGCGGTAGCATGTCACTTGTCTTTCTGTTTCTAGTCTGATCAGCTTGTCACTGATAGCTTGTAGTTGTCCTTTCACCCAGGACTCAAATGTGTTGCAGGTCATTCTGAAGAGAGCAGTCTGAATCAGGTTTGAGAGTGATGAAGTGGACGGGTCACACCGCACTTTATATGCCTGAGATCAGGTGGGCGGAGCTAAGATGTATAAAAAAAGCTTTGCTCACTTACTTATGATCACAACAATGTCGAGTATTAAAGAAAGCAGCGATGACGAGCCACCTGCAAAAAAGACCAAGAGTGATATACGGGAATATTATTCAATACAGCCACGGTCACAGAGAACATCAAGAAAGTTTAAAGGTTTGTAGAAAATTTTATCCCAAGTAAAGTAAATTCATTAACCCAACTTAAGTCTAAATAAGAACAAAGTTTAAAATTATTGTTTTTATTACTGCCTATCCAAATAACTTTTGTTTTTTTCCATATTAACATTAAGGCCGGAGAATTTTGCATAGAATGTTAAGGTTTCAATGGCATGTTTAAGTGATTTTTCAGTCCCATCTAAAATCAATGAAGTGTCATCAGCAAACTGAGATATTTTAAACTCTGTATTATTTATTGTTATTCCTTTGATGTTTTTGTTATTTCGAATGAGAATAGCCAGCACCTCTGCACATAATATAAATATATACGGGGAGATGGGATCCCCCTGACGACAGCCACGACCTGGATAAAACCAATCAGATAAATGCCCATTAACAAGACAACAAGACTCAATATTTGTATAAAAAGTTTTAATCCATTGTTTAAAAATAGGTCCAAAATTAAAGTAATTTAAAACTTTATCAATGAAAAGCCAAGATACAGAGTCAAAGGCTTTTTCAAAATCTATTAAAAGGAGAAGCCCTGGAATTTTTAATTTTTCTGTGTAAAATATCAAGTCATAAATTATTCTTGTGTTTTCTCCTATAAATCTATTAGTAATAAATCCAGTTTGGTCACTTTCAATAATGTTAGAAAGAGTATTTTTTAATCTGTTTGCCATACTTGCTGAGGCTATTTTATATGAAACGTTCAGTAAAGAAATAGGTCTCCAATTTTTCAAATAACATTTATCTTTATCACCCTTAGGTATGCAAGTTATTACCCCCTGTTTTTGTGTCACAGATAATTCCCCATGAGATAAACCCGAGTTTAAGGACCTAACAAGAAAGGTTCCAATATCTGTCCAGAAAACTTTAAAAAACTCCACAGTAAAACCAGATATACCTGGACTTTTATTATTTTTCATTTTTTTAAGAGCTTCCAAGCATTCTTTCTCTGATAGTAAACCTTCTAATGATTGTTTTTCACTATCATTTAATTTTTTAACATTATGCTTACCGAGAATTGAATTTAAATTTACATCTAGGGTTTCTTTTTTATTGTAAAGAGATTTATAAAATTCTTTTACCTCTTGTAATATGTCACTTTGTTCCGTTATTTGAATATTTTTATTTGTTATTAATTTTGTCATTGATTTGGAAATAAAATTGTTATTCTCAAGACTACAGAAGAATTTACTATTCTTCTCACCCTGATCGATCCATTTTGCTCTAGATCTGATTTTATTTCCTTCCATTTTCTTATCCCTTAATTCCCTGAGTTCTTTTCTTTTTTCCTCTAATAAGGTATGTTTAGTGTATATTTCTTTTTCAAGCAAATTAATTTGATCTAGTAGTAATTTTTCCTTTATATCATCTCTTTTCTTTACTCGAGAGCTATAAGCAATAGTACTACCCCTTATTTCACACAAAAGTGTTTCAAAAAATAGCTGATCTCCTATCGAGAATTTTATTTCTTTATTTGGAATTGTATCAATATCTCTATCTTTTACTTGATTTTCATATACATAATGTGTTTTTGTTTCATATATAGTAGTCTTAATAGTTTTTATATAGTCTAAATCTTTTAAAAGAGAATTATTCATCTTCCAATATGATTTACCCTTTTTAAACTTGCCAAATTCAAGATGTAATTTAACTAATGAATGATCGGTCCTATAACCTGGTAATAACCTTGTATCTACTATCTCTGTCATTAAAGTATCTGATATAATGAAAAAATCTAACCTAGCTTTTTTATTTGTATTCTTTTTGAACCACGTAAATTCTCTATTCTCCTGATGCATATCCCTCCAGCAGTCTATAAGGTTATTATCTGAAATAATCTTTAATAGCATATCTCTAGATTTAGGGTTATTGATATGAAGGTAATTAAAGCAGTCTATTTCAGGATTAAGTACTAAGTTAAAGTCTCCTGCAATAATACACGGATTATTAAATTCTTTTATTTTATTATTTAATAAATCATAAAAATCTGGGGAGTCTTTTTTCCCAATCTATCACTAAAAGAAGCATGTAACTTAAAATCTAGGTTTTTATCAATAAAAATTGCAACTCCTCTAGAGTTACTTTTCATATTATTAAAGTAGCAGGTATACCCAAACTCAATGTATATGTTGTTTATTTCTTTATCAATAAAGTGGGTGTCTTGTAGGAAATAAATGGAGCCTTTTTTACTTTTTAAAAAGTCAAAGACATCATTTCTTTTGTTTTTGTCACCAAGACCTTGGGCATTCATTGAATACATAGTTATTTTATCTGTCATTTATAATAATTTGTACAATCATATAACAAGGTGCTGGCTGTCTCCTACAGACTGAACGTTTAGCTTGTTTGTGTATGTAATGGACCCCCCTCCTCCAACAAAGTCGCTTGAACAACTGTAATACCAATAAATACTTTTCTTACTGAAAAAATATTGGGAAAGAGATAGGTTACGCGTGTAAGTCTCAACTATCAGTGTCATTTCTAATTTATAAGAAAATCAAGAAAAAAAAAAAAAAAAAGTCGTGGGGTTTGATAAACAATAATTATTATTATTTTTTTTTTTTTTGATTACATGTATGTAAAATGAGTATTTACTATCCTTATATAATAAGAGTAAAAGCATTTTGAAACATTTTTTTCTACCATAATTTTACAAAATAAATCTTTTTATCAATTTGCATTGATTTTTTTTATATATATATATTTCGAATTTAAACCCTTTTCCAGATATCAGAAAAACATATAAAGGACATATGAAAGCATTGAAAAAACCTAATCAGCTTGAAAATATCTCAAAACCATTGCACTGCTTGCCTCTGTTGAGACCATTTCCTGAGGTATATTTGACATAGTATAAAGGAAAAATAGTGCATAGCAAACAAAGCGATAAAATAAAAATGATAAACATAATTCATCATGCCAAGGAATAGCATAAGCGTGGATATAAATAAACCAAAACAAACAGAAAAGAACAAAACACATCTCATTGCATCTTGCAATGATAATTATATTAACTAAAAGTTAAACTGTTATGTATTTTCCAAACTAATATGGAACTGTTAACACCCTCTTTCCTAGAAGGTACATATGACACACAAATGCTTTTGAAAAAGACTGTGTTAAACAAAAACAAAGCTAAGCAGTATGACACAAAATATAACTGAAAAAGAAAATTCAAAATAGCATGAAACATTCTTTCATTGTGAAGTTACCTTTCAGAGTTTTTTGACTGTTCCATTGATGGTGTTGATGTACCTTTAAACATATAGAAGTATCATTTTTATAAATATGAACAATAATAATGTTGACTGAAAATTTTGTGATATAATTTAGGGGTATTTTACAATACAAACTAAAGGTTTTGTCAAGTCATTTTCACTTACATACTAAAGTTGTGTGACTACAAGAAAGAACAAACATAACAGTATATGTAAATTAAATACAGCTAATAAAGGTTATTTTTTAGTCAATTAATTTATGTCGGGTAATAATTTAAAGCTTATAAAAACTCTGATTTAGAATTAACTTCTTGACAATATTGAAATATGCTTATCAAAGATTACATGATATATCTATATATAATCTACCCGTATCTCTGGAGTGCTTGCATGATGTAGCTAAATTATCATTTTACATGTACAAAATGTACTATCACTTCATATAAATCTCTAAAGTGGAGAGGTTATTGTATAAATAAATACTCATTACATCAATTTTTCTCACTTATTTACAGCGGAAATGGATAAAGTGAGTTAAACGGATAAAACGGTTGCGGAAAAATAAGGCTGGTTTCCCTATTTCGGGTCCAGGTTCTATAAATAGATCAAATCAACTAGTCTATTTTTAGATAATATGGAAAACCATGTAAACAAATGCTTGAATCAATTTTCATCTGTACATAGAAACAAAAACAGGTCAGGATAACTATGCAATAGCTTATATGCTGTTATAAGCTATTCTCAAGCCTGTTATTCAGTTTGTTGACAGTATTTTATCTAAGTCACTGCGCTGTGTAACTGTAACGATTTTGTCATTTTTTAATACAGCGAAGATTTTCCCGTCCCCCGACCAAGCAGTCTTTACGTTTTCGGAGGCCGCGACCTTTTCCAATAACTTTGCATTTTTGATGGTTAAATCTTCTCTGATCACGATTGATTTCCCCTTCAGCTTTCTTCTGAGGTTTATGGATTGGATTTTGTGTGTTCTTTGAACGAATTTACAGATTATTGGTCTATTCCCATCTGTTCTGAATTTCCCTAATCTGTGCGCAATGTCAATATCCCTTGGCTGGATCTGCATCCCAAGATCATCATTCATCAGCTTGACCACCCTCTCTGCCGTTATATGTACAGATTCTTTCCTGTCAGGGTCATCTAGTCCGTATATTCTGATTGAATTCCGTCTTGTATATTGTTCTAGTTCATTCAACTTTTTTTTTTTTTTTTTTTCTTTTACAAGATTGTTATTTGATGTTTAATTTATCCTCGAAATCTCCATTTCAAACATTTTCCCCTCAATCTCAGCTGCTCTGTCATCTGCTTTCCCCATGTTTTCCTTAATTATTTCTATAGTGTCATTTATACTTTTGATTTCTCGTTGGATGTGTGATTTTAGTTCCTTTTAACATGATCTAATTTTTCTGACAATAATTCCGCTGTTAGCATTTTCTTAAATTTATTCTCCATGTACTCTTGAGAAGCTACCTTGTCTAACTTTGTTTGTAAGCTTGTAAGGAGAGAAGACAGGTCATTTGACGGCTCTTTACCTTTAAACAGTGCATCAATCTTAGTTTGAGACTGGGTCGCAGATGACTGAGGAGGATCATCCTTTTGTTTTTGTTTTTGTTTTAGTGTTGAAGGATTTTCAGGTGATTTTTGTTCATTTTCGAGACCGACCTCATTTTTGTCTTTCACCGGTTGTTTTTTGGCTTTAGAAGTAGAGCTTCGCATCATGTTTGATATAAAAATTCTTTCTATTGTTTAAACTGAACAGAAAATCTTTCAAACGAAATACCTTTTATTCACTTGCATGTATGTCCAGCTTGCTTATTCCAAACTCGATCCTCTTTAAACGTGTATCGATAAAGCCAGTACCTGTACACACCAGCACACGATACGTGTAGAGTGAATGGTCAGTTTGTTTACAAATTTTACACAATAGAAATTTCCCGCGTTAATCCATTGGCTAGTCCCCAAGTTTAACCTTAAATATCTCATTTATTCCATATCTATTCACAATTCAACTCACCCCACGACGACCATAGTCCTTTAACCTTCCATCTTAGCTAAGTTTGATTTAGCCAAGATATCTTTATCCACACAAAAATGATATATTTTATCACTCAGCTGACCACCAGTTCTTCACCACTCGGCTTGACCTTGACCTTGAAAGTTTAAAACGAATGGCCACGTGTACGATGTTATATTTGAAAGATATAAGAAACCGTTTGAATTTACACATCAACTTTTCAATGATATGGTAAAACAGTTATACAGAGAAGCACGGGTCAAAGACAACGATCAAATTCGTATCTCCATGAATCATCCTGATCTAGCGTTTGGTATCCACATTCCGTTCGGGAACGCAACACACATTTCAGGAGATACGCTGTTGAACGAAATAGAGAAAGTATCACAGAGCAACCACAAGTTTGAGATTCATGACGGGCATCTCCAGTTAGAAATGACACATGTCATTATGCCCGAGGGAGGTGGAATAACAAAAAGAAATTTTGGATCGCACATAGCATTAGAACATGACCAAAGTCAAACGAAGTATGGTGAAGATAGACAATGCTACGACAGTATGTGCTTGGCACGATCAATTGTGGTAGGGATATGTAAACTCAATAAAATGGACGATGCAGCCTGGAAGAAGCGATGGCATTTGATGAGACAATCTGCAAAATTACTTCAAGCCAAGAAGCCAAGACATTGTTGGACAGTGTGGGCATTAGTCCAAATCAACCTTGTGGTATAGAAGAATACAAGAAGATTCAAGCCCACCTTTATCCAGACTATGTGATCAAAGTTGGCCCCAATTATTCGATCATGGTTTGGGTTAATTAATAATATAACAACAGAGAAGCTCACTTGTGCAAGAACATTTGTCTGTGTTACGCCTCAACACTATGCCAAAAAGAAGGATTCTTTTCATGTGGTCAGTGTGGTAGAACATTTCACAGTCAGAAATGTTTTGATCGCGAAACCAGGAAAATCTACAAAAAGCATCTGTGAAAGTGTATGGAATTGCAAGACTCTGTCCCGGCACTAAAAAATGCAGGTATTGCAAGAAAGTTGTGGATGCAGAACATCAGTGTTATATCCCCTCGTACAAAGAACCAGAGAACATGAAGTCACCGACTGTACCTTTCATCTTATTTGACTTTGAGTGTCGATTTGATTTGGGTGGACATATACCAAACTTTTGTGTTGTTCAGCGTGCTTGTGGAGACTGTATGTGGCAATCCATAGAAAGCCCGTGTCAGAAATTTGAAGCTGTTGATGAGCCAAGAGAAAAATATTTCGTGGTAACAACACCTTGTCAGAATTTTGTGCATGGCTGTTTCAGCCCAGTCACTAAGGCACCACAGTGATTGCTCACAACTCACAAGGATACGATGCACAGTTTATTTTGAGGCACTTACTGAAACATGATACAGTCAAACCAGAATTGATCATGAATGGAAGCAAGATTCTAATGATGAAAGCCCATCAAGTGAGATTCATCGACTCACTGAGTTTTCTCAACATGCCTTTGTCCGATTTCCCCGACACGTTTGGATTGACTGAGATGGCAAAATGATGGTTTCCATTTAAGCCAACACGGATGAATACCAAGACTGCATTGAATACTATCTCCCCGTACATTTTTACAGACCCAATAGCATGAAACCTAACAAGAGAGAAGCGTTTTTGAAATGGTACAATGCAAAAGTGGCACAAAAGGCTGTGTTTAACTTTCAGTTAGAAATGCAAAAGTACTGCAAATCAGATGTGGACATCTTGAGACGAGGTTGTGGAGAGTTTAGGAAAGAACTGTTGGCCAGTGACCAAATTGATCCGTTCCTGGAAGCAACTACTCTAGCTCAAGTGTGCAACAAAGCTTGGCGTAAAAACTCGATGCCTCCTGAGAAGTTGGCTGTAATCTCTGATGACTGGTATCCAAACAAGACCCGATACTCAATCAAAGGGATTCGTTGGATAGAAACGACTGCTTCTATTGAGAATAAGCACATTTGCCATGCATTAAATGGAGGTGAAGTACAAATCGGACCCTATTACGTTTACGGATTCCACAAAGAGACGAACACCGTATACGAATTCATGGGGTGCTGGACACACGGATGTCCAAATGTTACCCAAGAAGAGACAGTGTGAACGGTTACACACTTCAAACTATGGAGCAGTTATACAATACCACAACCTTTCGGTTGAAAGACTTGGCACAAGGTTACAATACAGTTGTAATGTGGGAATGTGACTTTGATAAAAAATGTAAGATTGAACCAGAATACAGAGATACTGTGAACCGTTTCTTTCCCTTCCAAAAACCTATTATACCTCGGGATGCTTTGTTTGGTGGACGAACCAATGCCGTTCAATTGTACCATGAAGTGGATACAACCACCAAGGAAGAAATCAAGTATGCTGACATTTGCTCTCTGTATCCATTCGTGAACAAGTACAAAACATACCCCGTGGGACATCCCACCATCTTAAGTCAAGAGATGATTGATACAAAGAACATTGGAAAGTACAAGGGACTCATCAAATGTCGTGTATTGCCACCACAAGACCTGTGGCTACCAGTCCTACCTATTCACTGTAACAAGAAAATGATCTTTACACTGTGCCGTACCTGTGCTAAGGAAGAGGAGTGTGAAAAATGCAATCACACTCTGAACAAACGCATGTTAACAGGTACCTGGACCCATGTGGAAATAGCTAAAGCTCTTGAGGTAGGATACCAATTGGTAGACGTCTTCCACATCTGGCACTTGGACACATGGAGTAAAGATGTGTATAAACAATATATTGACAAATACTTGAAATTGAAACAAGAAGCAAGTGTTTACCCTAATTGGGTAAAAACAGAAGATGATGAAGACCGAATTACTTTCAGATAGAGGGTATCTGGCTCGACAACGTGAAAAAGAACAAAGGAAAAAGAGCGTTTGCAAAAACCAAGTTGAACAGCTTGTGGGGTAAGAATGCACAAAACAATGTTCAAACCAAGACCGAGTATGTGTCTAAGGTAAACCGGTTGTATGACCTACTCTCCGATCGTCATGTCACTGTGCAGTTTGCCGAGATTTTCGATCATGACAACTTTATGTTGGTGAATTACTCGGATGAAACAGACGCAACACAGCCCCATTCATCTTCAAATCCAGTGGTAGCTGCCTTCGTCACGTCCTATGCTCGACTTGAACTTTACACCCAGTTGGAAAAACTTGGAGATCGGGTACTGTATTTTGACACAGACAGTTGTATGTACATCTATGACCCTGACAAGTACAACATTCTAATTGAAGATAGTCAGTTGGGAAAGAGGACAGATGAAGTACCACATGGACGCATTGTCAAATTCGTTGCATTAGGGCCAAAAAACTATGGGTATGAATATATCGATGAAAAAGGAAATCGACATCAGAAATGCAAAGTAAAAGGCATTACTTTGGATTACAATGCTAGTCAGAAAGTCAATTTTAAGGACTATGGTCGACTGTGTACAAGTTCGTGAACATAACAAAATAGTCATCGAATATGAATCCCGATCAAGAGACATAGAAATCGCAAAGTGATCAGTGAGACAGAGACCAAGACGTTCCGCTCAGTGTATACAAAACGCGTGGTCGTGGACAAATATAAGACAGTGCCGTACGGTTACCAACCTTCATAACCAATTGGCTTGTGATCGTGTGCATAGCCTGAACGGTGGTGGAAACATACGGATATTCACGATGAACACTCTACCAGTAGAAATGCAACAGATGATCTACAGACATCTAGTTGAAGCTAATAAGAAACCTGCTGCATTTTGCAACGAGATATTTTTACCTGGGCACAGCGCATTGGAAACAGAATATTTCACCAGACGATGGAGGATCCCTCCTGTTTAAACCAAGTTCAAGATATCTTTAATGATGTACGAGAGCGTGATCTTCCAAGCAGCTATAAAAGTTTGGTCATTCAACGGATTTTCGTCATTTACAAGCTGCTGTGCAACCTGATCTCTGACGTGTGGTACATATACATTGACACCATAAACATTGACACAGTGGAGAAACTGAACCGTTTTGATGAGCGTATGTATCTCAGATTTGCGATTAATTACCGGAACGACACACCAGAGGATATACGTGCCATTTTACTGACTCCAGAACCTATTACTTGTGCACAAGTGTTTAACACATTTGGTAAACAGTGCGCCGAAATATTCAAACAAAAGAGGCCAAATCCTAGTGAACAGTTCTTTCAAGATCCCGAATTTGTCAATTTAGAAAGGTTTGAGTTGGGAGATGAATCCCTCTGGGACACCTACAAAATAAGATACTACGCAGAGTACTTGCAAGACGAATGAGAAGCCAAAAAATGGAAAATACTTCACTACAGAAAAAAACATAACTCTAATTCGGAATCCATGGCGTAGAGCTTTGCTGTTGGCTGTGCGTATACTTGGAATTCAATCAGACCTGGCGTTAAGACAATCCGAGGAACTGTTTGACGAAGTGCGCATGGCTTTAAATGCTAGGGGATATACCATGATATTGCCGGAATGGATGATGTGTAAAGAAAGACTGATTCATGATGTGTGTCATAGTTTACATTTTTGACTGATATTGTTCAAGTGTTTATTTGCTATGATGTATAAAATAAAATGTTGTCATGTAAATGCTGTTATTATTTCTTAGATCATCATGGAAAGTAGTTTACTTTTTCAACATCTTAGTAACATTTTCATCTCAGGGCCAAGTGGTTCAGGAAAAACTCAATTTGTGAAAATACTTATTGAGTACAAAACAGATTTATTTCATGTGGTACCACAACACATCGTCTGGTGTTACAAAGAATGGCAAAGTGCCTACGCACAGTTACAAGAACGTGAAGCTATCAAATTCATTCAGGGTATCCCTGAGGATGATGAAGAGATAGTAGACGATACAACCTTACCACACCTCGTCATATTTGATGATATGTTAGGAGAAAAAGATGAGGAGAAAATTAAGTTATGGTTCACCCGAAAGGGACACCATAGAAATGCCACTGTCATTTACATCACACAAAACATGTTCCACAATCCAAGGCTAGTCGTACCATCAGCTTGAATGCACACTACATGGTATTATTTCAAAACACAAGAGATAAAGGCCAGATCAAAACACTTGCGAAACAAATACAACTACCCTATTTGGTGATGGCGTATCAAGATGCAACCTCTACACCTCATGGATATCTTATCATTGACTTTCGTCCAAGAACACCTGACCTGAATCGTTTAAGAACAGATGTGTTCCATCGGTGGGTAACAGGTGAAGATCGAGGACCATGGAAAACACACCACATACAGTGATCAAAGCTCTAGAATCGTTGAGTCGGGAAAGGAAGGACCCTGCTAGTGCTTCATAACCTCCTTTAGGTGGCTTGAAAACAGGAGAGTCTCCAACAGGATTCAGCTGTAGTAGGTCTCCAACTGCAAGTATTGTCTTGTGAGCAAAGGGATGTGAATAGTCTTGAAATATGTCTTGAACGCACAAACTGAGATTATTCAGTGACTGTGCACCAAACATAGATATTTCATCAGCTATAATCACTTGCAAATTAGTATATGAAGCTCTTAAAGAATTCAGCTTTTCTGCACTCGGTTTTCTGTACTGATTTTTTGAAGAGGAATCTTTTACAGGTAAAGCAAATGCTGAATGCAGGGTTGTGCCACTTATGTTTGCAGTAGCCTTACCTGTTGATGCAGTGAGAAGGACAGATGCTAATTCAGGGTTTTGTCCTGGTGCTCGCAAAGCTCTATTGAGACCTTGATAAATTGTGTTTATCAGGTGTGTTTTTCCCACTCCTCCACTGCCACTGAGGAAAATATAGAATGGCGAAAGAGGATTCTGTGATAATCTGCTTTCTACTGCCCACTGGTACATAAAGTCAAATAAGATTCTCTGTTTTTCATTGAGAGATGTTACCATATGATAGTAATAAGCATCATCATGCTTGACAGTGGAAGTCAAAGAAAATGTGCGACCTGATGACTTTGAGGTTATTATTCTTTCTGATGTTAAATTCTCAGGGTTTAAATATTCATGTCCTGGGTCAGTAACAGTGTCACATTTTTTCTAGCTTTTCCTGTTCTGCTTGTGCTGCTACTTATTCCCAAGCCTCTGGCTTCTGGGTCAAAGTCATCAATGACTTTGTCAACTTCTTCATGGAATGGTTCATATTTCTTAATGGTACTGACAAGCTCAGACTGGATGATTTTGAAGCTTTCAGAGTACGAGTCAACTTTTAACTCATCTTCACTTCTCCATGGCTTGTAAAGTAGCAGCAAGCGATGATGATACTGTTCAGGATCATTTACCTTTGAGATGTAATGGTATCGTATGATCTGAGGAATCTGACGCTTTTTCATTTTACTCATGTTGTTTTGTAGTTTGTTAACTTCAACAGTTGGATCAGCATCACATTCTGTAAGGTCTTCAACATTTTCATTTTTTGTGTATGATGCTGTGACATAGTTTGCTGCAAATTCTGCGAGACAAAGATGTTCAAGACTTGATGGTCGTGCTGCATATTTTTCATGTATACCTGGTATGTATATGTCTTTGTCATCATCATCAAGAGATTCTAATGCAGGGCTGGATTTGAGAATTCTGGTGCAATGTTCCTTGTAGTCTGTTGAAATGAACAGAACAGGTACCGCCTAATTGGACCGCCTTAAAGGAATAGACATAACACGCATAATAGCCTCATGGTGTGAAACTTCACGCCCTTTGCGAAGTTGGTTTGCAATATTATACATCTTGTCCCTAATATTTTTATCTCTCTTTACTTGCTTTTCGCATCAGTTCTGACATTGTCTTCTCTGGTTTGCATATATATGATGTGATATAAGCTATGCATGCCCAAATAGATGTGATCATTTGAATGTCCATGTTTGAACGGAGTCATTTTAATATAACTGGATGTAGTTATTAACATATACATCTTGTGGACTACGTTTCATCACTAGTCTTGTCCTTCTTTGTGAGATTGTGAGACTTGCTTCATAGTCTTCTCTTGACACATTTATGGCTGAAAGATTTTCAGCAAGAGTGCATGGATTTGACTTGTCAAGGGATGATGTTAGGAACTGGTACATTTTACCAAGTATATTAACAGCGTCATTTTTATTGCAGTATTGTTGCTGCCACTTTGTGAAATTGTGCTGTCTGGAACCCTTGCAATGACTGTGCTATCACTAGGAGGCTTTGGATATGAGAACCTGCAAGCTGTACCCTTACGTCTCGTACATATTCGAGTATGATGATGTGTTTGTCTTGTCTGAACAAGTTCAAACAAATCTGAATCTTCATCCTTCTTTGGCAGGCAACATGATATGTGTTTATCAGCAAATTCAGTAAATGCCTGATCAGAGTCTCTGTCTAGTACTGGTGCTCCTAAAACATTAACAGCCGAATGGAAGTGGGCGGTTCCTCGTCCCTGCATTTCCTTTCTTAAATTATAACTTAATATTTGGCCAATTGGATGTGATCCACCAAGTAATACTTTACCCCATAACTGTTCGAAAATGAAGTCTATGTGACGGGCCACTGTCACTGGATTTCTCTGTAGCCAATTCCTTTTAGTTTCCCAGTTCATGTTAGTTATGTCATCTTCAGTTAGAGTCTCACCATACTGTTTAGCAACTATTTGAATTACTTCTGGCCAGTGAAATTATGCAGCCGAACCAGTAATGAAAAATGTTTAGGGCCCTAACTGTCTAAGTTTTGCAAGCATATCTAGATGCATGTTTTTGAAATACTGGGGAGACCCTCGTACTGACTTAAATGCAGCAAAAATTTGAATTTCTGTGAGAAGTTTAGATACTTTTTGTGGATCTTTCAACTGCTTCACTGAAATATTTTCCTGAAAGCATTTTCTAGTAGATATTGAAATAGATTGTTTTAAAGTTTCCCTTTCTAGCCAGTCTAATACTGCAAATGTGTATTCTGGGCTTTCGGCAAACCTTGTATCACATGACAGTAATCTACAGTTCACATACTGTTTTGCCATGAGTTTTGTTGGACGAGGTTCCTTCTTAATGAAAGTATTTACTCCAGATGGGAATAATGTTGGGAAAGCCATAGCTTCCCAATATGGTTCTTTGCTAATTGAAACTGGAATATGACCCTCAGCTTGGGCTAAGTTTAGCACATCACTGGTTTTGATTTCTACTCCATTTACTGGCTGAATACATGTATCAGAGTTCACACTACGTGGGAGCTGTAAGTCTGTTAGAAAATCAGCAGGGGTTTCCTCTTCAATTTCATCTTCACTGTCAATAACAGCATCTGAATGTTTATCTGTATTTGACTGGCACTTTTCTGGAATATCTTGTGAAGTTTCTTGCTGTGATGTAGCAGAGTGAGAGTCATCCTTTAACATACTCTTAACTTGTGGAGTTTTTTCAGACATCATCTTCAACAACCATTGCACTCCACAAATCAGGATCGTTTTCTTCACTGATTGACTGCAAGTCAGTTCGAAAAGTTATATCTTTGTAAAAAACATTGTGTTTTCCAAATAGTGTAAAGCATAGTTTACATAGTTTGGTCTGGTATACTGATTCTGAACAGAATGTTTATCTGTAAGTCTTCGTTTAAGTGCAAGTGCTATGATCTGACTTTCTGAAGATGGACGTGGCAGAGAAGTGGTTATCTTATTGAGGTTTGCTGGAACTAAAACAACTTGCTCTTTGAGTCCATGTTGAGCTCCTCTTGGAAGATACACTTTTCATGAAGGGGACTATTTTTATAATTAACTGCACTTCTAAGGAGCAAAGCCTTTTGAGAACATCAGGAACTTTCTCTGGTAACAGATGATTTATATGAGCTTGCGCTGGTATTTTTCCTGACAAAAGCTTTTTGTGGCATGTACAACATGTGACAGCTTCTGAGACAAACATTCTGTTAAAGTACAGTTGGCTAATTTTTTGTAGTTTTTAGCTCACCTGAGCACGTGTGCTCAGGATGAGCTTTTAGGATCGATGAATGTCCGTCGTCCGTCCGTCCGTCCGTCCGTCCGTCGTCCGTCGTCCACAATTTGTTCGTTTGCACTCTAGCATCTTCATTTTATGAGCAATTATCTTCAAACTTTAAAACAATGTTTATGACCATAAAATCTCGGCCAAGTTCGATTATGGCTGATATCGGAACATTAGGTCAGGAGTTATGCCCCTTTTAAAATTCAAAAAAGCCAGATTTCACATTGTTTGCACTCTAGCATCTTCATTTCATGAGCAATTATCTTAAAACTTTATATCAATGTTTATGACCATAAAATCTCGGCCAAGTTCGATTATGGCTGATATCGGAACATTAGGTCAGGAGTTATGCCCCTTTTAATATAAAAAAAAGCCAGATTTCACATTGTTTGCACTCTAGCATCTTCATTTCATGAGCAATCATCTTCAAACTTTATGGCAATGCTTATGACCATAAGGTCTCAATTGAGTTTGATTATGACTGAGATCAATTAGGTCAGGAGTAAGCCCCTTTTAATATAAAAAATGCCAATCACTTGTTTACACTCTAGCATCTTCATCTTTTGAGCAATCATCTTCAAACTTTATGACAATGCTTATGACCATAAGGTCTCGATTGAGTTCGATTATGGCTGAGATCCGTCAATTTGGTCAGGAGTTATGCCCCTTTTAATACAAAAAATGCAAGATTTCACTTTGTTTATTCTCTACCAACTTCATTTTTTTAACAATCATTTTTAAACTTTAAGACAATGTTTATGCCCATAATCTCACAATCGGGTTCAGTTATAACTGATATTGACTTGTAAATTTAGGAGTTATGCCCATTTCACCATAAAAAAAGCCAGATTTCACTTTTACACTCAAGCATCTTTATTTCTTAAGCAATCATCTTTCTCAGGTGAGCGACCAAGGGCCATCTTGGCCCTCTTGTTTTTATTGACAAGAACATCAGTCCTTCTGTACAACAGTCTAAAACAACAGGTGCAAGTATATGTTGGTCCTTGCTTAATTATGTCATGGAAATCTGAAATTAGAGTTGCACAGTCTTTCATTATTTTACTTTCTGTTATTTGACTACGTTTCACTTGATGCTGAACTTTGTCTTTCTTTAGAACTGTGCATTTCTCATCTTCAGTTTTTCTTTGAACTGCATTTCTCATCTTCAGTCATACAGGCATGTTTCACTTGATGTTGAACTCTGTCTTTCTTTAGAACTGTGCATTTCTCATCTCCAGTCATACAGGCACGTTTCACTTGATTTTGAACTGTGTCTTTAATTTGCGTTTCTATTCTCTCTATCTCACTCATTTGAGTTTTCTTTTTTTTCGTCATTCATTTCTGATCTTTTTTTTTTTGTTGATACTCTTTCTGTTTATCAAAATAGTTGACTAACAGAGGTTTCCATGCCGTTTGTTGATGATAAGATGTTGAGGTACTGACATTGGAAACTGGTGTAACGAGCCACTAGTCATACACTCTTGAATGTGTTGATGAAGCTTTGACATGTCACAGTTCAAAGTTTGTGGATTGCTTCCAAAAAGCACAGATGTGGCAAAAGCTAATGCCATCCCACCACATATTGGCAGGTGGTTTTGTTGCTGGATGGGCACATACTGCATTCCAGCTGCAATGGCACTTCCAAACAAAATTTCAACTTGATGGTGGATTTCAGAATAATGATTTTCTGTTCTCATAGAGTCATAAACTGTTAGTGATTTAGTAGACTTGCGATACAATGTAGTTACCCAATGTCCAGTTAATGGATGTATCAGTAGACAGTCTTTATTCTTAGGGATTTTTCTTAAGTATGCTTTTCTGTCTTGGGAATAAAGTCTGATTTCAGCTGGTGTCAGAAAGCCTACGTTGATGTTTTCAGGTGTGGAATAAACCCTCATGAGGTTTAACATAGCCTCTATCACATCATCTGTGATCTCAGTGGTATTGTCTCCAACCATGTTAACTAATTGCCATGTGGTATCAGCCTGGAAATACAGATTAATAGTAAACTTGAGTGAAAATTGAGAAAATTCTTAGTTGCTGAAATTCTTCTGGACAAGTTAAATATTACAAATTCACTTAAGACATAAAATATACTAGACAGACTGATTGGACATAATATATTCGACAAATTTCTCAAAGAAACATGCAAAAAACCCAGGAACTATCATTTAAAATGATGCATACCCCCACATCCCACTTTGTCACATAAGCAAGGACTAGTACTACTTTAAAACATGGCTGATCAAGATGTGCTGCTATACAACTATACTTTGTTCCTAAAAATACTATAAATTATATCAAAATCAGACTAACAGTAGCACATTACAATTGTTTATAGACAGACAAACCTACAGATTGGCATGACTCCTATAACCCCCCCCCCCAAATACTGCGATTCTGATGATAATAAATGATATACCTATTACTTACAAGGTTATGTTTTGTTTGCTGACGACTATTCTGACCCTGAGCTGGTACTGGATTTTCAGTCAATGAGTGTGATTGAACTGGCTGTGGAGTTGTAGGCAGTACATGAGATGGCTTCTGCTGGGCACATGGTGGGCTCGATGGCACTTGCGATGTAGAAGAAGCACGGGATAGTGCGTGACCAGCTCTTGTAGGCAAGTCATGCTGAAAAAAAAGATACTTTCATGTGTCTATGACTGCCAACTATTTCATTACTGCAGTTCTCAATGATGCTATTATGTCTTGTTAGAAAAAAAAGCATTCATTATTTTTTCTAATATATTCAACCTAAATGAATATTTAAAGTTATACACTTCTAAATTGACAAAAGAGATTAGTAAGATTAAATAACCATGGTTTGGCAAAATTAAATGCTAAGTTTACATCAGCATAATATAACTATTGGGAAAATAAAAAAACAAAAACAAATGCTAAACAAATGATGGCAATTGACTGAAGTAAATATTATTGAAGGAAATTGAATTATTACCCGTTTTTGATGAAGTCTACTTTGTCTCTTCCTGAGTCTTTCTTGTTCTTTCTTACTTCGATTCATCATACTGCAGGACTACGAGATCAGATGACATAAAATGTTTTATTCAAAATTAATACAAAATACATAAATGACATGTGTACAGTGTTATGCAAGAGACACAGAAGATATTTTCTACATGTACATTTTAAGATGATACAGTAACTGCGGCACATGATAGTTACTATGTGGAAACGTGATAGCTACTGTGTGTGCATTGATAGCTACTGCATGCAAGCATGATATAAACAAATATCTTCCATGCCTCCTTCATGCCACTGTACTTATAAAACTAAATCATCATACATTATCATGGTTTAGCAGAAATAAGTATCCAAAATTGGCAAATAGATACCAACATTACTACATGTAATTTCATGTATATTATTTTTTCACATGAAGACACTGAAGTAGTTCAAGACTCTTATGTGGATAATGGAAACTTGCTTTACAATGATTCAAAACTCAACTTGCACATGACATGTATAATTTTTTAAGGCATAAAAATAAGAATCAAAAACTTATTAACGGATGTGATGTGTACATAAGGCTGGAAGAAACAGCCATTTAGAACATATCTTATTTTACACAGCTCCTCTGTGGATACAAAGTTAAAATAAGTCCAAGAAGGTTTGTTGTAATCAAAAGTAAAGTTAAAAGCTGAATTAAACACTATTCCACTTGACATTTACCACAATAAGATTACTGTATGAAACCAAGGAAAGAAATATAATGAAACCTAATACATGTAACACTGGCTTATTGGACAATAATAAACAAGAGGGCCATGATGGCCCTAAATCGCTCACCTGAATTCAACTGCTAGAGAGAAAATGCTTAAGCATGCGTTTCCTGAAAATTGTTTCGTACATTAATAAATAAATGTGATAATAGGGTGTAATATTAGAAAAAAAAATATCTTACTAATTTTTCCCCTTTTTTTCAACTGACAATGAGTGCTAAAAAATGAAAATATTAAAGTTCAAACAGAGTGAAACCTTGCAATTTTCAACATTTAAAGGGGCATAACTCCTGACATAATAAATTGATTAAAGCCATCATAAATTTGGCCAAATATTCTGGTCATAAAAATGTTTAAGGTTTAAGGAATTCATAAGAAATAAAGATGCTAGAGGGCAAACAAAGTGAAATCTGGCTTTTTTCAATTTTAAAAGGGGCATAACTCCTGACCTAATGTTCCGATATCAACCATAATCGAACTTGGCCGAGATTTTATAGTTATAAACATTGTTTTAAATTTTGAAGATAATTGCTCATAAAATGAAGATGCTAGAGTGCAAATGAACAAATTGTGGACGACGGACGACGGACGGACGGACGACGGACATTCATCGATCCTAAAAGCTCATCCTCAGCACACGTGCCCAGGTGAGCTAAAAATGGAATGTAAATTAATACATATATAAATCAAACATAATAGATTAATCCATAATGAATGATATTTTTACTATCTTTACTGCTGTCTAATAAAGAATGAAAACTAAAATCTAAATGTTGATGTTTTAAACATTATGGTAACCGTTGCATTCTAACATGAATGTTAAGTATCAACTGCACTACGACAGTGAACACAGAAGTCAGTTTTCATCGGACTGAAACAACATTTTTTTTTGCATTTCTTCTCCTCTGGTTCTTCCATTTCATCATCAAATAATGAAGAAAAGCAATCAATTTCCTTCTGTATCTTTGCTTGGGAATTCAGAAGAAATTGCTCTCGTTTCCTCAGAGACAGATTTTTGCTTTCAAGTTCTGTACTCCTGAGAGTCAGCGTTTTCATCTGGAATTCCACCTGTTGTTGCCTCATTTGGTTTTTGTGTAATACTTTCTCCAAATGGATATACATTCTTTTGTTTGATGCTTAGAAAGGTGGTAAATAGCCACCTTCAACTGATTATTATTTTCATGAAAATGCTGATAAATTGACTGACTCAATCTATCTTATGCTTCATGCCTTCCAGTTTGCTGTAACGGTGTTATCTGCTGGCTAGAACCTGGTCTGGCTGCAGGCGGACATGACAGCGAACTTGGCTTGGAAGTGACCTGAGTCGGTGTACTTGCTGAGAACAGTATGCTGTTAGCCTGCCTATTGCCACTTGGAGTGACATGTGTAATGTTAGATACATTGGTCTAAGTATTCACAGACATGTCATGTCCAGTTGCCTCCTCCTGGCTGTTTGACTCTTTATCACTCACAGACATTGTTTTTGCTTTTATTAGGTTTTAAATTATGAGCAGGTTATCTGCAAGCAGAAATATCTGTTTTAAATAAAGTAAGAAAATAACTGAAAATGATTATGAAATTATAAATCCTTAAATAAAGTAACAAAAATAAATGAAAATGATTATGAAATTATAAATTCATCTGATTTTAATTCACTGAAAGGTTACTGAGACTGCAAAAACGCAAAATCTGTAAGCACTGCCTGACCACTTCACTTCTGCAAATATTGGAAAAATAACCCATCCACAGCTGCATTCATACGCTAGGGAGAAAAATGTCTTAAAAATAAATACATGGATTAGACACATGCAATAGTCATGCAGGAAACAGCACATACACAAACATGCAGAGACACAGATTAAGATTTATTTTAACATGCCAAACAAATTCATTACAGCTACTGTATATATATCAGCAGATAAAAGCCAGTGCAGCACCTAAATGGTATAAAGAATGTAAGATATGTTGGATTCTTCTGACATATCATCCTGTCAATCTCTAAAAATACTTTACTTAGTAAAAACAGGCATGAACTGCAAGGCTTTAGTCATCATGAATCCAATATCTCTTAAAATAGGTCTATACATGTTTGCATTTTTATGAAATGGGTCTATAATCCATTACCAACTAAAAGTTTAGAAATTATGCAGTATACACGATTCTATGAGTGTATTATAATATTTATGAATAATTGATGCATTTCTCAAAATGGGTCCACCACCAACTTAAAGTTAAGGAATGCAGTATACACACAATGAAGTCATTACAATATTCTATGAGTGTATTATTTATGATTAATTTCATGAATGAATGGATGCATGATGTCCGGCACCACGACGAGGATGTAGCCTTTAAGTCCAAGCTAATTTTGCATAATTGCAAATGCTGTGAAGTAATCTTAGAATATGATTCTTGTAACTCAATTATTTTTTAACGTACAAAATGTCAAAAGACATTAAAAACGAGCTTTAAGTTTCATACAAAATAGAACTATTATAACAACTAACTACAAAATTAGCTTGAACGGTGCCATATCAATAGAAGCTTTTGGTTACTTTACAAAATGAAAACATCAAACTAATGTATACTTACTTTTAAAACAGAGGAGACATGTTTTTCCTGTAATGGAAATTGCCCTACTTCTGCCAACATTTTGATGTAGTTGACTTATGAAAAACTTTCCGTTGTTCAGAAAATATAGCATGGAAACAAAAATATCCAGGAATGAGACAACATGACTGTCACCTGTGTTCTGCACATCGCCTCAATTCGGTTTATAATTGAGGCAAGTTTCATTAAAATCCTTCGAGGAGTATAGGAGTTATGGAGCGGACACAAAATTGTAATTGAAATTGAAGGTTCAAACACTTAACCTTCTAGTGTGACCTTGGCCTTGAGCCTACATGGCTGCCACCTGCGTTCTGCATATCGTCTCAACTAGGTTTACATTTGAGTCAAGTTTCACGAAAATCCTTCAAGCGGTATAGGAGATATGGAGCGGACAGGAAATTGAAATGGAAATTGAAGGTTCAACCACATGACCCTCAAGTGTGACCTTGACCTTGAGCCTACATGGCTGCCACCTGTGTTCTGCACATCTACTCAACTAGGTTTACATTTGAGTCAAGTTTCACGAAAATCCTTCAAGCGGTATAGGAGATATGGAGCGGACACGAAAACGTTACGGACGGACAAACAGACAGACAGACGAAGGCCATTCCTATAACCCCCTCCCGCTTCGCGGCGGGGGATTAATAAAGTACGAAAAGCGAAAGCACAAAGAAGGGGTAAGAGAACAATAAACAATAAGAGAACATGGCTTACAGAGAGCCTGTCTGTGGCAAATGCAGAGAGTCTTGCCTGTGCTTCAATAAGTGATGTGCAGATAGACCTCCGGTGCAACAACAAAACCGAAAGTAGGGACTTATCAAGAAATTTACATAAATATAGGCCAATTATGGGTATATCCTTGAAAAATATACCTATAAGAATACGTAAGATGTTTATATTATGGACTTAATCAAAGCAATAACTCGCTAAAGCCTGGAGAAAGTACCGAGGTCGTGTTCTATGTTGGTTCATCACTAAACTGTTTGTCCGAGTTTCAGAGCGCAGTCGCTGATATTTGAAAGGTTTACGCGCATATACATAGTAAATATATTCTAATATTCCGTGCACTACTTAAAATTGAGCAACTCACCTGTTAAGAGTGACCATTGATCCTTTTTTCTACCATCTGTCTATCGTGTGGTTGTGTTTATGGCAGAGAATGACCGGTGCGAACGCAGAGAGCCTGCCGATATGACGATTCCGCAGAGAGCCCGCCGATATGGTAATGCACCGTGAGATCAGTACTTTGTCCTGGCCTTTTTAATATTCTAAGTACAGTCTGGTATATTGTACGGACGGTATGACTTTTACCAACGCCAGCCCCACCACTTACGAATATATGGAATGAAAAGGCTTCGTCCTTTTCGACAATGTGATAAGATGTGATCATTAATTTATCTTTGTTTCCTATTTAGACTCCTAACCATAGCTGACTATTTTGAATCAGACTCTACATGAATACTTGTTGAAAGTGAACGACTTTCCTTTGTATTTGTTCTGGCTGCACATCATCATCATCATCATCATCATTTATTTCAGTAAGGTTCTCAAGATAAAGAGTTTTTTGAATCAGACTCTACATGATATTGTGCCCCATATTTCCTCATCTTGGCCATTAAATTCTTACAGATTTCTGCTGCTTCTGTCACTTCTATATTATGGTTCATAATTGTGAAGTGTTTCTGAAATTTCCCGTTGAACTGACTGATATTTGTCTCATATGAATCATTAAAAAGCATTTCATTTTTCTATCTCCATGGCTGATTGAGAACAAGAGCCTATGGAAAAAACTTTCCTGAATCTCTTTCTTTTGACACAAAGTAATCGCGAAGGACCAAATGGGATTTTCTTCTATTATCCTCCCGTACCCCAAATTCGGCGATAACCTAAATCCGGCGATTTTGTTTTTTTAACGATCACGCGATATCTCGCGAGAGCACGCGCAATCTGTCACAACAAAATAAATTCCCACGACCTATATTTGTCCGATGTCGGTTTTAGTTTCTGAAAATGGAAATCAGACAGGTAAAACAATATGATTTCATAAAAATATCATGGTCATAATAATATCTTACCTGTATATATGCTATCATGAAAATAAAATCATTTTTTTGCTTGTTATATTCGTTCATTATCATACTACTATCTACCGTCTGCTATAGTATAGTAAAGTATTACGTCATTTCCTACTATGAAAAAAAATCTACGGAAGCCAATTTTGGCCATAATTAAGCCATTTTAATAAGTGAATAAATGGTGTTTTTTTCTTTCTTTCAGAATGCAGTGTCCGATGGTGTTAAAAGAGGACCCTATCGACAGGGTTATGACCAAACCACTATGTCAAATGCATACAAGGCAGTCACCTCTCTGCATTTGCCTATGCAGAGGGCAGCTAGGCAATATGGTGTTCCAGTTTCTACCTTAAAGACAGGGTGTATGGCATTGTTCCAGCAGAAAATGCTAAGTCTGGCAGGTCAACTTTATTTTCAAAAGATCAGGAGATATTGCTTGTCAATCACCTCAGTACTATGGCAGAAATAGGGTATGGCTACTCAAGAACTGAGACTATAAATCTTGCCTCTGACTTTGCAACACACCTTGGCCTAAGAGATAGGGAACACCCATTAACATTGAGGTGGCTGTACCAATTCCTGTCTCGATATCCTGAACTGACAGTAAAAAAACCAAGAAGTCTTGAAAGTGCAAGAGCACGATATGCTACAAAAAGTGCCATAACAAATTACTTCAATGAGCTTGAAAAAATAATTTCCACTCATAATTTAGAAAACCGACCTGAAGCAGTATTCAATGTTGATGAAAAGGGTCTTTCTACTAACCACAAGCCACCAAAAATTGTTTCCGGCGCTGTTTATAAAACGCAGGCAGTTACGTCTGGGAGGTCCCAAACCGTTACCATGATTGGTGGGGTAAATGCCATGGGAAGTCAGATACCACCATTTTTTGTATTTCCTGGCAAAAGAATGTTGCCAGAATTGCTTGAGGGTGCTTCTGCTGGTGCTACAGGCATGATGTCAGAGACCGGGTGGTCAAATTCAGATATTTTTAAGAAGTATATGCAAGAGCATTTAGTAAAATACCTACCGCCCCATGATGCAAGTTTGCCCGTTCTTGTTCTTTATGATGGCCATAAAAGCCACATATCACTCACTCTGATTGATTGGGCTAAAGAAAACAATATTGTGTTGTTTGTACTCCCCCTCATTGTAGCCATCTCCTCCAACCTCTTGACCTTAGTTGTTTTGGACCCTTTGAAATTTCTTGGAACTCTGCATGCCACACATATATGAGGGAAAATGGGGGTAGGGTTATTAGTCGCTATGATGTAAGTAAACTTGCTTCTAAGGTGTATTCTTCAACATTAACACCCTCAAATGTACACACAGCATTTAAGAAAAGTGGAATTTACCCCTTTAATCCAAATGTTGTGAAAGACTCTGACATAGCTCCATCCTTAAGCTTTCCGATGGTATCAAATGATGGTCCAGTTTCTTCTTCAACAAATGAAAATTGCCCCACAGTAGCTAATGAACAAAAATCTAAAAATCCTGTTAGTTTTCTTGAATGTAAAGGTGGTGAGGTTTTGAAAAATTTGAAAACTGCCAAAGTCAGAAACACCCTTAGCAAGGTAGTTGGGGTAAACCAATCACTGATGATGCAATTGTCAATAAGATTCGTAGTCATATTGAAGGACAGTCCACTTCAAGGAAAAGAAAATTTGTTCCTCCTTTGAAAAGTTCATCAACACCATCATCATCAAACCCATTAAAGGGAAAACAACCTGAAACAAAACAAAAATCTAAAAAAATGGATGAAGATTTCTCAGACTGTGAGTCTTCAGATGAAGATGAAGAGAAATGTTGTGTCTGTGGGAGATTCTATCCTAGAAAAGAGGGTTTTGATGACATCAAAATTGTTCAGTGGGGGCAGTGTGATACCTGTCAAAAATGGGTTCACTTGACATTTTGCTCCCCAGTAAGAGTTTTAAGACGTGGTGACACTTTTCTGTGCCCAGTCTGCAGCAAATCTTAAGTAAGAAAAAACAGTCACTGTAAATATGTTCAAAGTTAAAAAATAACTTACCTGTTCATTCATTTATAAACTTTAAACTCATTCATAAACTTTTAAAGGATTGAAAATATATTTTTGCCATATGATCCGTATTGTCCACCATACTGAAGTACTTTACCGCCGCAACATAAGCAGCCAATCAGAATCGCCGAATTTGGGGTACGGTTTTCAAAGAAAGGTTATAGGTCACTGCGGCCATTTTTGTTTTGATTTTATAGTTACGAAAATGCAAACGAAGTTAAAATAAATATCTTGTGAAAGGTTAGATGTTTATGTTTACACTTACGTAATTTAATTGAAATTTTGCTTGTCTTGTTCAATAGAGATAACAACGAAGTCTTAATGCGCCGAATTTAGGTTACTCCGGGATACTCTTTAACCATTTTAGCTTTATTTTTTACCATTTGGATAGATTTTCTATGTTCACAATCATCATCATCATCATCAATCTTGTTTGAAGCTCTTTAATATGATGATGCAAATTCTGCCAAAAAAATTGTTTTGGAGTTTATTAGGTCTTGCAATATATTTGTCTATGATGTTATCCTTTCCAATACAGCTCTTGGTTTCAATAGCCTTGTATGTTGGTGCTTAAACCAGTAAAGTTTGATCTGTGTCTGAGTGATGTTGCGGTGAGAAATCTGGAATCTTCATACTGAAGACTATGGAGGCTATTCGTTGCCAAAAATCCAGCCTTGTTGATCTGAGTTGAACAGTTTATTTTCCGACAAAATACGCAATTCATTTGAATTTCTTAGTATTTAAACTCCAGAGATACATTCTTGGACTGAATTTGCCGATGCAACATTGTAAATACGTATTTCAACAAAATGCATTTTGATAAACTACAATTAACGCTCGCAACTTTACATTGTCCGACCATCATGATTCGGCTCAGCTTAATCCAGGTTTTCACGTTTGCAATGTTGATAAATAAGCAGTGCCCATTTCCCCGCCCACTACATCATCGTAAATAAACGTAATTGTCCGCTCACTTTCGGTATTTTCCGACAACGACTGGCAAATCTCCCATGTACGAATAAGGGAAGTGTTGCAGCGTGTAGGTCTACACATTCAAGGTTAATGCATTATGAGAATTAAATAGTATCACAATTATTTACTAAGCATCATGTGTTTCAGTTGCATGAGTGCCATTGTATGCAGGTATTGAATCAACATCAGAAGATATAAAGAAGATAAGTTTTGAAACGTACCCCACCTACATTGTAAAGCCAGCAATATAAGCGCAGCATGGCGTAAATTTATATTTAGATTTTTATATCCCTGGCCAGGATTTTAACTTTGATGTTTTTTTTAGTCGAGCCACCAAAGCCACATGATATGAGAACCCACTTCACTACAGTTGAGTTTTTTTTTTTTTTTTTTTTTTTTTTTTTTTCAAAATTTAAAATTAGCCATCTAGCCACTGCCATTACTGGTGTTGTGAATTCGCGCTCAATGCCACTTTCATAAAAAAGTCGATTTTTATTCACACTTTTCAGAAAAACAATGCATAATTTTCCCAAACAGAGCTGAGGTGTACCGGACTCTATTTTTTGAAAAACAATTCAAGAACACATCCAAAATTAAGGTGCCTTAAGTAGTCAATATTGACTATTGGCAGTATGAAATTCAAGTTGAAGTATTCATTATGTCTTTTAAACAGAAGATGTTCTATAAAGATAAAAGATATCTCCTGCTTTAATAAAGATTGATCCTTTGCTTGTCACCTAGTATATTAATGTTTTAAATGAAAAAAAAAAGTGTCTGACTTCCAATAAATTTTATAGAATATCTGTGTTTGTTCATATACATACATGCAGATTGATTAATTTCTTTAAGAAAATACACAAAAGTTACATGCCATCAACATTCTGTGTCTTAATCCAACTCTTAATGTTTGTTTGTTTGTTGTTTTTTTCAGACAGTAAAATTACTGCTTGACCATAAATCAAGATTTTTTTATGCAAAACAAATATATTTATAGAAGGAATAAGTCAAATTGATATTTAAGGTTCAGTTAAGTTGCTGCTTTACTATTGTCCAATTTTCAAGTCAAAACAGGTGGAAGATTTGCTACAGATAGATCTATACAATAATTTTTACGGGCCAAATTCTTGCTGCTGCCTTTTCCAGTAATATAAGTAACATTTAATTACTATATCACAAACATAACCTTAATACTAGGGTATGACTGGATAAGAAAAAAGAGAAAAAAATCTATGCAGTTTCTAATGTAAAGCTTTCATTTCTTAATATTCACTTATAACGTTAGTAAAATTAAAACTAAAACTATGAAGCTTTAATGTCTGTACATAGCAACTTCCCTTTCATAGATCTACATAACATTTTTCAACCATATTTTTTTCGTTTTCATTTTACCATGTATATATTAGAAGAGTCCAAAGGTAAGTATAATGATTAACAATTGATTATATAAAATTATTACATCTACAAAGTATCATTTTCAGACTCAGGTAATACGAAATCTTTCCTAACTTACCGATTTATCATGGTGAAAGGGTTACCTCTCTTTATTTTCCGCTCGTGAAATTTGGCTCCGCCTTTAAATCTTCGCCTATTTCCGTGATACTGCCATATATGGAAGTTGCAAAATCGTCTACAAATGTTAATCGCGTAGAAATGTAAAAGTCAAGTATGCAGTTGTAAACCTGAGAGTGTTATCTGATGCGGCTCCATTCTCGAACGTCGTGATGTACGGCGTAAAACGTGTCGTGTATCGTAAATTTGGGTTTAAAAAATTATAAATATTATTTGCATTTTATCTTAGTTGCATGTTACCAAATTACATTCTAGAAATAAAAACGTTACTAGTTAAATCGAGATAATCAAAACGCACAATACGAGCACAATATGTACCTCTCGGATAAACGTTTATACTTTTACAAATCTGTTTAGTTGAACCGAAGTATAAATTGTCATGATTACAAGGCTTGATTTTTGGCAACGAATAGCCTCCATAGAAGACAGCTAAAGGAAAATCTCCAAGCAGTTAGGTTCTGGGGCCAGTATAAGGTGAAAAAACACAAACCTGCAAAATCTGACGTCCAGTTTCATTGATGCTCTTGTCAGCAATATCTCATCAAGGTACATATTATTATTGCAAATAACATTTTACAGGTGCAGCAGTGCAAACAAATGCTTTAATTAAATCTCCTCTGTTGAATAGCGCCAAAGTAATCACTTCAATATCATTAAAAAGACTTAGCATTTGTTGAACTGTGCAGTGCGAAACAATGCTACCTCAATTCAGTTGTTTAAGTTGTTTATATCAGGTTACAAGAATGTTGGAAATTACAAAAATAATGGTAAAAAGTTATTACAACATTGAAATAACATACATGTATTTTTACGGAACTAACAGTGTTTTACTGTATACAGTACTGTATGTTCAATTAAATAAACCTAATATATCTTGAATATTTGTACATGTTTCCAGACACTGACCTCCTAACAGCTTTTAGTGTTCTGGGGATGAGACCCATGAGCCTTCTATCTGCCCAGGAGTTAGAAGAGTATGTTTAAAGAGAAATTTAGACCTTGTTTGAGTTCTATGGTCAGAGGCAGACAGAAGGATGAGGACAAGGTGGAGCATGAGAAGATCTCTGAGACAGTCATTAATGAGAATGTTACAAAGAGAGAATGGCGACTTGCAAGCTAGTGACAAAAAACAGAAATGTAACCTAGGAACAGTGTTTGGAAGCTATGGCATTTATTAAGTGTGTAAAATGCAGCAGAGTTCCCCAACTTGCTAAAACTAGGCCAGTCGGCTGTAACATCTGCAGTTCACACAGCAGGTTGTGAAAGGGGGTTTTCAGTACAAAACGAGCTGCTAACAAAAATCCAGGAATAGGCTCGCTGTAGAGAAGAGAAGCAAATAAGTTGATGCGAGTAAGATTGTCCCCATATGTTAGAAGTGAGTTTGTTGAAAAAGCTTTGCCTGTTTGAAGATGCGGGATAGAAGACTATATAGTGTAAAACTTGTGTAAGTGTGCATACTCAAGAGTGTAACACATGTTTACTGAGTAAATTTATAAATTTCTGTTTATATACTTTTCAAAGCAAAAAGCATTTATTTCACTGGTACCGAGTCTATATGGCCATATACAAGTATTAAGTATAGTTTATATGGCCATTTAGTATTAGTTAAGTCATAGGTGTTTGGTATCTGTGAAATAAATGCTATATGCCTGAAAAGAATATGCTGAATTTATATCACTTATAAGTTAAAAAGGCCTATTAATAAGCCCGTACAAATTTTGTACGACGTATTATATTTTCACCCATGGCGTTCGGACGGACGGGCGGGCGGCGTCCTTCGTTGTGTCCGGACTCCTATTCAAACAGTTTTGATCCAATCGTCTTCAAACTTGCTGGCAATATGTATGGGCATAACACCTCAGCCAAGTTTGATTTCCTGTAGATTCGCCCCAAGCACTCCTGGATTATGGCTTGCTCTGTTGAAAATATATTTAATTACTAGTTTCTGGACTACTATTCAAAGTGTTTTTACTTGATCCTCTTCAAACTTGCTAACAATTTGTATGGGCAATAATAACTCGGTCATTTGAACATGGGTGAATTTTAGGAAAGCACATATTACGGGCGTATTATGCTTCGAACTGTTGGAGCTCTTGTTTATAAGTATTAAACAAATGGTGAATGTGCTGAAAAGAATATGCTGAAGTTAAAAACCACTTTTTCGTTGAAACAATTTCTCATCACACTGGACTGATGTTTTTGCTAACTGTGTCATAGAACTGTATCTAGTTATTATTAATTTTTTGTAGTCATTTTCATTTTTTGTGTTTCTTGCTTGTCAGTTTTTTTATGATGGACTGTTCGTTTTTATAATTGGAATGAATAAATGATTCTATTCCAACACGGTTTTAGTTGGTTTTGGTGAACGAAATCGTCAGACTCAATGTTCTTGGGTTTGGACTACATTGTTTCAAAATATGTGAGTCCCATAGACTCATGTATACCGGTTTTAAAATGAATCACTGAGTTGGTATGAACACTACTGGAACATTTGACGCTTTATGGGGTAGACCCACTAGTCTTCGTGTTAGGATACCTCTCTGGACTTCAGGAAAACATTTCCAATTGACCCAAGTGTGTCCTTAACTGAAGCTGCTTCCTTACAAGCATTGCGCATGAGATCCGACATAGTCTTCTCTGACTTACACATATAGAATGTTATATAAGCCACACAGGGTCAAACATCTGTAATATTATCGAATATCCATATAAACTCTTAAACATTTCAGGATTACAGAATTGTATGGATTTACATGTTTGGTGGATTTCTTCCCGTAGAATGGTTGTTTTCTTTGTCGAAATTTTGAGCTTTATCGTATCCATTTCAGAAATGTTGGACTCTTCAAAACATCTGTTAATGTGTGTTTCAGTGCTATACCCTGTAAGGTAGCCATAACATTGAGTATGAAGATTTTGCTTGAACAATTTAATTTCTAGTTTTGAAGTTTCACTGCAAGTCCTTTGACGGTGATGTGTTTGTCATGAAACTACAAGATTTCATAATAGGTCATCTTCTCCCTCAAGTGGAATGATGTGTTTATGTATTTGTCATTGAATTCGAACAACTTCTCTGTGCTCTTGTCAAGAATTCGTGCATTATGAACATGTACTACAGAGTGATAATAATTAGTTCCTCTGTTTTGTATTCTTTTCGTAGTTGAGAATTTGGCCAACTGGATATATTCTGACAAAATGACATTTCTCATAGCTTACGAAAGTCTATGTGGTTTGCAACAGTAACCGGTTTTCGACCAAGCCAGATCGCTTTGTCT
>CM037785.1:48672602-48722602 GCA_021229015.1 Solen grandis | reverse complement strand
GTATATGCCATAAAAATTTCATGGCCCTGGAACCATTGCAACATGCTTAAATTAACGCTCAGTTTGGAAGAAAAAAAGAATAAGAAGAATAAAAAAACATAACAAACCCAAAAGGACTTTCTGCCAGTAGGCAGAAAGTCCTAATAATAAAAAAACAGTACAAACCCAATATGACTTTCTGCCTGTAGGCAGAAAGTCCTAACTAGATGTCATTCGTCTAAACGAATGATAGGACTTTCTGCAACCTGCGTTAATGCAAAAAGCAGGAGATAGAAGTTTCATGTAATGACTCACCTCTGGTAGTATTTCATGTTCATGCTGAACAACTTACATTATATTCCGCGAAAAATAAGCCTTTAGTTACGAAGAAAAAAAAAGTAGTAGTAGTATGTTTATGACGTCATATGACGTCACCATTCAAAATATATTAAGAAATTATGCAGAACTGCAAACTGTGTAAGTTTCAACTTTCTATCTCATTCCGAAATTCTTTAACCCTAAAATGAAATTTTTGGTCCTATGTTCGAATCTTACTTCAGCCACAATACTTCGGTTTTTCGGAATTATGGTTAGCTGACAAAATATTCACACCTTAGTTTCAAGATGTACCATCTGTAAAAATTTGAAGAAAATCTGATCATAAATGGCAGCAGCAGAGCGCGAACACCATTTTTCACTGTTTTTAGCTGTGACGTCATGTGACGTCATAGGGTGCTGACAATAATTGAAATCAAAATTTCCTTACGTGCCTAAAACCCATAAAAATTTCATCGTCCTAGGACTATTGCAACATATTAAAATAAACGTTTAGTTAGGAAGAAGAAAAGAATAATAATAATAATAAAATGACGTCACGTGTCGTCATATGACGTTTATTTTTCACATAATTGTTAAGACACCCAGAGACCTACTAACTGACAAAATTTCAACGTTCTATCTCAAATAGGACAGTTTTTAGAAGCATTTAAAAATTGACGACCTTGGTTCGAATCTTGGATCCGCCATAGATGCTTGGACTTTCGAATTTTGAAATACGGACACCGGTATACACAATAAGAACGTAATATACACATTCTGTGAAAATTTGATGAAAATCGGCATATTAATAATGGCTCTGGACCGTGTACAAACTTTTGTAGTCATTTTCAAATGTGACGTCATATGACGTCAAAGGCTTCTGAAAATCATTGAAATCGAAATTTCAGCTTTTGAAGCATGCGTCATTAAATTTTCATTGCCCTTCGACAATTTCAACATATAGAAATATTCTTGTTAATATTAGAAATACATTATCATATAATGACGTCACGTGACGTCATATGACATTTATTTTAAAAAAATTAAAGGATTTTAAAAGCATTAAAAAATTTACGACCTTAGTTCGAATCTTGGATTCGCTATAGAACCATGGACTTTTCGAATTTTGAAAAACGGACACCGGTATACACAAAAAGAACTTAATATACACATTCTGTGAAAATTTGATAAAAATCGGCCCGTTAATAATAGCTCTGGAACGTGTACAAACTTTCTTAGTCAATTTCAAATGTGACGTCATATGACGTCATAGGCTTCTGAAAATAATTGAAATCGAAATTTCAGCATCTGAAGTATGCGGCATTAAATTTTCATTGCCCTTCAAAAATTTCAATATATAGAAATAATCTTGTTAGAATTAGAAATTCATTATCATATAATGACGTCACGTGATGTCATATGAGATTTATTTTCACAAAATGTTTAAGACTCTCAGAGACCTATATACTGACCCAATATCATCTTTCTATCTCAAATAGGACCGATTTTATAAGAATTTGAAAATTTACGACCTTGGTTCGAATCTTGGAATCGCTATAGAACCTTGGACTTTTCGAATTTTGAAAAACGGACACCGGGATGCACAACTAGAACTTAATATACTACACATTCTGTGAAAATTTGATGAAAATCGGTTCATTAATAATGGCTGAGGACCGCGTACAAACTTTTGTAGCTTATTTCACGTGTGACGTCATACGACGTCATAGAGATATGAAAATCATAGAAATCAAAATAACATCTTTTGGAGAATATGACATCAAAATTTCATTGTCCTTGGACCATAGTAACATATAAAATTATGTGTTTAAAAATTAGAAATTTGATGACGTCATATGACGTCACAAGACGTCCATTTTCACAAAATATTTAAATCTATCGGAGATCTATATACTGACAAAATATCAACCTTCTGTCTCATTTAGGGACGATTTAATGAGCATTTATCAATTTGACGTCCTTGGTTTGAATCTTGCATTCGCCATAGAACCTTGGGCTTTTCGAATTTTGAAAAACGGACACCGAGATGCACAACTAGAACTTAATATACACATTCTGTGAAAATTTGATAAAAATCGGTTTATTAATTATCGCTCTGGACCGCGTACAAACTTTTGTAGCAATTGCCAAGTGTGACGTCATAATGACGTCATAGGCATTTGATAATTATAGAATTTTTTAATTACGCATATGAATAATATGCCATCGAAATTTCATTCTCCTAGGACGATGGCAACATATGAAAATCCTTGAGGAAGAAAAGAATAATAATAATAATAATAATAATAATAACTAGATTTCATTCGTTGATACGAATGATAGGACTTTCTGCTACATTTGTCAAATACTTAAAAGCAAAAAAAGTAAGAGGATATGAAATTGCAGCCTTTAACTTGCTTTTGTATGGCCATAACATAAATGAACTTTTTAACTTGGAGGAAATGGCAAAAGTAACTGAAAATCATTTTTTATATCAATTTATTTACTTGGACTATTTTTATAATCTATGTTACAAATCAAATTTATTTAAAACGCTTACAATTCGAATTCCATCCTGTAATAATGGCTGTAGACCGCGTACAAGAGTGTGTAGACAACGTCAAGTTTGATGTCACATGACATCATAGGCATAAGAAAATCAATGAAATGAAATATTAAGTATCTTAAATATATCAAGTAATTTTTTCATGCTCCTTGCAACTTTGCAACATATAGAAATTAACGCGTAGATATATTAACATTCTTTTTGACCTTATGACGTCAATAACGATAATCCTCACAGAATATAAATAAGTCTTAAAGACTAATATTCAGTCCTCAATAATATCAACTTTCTAAATCATCTCCAGGCGATTTTATATGTTTTTGAAATTTGACGTCAATGTTTCGAAACTTGGATTCGCCATAGAATCATTGCCTTTTCGTCTTTTCGAATTTGTAAAACAGGACCCGGGATACACAACTAGAGCGTTACATAATTATACATTCTTTGAAATTTGCTGAAAATTGGTCCAAAAATAATGGCTGTACACCGCGTAAAACCGTTTTGTCCTGACGTCAAATCTGATGTGATATAACGTCAAATTAATATGAATTACATTGCATTCTAACGCATTTCTAAAGTATATACCATAAGATTTCATGGTCCTGGGAAGTTAACAATTAAATTTACGCGTATATATCAGAAATAATTTTTGACCTTATGACGTCATATGACGTCAAATGACGTTCATCTTCATAGAATGTAAAGCACTCTTGGAGACTTATTTACTTTCCAAATATTAGATTTCTAACTCATCTGGAAACGATTTTATACGTATTTAAAATTTGACGTCAATAGTTCGAATATTGGATCCGCCATAAAACCTTTGCATTTTTGAATTTGGAAAAACGGACACCGACATGCTCAACTATAACCTAATATACACTTTCTGTGAATTTTTTTATGAAAATCGGTTCATAAACAATGGCTGTAGACCGCGTACAAACTTTTGTAGCATATGGCAAGTGTAACGTCATATAATGTCATAGGCATATGAAAACTGTAGAATTAAAAATATCAACATTTGAAGCAAAATGTCAAATAATTTCCATTTCCATGGACCATTTTAACATATAGAAATTTTCTTGTAAATATTAGAAATAGATTTTCATGTAATGACGTCATCTGACGTCACATGACGTTCATTTTCACGAAATCGTTCAGTCATCCATAAACCTACATAATGTTCAAATATCAACTTTCTATCTCATATGGGACCGATTTTATAAGCATTTGAAAATTAACGACCACGGTTCGAATCTTGGATTCTCCATAGAACCATGGTCTTTTAGAATTTTGAAAAACGGATAGCGTGATGCACAACTAGATCTTAATATACACATTCTGTGAAAATTTGATGAACATCGGTTCATAAGTAATGGCTGTAGACCGCGTACAAACTTTTGTAGAATATGTCAAGTGTGACGTCATATGACGTCATATGCCTATAAAAATTATTGAAATAGAAATTATATTGTGTGAAACATATGCCATTAAATTTTTATTGCTCTACGACCATTTCAACATATAGAAATAATCTTGTTAATGTTAGTAATTTATTTTCATATAATGACGTCACGTGACGTCATATGATGCAAATTTTCAAAATATTTTTAAGACTCCGAGAGACCTACATACTGACCAAACATCAACTTTCTATCTCAAATAGGACTGATTTTATAAACATTTGAAAATTTACGACCTTGGTTCGAATCTTGGATTCGCTATAGAACCTTGGCAATTTCGAATTTTGAGAAACGGACACTGGGATGTATGAAAATTTGATGAAAATAGGTTCATCAATAATGGCTCTGGACCGCGTACAAACTTTTGTAGCTTATTTCACGTGTGACGTCATATGACGTCATAGGCATATGAAAATCATAGAAATTAAAAATTTCAGCATTTGAAGCATGTGTCATTAAATTTTCATTGCCCTTCGACAATTTCAACATATAGAAATATTCTTGTTAATATAAGAAATACATTATCATATAATGACGTCACGTGACGTCATATGACATTTATTTTCACAAATGTTTAAAACTTCTAGAGACCTATATACTGATTAAATATCAACTTTCTATCTTAAATAGGACAGATTTTATAAGCATCAAAAAATTTACGACCTTGGTTCGAATCTTGGATTCGCTATAGAACCATGGACTTTTCGAATTATGAAAAACGGACACCGGGATGCACAACTAGAGCCTAACATACACATTCTGTGAAATATTGATGAAAATCGGTCCAGAAATAATGGCTGTAGACCGCGTACAAACTTTTTCACCTGACGTCAAATCTGACGTTATATGACGTAGTATGAATATAAAATTCATTGCATCCGAAAGCTCATGGTTTGAAATATATGCCATAAAATTTCCATGGACCATTTTAACATATAGAAATTTTCTTGCAAATATTAGAAATAGATTTTCATGTAATAACGTCATCTGACGTCACATGACGTTCATTTTCACAAAATCGTTCAGTCATCCATAAACCTACATAATGTTCAAATATCAACTCTCTATCTCATATTGGACCGATTTTATAAGCATTTGAAAATTAACGACCTCGGTTCGAATCTTGGATTCTCTATAGAACCATGGTCTTTTAGAATTTTAAAAAAACGGATAGCAGGATGCACAACTAGATCTTAATATACACATTCTGTGAAAATTTGTTGTATATCGGTTCATAAATAATGGCTGTAGACCGTGTACAAACTTTTTTAGAATATGTCAAGAAATAATCTTGTTAATGTTAGTAATATATTTTCATATAATGACGTCACGTGACGTCATATGATGCAAATTTTCAAAATATTTTTAAGACTCCGAGAGACCTACATACTGACCAAATATCAACTTTCTATCTCAAATAGGACTGATTTTATAAGCATTTGAAAAATTACGACCTTGGTTCGAATCTTGGATTCGCTATAGAACCTTGGCAATTTCGAATTTTGAGAAACGGACAACGGGATACACAACTAGAACTTAATATACACATTCTGTGAAAATTTGATGAAAATCGGTCCATCAATTATGGCTCTGGACCGCGTACAAACTTTTGTAGCTTATTTTATGTGTGACGTCATATGACGTCATAGAGATATGAAAATCATAGAAATCAAAATTTCAACGTTTGAAGCATGTGTCATTAAATTTTCATTGCCCTTCGAAAATTTCAACATATAGAAATATTCTTGTTAATATTAGAAATACATTATCATATAATGACGTCACATGACGTCATATGACATTTATTTTCACAAAATGTTTAAAATTTCTAGAGACCTATATACTGATTAATTATCAACTTTCTATCTTAAATAGGACAGATTTTATAAGCATTTAAAAATTTACGACCTTGGTTCGAATCTTGGATTCGCTATAGAACCATGGACTTTTCGAATTTTGAAAAACGGACACCGGGATGCACAACTAGAACTTAATATACACATTCTGTGAAAATTTGATGAAAATCGGTTCACAAACAATGGCTGTAGACCGCGTACAAACTTTTGTAGCATATTTCAAATGTGACGTCATATGACGTCATAGGCATATGAAAATCATAGAAATCAAAATTTCATCGCGTCAGGTATATGCCATTTAAATGTCATGGCCCTTTGACCATTGCAACATGCTTAAATTAACGCTCAGTTTGAAAGAAAAAAAGAATAAGAAGAATAAAAAAACATAACAAACCGAAAGGGCAGAAAGTCCTAATAAACAGTACAAACCCAAGAGGACTTTCTGCTTTAGGCAGAAAGTCCTAATAATAAAAAAACAGTACAAACCCAATATGGCTTTCTGCCTGTAGGCAGAAAGTCCTAATAATAACTAGATTTCATTCGTTGATACGAATGATAGGACTTTCTGCTACATTTGTCAAACACTAAAAGCGAAGAAAGTAAAAGGATATCAAATTTCTACTTTTAACATGTTTTTGTAGGGCCGTAACTCCATAAACTTTGAAAAATAAACCGATTAACTTGGAGGGTATGGCAGAAGTAACTGAAAATCATTGTTTTGTTTTTTTTAATTTCATTTAACTTGTCCTTTTCTTATAATCTATTTAACAAAACAAATTTATTGTAAATGCTTACAATTCGATTGTCACATAATTCGGTCCAGCTTTAGAGCTTTTCAAGATATAAACAATGATAGAACTTAACATTTTTATCAAAATGGAAAAGACATTGTTCCACAGGATCAAATGCTACACTTTCAATAAGAATTCATGCAAATCAAACAAAAAGTAAGGCCTTCAGGTCTTAAAACCGTTTAATTTTGATGTCATATGACGTTCATCTTCTCTGAATATAAAGAAGACTTAAAGACTTATACTGAAATTTGACGTCAATGCCTCTAATCTTGGATTTAAACCTCTGCCTTTTCGAATTTAAAAAAAAAATGGACACCGGTTAGAGCGTAACATACACATTCTGTGAAATCTTGATGAAAATCCGTCCAGAAAAAAATGTTTGTAGACCGCGTACAAACTTGTGTAGACAACGTCAAGTTTGTTGTCATAGACATAAGAAAATCAATAAAACGAAATTTTCATTACCTTAAATATATGCAGAAAATTTGTCATGCCCCTGGGACCTTAGCAATATATAGAAATTAACGCGTAGTTATCAGAAATTATTTTGACCATATGACGTCATATGACGTCAAATGACGTTCGCCCTAACAGAATAGAAGGAAGTCATAGAGATAATATTCAGTCCAAATACAGCATTCTAAGTCATCTGGAAGCGATTTTATACGTTTTTGAAATTTGAAAAAAATTTTTTTAATTTGGAAAACGGACACCAGGATACAAAACTAAAGCATCATATATGCCTTATGAGAAATTTTAATGTAAATCGGTCCAAAAATAATTGCTGTATACTGCATTAAACCTTTTGGAACTGACGTCAAACCTGACGTTATATGACGTCACATTAATATGAAATAACTTGCATTCAAACTCATATGGATTGTTGTATACGCCATTAAATTTTAATGGTCCTGAGAACTTTACAACATATCTAAATTAATGCGTAGATATCAAAAAATATTTTTGACCTTATGACGTCATTTGACGTCAATTGACGTTAATTATCACAGAATGTATAGCTCACTCAAAGACTTATAATCTGTCCAAATATAAGCTTTTTAGCTCATCTGAAAGCGATTTTATACGCATTTGAAATTTGACGTCAAAAGTTCGAATCTTGGATTCGCCATAAAATCTTTGCCTTTGCGAATTTGGACAAACGGACACCGGAATGCACAACTAGAGCGCAATATACACATTCTGTGAAATTTTGATGAAAATCGGTCCAGAAATAATGGTTGTAGGCCGCGTACAAACATTTTAAGACGACTTCAAGTTTGACGTCAAGACACGTCATAGGCAAATGAATATCATTGAAATGCAAAATGTTCTATCAGAAGCATAAACTTTTGGATTTTCAAGGTGCTCGGACGTTTTCAACATATAGAATTTAACACCTAAAATTAGAAATTTCTTTGCACCTCATGACGTCATATAACGTCACATGACATTTATCTTTTTTAGAATATGAAGAAGACGTAGAGACTTTTATTATGTTCAAATACCAGCTTTCTATCTCATCTGAAAGCGATTTTATACGCATTTGAAATTTGACGTTAATGGTTCGAATTTTGGATTCGCCATAGAACCATGACCTTTTCGAATTTTGAAAAACGGACACGGAAAGGCACAACTAGAGCCTAACATACATATTCTGTGAAATTTTGATGAACATCGGCCCAGAAATAATGGCTGTAGACCGCGTACAAATGTTTTCACTTGACGTCAAATCTGACGTTATATGACGTCATATGAATATGAAATTCATTGCCTTCGAAAGCACATGGTTTGAAATATTTGCCATAAAAATTTCATTGTTCTGGGCCATTGGCAACACATCGAAATTAACACAAATACAAGAGGAAGAAAAAAAGAATAAGAAGAATAAGAACTAGATGTCATTCGTTTAAACGAATGATAGGACTTTCTGCAACATCTGCTTTATATAGTATATATAGAAGATGACATAATAGATAATCTGTCCAAATTGCAACTTTCTATCTCCTCTATTTCTATATAAAATAGCACAAATAGAACACATTCTGTGAATTTTAATAAAAGTCCGCCCATATCTTGCACATGTAGTTTACATACAACATTTATACTATGTCATATGACATGAAAGAAAAATGAAACAGTGTTCAAATGTAAGTTTCTAACTTTCATCACACATAGAATTTCATCACTCCAGCTCAGTTGTAACCTTGTTTAATTTTAGCCTCATTAGGAAGAAGTATTGAATATTTGTATAGTGCTATATCCTTTCGACACCTGTAACGTAGTTAATCGTATTTAGCGATTTTGGCGTGTTTGGGCTTCCGTAGTTTTGCCATAAATTCCTGGAATTTCGAACTATGGTGATATTTTGAAAGGTAACATCCCAGCCTACAAACTGATGCAATATGAATATCGTTAGCATAACAATGCAGTTTTTAGATGGTCTAAAATAATTTTAAGGTTGAAATGCTCGCTAGCTACATAGTGTTGCAAATACGGATTTTTGTCTTGTGCCGTTGTACATGTATTAACTTCAATGCTTATTTTGGAAACAGTCAACATTCGACAAAAAACAACAACAACAACAACAACAAAAAAAAAAAAATCAAGATATAGCCCATCAATTGCAATTTGATTTTTTTTTTTTTTTTTTTTTTTTTTTTTTAAGTCGTTGCGCAACTATTTTAGCTTGGTGACCCCTGCGCGTGACCTTTTCCATATTTTTATGATGCATGATTATGAAATATCTTATTCTCCATGTAACTTTCTTATATGAAGTCCAATTTCAATAAACTTGGTACAGTTAGAAAAAAATGCTAATTTTAATAAACTTATTTATCGTTTCTGAGATATTGACTGTTAAACCTCAAGAAAACAGCATATTATCAGCAAAATTAGCTTCATTTCATTTAGTTTTTTTGCTTATAACTTTGTATTGCGTAAACCAATTTTAATAAACTAAATATCTTTGGAAACGTCAATTATTCAGCTATAATTCGTATTCATACATATATTTACAAAAATCGATATTTATTGAGATATGGCTACATATATGCAGTAGGGGTGAAATCAAAATTTCCTCACGTGCCTAATAACCCATAAACATTTCATCGTCCTAGGACTATTGCAACATATTAAAATAAGCGTTTAGTTAGGAAGAAGAAAAGAATAATAATAATAAACAAATGACGTCACGTGACGTCATATGACGTTTATTTTCACATAATTGTTAAGACACCCAGAGACCTACTAACTGACAAAATTTCAACTTTCTATCTCAAATAGGACAGTTTTTATAAGCATTTAAATATTGACGTCATTGGTTCGAATCTTGGATCCGCCATATATGCTTGGACTTTTCGAATTTTGAAAAACGGACACCGGTATACACAATAAGAACGTAATATACACATTCTGTGAAAATTTGATGAAAATCGGTTCATAAACAATGGCTCTGGACCGCGTACAAACTTTTGTTGCATATTTCAAGTGTGACGTCATATGACGTCATAGGCTTCTGAAAATCTTTGAAATCGAAATTACAGCATCTGAAGCATGCGGCATTAATTTTTCATTGCCCTTCATAAATTTCAAGATATAGAAATAATCTTGTTAGAATTAGAAATTCATTATCATATAATGACGTCACGTGACGTCATATGACATTTATTTTCACAAAATGTTTAAGACTCCCAGAGACCTATATACTGACCCAATATCATCTTTCTATCTCAAATAGGACCGATTTTATAAGAATTTGAAAATTTACGACCTTGGTTCGAATCTTGGAATCGCTATAGAACCTTGGACTTTTCGAATTTTGAAAAACGGACACCGGGATGCACAACTAGAACTTAATATACACATTCTGTGAAAATTTGATGAAAATCGGTTCATAAACAATGGCTGTAGACCGCGTACAAACTTTTGTTGCATATTTCCAGTGTGACGTCATATGACGTCATAGGCATATGAAAATCATAGAAATCAAAATTTCAGCGTTTGAAGCATGTGTCTTTAAATTTTCATTGCCTTTCGACAATTTCAACATATAGAAATATTCTTGTTAATATTAGAAATACATTATCATATAATGACGTCACGTGACGTCATATGAGAAATATTTTCACAAAATTTTTAAAACTTCTAGAGACCTATATACTGACTAAATATCAACTTTCTTTCTTAAATAGGACAGATTTTATAAGCATTTAACAATTTCCGACCTTGGTTCGAATCTTGGATTCGCTATAGAACCATGGACTTTTCGAATTTTGAAAAACGGACACCGGGATGCACAACTAGAACTTAATATACACAATCTGTGAAAATTTGATGAAAATCGGTTCACAAACAATGGCTGTAGACCGCGTACAAACTTTTGTAGCATATTTCAAATGTGACGTCATATGACGTCATAGGCATATGAAAATCATAGAAATCAAAATTTCCTGACGTGGCTAATAAGTCATAAAAATTTCATCGTCCTAGGAGTATTGCAACATAGAAAAATAAGCGTTTAGTTAGGAAGAAAAAAAGAATAATAACTAGATTTCATTCGTTGATACGAATGATAGGACTTTCTGCTAAAATTGGAAAATATTAAGATTTATTCCGTTAGAAAGACTATATATTAAATTCTCTACCTTTTACTTATTATTATTTTTTTTTTCGTATGGACTTCTTTTAGCTTTGACGTCACATGACGTCACAGGGTGCTGAAAATTCTTTTGTTCAAAAGCGCATACTTTACTGTCGTAACTCTGAAATTTTCATTATTCTGAACAACTGGCATCAGGTCAAAATCATTGCCTTAAAATGAAAATTAAGAAGTATGCTTATGACGTCACATGACGTCATATGACGTCAAGACTCAAAATATATGTAGAAATTCTGCAGAATTGCAAACTGTGCTAGTTTCAACTTTCTATATCATCCTGAAGCTCTTTAATCCTAAAATGAAATTTTCGGTCCTATGTTCGAATCTTATTTAAGCCACAGAACTTTGGTCTTTCGGAATTTCGGTTAGCTGACAGGATATGCACACCTTAGTTTAGACAAGTACCATCTGTGAACATTTGAAGAAAATCCGACCATAAATGACGGCTGTAGAGCGCGAACACCATTTTTCACTATTTTTAGCTGTGACGTCATGTGACGTCATAGGGTGCTGAAGAAGTTTTTTTCAAAAGCGCATACATTACTGTCATAACTCTGAAATTTTCATTATTCTGAACAACTGGCATCATGTCGAAATCATTGCCCTAAAATGAAAATTAAGAAGTATGCCTATGACGTCACATGACGTCATATGACGTCACGACTCAAAATATTTGTAGAAATTCTGCAAAACTGCAAACTGTGTAAGTTTCAACTTTCTATCTCATCCTGAAGCTCTTTAATCCTAAAATGAAATTTTCGGTCCTATGTTCGAATCTTATTTAAGCCACAGAACATCGGCCTTTCGGAATTTCGGTTAGCTGACAAACTATTCACACCTTAGTTGCAAGATGTACCATCTGTGAAAATTTGAAGAAAATCCGACTAAAAATGACGGCTGTAGAGCGCAAACACCATTTTTCACTATTTTTAGCTGTATCGTCATGTGACGTCATAGGCTGCTGACAATCATTGAAAACAAAATTTCCTCACATCACTAATAACCCATAAAAATTTCATGGTCCTAGGACTATTGCAACATATTATAATAAGCGTTTAGTTAGGAAGAAAAAAAGAATAATAATGATAAAAAATGACGTCACGTGACGTCATATGACGTTTATTTTCACATACTTGTTAGACACCCAGAGACCTACTAACTGACAAAATTTCAACTTTCTATCTCAAATAGGACAGTTTTTATAAGCATTTAAAAATTGACGTCCTTGGTTCGAATCTTGGATCCGCCATAGATGCTTGGACTTTTTGAATTTTGAAAAACGGACACAGGTATACACAATAAGAACGTAATATACACATTCTGTGAAAATTTGATAAAAATCGGCCCATTAATAATGGCTCTGGACCGTGTACAAACTTTCGTAGTCAATTTCAAATGTGACGTCATATGACGTCATAGGCTTCTGAAAATCATTGAAATCGAAATTTCAGCATCTGAATCATTTGTCATTAAATTTTCATTGCACTTCGACAATTTCAACATATAGAAATACTCTTATTAATATTAGAAATACATTATCATATAATGACGTCAAGTGACGTCATGTGACGTTTATTTTCACAAAATGTTTAAGACTCCCAGAGGCCTATACACTGACCCAATATCACTTTTCTATCTCAAATAAATCCGATTTTATAAGCATTTAAAAATTTACGACCTTGGTTCGAATCTTGAATTCGCTATAGAACCATGGACTTTTCGAATTTTGAAAAACGGACACCGAGATGCACAACTAGAACTTAATATACACAATCTGTGAAAATTTGATGAAAATCGGTTCATAAACAATGGCTGTAGACCGCGTACAAACTTTTGTTGCATATTTCAAGTGTGACGTCATATGACGTCATAGGCATATGAAGATTATAGAAGTCAAAAATTCAGCCTTTGAAGCATGTGTCATTAAATTTTCATTGCCCTTCGACAATTTCAACATATAGAAATATTCTTGTTAATATTAGAAATACATTATCATATAATGACGTCACGTGACGTCATATGAAATTTATTTTCATAAATATGTTTAAAACTTCTAGAGACCTATATACTGACTAAATATCAACTTTCTATCTTAAATAGGACAGATTTTATAAGCCTTTAAAAATTTACGACCTTGGTTCGAATCTTGGATTCGCTATAGAACCATGGACTTTTCGAATTTTGACAAACGGACACAGGGATGCACAACTAGAGCCTAACATACACATTCTGTGAAATTTTGATGAAAGTCGGTCCAGAAATAATGGCTGTAGACCGCGTACAAACTTTTTCACCTGACGTCACATCTGACGTAATATGACGTCGTATGAATATAAAATTCATTGCATCTGAAAGCTCATGGTTTGAAATATAAGCCATAAAATTTTCATTGTTCTGAGTCAGTGGCAACACCTCGAAATTAACACAAATATAAGAGGAAGAAAAAAAGAATAAGAAGAAGAAGAATAATAAAAAAACAGTACAAACGGGAGAAATCCTAATAATAACAAACAAACCCAAAGCTTTCTCCGAACGGGCAGAAAGTCCTAATAAACATAACAAACCCTATACGTTTTCCGCAGGTTTGCGGAAAGCCGTAATAATTAAAACTCAATCAAACTGAAAATTAGTAATACGGAACACGCAAAAAGTATTAGGTGTCTAGAGTGTAACCTATACATTCTTTGAAAATTTTAGAAAAAAATCAGCAATTAATAATGTCTGCAGAGCGCTTACAAACTTTTTGATCTGACGTCTGTTCTGATGACATATGGATGTGCATATCATTGCATAAGAAAATTCAGCATATTCAATATATGGCATATTTTTTTTTTTGTAATTTTGGACCATTGGGATCACACTGAATTTATTGCACGAGAAATGAAAACATATTACCCCATGAGGTCCGGCCTATGAAAACCTGAAGAAAACCTTTAAAATTACAATATGTGTGAATTTCATATGGAGTCTCTGAAATACTTAACTTAATTTCGAGGTTAAACTTGGTTTCACTACAGAACCTCGGTCCTTTCAATATTTTGAAAACGAAAGTAAGGATGGACAACAAAAGCCTAACTTATAGAGTTATATATTTGTGTGTGATTATTTTGCAGGAAAGTCACTACCTGGTTATGATTTTTCTTGCACATCTTTGCTTTAAAGTCAATCAACCTTGGTAACTCATGTGTAACAGTCAATTGGTCTCTCGGCTGACGTTTTACCGTAATTAAAAACATGTTTCGTTCATATAAGGCATATTTGTTCCTCTTCATTCAATTGCATTACATAATTGGGCGATTAGTAGGATCATAATGGAATATTTTTCAGTCTTACTCTGTCTCCAATGGCAGTCGTGAAATATGCGGATGAGGAAAATCTTCACAAATGTTAGGTTATGGTTAATTGTTTTTATTGAAATAAATATGACTGGATCGGTTGGAACGCAAATACTATGATTTGTCGTATGCGCAAATTAGAGCTGTGCTGGTGCGATAAAGGTGAAAATATATTGGGATATCGTTGTCACTTATTAGGAACTTTCTGGCGTGGTGTCTATGCGAGTTTAAAAAAAAAAGTGCACCAAACACATTTTTTTCCAGTTAAATTTACAATTTATGGAAGATATTTTTAGTTGGTTGTTTGATTAACCATCTTAATATATAACCTGTAATTGATGTGGTTTGCGCTTAGATCCTTGGCTAGCATATAATCATTACCGACCGTGGTATCAATGCGTGATTAAAAAAAATGTAAATTTGTAGATTTATATACTAATATGTCCAGTAATATACCGGTTGACATGGTGATACTAAGGTCAGGAAAATTTCTATACGGGTCGTACAGGCGTGGAATCCGTGGGGATTTTAAAAAAAAAGGGTGTAAAATGAAAATTACACACATTTTAGGTCATATTCTTTTCTATGCATTGGCAATTCTTCATATTGATATGACCAGTAAAAACCAGGTCGCGTGATTATACTAGTTTTTTTCTATAAATTGACAGGTCTTCATATAAATAAGACCAGTAAAAACCCGGTTGGCGCGATGATACTATGGTAGTATTTACTCCTATTTGAGTCTTACTGCCGTGGTGTAGGTGAGGATTTAAAAGTGCATAAAAGAATATATTTTTATATGAAATTTACATACATTTTAGGTGATAGTCATTTCTATGCATTGGCAAATTTTCATAATGATATGACCAATAAAAACCCCGGTGGCGCGATGATATTGGAGTAGTGAGTATCCAATTTTTATTGTACCGACGAGGTATCGGAACGAGTTTTAAAATGCTTTAAAAAAAAGGCCATCCTTTTACTATTTGAATAAAATTTACACATTTTATGTTAAAGGCTCTTTATTATTCTTTCTTTTTCTTGTTTAAAATAAAACGGTTTGCACGGACACACTAGATCCGTATCTGGTATCCGCATAATAGCACCGCACCAAGCTTTACAGGTGAGAGAAAACAGGAAAAAAGTAATATGCAATAAAAACATAAAATATTCAAATGAAATTTGCACAGATGTTGTAAAATATCATTTTAAAGCAAATTTAGATGCCTTAGATGGCGTCAAGTCTCCTACCGGTGGTTAATGAAGTAAATTTTGAAAATGGATTTAAACATAAAAAAAAATTAAAAATATACCAATGGAATTTGCACACATGATTTAAAATGCTATTATAAGGCTACTGGTGAAATTGTATACCAATACGACCTGTAATAAAGCGGGTGGCGCTGTACACAGACATGGTGAATATGTTATAGAAGATGGCGCTTTTTAGAAGGACCGTAAGATGGATATCAATGACCTTATACATTGACTTGTTTCCTCTTTTTTTTTTTTTTTTTTGGCCATATAAAAATGAACACCTAAAAGACATTATGCAACCATATTGATCCATATGCAATTTTGATTGACATAAAAATTACATGTATGAGCACTGTGGTACAGAAATATTAGCGTTCCCTCACCATGGATCAGAAGGTTATGGGTTTGATCTCTTCTATGCGTCTTTCAGCGTCGAAGACCCACGAGCGCTTATTCCGTTCCTTCATACAGCGCCCGTGGGATTATTAGTTAGCATTTCCTCGTTATCGATTATTTGAAAAGTCGCGCCACTATTGGCGGCCCCACTAGGTAGTAGGGATTTTTGGACCAATAGAAACTATCGTACTTACAGCACTTAGACAAATGTTTCAAGATGGCGACGAGTGTTGATTTCTACCGCTTAGCCTGCGACAAATTTAAAGTAAGCAAATTAATGGACTTTCAATGAGACAGTATTGAGAATTTATTATCTGGACGTGATGTTTTTTTATCTACTAGAACCGGTGGGGGTAAAAGCTTAGTGTACCAAGCATTTCAGTATATGTACAGTGAACAACATGGACGCGAAGAACAGTGTCAAGTTTTAGTTGTGTCTCCTTTGCTTTCGATCATGAAAGAACAATCTGACTGTCTAAATACACTGGGATTCCGTGCAACATACATAGGGAGAGATTCCGCTGAGGATGCTGAAATTCTTGAAGGAAAACACGACTTTCTATTTTCCTCCCCAGAAAGCATTCTTGGTGTAACCAAATGGGGGGATATGTTACGATGCAGCACCAGCATACGATTAATAGTAGTGGACGAGGCACATACAATAATTCACTGGTAACATGTTTTTCATGTATTTACTTCATTTCTGTTTAAAAACTATTCTTAATATGTATGAATGCCACAAGTCTTTGCTTAATACTGAGATATTTAAGGCCGAAGAAAAAGCCGATAATTGATATATGACCTTGACCTTTGGGATTTGCAGAAAACTAAAGTGACATGGCTCCATAGAATCTAATACTGCATCTTCAGACAAAATTTCAAGCAAATCATACAAAAAATGAAGCCTACAGGGCTTAAAAACCGTTAAGTTTTAATACGAAAGTTTTATTTGCATTATGACGTCATGTGACGTTATTTGGCGTTCATCTTTTTAGAATATAAAGAAGACCTAGAGATTAATATTCAGTCCAAATATCAGCTTTCTAGCTCTTCTGGAAGCGATTTTATACGCATTTGAAATTTGACGTCATTAGTTCGAATCTTGGATTCGCCATGAAACTTGTGCCTTTTCGAATTTGGTAAAACGGACTCCGAAAGGCACAACTAGAGCCTAACATACACATTCTGTGAAATTTTGATGAAAATTGGTCCAGAAATAATGGCTGTATACCGCGTACAAACTTTTTCATCTGACGTCGAATCTGACGTTATATGACGTCATATGAATATGAAATTAATTGCATCCGAAAGCTCATGGTTTGAAATATATGCCATAAAATTTTCATAGTTCTGAGTCAATGGCATCACCTCAAAATTAACACAAATATAAGAGGAAGAAAAAAAGAATAACTAGATGTCATTCGTCTAAACGAATGATAGGACTTTCTGCAACCTGTATTAATGCAAAAAGCAGGAGATAGAAGTTTCATGTAATGACTCACCTCTGGTAGTATTTCATGTTCATGCTGAACAATTGACATTATATTCCGCGAAAAATAAGCGATTAGTTACGAAGAAAAAAAAGAAGTAGTAGTAGTATGTTTTTGACGTCATATGACGTCACCACTCAAAATATATTAAGAAATTATGCAGGACTGCAAACTGTGTAAGTTTCAACTTTCTATCTCATTCCGAAGTTCTTTAAACCTTAAATGAAATTTTTGGTCCTATGTTCGAATCTTACTTCAGCCACAATACTTTGGTTTTTCGGAATTATGGTTAGCTGACAAAATATTCACACCTTAGTTTCAAGATGTACCATCTCTGAAAATTTGATGAAAATCTGATAATAAATGGCGGCTGCAGAGCGTAAAAACCATTTCTCACTATTTTTAGCTCTGACGTCACATGACGTCATAGGGTGCTAAAGATTCTTTTGTTCAAAAGCAAATACCTTACTGTCATATCTCTGAAATTTTCATCATTCTGAACAACTGGCATCATGTCGAAATCATTGCCCTAAAATGAAAATTATGAAGTATGCTTATGGCGTCACATGACGTCATTTAACGTCACGACTCAAAATATATGTAGAAATTCTGCGGAACTGCAAACTGTGTAAGTTTCAACTTTCAATCTAATCCTGAAGCTCTTTAATCCTAAAATGAAATTTTCGGTCCTATGTTCGAATCTTATTTCAGCCACAGAACTTCGGTCTTTCGGAATTTCGGTTAGCTGGCAGGATGTGCACACTTTAGTTTTAAGGTGTACCATCTGGGAAAATTTGAAGAAAATCCGACCATAAATGACGGCTATAGAGCGCGAAAACCATTTTCAACTATTTTTAGCTCTGACGTCACATGGCGTCAAAGGGTGCTGAAGATGCTTTTGTTCAAACGCGCATACGTTACTGTCATAACTCTAAAATTTTCATTATTCTGAACAACTGGCATCATGTCGAAATCATTGCCCTAAAATGAAAATTATTAAGTATGCTTATGACGTCACGAGTCAAAATATATGTAGAAATTCTGCAGAACGGCAAACTGTGTAATTTTCAACCTTCTATCTCATCCTGAAGCTCTTTAATCCTAAAATGAAATTTTCGGTCCTATGTTCGAATCTTATTTCAGCCACAGAACTTCGGTCTTTCGGAATTTCGGTTAGCTGACAGGATATGCACACCTTAGTGTAAAGATGTACCATCTGTGAAAATTTGAAGAAAATCCGATCATAAATGGCGGCTGTAGAGCGTGAACATCATTTTTCACTATTTTTAGCTCTGACGTCATATGACGACATAGGGTGCTGAAGATGCTTTTGTTCAAAAGCGCTTACTTTACTGTCATAACTCTGAAATTTTCATTATTTTGAACAACTGGCATCATGTCGAAATCATTGCCCTAAAATAAAAATTAAGAAGTATGCTTATGACGTCATATGACGTCACGAATCAAAATATATGTAGAAATTCTGCAGAACTGCAAACTGTTAAGTTTCAACTTTCTATCTCATCCTGAAGCTCTTTAATCCTAAAATGAAATTTTCGGTCCTATGTTCGAATCTTATGTCAGCCACAGAACTTCGGTCTTTCGCAATTTCGGTTAGCTGACAGGATATGCACACCTTAGTTTCAAGATGTACCATCTGTGAAAATTTGAAGAAAATCCGACTATAAATGACGGCTGTAGAGCGCAAAAACCATTTTTCACTATGTTTAGCTGTGACGTCATTTGACGTCATAGGCTGCTGACAATCATTGAAAACAAAATTTCCTCACGTGACTAATAACCCATAAAAATTTCATGGTCCTAGGACTATTGCAACATATTAAAATAAGCGTTTAGTTAGGAAGAAGAAAAGAATAATAATAATAAAAAAAATGACGTCACGTGACGTCATACGACGTTTATTTCACATAATTGTTAGACACCCAGAGACCTACTAACTGACAAAATTTTAACTTTCTATCTCAAATAGGACAGTTTTTATAAGCATTTAAAAATTGACGTCCTTGGTTCGAATCTTGGATCCGCCATAGATGCTTGGACTTTTCGAATTTTGAAAAACAGAGACGGGTATACACAATAAGAACGTAATATACACATTCTGTGAAAATTTGATAAAAATCGGCCCATTAATAATGGCTCTGGACCGTGTACAAACTTTTGTAGTCAATTTCAAATGTGACGTCATATGACGTCATAGGCTTCTGAAAATCATTTAAATCGAAATTTCACGTCTGAATATTTGATTAAATTTTTTGCCCTTCGACAATTTCAACATAAATTGATATTAGAAATACATTATCATATAATGACGTCAAGTGACGTCTTGTGACGTTTATTTTCACAAAATGTTTAAGACTCCCAGAGACCTATATACTGACCAAATATCACTTTTCTATCTCAAATAAATCCGATTTTATAAGCATTTAAAAATTTACGACCTTGGTCCGAATCTTGAATTCGCTATAGAACCATGGACTTTTCGAATTTTGAAAAACGGACACCGGGATGCACAACTAGAACTTAATATACACATTCTGTGAAAATTTGATGAAAATCGGTTCATTAATAATGGCTCTGGACCGCGTGCAAACTTTTGTAGCTTATTTCAAGTATGACGTCATATGACGTCAGAGAGATCTGAAAATCATAGAAATCAAAATAACATCTCTTGTAGAATATGACACCAAAATTTCATTGTCCTTGGACCATATTAACATATATAAATAAGTGTTTAAATATTAGAAATTTGATGACGTCATATGACGTCACAAGACGTCCATTTTCACAGAATATTTAAATCTATCGGAGATCTATATACTGACAAAATATCAACCTTCTGTCTCATTTAGGGACGATTTTATGAGCATTTATCAATTTGACGTCCTTGGTTTGAATCTTCCATTCGCCATAGAACCTTGTGCTTTTCGAATTTTGAAAAACGGACACCGAGATGCACAACTAGAACTTAATATACACATTCTGTGAAAATTTGATAAAAATCGGTTTATTAATTATCGCTCTGGACCGCGTACAAACTTTTGTAGCAATTGCCAAGTGTGACGTCATAATGACGTCATAGGCATTTGAAAATTATAGAATTTTTTAATTACGCATATGAATAATATGCCATCGAAATTTCATTCTCCTAGGACGATAGCAACATATGAAAATCCTTGAGGAAGAAAAGAATAATAATAATAATAATAATAATAATAACTAGATGTCATTCGTTTAAACGAATGATAGGACTTTCTGCAACATCTGCTTTATATAGTATATATAGAAGATGACATAATAGATAATCTGTCCAAATTGCAACTTTCTATCTCCTCTATTTCTATATAAAATAGCACAAATAGAACACATTCTGTGAATTTTAATAAAAGTCCGCCCATATCTTGCACATGTAGTTTACATACAACATTTATACTATGTCATATGACATGAAAGAAAAATGAAACAGTGTTCAAATGTAAGTTTCTAACTTTCATCACACATAGAATTTCATCACTCCAGCTCAGTTGTAACCTTGTTTAATTTTAGCCTCATTAGGAAGAAGTATTGAATATTTGTATAGTGCTATATCCTTTCGACACCTGTAACGTAGTTAATCGTATTTAGCGATTTTGGCGTGTTTGGGCTTCCGTAGTTTTGCCATAAATTCCTGGAATTTCGAACTATGGTGATATTTTGAAAGGTAACATCCCAGCCTACAAACTGATGCAATATGAATATCGTTAGCATAACAATGCAGTTTTTAGATGGTCTAAAATGTGGGGCTGCGTGTGAATTTTTCAAGGCTTGCAAACTGCTCGCTAGCTACATAGTGTTGCAAATACGGATTTTTGTCTTGTGCCGTTGTACATGTATTAACTTCAATGCTTATTTTGGAAACAGTCAACATTCGACAAAAAACAACAACAACAACAACAACAAAAAAAAAAAAATCAAGATATAGCCCATCAATTGCAATTTGATTTTTTTTTTTTTTTTTTTTTTTTTTTTTTTAAGTCGTTGCGCAACTATTTTAGCTTGGTGACCCCTGCGCGTGACCTTTTCCATATTTTTATGATGCATGATTATGAAATATCTTATTCTCCATGTAACTTTCTTATATGAAGTCCAATTTCAATAAACTTTAAAACATGCTACATTTTACATGCATAATGTATAAACTTATCTTCAGTCGTTTCTGAGATATTGACTGTTAAACCTCAAGAAAACAGCATATTATCAGCAAAATTAGCTTCATTTCATTTAGTTTTTTTGCTTATAACTTTGTATTGCGTAAACCAATTTTAATAAACTAAATATCTTTGGAAACGTCAATTATTCAGCTATAATTCGTATTCATTTTAAAAAGTAGGGGTGAAATCAAAATTTCCTCACGTGCCTAATAACCCATAAACATTTCATCGTCCTAGGACTATTGCAACATATTAAAATAAGCGTTTAGTTAGGAAGAAGAAAAGAATAATAATAATAAACAAATGACGTCACGTGACGTCATATGACGTTTATTTTCACATAATTGTTAAGACACCCAGAGACCTACTAACTGACAAAATTTCAACTTTCTATCTCAAATAGGACAGTTTTTATAAGCATTTAAATATTGACGTCATTGGTTCGAATCTTGGATCCGCCATATATGCTTGGACTTTTCGAATTTTGAAAAACGGACACCGGTATACACAATAAGAACGTAATATACACATTCTGTGAAAATTTGATGAAAATCGGTTCATAAACAATGGCTCTGGACCGCGTACAAACTTTTGTTGCATATTTCAAGTGTGACGTCATATGACGTCATAGGCTTCTGAAAATCTTTGAAATCGAAATTACAGCATCTGAAGCATGCGGCATTAATTTTTCATTGCCCTTCATAAATTTCAAGATATAGAAATAATCTTGTTAGAATTAGAAATTCATTATCATATAATGACGTCACGTGACGTCATATGACATTTATTTTCACAAAATGTTTAAGACTCCCAGAGACCTATATACTGACCCAATATCATCTTTCTATCTCAAATAAGACCGATTTTATAAGAATTTGAAAATTTACGACCTTGGTTCGAATCTTGGAATCGCTATAGAACCTTGGACTTTTCGAATTTTGAAAAACGGACACCGGGATGCACAACTAGAACTTAATATACACATTCTGTGAAAATTTGATGAAAATCGGTTCATAAACAATGGCTGTAGACCGCGTACAAACTTTTGTTGCATATTTCCAGTGTGACGTCATATGACGTCATAGGCATATGAAAATCATAGAAATCAAAATTTCAGCATTTGGAGCATGTGTCTTTAAATTTTCATTGCCTTTCGACAATTTCAACATATAGAAATATTCTTGTTAATATTAGAAATACATTATCATATAATGACGTCACGTGACGTCATATGAGAAATATTTTCACAAAATTTTTAAAACTTCTAGAGACCTATATACTGACTAAATATCAACTTTCTTTCTTAAATAGGACAGATTTTATAAGCATTTAAAAATTTCCGACCTTGGTTCGAATCTTGGATTCGCTATAGAACCATGGACTTTTCGAATTTTGAAAAACGGACACCGGGATGCACAACTAGAACTTAATATACACAATCTGTGAAAATTTGATGAAAATCGGTTCACAAACAATGGCTGTAGACCGCGTACAAACTTTTGTAGCATATTTCAAATGTGACGTCATATGACGTCATAGGCATATGAAAATCATAGAAATCAAAATTTCCTGACGTGGCTAATAAGTCATAAAAATTTCATCGTCCTAGGAGTATTGCAACATAGAAAAATAAGCGTTTAGTTAGGAAGAAAAAAAGAATAATAATAATAATAACTAGATGTCATTCGTTTAAACGAATGATAGGACTTTCTGCAACATCTGCTTTATATAGCATATATAGAAGATGACATAATAGATAATCTGTCCAAATTGCAACTTTCTATCTCCTCTATTTCTATATAAAATAGCACAAATAGAACACATTCTGTGAATTTTAATAAAAGTCCGCCCATATCTTGCACATGTAGTTTACATACAAAATTTATACTATGTCATATGACATGAAAGAAAAATGAAACAGTGTTCAAATGTAAGTTTCTAACTTTCATCACACATAGAATTTCATCACTCCAGCTCAGTTGTAACCTTGTTTAATTTTAGCCTCAGTAGGAAGAAGCATTGAATATTTGTATAGTGCTATATCCTTTCGACACCTGTAACGTAGTTAAACGTATTTAGCGATTTTGGCGTGTTTGGGCTTCCGTAGTTTTGCCATAAATTCCTGGAATTTCGAACTATGGTGATATTTTGAAAGGTAACATCCCAGCCTACAAACTGATGCAATATGAATATCGTTAGCATAACAATGCAGTTTTTAGATGGTCTAAAATGTGGGGCTGCGTGTCAATTTTTCAAGGCTTGCAAACTGCTTGCTAGCTACATAGTGTTGCAAATAGGGTTTTTTGTCTTGTGCCGTTGTACATGTATTAACTTCAATGCTTATTTTGGAAACAGTCAACATTCGAAAAAAAAAAAAAAATCAAATTTTTTTTTTTTTTTTTTTTTTTTTTTTTTTTTTTTTTTCTTTGTTTAAAAATATCTAATTCAATTAAGTCGTTGCGCAAGTGTTTAAGCTTGGTGACCCCTGCGCGTGACCTTTTCCATATTTTTATGATGCATGATTATGAAATATCTTATTTTCCATGTAACTTTCTTATATGAAGTCCAATTTCAATAAACTTGGTACCGTTACAAAGCTCTTAAAACATGCTACATTTTATACGCATAATGTATAAACTTATCTTCAGTCGTTTCTGAGATATTGACTGTTAAACCTCAAGAAAACAGCATATTATCAGCAAAATTAGCTTCATTTCATTTAGTTTTTTTGCTTATAACTTTGTATTGCGTAAACCAATTTTAAAAAACTAAATATCTTTGGAAACGTCAATTATTCAGCTATAATTCTTATTCATACATATATTTACAAAAATCGATCTTTATTGAGATATGGCTACATATATGCAGTAGGGGTGAAATCAAAATTTCCTCACGTGCCTAATAACCCATAAAAATTTCATCGTCCTAGGACTATTGCAACATATTAAAATAAGCGTTTAGTTAGGAAGAAGAAAAGAATAATAATAATAAACAAATGGCGTCACGTGACGTCATATGACGTTCATTTTCACATAATTGTTAAGAGACCTACTAACTGACAAAATTTCAACTTTCGATCTCAAATAGGACAGTTTTTATAAGCATTTAAATATTGAGGTCATTGGTTCGAATCTTGGATCCGCCATATATGCTTGGACTTTTCGAATTTTGAAAAACGGACACCGGTATACACAATAAGAACGTAAGATACACATTCTGTGAAAATTTGATGAAAATCGGCCCATTAATAATGGCTCTGGACCGTGTACAAACTTTTGTAGCCAATTTCAAATGTGACGTCATATGACGTCATAGGCTTCTGACAATCATTGAAATCAAAATTTCAGCATCTGATTCATTTGTCATTAAATTTTCATTGTCCTTCGATAATTTCAACATATAGAAATATTCTTGTTAATATTAGAAATACATCTTCATTTATAGACGTCACGTGACGTCATATGACATTTATTTTCACAAAATGTTTAAGACTCCCAGAGACCTATATACTGACCAAATATCACTTTTCTATCTCAAACAGGACCGATTTTATAAGCATTTAAAAATTTACGACCTTGGTTCGAATCTTGAATTCGCTATAGAACCATGGACTTTTCGAATTTTGAAAAACGGACACCTGTATACACAATAAGAACTTAATATACACATTCTGTGAAAATTTGATAAAAATCGGCCCATTAATAATGGCTCTGGACCGTGTACAAACTTTCTTAGTCAATTTCAAAAGTGACGTCATATGACGTCATAGACTTCTGAAAATCATTGAAATCGAAATTTCAGCATCTGAAGCATGCGACATTAAATTTTCATTGCCCTTCGAAAATTTCAATATATAGAAATAATCTTGTTAGAATTAGAAATTCATTATCATATAATGACATCACGTGACGTCATATGACGTTTATTTTCACAAAATGTTTAAGACTCCCAGAGACCAATATACTGAGCCAATATCATCTTTCTATCTCAAATAGGACCGATTTTATAAGAATTTGAACATTTACGACCTTGGTTCGAATCTTGGAATCGCTAAAGAACCTTGGACTTTTCGAATTTTGAAAAACGGACACCGGAATGCACAACTAGAACTTAATATACACATTCTGTGAAAATTTGATGGAAATCGGTTCATTAATAATGGCTCTGGACCGCGTACAAACTTTTGTAGCTTATTTCAAGTGTGACGTCATATGACGTCATAGAGATATGAAAATCATAGAAGTCAAAATAACTTTTCTTGGAGAATATGACATCAAAATTTCATAGTCCTTGGACCATATTAACATAAATTTTTAAAAATTAGAAATTTGATGACGTCATATGACGTCACAAGACGTCCATTTTCACAAAATATTTAAATCTATCGGAGATCTATATACTGACAAAATATCAACCTTCTGTCTCATTTAGGGACGATTTTATGAGCATTTATCAATTTGACGTCCTTGGTTTGAATCTTGCATTCGCCATAGAACCTTGTGCTTTTCGAATTTTGAAAAACGGACAACGAGATGCATAACTAGAACTTAATATACATATTCTGTGAAAATTTGATAAAAATCGGTTCATTAATTATCGCTCTGGACCGCGTACAAACTTTTGTAGCAAATTGCCAAGTGTGACGTCATATGACGTCATAGGCATATGAAAATTATATAATTTTTTAATTACGCATATGAATAATATGCCATCGAAATTTCATTCTCCTAGGACGATTGCAACATATGAAAATCCGTGAGGAAGTAAAGAATAATAATAATAATAATAACTAGATTTCATTCGTTGATACGAATGATAGGACTTTCTGCTACATTTGTTAAACACTTAAAAGCTAAAAAAAGTAAAAGGATATGAAATTCCTTTTGGCCAATTTAAAAAACTTTGAAAAATTTTTGGGGACAAAATGAAAATCATTTCTTTATATCGATTTATTTAACTTGGACTATTTTTATAATCTATGTTACAAATTAAATTTATTTAAAATACTTACAATTCGAATTTCATCCTGTAATAATTGCAGAAGACCGCGTAAAAGCTTGTGTAGCCAGCGTCAAGTTTGATGTCATGTGACGTCATAGGCATAAGAAAATCAATGAAATGAAATATTAGGTATCTTGAATATATCAAATAATTTTTTCATGCTCCTTACAACTTTGCAACATATAGAAATTAACGCGTAGATATATTAACATTCTTTTTGACCTTATGACGTCAAATGACGTTAATCCTCACAGAATATGAATAAGTCTCAAAGACTAATATTCAGTCCATATATCAACTTTCTAAATCATCTGGAAGCGATTTTATATGTATTTAAAATTTGACGTCAATGGTTCGAAACTTGGATTCGCCTTAGAACCATTTCTTTTTCGAATTTGTAAAAAGGGACCCGGGATACACATAAAGAGCGTTATATATACATTCTGTGAAATTTCGATGAAAATCGGTCCAAAAATAATGGCTGTAGACCGCGTAAAACCTTTTTGTCCTGACGTCAAATCTTACGTGATATAACGTCACATTAATATGAATTACATTGCATTCTAAAGCACATAGATTGATGTACATACCATTAGATTTCCATGGTCCTGGGAAGTAAACAACATATCTAAATTAACGCGTATATATCAGAAATTATTTTTGACCTTATGACGTCATATGACGTCATGTGACGTTCATCTTCATAGAATGTAAAGCACTCTTGGAGACTTATATACTATCCAAATATAATATTATATTTCCAACTCATCTGGAAACGATTTTATACGTATTTGAAATTTGACGTCAATGGCTCGAATTTTGGATCCGCCATAAAACCTTTGCATTTTCGAATTTGGAAAAACGGACACCGGAAGGCACAACTAGAGCCTAACATACGCATTCTGTGAAATTTTGATGACAATCGGCCCAGAAATAATGGCTGTAGACCGCGTACAAACATTTTTAGACGACGTCAAGTTTGACGTCAAAACACGTCATAGTCAAATAAAAATTATTGAAATGGAAACAGTTCTATCTGAAGCATATGCTTTTAAATTTTCAAGGTGCTCGGACGTAAACAACATATAAAAATTAACACATAAAAATTAGAAATTATCTTTCACCTCATGACGTCATATAACGTCATGTGACGTTCATCTTCAGAGAATGTAAAGTAACTCTCGAGATTTATATTCGGTCCAAATATCATCTTTCTAGCTCATTTGTAAGCGATTTTATACGCATTTTAAATTTGACGTCAATGGTTCGAATCTTGGATTCGCCATAAAACCTTTGCATTTTCGAATTTTGAAAAGCGGACACCGGAAGGCACAACTAGAGCCTAACATACGCATTCTGTGAAATTTTGATGAAAATCGGCACAGAAATAATGGCTGTAGACCGCGTACAAACATTTTTAGACGACGTCAAGTTTGACGTCAAAACACGTCATAGTCAAATGAAAATTATTGAAATGAAAACAGTTCTATCTGAAGCATATGCTTTTAAATTTTCAAGGTGCTCGGACTTGTACAACATATAAAAATTAACACGTAAATATTAGAAATTACCTTTCACCTCATGACGTCATATGACGTCATATGACGTTCATCTTAAGAGAATGTAAAGTAACCCTTGAGACTTATATTCTGTCCAAATATCATCTTTCTAGCTCATTTGTAAGCGATTTTATACGCATTTGAAATTTGACGTCAATGGTTCGAATCTTGGATTCGCCATAGAACCATTGCCTTTTCGAATTTTGAAAAACGGACACCGGAAGGCACGACTAGAGCCTAACATACACATTCTGTGAAATATTGATGAAAATCGGTCCAGAAATAATGGCTGTAGACCGCGTACAAACTTTTTCACTTGACGTCAAATCTGATGTTATGTGACGTCATATAAATATGATATTCAATGCATCCGAAAGCTCATGGTTTGAAATATATGCCATAAAATTTTCATTGTTCTGAGTCAATGGCAACATATCGAAATTAACACAAATATAAGAGGAAGAAAAAAAGAATAATAAGAAGAAGAACTAGATGTCATTCGTCTAAACGAATGATAGGACTTTCTGTAACCTGTGTTAATGCAAAAAGCAAGAGATAGAAGTTTCATGTAATGTATCACCTCTGGTAGTATTTCATGTTCATGGTGATTAATTGGCATTATATTATAAATAAGCGTTTAGTTACGAAGAAAAAAAAGAAAGTAACAGTAGTAGTAGTATGCTTATGACATCATATGACGTCACGACTCAAAATATATTAAGAAATTCTTCATAACTGCAAACTGTGTAAGTTTCAACTTTCTATCTCATCCCGAAGTTCTTTAGCCCTAAAATGAAATTTTTGGTCCTATGTTCGAATCTTACTTCAGCCACAATACTTCGGTTTTTCGGAATTAAGGTTAGCTGACAAAATATTCACACCTTAGTTTCAAGATGTTCCATCTGTAAAAATTTGAAGAAAATCTGATCATAAATGGCGGCTGTAGAGCGCGAACACCATTTTTCACTATTTTTAGCTCTGACGTCATATGACGACATAGGGTGCTGAAGATGCTTTTGTTCAAAAGCGCATACGTTACTGTCATAACTCTGAAATTTTCATTATTCTGAACAACTGGCATCATGTCGAAATCATTGCCCTAAAATAAAAATTAAGAAGTATGCTTATGACGTCATATGACGTCATATGACGTCAGGAATAAAAATATATGTAGAAATTCTGCAGAACTGCAAACTGTGTAAGTTTCAACTTTCTATCTCGTCCTGAAGCTCTTTAATCCTAAAATGAAATTTTCGGTCCTATGTTCGAATCTTATTTCAGCCACAGAACTTCGGTCTTTCGGAATTTCGGTTAGCTGACAGGATATGCACACATTAGTTTCAAGATGTACCATCTGTGAAAATTTGAAGAAAATCCGACTATAAATGACGGCTGTAGAGCGCAAACACCATTTTTCACTATTTTTAGCTGTGACGTCATGTGACGCCATAGGCTGCTGACAATCATTGAAATCAAAATTTCCTCACGTGACTCATAACCCATAAAAATTTCATGGTCCTAGGACTATTGCAACATATTAAAATAAGCGTTTAGTTAGGAAGAAGAAAAGAATAATAATAAAAAAATGACGTCACGTGACGTCATATGACGTTTATTTTCACATAATTATTAGACACTCAGAGACCTACTAACTGACAAAATTTCAACTTTCTATCTCAAATAGGACAGTTTTTATAAGCATTTAAATATTTACGTCCTTGGTTCGAATCTTGGATCCGCCATAGATGCTTGGACTTTTCGAATTTTGAAAAACGGACACCGGTATACACAATAAGAACGTAATATACACATTCTGTGAAAATTTGATAAAAATCGGCCCATTAATAATGGCTCTGGACAGTGTACAAACTTTCGTAGTCAATTTCAAATGTGACGTCATATGACGTCATAGGATTCTGAAAATCATTGAAATCGAAATTTCAGCGTCTGAATCTTTTGTCATTAAATTTTCATTGCCCTTCGACAATTTCAACATATAGAAATACTCTTATTAATATTAGAAATACATTATCATATAATGACGTCAAGTGACGTCATGTGACGTTTATTTTCACAAAATGTTTAAGACTTCCAGAGACCTATATACTGACCAAATATCACTTTTCTATCTCAAATAAATCCGATTTTATAAGCATTTAAAAATTTACGACCTTGGTTCGAATCTTGAATTCGCTATAGAACCATGGACTTTTCGAATTTTGAAAAACGGACACCGAGATGCACAACTAGAACTTAATATACACATTCTGTGAAAATTTGATGAAAATCGGTTCATAAACAATGGCTGTAGACCGCGTACAAACTTTTGTTGCATATTTCAAGTGTGACGTCATATGACGTCATAGGCATATGAAAATCATAGAAAAAAATTTCCGCCTTTGAAGCTGTGTCATTAAATTTTCATTGCCCTTTAAAAATTTTTTAAGGAAAATATGACTATCAATTTCAACATATAGAAATATTCTTGTTAATATTGGAAATACATTATCATATAATGACGTCACGTGACGTCATATGACATTTATTTTCACAAAATGTTTTAAAACTTCTAGAGACCTATATACTGACTAAATATCAACTTTCTATCTTAAATAGGACAGATTTTATAAGCATTTTAAAATTTACGACCTTGGTTCGAATCTTGGATTAGCTATAGAACCATGGACTTTTCGAATTTTGAAAAACGGACACAGGGATGCACAACTAGAGCCTAACATACACATTCTGTGAAATTTTGATGAAAATCGGTCCAGAAATAATGGCTGTAGACCGCGTACAAACTTTTTCACCTGACGTCAAATCTGACGTTATATGACGTCGTATGAATATAAAATTCATTGCATCCGAAAGCTCATGGTTTGAAATATATGCCATAAAATTTTCATTGTTCTGAGTCAATGGCAACACCTCGAAATTAACACAAATATAAGAGGAAGAAAAAAAGAATAAGAAGAAGAAGAAGAATAATAAAAAAACAGTACAAACCCAAATGACTTTCTCCTGAGGCAGAAAGTCCTAAAAGAAGAAGAATAAACAGTACAAACCCAATAGGACTTTCTGCCGAAAGGGCAGAAAGTCCTAACTAGATGTCATTCGTTTAAACGAATGATAGGACTTTCTGCAACATCTGCTTTATATAGTAATAATAAAAAGCACAAATAGAACACATTCTGTGAATTTTAATAAAAGTCCGCCCATATCTTGCACATGTAGTTTACATACAACATTTATACTATGTCATATGACATGAAAGAAAAATGAAACAGTGTTCAAATGTAAGTTTCTAACTTTCATCACACATAGAATTTCATCACTCCAGCTCAGTTGTAACCTTGTTTAATTTTAGCCTCATTAGGAAGAAGTATTGAATATTTGTATAGTGCTATATCCTTTCGACACCTGTAACGTAGTTAATCGTATTTAGCGATTTTGGCGTGTTTGGGCTTCCGTAGTTTTGCCATAAATTCCTGGAATTTCGAACTATGGTGATATTTTGAGAGGTAACATCCCAGCCTACAAACTGATGCAATATGAATATCGTTAGCATAACAATGCAGTTTTTAGATGGTCTAAAATGTGGGGCTGCGTGTGAATTTTTAAACCTAGCTACATAGTGTTGCAAATACGGATTTTTGTTGGCCGTTACATGTTAAAAAAAAAAAAAAAAAAAACCCTTTTTCATTTTTATTTTAAATGGGTGCTAGTGTAAGCTTGGTGACCCCTGCGCGTGACCTTTTCCATATTTTTATGATGCATGATTATGAAATATCTTATTTTCCATGTAACTTTCTTATATGAAGTCCAATTTCAATAAACTTGGTACCGTTAGAAAGCTCTTAAAACATGCTACATTTTATACGCATAATGTATAAACTTATCTTCAGTCGTTTCTGAGATATTGACTGTTAAACCTCAAGAAAACAGCATATTATCAGCAAAATTAGCTTCATTTCATTTAGTTTTTTTGCTTATAACTTTGTATTGCGTAAACCAATTTTAATAAACTAAATATCTTTGGAAACGTCAATTATTCAGCTATAATTCTTATTCATACATATATTTACAAAAATCGATATTTTGCGTAAACCAATCGTCATATGACGTTTCTTTTCACAAAATGTTTAAGACTCTTAGAGACCTATATATTGACCAAATATCACTTTTCTATCTCAAATAGGACCGATTTTATAAGCATTTAAAAATTTACGACCTTGGTTCGAATCTTGAATTCGCTATGAAAAACGGACACCGAGATGCACAACTAGAACTTAATATACACATTCTGTGAAAATTTGATGAAAATCGGTTCATAAACAATGGCTCTGGACCGCGTACAAACTTTTGTTGCATATTTCAAGTGTGACGTCATATGACGTCATAGGCATATGAAAATCATAGAAATCAAAATTTCAACGTTTGAAGCATGTGTCATTAAATTTTCCTTGCCCTTCGACAATTTCAACATATAGAAATATTCTTGTTAATATTAGAAATACATTATCATATAATGACGTCACGTGACGCATATGACATTTATTTCACAAAATGTTTAAAACTTCTACAGACCTATATACTGATAAAATATCAACTTTCTATCTTAAATAGACAGAATTTATAAGCATTTAAAAATTTACGACCTTGGTTCGAATCTTGGATTCGCTATAGAACCATGGACTTTTCGAATTTTGAAAAACGGACACCGGCATGCACAACTAAACTTAATATACACATTCTGTGAAAATTTGATGAAATCGGTTCCCAAACAATGGCTGTAGACTGCGTACAAGCTTTTGTAGCATATTTCAAATTGACGTCATATGACGTCATAGGCATATGAAAATCATTTGAAATCAAAATTTCCTCACGTGAACTAATAATCATAAAAATTTTCATCGTCCTAGGAGTATTGCAACATAGAAAAATAAGCGTTTAGTTAGGAAGAAAAAAAGAATAATAATAACTAGATGTCATTCGTGAAAACGAATGATAGGACTTTCTGCAAGCTGTGTTAATGCAAAAAGCAGGAGATAGAAGTTTCATGTAATGACTCACCTCTGGTAGTATTTCATGTTCATGCTGAACAATTGACATTATATTCCGAAATCAGTGCAAATGATAAGAACTAAGTATTAGTCTGTGACGTAACATGATGTCATATGACGTAAGGACATGACTGCAAACTTGATTTCTAGTTTAAAGGTCCTATGTTCGAATCTTACTTCAGCCACAATACTTCGGTTTTTAGGAATTAAGGTTAGCTGACAAAATATTCAGAACTTAGTTGCAAAATGTACCATCTCTAAAAATTTGAAGAAAATCTTATAATAAATGGCGGCTGTAGAGCGCAAATACCATTTTTCACTATTTTCAGCTCTGACGTCAGGTGACGTCATAGGGTGCTGAAAATACTGTTGCTCAAAAGCGCATACTTTACTGCAATAACTCTGAAATTTTCATTATTCTGAACAACTGGCATCATGTCGAAATCATTGCCCCAAATGAAAATTAAGTGGTATGCTTATGACGTCCTATGACGTCACGATTCAAAAAATTTGTAGAAATGCTGCAGAACTGCAAACTGTGTAAGTTTCAACTTTCTATCACATCCTGAAGTTCTTTAATCCTAAAATGAAATTTTCGGTCTTATGTTCGAGTCTTTTTTTCAGCAACAGAACTTCGGTTTTTCGGAATTTCGGTTAGCTGACAGGATATGAACACCTTAGTTTCAAGATGTACAATCTGTAAAAATTTGAAGAAAATCCGACCTCATAGGGTGCTGAAGATGCTTTTGTTCAAAAGCGCATACTTTGTTGTCATAACTCTGAAATTTTCATTATTCTGAACAACTGGCATCATGTCGAAATCATTGCTCTAAAATGAAAATTAAGAAGTATGCTTATGACGTCACATGGCGACATTTGACGTCACGACTTCTAAATATGTTAAGAAATTATGAAGAACTGCAAACTGTGTAAGTTTCAACTTTCTATTTCATCCTGAAGCTCTTTAATCCTAAAATGAAATTTTCGGTCCTATGTTCGAATCTTATTTCAGCCACAGAACTTCGGTATTTCGGAATTTCTGTTAGCTGACATGATATGCACACCTTAGTTTCAAGATGTACAATCTGTAAAAATTTGAAGAAAATCCGACCATAAATGGCGGCTGTAGAGCGTGAACACCATTTTTCACTATTTTTAGCTCTGACGTCACATGACGTCAAAGGGTGCTGATAATTCTTTTGTTCAAAAGCGTATACTTTACTTTCATAATTCTGAAATTTTCATTATTCTGAACAACTGGCATCATGTCGAAATCATTGCCCTAATATGAAAATTAAGAAGTATGCTTATGACGTTATATGACGTCATATGACGTCACGACTCAAAATATATGTAGAAATGCTGTCGCACTACAAACTGTGTAAGTTTCAACTTTCTGTCTCATTCTGAAGCTCTTTAATCCTAAATTGAAATTTTCGGTCCTATGTTCGAATCTTATTTCAGCCACAGAACTTCGGTCTTTCGGAATTTCGGTTAGCTGACAGGATATGCACACCTTAGTTTCAAGATGTACCATCTGTGAAAATTTGAAGAAAATCCGACCATAAATGACGGCTGTAGAGCGCTAACACCATTTTTCACTATTTTTAGCTGTGACGTCATGTGACGTCATAGGGTGCTGAAGATGCTTTTGTTCAAAAGCGCATACGTTAGTTTCATAACGCTGAAATTTTCATTATTCTGAACAACTGGCATCATGTCGAAATCATTGCCCTAATATGAAAATTAAGAAGTATGCTTATGACGTCACATGACGTCATATGACGTTCCGACTCCAAAAATTTGTAGAAATTTTGCAGAACTGCAAACTGTGTAAGTTTCAACTTTCTATCTCATCCTGAAGCTCTTTAATCCTAAAATGAAATTTTCGGTCCTATGTTCGAATCTTATTTCAGCCACAGAACTTCGGTCTTTCGGAATTTCGGTTAGCTGACAGGATATGCACACCTTTGATTCAAGATGTACCATCTGTGAAAATTTAAAGAAAATCCGACCATAAATGACGGCTGTAGAGCGCGAACACCATTTTTCACTATTTTAAGCTGTGACGTCATGTGACGTCATAGTGTGCTGAAGATGCTTTTGTTCAAAAGCGCATACTTTACTTTCATAACTCTGAAATTTTCATTATTCTGAACAACTGGCATCATGTCGAAATCATTGCCCTAAAATGAAAATTAAGAAGTATGCTTATGACGTCACATGACGTCATATGACGTTCTGACTGAAAATGTTTGTAGAAATTCTGCAGAACTGCAAACTGTGTAAGTTTCAACTTTCTATCTCATCCTGAAGCTCTTTAATCCTAAAATGAAATTTTCGGTCCTATGTTCGAATCTTATTTCAGCCACAGAACTTCGGTCTTTCGGAATTTCGGTTAGCTGACAGGATATGCACACCTTTGATTCAAGATGTACCATCTGTGAAAATTTGAAGAAAATCCGACCATAAATGACGGCTGTAGAGCGCGAACACCATTTTTCACTATTTTTAGCTGTGACGTCATGTGACGTCATAGGGTGCTGAAAATCATAGAAATCAAAATTTCCTCACGTGACTAATAAGCCATAAAAATTTCATCGTCCTAGGTCCATTGCAACATATGAAAATAAGCGTTTAGTTAGGAAGAAGAAAAGAATAATAATAATAATAACTAGATGTCATTCGTGAAAACGAATGATAGGACTTTCTGCAAGCTGTGTTAATGCAAAAAGCAGGAGATAGAAGTTTCATGTAATGACTCACCTCTGGTAGTATTTCATGTTCATGCTGAACAATTGACATTATATTCCGAAATTAGTGCAAATGATAAGAACTAAGTATTAGTCTGTGACGTAACATGATGTCATATGACGTCAGGACATGACTGCAAATTTGATTTCTACTTTAAAGGTCCTATGTTTGAATCTTACTTCAGCCGCAATACTTCGGTTTTTCGGAATTAAGGTTATCTGACAAATATTCACACCTTAGTTTCAAGATGTACCATCTGTAAAAATTTGAAGAAAATCTGATCATAAATGGCGGCTGTAGAGCGCAAATACCAATTTTCACTATTTTTAGCTGTGACGTCACATGACGTCATAGGGTGCTGAAAATTATTTTGTTCAAAAGCGCATACTTTACTGTTATAACTCTGAAATTTTCATTATTCTGAACAACTGGCATCATGTCGAAATCAAGCCTCAAATTAAAATTAAGTGGTATGCTTATGACGTCCTATGACGTCACGATTCAAAATATTTGTAGAAATGCTGCAGAACTGCAAACTGTGTAAGTTTCAACTTTCTATCTCATCCTGAAGCTCTTCAATCCTAAAATGAAATTTTTGGTCCTATGTTCGAATCTTATTTCAGCCACAGAAGTTCGGTTTTTCGGAATTTCGGTTAGCTGACAGGATATGCAGACCATAGTTTCAAGATATACCATATGTGAAAATTTGATGAAAATCCGACCATAACTGGTGTTGTAGAGCGCGAACACCATTTTTCAATATTTGTAGCTCTGGCGTCACATGACATCATAGGGTGCTGAATATGCTTTTGTTCAAAAGCGCATACTTTACTGTCATAACTCTGAAATTTTCATTATTCTGAACAACTGGCATCATGTCGAAATCATTGCCCTAATATGAAAATTAAGAAATATGCTTATGACGTCACATGACGACATTTGACGTCACCACTCAAAATATATGTAGAAATTATGCAGAACTGCAAACTATGTAAGTTTCAACTTTCTATCTCATCCTGAAGCTCTTTAATCCTAAAATGAAATTTTCGGTCCTATGTTCGAATCTTATTTCAGCCACAGAACTTCGGTCTTTCGGAATTTCGGTTAGCTGACAGGATATGCACACCTTTGATTCAAGATGTACCATCTGTGAAAATTTGAAGAAAATCCGACAATAAATGACAGCTGTAGAGCGCAAACACCATTTTTCACTATTTTTAGCTGTGACGTCATGTGACGTCATAGGGTGCTGAAGATGCTTTTGTTCAAAAGCGCATACGTTACTTTCATAACTCTGAAATTTTCATTATTCTGAACAACTGGCATCATGTCGAAATCATTGCCCTAATATGAAAATTAAGAAGTATGCTTATGACGTCACATGACGTCATATGACGTTCTGACTGAAACTATTTGTAGAAATTTTGCAGAACTGCAAACTGTGTAAGTTTCAACTTTCTATCTCATCCTGAAGCTCTTTAATCCTAAAATGAAATTTTCGGTCCTATGTTCGAATCTTATTTCAGCCACAGAACTTCGGTCTTTCGGAATTTCGGTTAGCTGACAGGATATGCACACCTTTGATTCAAGATGTACCATCTGTGAAAATTTGAAGAAAATCCGACCATAAATGACGGCTGTAGAGCGCGAACACCATTTTTCACTATTTTTAGCTGTGACGTCATGTGACGTCATAGGGTGCTCAAGATGCTTTTGTTCAAAAGCGCATACTTTACTTTCATAACTCTGAAATTTTCATTATTCTGAACAACTGGCATCATGTCAAAATCATTGCCCTAATATGAAAATTAAGAAGTATGCTTATGACGTCACATGACGTCCTATGACGTTCTGACTGAAAATATTTGTAGAAATTCTGCAGAACTGCAAACTGTGTAAGTTTCAACTTTCTATCTCATCCTGAAGCTCTTTAATCCTAAAATGAAATTTTCGGTCCTATGTTCGAATCTTATTTCAGCCACAGAACTTCGGTCTTTCGGAATTTCGGTTAGCTGACAGGATATGCACACCTTTGATTCAAGATGTACCATCTGTGAAAATTTGAAGAAAATCCGAACATAAATGACGGCTGTAGAGCGCGAACACCATTTTTCACTATTTTTAGCTGTGACGTCATGTGACGTCATAGGGTGCTGAAAATCATAGAAATCAAAATTTCCTCACGTGACTAATAAGCCATAAAAATTTCATCGTCCTAGGTCCATTGTAACATATTAAAATAAGCGTTTAGTTAGGAAGAAGAAAAGAATAATAATAATAATTAATTTTAGCCTCATTAGGAAGAAGTATTGAATATTTGTATAGTGCTATATCCTTTCGACACCTGTAACGTAGTTAATCGTATTTAGCGATTTTGGCGTGCTTGGGCTTCCGTAGTTTTGCCATAAATTCCTGGAATTTCGAACTATGGTGATATTTTGAAAGGTAACATCCCAGCCTACAAACTGATGCAATATGAATATCGTTAGCATAACAATGCAGTTTTTAGATGGTCTAAAATGTGGGGCTGCGTGTGAATTTTTCAAGGCTTGCAAACTGCTCGCTAGCTACATAGTGTTGCAAATATGGATTTTTGTCTTGTGCCGTTGTACATGTATTAACTTCAATGCTTATTTTGGAAACAGTCAACATTCGACAAAAAACAACAACAACAAAAAAAAAAAAAGAACAAAATCAAGATATAGCCCATCAATTGCAATTTGATATATATATATATTTTTTTTTTTTTTTTTTTTTTTTTTTAAGTCGTTGCGCAAGTATTTAAGCCTGGTGACCCCTGCGCGTGACCTTTTCCATATTTTTATGATGCATGATTATGAAATATCTTATTTTCCATGTAACTTTCTTATATGAAGTCCAATTTCAATAAACTTGGTACCGTTAGAAAGCTCTTAAAACATGCTACATTTTATACCCATAATGTATAAACTTATCTTCAGTCGTTTCTGAGATATTGACTGTTAAACCTCAAGAAAACAGCATATTATCAGCAAAATTAGCTTCATTTCATTTAGTTTTTTTGCTTATAACTTTGTATTGCGTAAACCAATTTTAATAAACTAAATATCTTTGGAAACGTCAATTATTCAGCTATAATTCTTATTCATACATATATTTACAAAAATCGATATTTATTGAGATATGGCTACATATATGCAGTAGGGGTGAAATCAAATTTCCTCACATGCCTAATAACCCATAAACATTTCATCGTCCTAGGACTATTGCAACATATTAAAATAAGCGTTTAGTTAGGAAGAAGAAAAGAATAATAGTAAGAAACAAATGACGTCACGTGACGTCATATGACGTTTATTTTCACATAATTGTTAAGACACCCAGAGACATACTAACTGACAAAATTTCAACTTTCTATCTCAAATAGGACAGTTTTTATAAGCATTTAAAAATTGACGACCTTGGTTCGAATCTTGAATTCGCTATAGAACCATGGACTTTTCGAAATTTGAAAAACGGACACCGGTATACACAATAAGAACTTAAGATACACATTCTGTGAAAATTTGATAAAAATCGGCCCATTAATAATGGCTCTGGACCGTGTACAATCTTTCTTAGTCAATTTCAAATGTGACGTCATATGACGTCATAGACTTCTGAAAATCATTGAAATCGAAATTTCAGAATCCGAAACATGCGGCATTAAATTTTTATTGCCCTTCGAAAATTTCAATATATAGAAATAATCTTGTTAGAATTAGAAATTCATTATCATATAATGACGTCACGTAACGTCATATGACATTTATTTTCACAAAATGTTTAAGACTCCCAGAGACCTATATACTGACCCAATATCATCTTTCTATCTCAAATAGGACCGATTTTATAAGAATTTGAAAATTTACGACCTTGGTTCGAATCTTGGAATCGCTATAGAACCTTGGACTCTTCGAATTTTAAAAAAAGGACACCGGGATGCACAACTAGAACTTAATATACACATTCTGTGAAAATTTGATGAAAATCGGTTCATTAATAATGGCTCTGGACCGCGTACAAACTTGTGTAGCTTATTTCAAGTGTGACGTCATATGACGTCATAGAGATATGAAAATCATAGAAATCAAAATAACATTTTCACAAAATATTTAAATCTATCGGAGATCTATGTACTGACTAAATATAAACCTTCTGTCTCATTTAGGGACGATTTTATGAGCATTTGTCAATTTGACGTCCTTGGTTTGAATCTTGCATTCGCCATAGAACCTTGTGCTTTTCGAATTTTGAAAAACGGACAACGAGATGCACAACTAGAACTTAATATACACATTCTGTGAAAATTTGATAAAAATCGGTTCATTAATTATCGCTCTGGACCGCGTACAAACTTTTGTAGCAAATTGCCAAGTGTGACGTCATATGACGTCATAGGCATATAAAAATTATAGAATTTTTTAATTACGCATATGACTAATATGCCATCGAAATTTAATTCTCCTAGGACGATTGCAACATATGAAAATCCGTGAGGAAGAAAAGAATAATAATAATAATAACTAGATGTCATTCGTCTAAACGAATGATAGGACTTTCTGCAACCTGTGTTAATGCAAAAAGCAGGAGATAGAAGTTTCATGTAATGACTCACCTCTGGTAGTATTTCATGTTCATGCTGAACAAATGACATTATATTCCGCGAAAAATAAGCGAATAAAATTTTTTTTAGGAATAATAGTAGAAGTAGTATGCTTATGACATCATATGACGTCTCGACATAAAATATATTAAGAAATTATGCAGAACTGCAAACTGTGTAAGTTTCAACTTTCTATCTCATCCCGAAGTTCTTTAACCCTAAAATTTTTGGTCCTATGTTCGAATCATACTTCAGCAACAATACTTCGGTTTTGCGGAATTAAGGTTAGGTGACAAAATATTCACACCTTAGTTTCAAGATGTACCATCTGTAAAAATTTGAAGAAAATCTGATCATAAATGGCGGCTGTAGAGCGCGAACACCATTTTTCACTATTTTTAGCTCTGACGTCACGTGAAGTCATAGGGTGCTGAAAATGCTGTTGCTCAAAAGCGCATACTTTATTGCAATAACTCTGAAATGTTCATTATTCTGAACAACTGGCATCATGTCGAAATCATTGCCCCACATTAAAATTAAGAAGTATGCTTATGACGTCCTATGACGTCACGATTCAAAATATTTGTAGAAATGCTGCAGAACTGCAAACTGTGTAAGTTTCAACTTCCTATCTCATCCTGAAGCTCTTCAATCCTAAAATGAAATTTTTGGTCCTATGTTCGAATCTTACTTCAGCCACAGAACTTCGGTTTTTCGGAATTAAGTTTAGCTGGCAGGATATGCACACCTTAGTTTCATGGTGTACCATCTGTGAAAATTTGAAGAAAATCCGACCATAAATGGCGGCTGTAGAGCGCGAAAACCATTTTTCACTATTTTTAGCTGTGACGTCACATGACGTCATAGGGTGCTGAAGATGCTTTTGTTCAAAAGCGCATACTTTACTGTCATAACTCTGAAATGTTCATTATTCTGAACAACTGGCATCATGTCGAAATCATTGCCCTAAAATAAAAATTAAGAAGTATGCTTATGACGTCACATGACGACATTTGACGTCACGACTCAAAATATATGTAGAAATTCTGCAGAACTGCAAACTGTGTAAGTTTCAACTTTCTATCTCATCCTGAAGCTCTTTTATCCTAAAATGAAATTTTCGGTCCTATGTTCGAATCTTATTTAAGCGACAGAACTTCGGTCTTTCGGAATGTGGGTTAGCTGACAGGATATGCACACCTTAGTTTTAAGATGTACCATCTGTGAAAATTTGAAGAAAATCCGACCATAAATGGCGGCTGTAGAGCGTGAACACCATTTTTCACTATTTTTAGCTCTGACGTCATATGACGTCATAGGTGCTGCAGATGCTTTTGTTCAAAAGAGCATACTTTACTGTCATAATACTGAAATGTTCATTATTCTGAACAACTGGCATTATTTCGAAATCATTGCCCTAAAATAAAAATTAAAAAGTATGCTTATGACGTCACATGACGACATTTGACGTCACGACTCAAAATATATGTAGAAATTCTGCAGAACTGCAAACTGTGTAAGTTTCAACTTTCTTTCTCATCCTGAAGCTCTTTAAATCCTAAAATGAAATTTTCGGTCCTATGTTCGAATCTTAATTCAGCAACAGAACTTCGGTCTTTCGGAATTTCGGTTAGCTGACAGGATGTGCACCCCTTAGTTTCAAAATGTACCATCTGTGAAAATTTGAAGAAAATCCGACCATAAATGACGGCTGTAGAGCGCAAACACCATTTTTCACTATTTTTAGCTGTGTCGTCATGTGACGTCATAGGGTGCTGACAATCATTGAAATCGAAATTTCATCACGTGACTAATAACCCATAAAAATTTCATCGTCCTAGGACTATTGCAACATATCAAAATAAGCGTTTAGTTAGGAAGAAGAAAAGAATAATAATAATGAAAAAATTACGTCACGTGACGTCATATGACGTTTATTTTCACATAATTGTTAAGACACCCAGAGACCTACTAACTGACAAAATTTCAACATTCTATCTCAAATAGGACTGATTTTATAAGCATTTAAAAATTTACGACCTTGGTTCGAATCTTGGAATCGCTATAGAACCTTGGGCTTTTCGAATTTTGAAAAACGGACACCGGGATGCACAACTAGAACTTAATATACACATTCTGTGAAAATTTCCTGAAAATCGGTCCATTAATAATGGCTCTGGACAGTGTACAAACTTTTGTTGCATATTTCAAATGTGACGTCATATGACGTCATAGGCATATGAAAATCACAGAAATCAAAATTTCAGCATTGGAAGCATGTGTCATTAAATTTTCATTGCCCTTCGACAATTTCAACATATAGAAATATTCTTGTTAATATTAGAAATACATTAACATATAATGACGTCACGGGACGTCATATGACATTTATTTTCACAAAATATTTAAAACTTCTAAAACCTATATACTGACTAAATATCAACTTTCTATCTTAAATAGGACAGATTTTATAAGCATTTAAAAATTTACGACCTTGGTTCGAATCTTGGATTCGCTATAGAACCATGGACTTTTCGAATTTTGAAAAACGGACACCGGGATGCACATCTAGAACTTAATATAGACAATCTGTGAAAATTTGATGAAAATCGGTTCACAAACAATGGCTGTAGACCGCGTACAAACTTTTGTAGCATATTTCAAATGTGACGTCATATGACGTCATAGGCATATGAAAATCATAGAAATCAAAATTTAAAATTTTAAAAAAAAAATAATAATAATAAGAAGAATAATAAGAAGAAGAAGAATAAACAGTACAAACCCAATAGGACTTTCTGCCGAAAGGGCAGAAAGTCCTAATAAACATAACAAACCCAATAGGACTTTCTGCTTTAGGCAGAAAGTCCTAATAATAATAATAATAAACAGTACAAACCCAATAGGACTTTCTGCTTTAGGCAGAAAGTCCTAACTAGATGTCATTCGTGAAAACGAATGATAGGACTTTCTGCAAGCTGTGTAAATGCAAAAAGCAGGAGATAGAAGTTTCATGTAATGACTCACCTCTGGTAGTATTTCATGTTCATGCTGAACAACTGACATTATATTCCGAAATAAGTAACTAAGTATTTCACTATTTTTAGTTCTGACGTCACATGACGTCATAGGGTACTGAAAATTCTTTTGTTCAAAAGCGTATCTTTACTTTCATCTGCAGAACTGCAAACTGCGTAAGTTTCAACTTTCTATCTCATCCAGAAGCTCTTTAATCCTAAAATGAAATTTTCGGTCCTATGTTCGAATCTTATTTCAGCCACAGAACTTCGGTCTTTCGGAATTTCGGTTAGCTGACAGGATATGCACACCTTAGTTTCATGATGTACCATCTGTGAAAATTTGAAGAAAATCCGACTATAAATGCCGGCTGTAGAGCGCAAACACCATTTTTCACTATTTTTAGCTCAGACGTCACATGACGTCATAAGGTGCTGAAGATGCTTTTGTTCAAAAGCGCATATTTTATTGTCATAACTCTGAAGTTTTCATTATTCTGAACAACTGGCATCATGTCGAAATCATTGCCCTAAAATGAAAATTAAGAAGTATGCTTATGACGTCACATGACGTCATATGACGTAAAGACTCAAGATATATGTATGAATTCTGCAGAACTGCAAACTGTGTAAGTTTCAACTTTCTATCTCATCCTGAAGCTCTTTTATCCTAAAATGAAATTTTCGGTCCTATGTTCGAATCTTATTTCAGCCACAGAACTTCGGTCTTTCGGAAATTCGGTTAGCTGACAGGATATGCACACCTTTGATTCAAGATGTACTATCTGTGAAAATTTGAAGAAAATCCGACCATAAGTGACGGCTGTAGAGCGCGAACACCATTTTTCACTATTTTTAGCTGTGACGTCATGTGACGTCATAGGGTGCTGAAAATCATTGAAATCAAAATTTCCTCACGTGACTAATAAGCCATAAAAATTTCATCGTCCTAGGACTATTGCAACATATAAAAATAAGCGTTTAGTTAGGAAGAAGAAAAGAATAATAATAATAACTAGATGTCATTCGTGAAAACGAATGATAGGACTTTCTGCAAGCTGTGTTAATGCAAAAAGCAGGAGATAGAAGTTTTATGTAATGACTCACCTCTGGTAGTATTTCATGTTCATGCTGAACAATTGACATTATATTCCGAAATCAGTGCAAATGATAAGAACTAAGAATTAGTCTGTGACGTAACATGATGTCATATGACGTAAGGACATGACTGCAAACTTGATTTCTAGTTTAAAGGTCCTATGTTCGAATCTTACTTCAGCCACAATACTTCGGTTTTTAGGAATTAAGGTTAGCTGACAAAATATTCACACCTTAGTTGCAAAATGTACCATCTCTAAAAATTTGAAGAAAATCTTATCATAAATGGCGGCTGTAGAGCGCGAATACCATTTTTCACTATTTTCAGCTCTGACGTCAGGTGACGTCATAGGGTGCTGAAAATACTGCTGCTCAAAAGCGCATACTTTACTGCAATAACTCTGAAATTTTCATTATTCTGAACAACTGGCATCATGTCGAAATCATTGCCCCAAATTAAAATTAAGTGGTATGCTTATTACGTCCTATGACGTCACGATTCAAAATATTTGTAGAAATGCTGCAGAACTGCAAACTGTGTGAGTTTCAACTTTCTATCTCATCCTGAAGTTCTTTAATCCTAAAATGAAATTTTCGGTCCTATGTTCGAGTCATTATTTCAGCAACAGAACTTCGGTTTTTCGGAATTTCGGTTAGCTGACAGGATATGAACACCTTAGTTTCAAGATGTATAATCTGTAAAAATTTGAAGAAAATCCGACCATAAATGGCGGCTGTAGAGCGTTTACACCATTTTTCACTATTTTTAGCTCAGACGTCACATGACGTCATAGGTAGCTGAAGATGCCTTTGTTCAAAAGCGCATACTTTGTTGTCATAACTCTGAAATTTTCATTATTCTGAACAACTGGCATCATGTCGAAATCATTGCCCTAATATGAACATTAAGAAGTATGCTTATGACGTCACATGACGTCATATGACGTTCCGACTCGAAAAATTTGTAGAAATTTTGGAGAACTGCAAACTGTGTAAGTTTCAACTTTCTATCTCATCCTGAAGCTCTTTAATCCTAAAATGAAATTTTCGGTCCTATGTTCGAATCTTATTTCAGCCACAGAACTTCGGTCTTTCAGAATTTCGGTTAGCTGACAGGATATGCACACCTTTCATTCAAGATGTACCATCTGTGAAAATTTGAAGAAAATCCGACCATAAATGACGGCTGTAGAGCGCGAACACCATTTTTCACTATTTTTAGCTGTGACGTCATGTGACGTCATAGCGTGCTGAAGATGCTTTTCTTCAAAAGTGCATACTTTACTGCAATAACTCTGAAATTTTCATTATTCTGAACAACTGGCATCATGTCGAAATCATTGCCCTAATAAGAAAATTAAGAAGTATGCTTATGACGTCACATGACGTCATATGACGTTTTGACTGAAAATATTTTTAGTAATTCTGCAGAACTGCAAACTGTGTAAGTTTCACCTTTCTATCTCATCCTGAAGCTCTTTAATCCTAAAATGAAATTTTCGGTCCTATGTTCGAACCTTTTTTCAGCCACAGAACTTCAGTCTTTTGGAAGTTTGGTTAGCTGACCGGATATGCACACCTGAATTTCAAAAGGTACAATCTGTGAAAATTTGAAGAAAATCCGACCATAAATGGCGGCTGTAGAGCGTGAACACCATTTTTCACTATTTTTAGCTCTTACGTCATGTGACGTCATACGGTGCTGAAAATTCTTTTGTTCAAAAGCGTATACTTTACTTTCATAACTCTGAAATTTTCATTATTCTGAACAACTGGCATCATGTCGAAATCATTGCCCTAAAATGAAAATTAAGAAGTATGCTTATGACGTCACATGACGTCATATGACGTCACGACTCAAAATATTTGTAGAAATTCTGCAGAACTGCAAACTGTGTAAGTTTCAACTTTCTATCTCATCCTGAAGCTCTTTAATCCTAAAATGAAATTTTCGGTCTTATGTTCGAATCTTATTTCAGCCACAGAACTTCGGTCTTTCGGAATTTCGGTTAGCTGACAGGATATGCACACCTTTTATTCAAGATGTACCATCTGTGAAAATATGAAGAAAATCCGACCATAAATGACGGCTGTAGAGCGCGAACACCATTTTTCACTATTTTTAGCTGTGACGTCATGTGACGTCATAGGGTGCTGAAAATCATTGAAATCAAAATTTCCTCACGTGACTAATAAGCCATAAAAATTTCATCGTCCTAGGTCCATTGCAACATATAAAAATAAGCGTTTAGTTAGGAAGAAGAAAAGAAAATAATAATAATAATAATAATAATAATAATAATAAACAGTACAAACCCAATAGGACTTTCTGCTTTAGGCAGAAAGTCCTAATAAACATAACAAACCCAATAGGACTTTCTGCTTTAGGCAGAAAGTCCTAACTAGATGTCATTCGTGAAAACGAATGATAGGACTTTCTGCAAGCTGTGTTAATGCAAAAAGCATGAGATAGAAGTTTCATGTAATGACTCACCTCTGGTAGTATTTCATGTTCATGCTGAACAATTGACATTATATTCCAAAATTAGTGCAAATGATAAGAACTAAGTATTAGTCTGTGACGTCACATGACGTCATATGATATCATAACTCTAAACATATGTAGAAATTCTGGAGAACTGCAAACTGTTTAAGTTTCAACTTTCTATCTCATCCTGAAGCTCTCTAATCCTAAAATGAAATTTTCGGTCCTATGTTCGAATCTTATTTCAGCCACAGAACTTCGGTCTTTCGGAATTTCGATTAGCTGACAGGATATGCACACCTAACTTTCAAGATGTACCATCTGTGAAAATTTGAAGAAAATCCGACCATAAATAGCGGCTGTAGAGCGTGAACACCATTTTTCACTATATTTAGCTCTGACGTCACATGACGTCATAGTGTGCTAAAGATGCTTTTGTTCAAAAGGGCATATTTTACTGTCATAACTCTGAAATTTTCGTTATTCTGAACAACTGGCATCATGTCAAAATCATTGCCCAAAAATGAAAATTAAGAAGTATGCTTATGACGTCACAAGACGTCATATGACGTCAAGACTCAAGATATATGTAGAAATTCTGCAGAACTGTAAACTGTGTAAGTTTCAACTTTCTATCTCATCCTGAAGCTCTTTAATCCTAAAATGAAATTATCGGTCCTATGTTCGAATCTTATTTCAGCCACAGAACTTCGGTCTTTGGGAATTTCGGTTAGTTGACAGGATATGCACACCTGAGTTTCAAAATGTACCATCTGTGAAAATTTGAAGAAAATCCGACCATAAATGACGGCTGTAGAGCGCGAACACCTTTTTTCACTATTTTTAGCTGTAACGTCACATGACGTCATAGGGTGCTGAAGATGCTTTTGTTCAAAAGCGCATACTTTCCTTTCATAACTCTGAAATTTTCATTATTCTGAACAACTGGCATCATGTGGAAATCATTGCCCAAATATGAAAATTAAGAAGTATGCTTATGACGTCACATGACGTCATATGACGTCACGCCTCAAAATATTTGTAGAAATTCTGCAGAACTGCAAACTGTGTAAGTTTCAACTTTCTATCTCATCCTGAAGCTCTTTAATCCTAAAATGAAATTTTCGGTCCTATGTTCGAATCTTATTTCAGCCACAGAACTTCGGTATTTCGGAATTTCTGTTAGCTGACATGATATGCACACCTTAGTTTCAAGATGTACAATCTGTAAAAATTTGAAGAAAATCCGACCATAAATGGCGGCTGTAGAGCGTGAACACCATTTTTCACTATTTTTAGCTCTGACGTCACATGACGTCAAAGGGTGCTGATAATTCTTTTGTTCAAAAGCGTATACTTTACTTTCATAATTCTGAAATTTTCATTATTCTGAACAACTGGCATCATGTCGAAATCATTGCCCTAATATGAAAATTAAGAAGTATGCTTATGACGTTATATGACGTCATATGACGTCACGACTCAAAATATATGTAGAAATGCTGTCGCACTACAAACTGTGTAAGTTTCAACTTTCTGTCTCATTCTGAAGCTCTTTAATCCTAAATTGAAATTTTCGGTCCTATGTTCGAATCTTATTTCAGCCACAGAACTTCGGTCTTTCGGAATTTCGGTTAGCTGACAGGATATGCACACCTTAGTTTCAAGATGTACCATCTGTGAAAATTTGAAGAAAATCCGACCATAAATGACGGCTGTAGAGCGCTAACACCATTTTTCACTATTTTTAGCTGTGACGTCATGTGACGTCATAGGGTGCTGAAGATGGTTTTGTTCAAAAGCGCATACGTTAGTTTCATAACGCTGAAATTTTCATTATTCTGAACAACTGGCATCATGTCGAAATCATTGCCCTAATATGAAAATTAAGAAGTATGCTTATGACGTCACATGACGTCATATGACGTTCCGACTCCAAAAATTTGTAGAAATTTTGCAGAACTGCAAACTGTGTAAGTTTCAACTTTCTATCTCATCCTGAAGCTCTTTAATCCTAAAATGAAATTTTCGGTCCTATGTTCGAATCTTATTTCAGCCACAGAACTTTCTGTCTTTAACT
>CM037785.1:48659700-48672502 GCA_021229015.1 Solen grandis | reverse complement strand
AGACCGAAGTTCTGTGGCTGAAATAAGATTCGAACATAGGACCGAAAATTTCATTTTAGGATTAAAGAGCTTCAGGATGAGATAGAAAGTTGAAACTTACACAGTTTGCAGTTCTGCAGAATTTCTACAAATATTTTGAGTCGTGACGTCATATGATGTCATGTGACGTCATAAGCATACTTCTTCATTTTCATTTTAGGGCAATGATTTCGACATGATGCCAGTTGTTCAGAATAATGAAAATTTCAGAGTTATGAAAGCAAACGATTTGCTTTTGAACAAAAGCATCTTCAGCACCCTATGACGTCACATGACGTCACAGCTAAAAATAGTGAAAAATAGTGTTCGCGCTCTACAGCCGTCATTTCTTAACCAATTGACTTGATTTTTTCACAGAATGTATGGATTGGGACTTTGTTGTGCAGGATTATATACATTTTGCAACATTCAAAAAGACCAAGGATCTATGGCTGAACCAAGTTTCGAACTTTGGACCTGAAAATTTATTTAAGTATTACGAAGCACTCAGATAAGCTAGAAACTTCAAATTTGGACAGAACATGTGTCTTATCAATTTCTTACAGCTCTGAAAAGACTGACGTCGTATGACGTAAAATGACGTCATGACGCGTTAACAAACTTTTAATCCAAAATGTAGGGTTTTTTAGCACTACATGCCTTATCTTTTGACCGATTTGCATACAATTTTCACTGAATGTGCAACATAGCATCTCATTTACTTCAGTCACTTCCGTTTCCGGAAAATCGTAAAGGTCAAGGTCATATGTCAGTTGTTGGTGTTTTTATTCGGCAAGGTGTATCTCAAAAACGAAAAAGATTCTACCTAGACACTGTGGACAAAATCTGTAGTGATTTGAAAGACCTTTCAGGTGATATTTAGTTTTTGAAGATCGGGGTTGAATTGGTTGAGTTATGACAGAAAGGCGAAAAGTGTACTTTTAACGAAATTGAAACGCTGTAGTTTCATGAACTTTGAGTCAAAAATCATGATTTCTTCAGGATTAACACACTGAAAAGTGAAGTGATGTATACTGCAAGGAATACTTGTTTGGTCACGTGATTATAACGTCATGCATATTTAAGCAGAAATTATTAAAAAATTCATATAAAATCGGCAAGTTGATGTTTGAAGTTGAAATTTGCACGAATGCCGTAGCCTACAATGTGCAAAAAGTCCTGAAAATTTCAAGTGATTCCGTCAACAAACATGGCAGATATTCATGTTTTTCGGAAAGGGCTTGTATATGAAAATCTAGCAATTTGAAGGAAGAGAAGAAGGCGGTTATTGGGTTGGTTACCCTCTATCCGGACGTTCCTACGCAGGAAAGAGTGCCCGTGTTGAAAGGTGAATTGCGATGCGTATTTGAGAGAATGAGGTGCATTTTAGAATGCAATGGTGTACACCAGGACCGATAAGCATATTGCCTTTGTTATAAAGCAGAAAGTCCTATTGGGTTTGTTATGTTTATTAGGACTTTCTGCTAAAGCAGAAAGTCCTATTGGGTTTGTTATGTTTATTATTAGGACTTTCTGCCTAAAGCAGAAAGTCCTATTGGGTTTGTACTGTTTATTCTTCTTCTTATTAGGACTTTCTGCCCTTTCGGCAGAAAGTCATATTGGGTTTGTACTGTTTTTTTATTATTCTTATTATTCTTTTTTTCTTCCTCTTATATTTGTGTTAATTTTGAGGTGTTGCCATTGACTCAGAACAATGAAAATTTTATGGCATATATTTCTAACCATGAGGTATTAGATACAATGAATTTCATATTCATATGACGTCATTTAACGCCAGATTCGACGTCAGGTGAAAAAGTTTGTACGCGGTCTACAGCCATTATTTCTGGACCGATTTTCATCAAAATTTCACAGAATGTGTATGTTAGGCTCTAGTTGTGCCTTTCGGTGTCCTTATTTCCAATTTCGAAAAGGCAAAGGTTTTATGGCGAATCCAAGATTCGAACTAATGACGTCAAATTTCAAATGCATATAAAATCGCTTCCAGATGAGCTAGAAAGCTGATATTTGGACTGAATATTAGTCTCTAGATCTTCTATACAATCTAAAAAGATGAACGCCACATGACGTCACATGACGTCATAATGCTATTAAAACTTTCGTATTAAAACTTAACGGTTTTTAAGCCCTGTAGGCTTTATTTTTTGTATGATTTGCTTGAAATTTTGTCTGAAGATGCAATATTAGATTCTATGGAGCCATGTCACTTCCGTTTCCGGAAAATCCCAAAGGTCAAGGTCATATATCAATTATCGGGTTTTTCTTCGGCCTTAAATATCTCAAAAACGGTAATTATTCTATCGAGACACTATGCGTATAATTTATAGTGCTTAGAAAGACCTTTCAGATGGTATTTAGTTTTTGATGATCGGGGTTGAATCGGTTGAGTTATGGCGAAAAAATGAACATTTGGTAACCCCCAGTGTGTTTAACAGTTTATACCTCGAAAATCTTTGATTTTTTAAAATATGATGATGAATATTATTTGTAGAACAATGTTTGACCGTTCTTTTGATGCTTAAAGTTTAATGATTGGCCAAAGAATAATGGAGTTATGGGGAAAAAAACGAAATTCGTGCATATAGCTTTGGTGATTTTTTCATTCTTCAGGAGGTTTAAAAGCTTATATCTCAAAAGGTATTAAAATATTCCTAAACATAAAGCGTGTGAAATGTAGAGAATTTTTAGACGATTATTTTGGTACCCTAAGTTTTGAAATTGATCAAAGTATAAGGAAGTTACATCAAAAATAAGAATTTAAACATGTAGAATTTCAGCGATTCTGCCGTGTTGTCAAAGTTCTACGGCTAATATCTCAAAGGTCATTAGAAATAAGTCCACACCTTAAGCAAATGAGATGTAGAAAATTTTAAGACAATTATTTTGGTACCTAGAGTTTTAAAATTGATTAAAGTATAAGGAAGTTACATCAAAAATACGAATATAAACCCAAGTGTAAGAATTTTCGAGAAATATCCTACTTTCGCTTTCACGTTAATTGAAGCATTTTCGGAAAATATGTAAATGTACAGCTATGTATTAGTCATATAAATTGCAAACAACTTTTTACTTATATCATATTGATATTACTAGCTAAACAAGCGTACCCTTTCCGGTGGCCGAGTGGTTAGAGCGTCCGCCTCGGGAGCGGAAGGTCGTGGGTTCGATCCCCGACCCGACATACCAAAGTCGTAAAAAATGGTACTGTTATAGCTCCCTTGCTTGGCGCTCAGCATATAAGGGTATTTGCAGGACTGGTTAGCGCGGTATCAGGATGATGTGACTGGGTGTGGTATCATGCCACATGTCTACGGCGTGATACTGCAGTGTGGTAGTCCTATACCCGCATGAAGTAGACATCGTGACTGGCTGAATTACTGTCGGTGGGACGTTAAACCCAACAAACAAACTGATATCATATATAGCAGTGTTTACTACACCGATCCCTACACACGAGGTGTGCACACTGGCGCATGTTGACGTCTTTTGTAAACATTTATTAAAGTTGCTTAAATAATCATGTTTATAGATAAACATTTACATAAGAATGAGGAGTTTCGGAAATATTTTTTGCAAAGGGACTCCTAAGGAAAGAAAAAGATGCTAAATTAAATACTAAAATACAAGTATAGTTTATTAGGTTTAACGTCCCACCGACAGTATTTAAGTCTTTTGGAGACAATGTCTACTTGAGACAAATGTAGTGTTGTCACACTGCACAGTATCACGTCGTAGACAGTTGGCATGATACCACACCCAGTCACATTAGCCGGACACCGGGCCATCAGTCCTAGAACTACCCTTATTAAGCTGAGCGCCAACCAAGGGAGCTATACCAGTACCTATGTTTACGAATTTGGTAAATACAAGAATTGAATAATTGATATAACGTTTTTAAACAACTTACAGATCGTTACGTTCGTTCAGGCTTCTTAACTGTTAAATTCTCTCTTAATAAACACTAACTATAACGAATACAGTCGTCTCCATCGTATGTACAAGCATTATTGAAATTTAACTCACGAGGCTACACGCGTCGACGAATCTATTCCATGGTAGCATTTACGGTTTTATTCCCGCGACTGTACACGAAATTAAAAAAAAAGAAGAGAATTTTGATATGCAGAATTAATAGGTTTAAGTTTAATTGCTTATATTTTGAAAACCTATAAAACTAGACCCAAATATGCTATAATTGAATTGTAGGGATTTTCAGGACATTTATTTTGGTACCTAGAATGCTAAACTTGGAATCTCTCAGCCCCTCACCGCTGTGGGTTCGAATTCCGGTAGGGACTTCGGATTTTTCATGTGAGGAAGCCTTCCAGCTGGCTTGCGGTAGGTCGGTGGTTATATCCGCGTATCTCTGTGTACTCGGGGTCTTCCTCCACCTGTAATTAGCTGGACGTCTCTATATGATTGAAATACTATCACAGCGACGGTAAACCCCAATACAACAACAACAACAACAACAACAATTAAAATTGGTCAAGTTATAAGAAAGCGATATCAAAATAAAGATTTATTTATTTTCGACATATGGCTTACTTCACAAAGTTCATATAAAGCCTACAAAAAAAAAAAAAAAAAAGGTAGGAAATATAATATATATTCTTTCTAACGGTATTAATCTTTACATTTCAAAATGTTGCAGAAAGTCCTATCATTCGTATCAACGAATGAAATCTAGTGTTTATTATTATTATTAGGACTTTCTGCCCTTTCGGCAGAAAGTCCTATTGGGTTTGTTATGTTTATTCTTCTTATTATTCTTTTTTTCTTCCTAACTAAACGCTTATTTTTCTATGTTGCAATACTCCTAGGACGATGAAATTTTTATGACTTATTAGTCACGTGAGGAAATTTTGATTTCTATGATTTTCATATGCCTATGACGTCATATGACGTCATATTTGAAAAATGCTTCAAAAGTTTGTACGCGGTCTACAGCCATTGTTTGTGAACCGATTTTCATCAAATTTTCACAGACTGTGTATATTAAGTTCTAGTTGTGCATCCCGGTGTCCGTTTTTCAAAATTCGAAAAGTCCATGGTTCTATAGCGAATCCAAGATTCGAACCAAGGTGTAAATTTTTAAATACTTATAAAATCTGTCCTATTTAAGATTGAAAGTTGATATTTAATCAGTATATAGGTCTCTAGAAGTTTTAAATTTTGTGAAAATAAATGTCATATGACGTCACGTGACGTCATTATATGATAATGTATTTCTAATATTAACAAGAAAATTTCTATATGTTGAAATTGTCGAAGGGCAATGAAAATTTAATGACACATGCTTCAAATGCTGAAATTTTGATTTCTATGATTTTCATATCTCTATGACGTCATATGACGTCACACGTGAAATAAGCTTCAAAAGATTGTACGCAGTCCAGAGCCATTATTAATGAACCGATTTTCATCAAATTTTCACAGAATGTGTATATTAAGTTCTAGTTGTGCATCCCGGTGTCCGTTTCTCAAAATTCGAAATTGCCAAGGTTCTATAGCGAATCCAAGATTCGAACCAAGGTCGTAAATTTTCAAATGCTTATAAAATCAGTCCTTTTTGAGATAGAAAGTTGATATTTGGTCAGTATGTAGGTCTCTCGGAGTCTTAAAAATATTTTGAAAATTTGCATCATATGACGTCACGTGACGTCATTATATGAAAATATATTACTAACATTAACAAGATTATTTCTATATGTTGAAATGGTCGAAGAGCAATGAAAATTTAATGGCATATGTTTCAGACAAAATAATTTCTATTTCAATAATTTTTATAGGCATATGACGTCATATGACGTCACACTTGCCCTATTCTACAAAAGTGTGTACGCGGTCTACAGCCATTGTTTGTGAACCGATTTTCATCAAATTTTCACAGAAAGTGTATATTAGATTATAGTTGAGCATCCGGTGTCCGTTCTTCCAAATTCAAAATTGCAAAGGTTTTATGGCGGATCCAATATTCGAACTATTGACGTCAAATTTTAAATACGTATAAAATCGTTTCCAGATGAGTTTGAAATCTAATATTTGGAAAGTAAATAAGTCTCCAAAAGTGCTTTACATTCTATGAAGATGAACGTCATTTGACGTCATATGACGTCATAAGGTCAAAAATTATTTCTGATATATACGCGTAAATTTAATATGTTGTTAACTTCCCAGGACCATGAAATCTTATGGTATATACTTTAGAAATGCTTTAGAATGCAATGTAATTCATATTAATTTGACGTTATATCACATCAGATTTGACGTCAGAACAAAAAGCTTTTACGCGGTGTACAGCCATTATTTTTGAACCAATTTTCAGCAAATTTCAAAGAATGTATATGTAACGCTCTAGTTGTGTATCCCGGGTCCTGTTTTACAAATTCGAAAAGACGAAAAGGCAATGGTTCTATGGCGAATCCAAGTTTCGAAACATTGCAAATTTAAAAAAAAATTTTTAAATTTGGACTGAATATTAGTCTTTAAGACTTATTTATATTCTGTGAGGATTAACGTTATTTGACGTCATAAGGTCAAAAAGAATGTTAATATATCTACGCGTTAATTTCTATATGTTGCAAAGTTGCAAGGAGCATGAAAAAAATTACTTATATTTAAGATACTTAATATTTCATTTCATTGATTTTCTTATGCCTATGATGTCATGTGACATCAAACTTGACGTTGTCTACAAACTCTTGTATGCGGTCTACAGCCATTATTATAGGATGGAATTCGAATTGTAAGCGTTTTAAATACATTTGATTTGTAACATAGATTATAAAAATAGTCCAAGTTAAATAAATCGTTATGAAAAAAATGACTTTTAGTTACTTTTGCCATTTCCTCCAAGTTAAACCGTTTATTTTTCAAAGTTCATTTAAGTTATGGCCATACAAAAGCAAGTTAAAGGCTGCAATTTCATATCCTCTTACTTTTTTTGCTTTTAAGTATTTGACAAATGTAGCAGAAAGTCCTATCATTCGTATCAACGAATGAAATCTAGTTATTATTATTTTTTTTTCTTCCTAACTAAACGCTTATTTTTATATGTTGCAATAGTCCTAGGACGATGAAATTTTTATGGCTTATTAGTCACGTGAGGAAATTTTGATTTCAATGATTTTCAGCACCCTATGACGTCATATGACGTCACAGCTAAAAATAGTGAAAAATGGTGTTCGCGCTCTACAGCCGTCATTTATGGTCGGATTTTCTTCAAATTTTCACAGATGGTACATCTTGAATCAAAGGTGTGCATATCCTGTCAGCTAACCGAAATTCCGAAAGACCGAAGTTCTGTGGCTGAAATAAGATTCGAACATAGGACCGAAAATTTCATTTTAGGATAAAAGAGCTTCAGGATGAGATAGAAAGTTGAAACTTATACAGTTTACAGTTCTGCAGAATTTCTACAAATATTTTGAGTCATGATGTCATATGACGTCATGTGACGTCATAAGCATACTTCTTAATTTTCATTTTAGGACAATGATTTCGACATGATGCCAGTTGTTCAGAATAATGAAAATTTCAGAGTTATAAAAGCAAAGTATTCGCTTTTGAACAAAAGCATCTTCAGCACCCTATGACGTCACATGACGTCACAGCTAAAAATAGTGAAAAATGGTGTTCGCGCTCTACAGCCGTCATTTATGGTCGGATTTTCTTCAAATTTTCACAGATGGTACATCTTGAATCAAAGGTGTGCATATCTTGTCAGCTAACCGAAATTCCGAAAGACCGAAGTTCTGTGGCTGAAATAAGATTCGAACATAGGACCGAAAATTTCATTTTAGGATTAAAGAGCTTCAGGATGAGATAGAAAGTTGAAACTTACACAGTTTGCAGTTCTGCAGAATTTCTACAAATATTTTGAGTCGTGACGTCATATGATGTCATGTGACGTCATAAGCATACTTCTTCATTTTCATTTTAGGGCAATGATTTCGACATGATGCCAGTTGTTCAGAATAATGAAAATTTCAGAGTTATGAAAGCAAACGATTTGCTTTTGAACAAAAGCATCTTCAGCACCCTATGACGTCACATGACGTCACAGCTAAAAATAGTGAAAAATAGTGTTCGCGCTCTACAGCCGTCATTTCTTAACCAATTGACTTGATTTTTTCACAGAATGTATGGATTGGGACTTTGTTGTGCAGGATTATATACATTTTGCAACATTCAAAAAGACCAAGGATCTATGGCTGAACCAAGTTTCGAACTTTGGACCTGAAAATTTATTTAAGTATTACGAAGCACTCAGATAAGCTAGAAACTTCAAATTTGGACAGAACATGTGTCTTATCAATTTCTTACAGCTCTGAAAAGACTGACGTCGTATGACGTAAAATGACGTCATGACGCGTTAACAAACTTTTAATCCAAAATGTAGGGTTTTTTAGCACTACATGCCTTATCTTTTGACCGATTTGCATACAATTTTCACTGAATGTGCAACATAGCATCTCATTTACTTCAGTCACTTCCGTTTCCGGAAAATCGTAAAGGTCAAGGTCATATGTCAGTTGTTGGTGTTTTTATTCGGCAAGGTGTATCTCAAAAACGAAAAAGATTCTACCTAGACACTGTGGACAAAATCTGTAGTGATTTGAAAGACCTTTCAGGTGATATTTAGTTTTTGAAGATCGGGGTTGAATTGGTTGAGTTATGACAGAAAGGCGAAAAGTGTACTTTTAACGAAATTGAAACGCTGTAGTTTCATGAACTTTGAGTCAAAAATCATGATTTCTTCAGGATTAACACACTGAAAAGTGAAGTGATGTATACTGCAAGGAATACTTGTTTGGTCACGTGATTATAACGTCATGCATATTTAAGCAGAAATTATTAAAAAATTCATATAAAATCGGCAAGTTGATGTTTGAAGTTGAAATTTGCACGAATGCCGTAGCCTACAATGTGCAAAAAGTCCTGAAAATTTCAAGTGATTCCGTCAACAAACATGGCAGATATTCATGTTTTTCGGAAAGGGCTTGTATATGAAAATCTAGCAATTTGAAGGAAGAGAAGAAGGCGGTTATTGGGTTGGTTACCCTCTATCCGGACGTTCCTACGCAGGAAAGAGTGCCCGTGTTGAAAGGTGAATTGCGATGCGTATTTGAGAGAATGAGGTGCATTTTAGAATGCAATGGTGTACACCAGGACCGATAAGCATATTGCCTTTGTTATAAAGCAGAAAGTCCTATTGGGTTTGTTATGTTTATTAGGACTTTCTGCCTAAAGCAGAAAGTCCTATTGGGTTTGTTATGTTTATTATTAGGACTTTCTGCCTAAAGCAGAAAGTCCTATTGGGTTTGTACTGTTTATTCTTCTTCTTATTAGGACTTTCTGCCCTTTCGGCAGAAAGTCATATTGGGTTTGTACTGTTTTTTTATTATTCTTATTATTCTTTTTTTCTTCCTCTTATATTTGTGTTAATTTTGAGGTGTTGCCATTGACTCAGACAATGAAAATTTTATGGCATATATTTCTAACCATGAGGTATTAGATACAATGAATTTCATATTCATATGACGTCATTTAACGCCAGATTCGACGTCAGGTGAAAAAGTTTGTACGCGGTCTACAGCCATTATTTCTGGACCGATTTTCATCAAAATTTCACAGAATGTGTATGTTAGGCTCTAGTTGTGCCTTTCGGTGTCCTTATTTCCAATTTCGAAAAGGCAAAGGTTTTATGGCGAATCCAAGATTAAAAGACGTAAATTTCAAATCATATAAAATCGCTTCCAGATGAGCTAGAAAGTATATTTGGATAATCTCTAGATCTTCTATACAATCTAAAAAGATGAACGCCACATGACGTCACATGACGTCATAATGCTATTAAAACTTTCGTATTAAAACTTAACGGTTTTTAAGCCCTGTAGGCTTTATTTTTTGTATGATTTGCTTGAAATTTTGTCTGAAGATGCAATATTAGATTCTATGGAGCCATGTCACTTCCGTTTCCGGAAAATCCCAAAGGTCAAGGTCATATATCAATTATCGGGTTTTTCTTCGGCCTTAAATATCTCAAAAACGGTAATTATTCTATCGAGACACTATGCGTATAATTTATAGTGCTTAGAAAGACCTTTCAGATGGTATTTAGTTTTTGATGATCGGGGTTGAATCGGTTGAGTTATGGCGAAAAAATGAACATTTGGTAACCCCCAGTGTGTTTAACAGTTTATACCTCGAAAATCTTTGATTTTTTAAAATATGATGATGAATATTATTTGTAGAACAATGTTTGACCGTTCTTTTGATGCTTAAAGTTTAATGATTGGCCAAAGAATAATGGAGTTATGGGGAAAAAACGAAATTCGTGCATATAGCTTTGGTGATTTTTTCATTCTTCAGGAGGTTTAAAAGCTTATATCTCAAAAGGTATTAAAATATTCCTAAACATAAAGCGTGTGAAATGTAGAGAATTTTTAGACGATTATTTTGGTACCCTAAGTTTTGAAATTGATCAAAGTATAAGGAAGTTACATCAAAAATAAGAATTTAAACATGTAGAATTTCAGCGATTCTGCCGTGTTGTCAAAGTTCTACGGCTAATATCTCAAAGGTCATTAGAAATAAGTCCACACCTTAAGCAAATGAGATGTAGAAAATTTTAAGACAATTATTTTGGTACCTAGAGTTTTAAAATTGATTAAAGTATAAGGAAGTTACATCAAAAATACGAATATAAACCCAAGTGTAAGAATTTTCGAGAAATATCCTACTTTCGCTTTCACGTTAATTGAAGCATTTTCGGAAAATATGTAAATGTACAGCTATGTATTAGTCATATAAATTGCAAACAACTTTTTACTTATATCATATTGATATTACTAGCTAAACAAGCGTACCCTTTCCGGTGGCCGAGTGGTTAGAGCGTCCGCCTCGGGAGCGGAAGGTCGTGGGTTCGATCCCCGACCCGACATACCAAAGTCGTAAAAAATGGTACTGTTATAGCTCCCTTGCTTGGCGCTCAGCATATAAGGGTATTTGCAGGACTGGTTAGCGCGGTATCAGGATGATGTGACTGGGTGTGGTATCATGCCACATGTCTACGGCGTGATACTGCAGTGTGGTAGTCCTATACCCGCATGAAGTAGACATCGTGACTGGCTGAATTACTGTCGGTGGGACGTTAAACCCAACAAACAAACTGATATCATATATAGCAGTGTTTACTACACCGATCCCTACACACGAGGTGTGCACACTGGCGCATGTTGACGTCTTTTGTAAACATTTATTAAAGTTGCTTAAATAATCATGTTTATAGATAAACATTTACATAAGAATGAGGAGTTTCGGAAATATTTTTTGCAAAGGGACTCCTAAGGAAAGAAAAAGATGCTAAATTAAATACTAAAATACAAGTATAGTTTATTAGGTTTAACGTCCCACCGACAGTATTTAAGTCTTTTGGAGACAATGTCTACTTGAGACAAATGTAGTGTTGTCACACTGCACAGTATCACGTCGTAGACAGTTGGCATGATACCACACCCAGTCACATTAGCCGGACACCGGGCCATCAGTCCTAGAACTACCCTTATTAAGCTGAGCGCCAACCAAGGGAGCTATACCAGTACCTATGTTTACGAATTTGGTAAATACAAGAATTGAATAATTGATATAACGTTTTTAAACAACTTACAGATCGTTACGTTCGTTCAGGCTTCTTAACTGTTAAATTCTCTCTTAATAAACACTAACTATAACGAATACAGTCGTCTCCATCGTATGTACAAGCATTATTGAAATTTAACTCACGAGGCTACACGCGTCGACGAATCTATTCCATGGTAGCATTTACGGTTTTATTCCCGCGACTGTACACGAAATTAAAAAAAAAGAAGAGAATTTTGATATGCAGAATTAATAGGTTTAAGTTTAATTGCTTATATTTTGAAAACCTATAAAACTAGACCCAAATATGCTATAATTGAATTGTAGGGATTTTCAGGACATTTATTTTGGTACCTAGAATGCTAAACTTGGAATCTCTCAGCCCCTCACCGCTGTGGGTTCGAATTCCGGTAGGGACTTCGGATTTTTCATGTGAGGAAGCCTTCCAGCTGGCTTGCGGTAGGTCGGTGGTTATATCCGCGTATCTCTGTGTACTCGGGGTCTTCCTCCACCTGTAATTAGCTGGACGTCTCTATATGATTGAAATACTATCACAGCGACGGTAAACCCCAATACAACAACAACAACAACAACAACAATTAAAATTGGTCAAGTTATAAGAAAGCGATATCAAAATAAAGATTTATTTATTTTCGACATATGGCTTTTCAAATTAAAAAATATTAATCTTTACATTTCAAAATGTTGCAGAAAGTCCTATCATTCGTATCAACGAATGAAATCTAGTGTTTATTATTATTATTAGGACTTTCTGCCCTTTCGGCAGAAAGTCCTATTGGGTTTGTTATGTTTATTCTTCTTATTAGGACTTTCTGCCCTTTCGGCAGAAAGTCATATTGGGTTTGTACTGTTTTTTTATTATTCTTATTATTCTTTTTTTCTTCCTCTTATATTTGTGTTAATTTTGAGATGTTGCCATTGACTCAGAACAATGAAAATTTTATGGCATATATTTCAAACCATGAGCTTTTGGATACAATGAATTTCATATTCATATGACGTCATATAACGTCAGATTCGACGTCAGGTGAAAAAGTTTGTACGCGGTCTACAGCCATTATTTCTGGACCGATTTTCATCAAAATTTCACAGAATG
>CM037785.1:48609600-48659600 GCA_021229015.1 Solen grandis | reverse complement strand
GAAAATAAAAACCCCTTCTCAGCATTTCTTTTCATATTAATCTTTTTTTAAATTTTTTTTTTTTTTTAATAAATTTGATATCCCCAAAAAGTCCCCCGGGTTTCTAAAACGAAAATAGCTTTGCAACCGTCCTAAAATTCATTTAATGGTAAAAAAAATTTATAAAAGGGGGTTAGATTTTTTATTTAAGGGATTGATTTTCGACCCCCGGAAAAACCATTCTTTTTTTTTGTCTGGAAAATATTTAAAAATTGGGGGGTCTAGTACGGTCCCCCAAGGACGAGGTTTTTATTTAAAATGCCTAAGGTGCATTAAATTTTGATTTTGGGGCAAAAAGCAAAAAAAAAGGAAAAAAATATACGCTTATGAAAAATTTTCAACCCCAAAAATAAAATATTTAGTTAAGGTTAGTTTTTAAATTTTTAAAATCATATATCAAAACTAAAAAAATACCAAACCCCCCCTTGAATAACCCCCTTTTATAATTTTTTTTTCCGGGGGGGGTTGTCATACTTCCACACAAAAACTTTAGCCCCAGTTGAAAAATTTGGTTTCCGGGGGCCTAGATTTTTTGGCAAAAAAAGCATGGTGAAAAGGGAAAATTTAAAAAATGAGGAAATATTGTTTTTTTCTGGGAAAGGTTGAATCGGGGCCGATCGGCAGTTTCCCATGTTTTTCATATATATTGACCCCCCCCTTTTTGTAACCCCCCTTGAGGGGGGGTTTTTTTTAAAAAATTTCCGAAATACCCGGATAACATATTTACTTTTAAAAGCTTGGCTATCTTATAGCATATTTTCCCAATAACTTAAATCACCATTTTTTTAAAAATGATATTATAAAATTTTTTTAAAAAAGCTTTTTTAAAAAATTTTACTGGGCAAAAAATATTATTAAAAAATTATCCCCCTTTTAAAACGACGCATGAAAACGACTCGACGGGGGGTTAAAAGCTTTTTAAAAAATTTTTAAAAGAGAGCCCTGCCCATGCAGCGTATATACACCTTTGTGTTTGGTTTTAAAAAACGTGTTGCTCAATCACCCCCCAATTTTTTTTTGAATATGTTAGGTTAATGAAATGACGAATTTTTTGACACCCCTTTTAAAACGAAAATTCAGCCGTAATACCCCAGGCCTGTAATGTTCTATCATCGGCCGGGGTATTCGACGGGTTTTTAAGAAAAAAACCAAAAAAACGAACCCAATTTATCCGCCCTTTTAGAATTTAAAAAAGCTTTTCGCGTCTTAAACGGCCCGGGGGGTCTGATAAACGTGAGCACAAACAAGAAAAAATATCCGAAAAACAAAAAAACAAAAAGGAAAGTTAGGTTAAACCAAAAAAATTTCCCCAGGTTACTTTAAAAAAAAATTAAAAGAAAAAAATTTTTAAAATTTGGTCTTTTTTATATAATTACATGTTAATTGGAAATCGAGCTTTCTTTGTTTTCTTATAAATTAAGTTTTAAATTTTGAATCTACCAGCAAAACACTCTTTATACCTGAATTGATATTCAGAAAATTGACACTTAAAAATTTTTTATAGCGCTACACGGGGGGGGGGGGGGGGGGGGAATCTTTTTTTTACGTAGGGTTATGAAAAACCTTTGTTTTTGTTGTTGTTTCTACGTGCAATAAAAATGAATCTATCAACCGGGGGGAGATTGGAAAAAACCTTTTTAAAAAAAATAAAGTTCAAATTTGGGGAAAACATGAAAAAAAATTCAAGGGGGGTGGGGGGTAGTGTTTATCAATTGCTTTCCTTTTTGGGAAATTTGGAGGTTATTGAAGATGGGTTGGTGATTTTATTATTATTTTATTTTTTTTTTTTTTTTTTTTGTTTTTTTACTTTTTTTTTTAAACCCCAAAAAAATAAAAACCCCAAAAAAAAGGAAACTTTCGATAAAAATTATATTTTTCATCCTTTTTTTCTTTCTAAAAGCCTCAAGGGGTGACCCCGCCTTGTTTTCGCAAAGTTTCACACAGAACCCCTTTTAAAAATGATCCCGTTTTTAAAATTGTTTTGGTTCCCGTTTTATTTCGGCGATTTTAAAAGGGGAAAACCCTTTGCTGTTTTTGACACCCGGGGAAACCCCCCCCCAATTTCTTTTTTTTTTTTTAAAACGCCGGGGCCCCGCACCACCTAATGCTATATTATATTTCTTAACGATTGATTTTTGATTTTTTTGGGGGTCCCACATGATAATTACCTCTTTTATATTCAAATTAACGGTAACATTTCTATAGTCTCGTAAAATTTATCATAGATAATTCTATTATTTCCATCATACCATTTTTTTAATTTTTCCCCCTTTTCCCCCTTTTTTGGTTTGTAAAAAGACTTTGTTTTCTTTCTAACATCCAAACCCCCCATGCAGTTTGCACAGGACCAGTTTTGGTTCCCTCTTTTAAAAAAAGGGGGGCTTCAATTTTATAAGAGAGAAACTTCCAAAAATAGAGACGTGACGTCACAAATTTTCACTTGTCACCCAGATGGTTTTGAAACATTTTTTGGGGAAAGGTGTGTAACTCTCCCCCCAAAATTAAATAAAGACGACATTAAAAAGGTCGGGATAAAGAAAAAAATGGATAAAGAAATTTTTCTCTTCCATACAAGGGATTTTTATCGCACAACGTTGCGAACCCCAATGGGGGTGTCACCCTTGAGGTTTAGGGGAAACCGAAAACGGAGAAAAATAAATAATTTTAATATCGAATATTTTTACTTTATTTTTCCCTTTTTATGTTTTTTTTGATGAAAATTTTTGTAAAAAGTTTTTAATTTAAAAAAATAAATAAAAAAAAAAAAATTTAAAAAAAAATTTAAAAAAAATAATAAAATAATCACCAGGCCCCAGTTGCAAAAGGATTTTCAAATAGGAAGGGGTTTAATATACTGTTTGGTCTTGACATTGACTTTCGGCCCTGTATCTGTAATGGGTTTTTTGGGATAGGTTCATTAGGGAATACACATGTAAATTTAAAAAAAGCTTTGGATGGGAGCATTTCCCATTCTAGGCCGGGTTAATTTTAAATTTGATGGAACCATTTCAATTTCAAAGTTAATTTTGCGAATTGGTCAGGGGCCCTTGCCTTTGCCCTGTCCCCTCCAATTGGGTTTTCTGGTGGGTAGAGCTTATAAGGGGGTGAAAGTATCTTGAAAATTGGAAGTTAGGAAAAGGCCTCCAAAGTTATGGTCAAGTTAAATTTTTGGGGGACAAACAAAAACCAAAAAGACAGACCAAAAACAAAAATTCCCCGAAATCGATGCAGGAATAAAAGAAAAAAATATGCTTCCCTTGGTTTTCCTTTTTCTGCCCCCACAAACTTTTTCAATGTATGTTTTTTTCTCAAACATTAAAACGAAAAAAGGGGACCCCATCCGGGGCCCAGATGCCCCTCTGACCAGTTTCCACCAAGCTACAAAAGGGACCTGGGTTGTCTTTTTTGTACGTTTTCGTGTCCGCCAGGACTGAAGAAGAGACAAAATGCAAGGGAGAAAAAACCTGCAATGGGGGGAATTTTCCCCAGGGTAATTTAATGAGGATCGAAAAAAAGGGAAAAAATTTTTTCTTTGTCAACAAGGGGCCCCAAAAATCTCATCAAAAAAACACACTTTTTTGAAAAAAAATGAGGTATTTTAAAAAAAGTAGTAATATGTTCCCCTTTTATTTACCCTTGGGTCAAAACCATTTTTGGTTTTTGTTTTTTTTCACGGGTGGCGCCACATTAAGTAATAAAGAGGTTCTTTTTAAATAAAAAAAGATTTATTTAAGTTTTTTTTTTTTTTTCCCAAAAAATTTTATTCTTGATAAGACTTGTAATTCAATTTTTAAAAAATCTTAAATTTTTATTTAATAAGGCAATGTCCCTAAAAAAATATTAAAGGAAAAAAAAATATAAAAGGGGTATCCCTTAATTTATTTTAGTTAAAAAGTATATTTATTACAAGCAATATTTACAAATTTTTTTTTTCGGTTTTAAAAAATTAAAATAACTAATAAAATTATTAATAATTTTGATATTTTGCTAATACCATGTGTGTTTTGTGTTTTAAAAAAGGTTCAGTATTTCTTACTGTTTTAAAATCATGCTAAAAAAAAGGGACTTTATTGTTTGATTTTTAAACCCCAGCCCAAAAAATTTTTCCCCAAAAAATTTTTATTCCAAATTCCCGCGCATTATTCGCCTTATCTTACGCAAAAAACCCCATAGGGAAAACGTGATGAAAATATCTGATTAATTTTATTGCACGAATTTGAAAAAACAATATCAAAAATTAGGGTTTTAGATACAGCCGAAAAATTGGGCACGAGAGCTGCTCTAACCCTCGTCAAATGAAAATGTTTCATCTTAATTTGTTGTTGTTTATGATGTGACATATTGCTTTTATTTTTTTTGGGGTTTGAATTCCCAAAAACCCTTTATTTTTGAGCCCCTTTTTTATCTATAACCAAAACACGGGGTTTTAAATTTTAAGGGGAAAAATGTAGAAATAAAAGTTAAAGTAAATTAAAATTTGACCTTCTAAAAATTTATTTGTATGCTGACTTGGTTTGAGGGGCGACATATTTAAAATTAATTTTAATTTTGGGAATTTAATTTAGGCGGTTGGGGTTTAATGTATATTTACGTTACTTTATATTAATGTTTCCCCTTTATTCAAGCTTTTTTTATTTTTTTTTTAAATTTTGTATTTAAAAAGTTGATAACTAAATTAACAATATTTACAAGCGGAGGAAAAGGATGATACGATTGTTTTGCTAAAAAAAGGGGGGGGTATCTGGGAAATGAAATGTCCACTTTCAGTAAAATTTCTTTTAACCCACTATACGGATACCTTTTTTTTTTACTTAAAAAATATTTTTTCATTTAAATGTGTATATGCAAGAAAGTTTTTCAATTTATTATTTTTTTTTTGTAAATGTAGCCAGAAAAACCCGTTATTTAAAAATTTTTGTTTAAAAAAGGTAGATATGATCGACAATTGTAAGAGTGGCCTACTTTAAACATGACTTTTAATCATCCATTTTAAGTATTTTAGACCCCAAGGGGCCAAAAGAAGAAGGAAGGCCCCCCGAGGATTGTTTCAATCGCTGCTTTTTTTTGTTTCTTTTTTCATTGTTTTTTTTGGGTTATTTTGGGTTTTATTGGGAAAAAAACCCTTTTTTTTGGGGACAAGTTTGGGAAAAAAAGGGGGAAATTTTAGGGGTAACCCCATTTTTTTCTTTTTAAAAAATGGAGATTGAAAATCAAATTAACAAAAAGGGGAAGCGGATTTTTGGGGTTTTTTTAATCCCCCATCGAACAAGTGATCCGCTGCCCAACCCCTTAAAAACGTAAACAAACACTAAAAAATGAAAATGGGGGCAAGTTTTCGAAGTTAAAGGGGGCGTGGGACACGGATCGGTTAGTGCCTCCAAATCAAACCCCAATTTTTAACCCTTTAAGTAAAAATTTACTTTTTCAATGGACTATTCTGGGGGGTAGTGACTTTAAAAATTCCCTTTAAAGAACCGTTTTGGGTAAAAGGAAGTTTTTTTTACATTAAAATTTCCCCTCGTTTTCAGTACTTTTAATTTGTTTAAATAACTAATTTCTTAAAATACAATTTTTTATTAATGACTTGTTCGCTCTTCACTTTTATGTTTAAAATTCGGAAAGATGAGAAAGAAGAGGGGGGGAAACTGTTGGGAAAGATCGCATTCCCGTTTTTTTTTAATGTCGAAATCGGAGTGTAGTCGTTTAAAATTATTCAAAAAAAAACCGGGTTTGTTAAAACCCCCCTTTGTTACGTCCGTGGCGTTTAAGATGAAATCGGGGCGAAGGTTAAAAGTTGATAATTTCGCTTGGGGAGGCCTATATAAAAATTAAAATTTTTAAGAGGGATTCAATAGAATTATTTCTTTTAAAAAAACCCCGCTTTTTAAAACCCCCCTTTTAAAAAAAAATAGCTATGCATTATAAAAAAATTTTTTTTTCTGAACAAGTTTTTTCTTTTTTATATTTCAAGCAAATGTCAGTGGTCAAGAAATTTCCCAAATGATTATGTACGGGGCGTTGGATGTTAAATTCAAGCAAGAAAAACAAGAGAAAGAAAAGGGAGAAAAAAAAAAATTTACTTTTTTAAAAAAGGTTTTTTCTTTTTTTTCCATAATGTAACTACTTTTCGCTCTTGTTCCGGTTTTCAGTCTGTTTTTTTGGGGATTTTTTTGTTTCCCCACTTGAGTCGGAAAAAAAAAAAAGAAAACTCATTTTTTTTTGCATTTAAAGGAACCCTTTTTTTCTATTAGGGTACATACCCTTCATTATTGTCTTATACACATCATTACACGTAAAATTTATATCATGTCCCTATTTTCTTAAAAGAGATGAAAAGAACAAGAAAATGATACAAGTGTCGTATGGTTGGATTTTTGTTAAAACTCGGGGTAAAAAGGGGGGTTTCTTTTTTAATATCCCCTTTTTTTTGGAAAACCTCGCAGGGAATTAAATAAAATAAAAAAAAGGGTTTCCGAAAAATTCAAGAAATTTTAAAACATTTTTATTCAAGATGATCAGTAAACTTTTTCCCCAAACCCCACTTCGCGGAAATCGGTTTTTTTTGAAAACGTTTTCCCGAAGCAGGGCTTCCTTCCCGGTAACCCTTTTCGCGGTTTTGGGTAGCGAAAAGGGGAAATTTGACGTAAAAGGAAAAGGACATGAAAAAGAATTTTTTTTTGGTTTTAATTTTTTGAAAAAAAAATTTTTACCTTTCTAACTCATTCCTATTGGGGAATTAGATTATAATGGGATTGATTGAGTAATCCAAAGGGTAAAAATTCTTTGGGCAATGACGATCGTGAGTTTTCAAAATAGGGGGAAGTAAAATTTGTAATAAAATGAGCTATTAAAAATTTTTATAATAGCCAAAACAAAAATGGGGAGGAAGGGTTTAAATTAAACCAGACTTGGGAAAGTTTCCCCTGATTGAAAAAAAAAAAATTTTTAGAATTGCTTGATGGGGAAAATTTTTACATGGTGTTTACTAAAGAAATGTTAAAAAATTAAAAAATTGGAGTTTGTAAAAATGGTTTTTCCTTTGTTTGTGTGCATTCCCGAAAACCCCCTCATCATCCCTCTGTCCCCACTGTGTATTTACAAAACCGGATGGATTGTTTTCGTTCAAGAGAAAATTGTAATGAAAAAGGTTCATTATTTGCTTTCCCAAAGTTATAAAAATTTTAAGAAAGTTAAAATATCCCCCCTTTTATTTTTTCCGCATGAAGTCCAAAAGCTGGTTTGAGAAGATTTCATTCCTTGGCGTTTTGTAATGTAAAAAAACTACTTCTACAAAACTTAAAAGGTTAATTACATTTTCTTAAAAGTACAATTAAAGGTTTAAAATCAATTTAGCTTAAAAATGTGTTTTTGGAAATTATTTTCAAATGTATATACTTGATTTAAAAAAAGAAAACAAAAATTAAATATTATAATGAAATTAAAGTGTACGCTGAACAAGTGATGGGGGGTAAAAAAGATCCCTGGTAGTGTACATGAATGTTAAAAGAAAAGGGTAACGCGGGAGCACATTTTTTTTTTATAAAAGGGGCACGGTTTCAAATTATAAATAGATAACATGGAAAAATTTAAAAAGATTATAAGGAATAAACAAAGGCCCTTTTTAAGGGTTTCCTTCCAAAACTCCTTGAGTTATTTTTCAAGACTTTTTAGTCAACGTCAAAGGAAAGACATAAAAAATCCCAAAAAAAAAAAACCAAAAAAATGTGTGTTGCGGGAAACGATTGGATTCTTTTGACTTTTTTCTTTGCATACAAAATCCTCTTTTAAAGCACCTTTAAAGCAAAACCCCTAGATGGTGCCCTTAACCCCAAAATCGAAATTAAGCCCTTTCCCCCAAAGCAAAAGAACAGTGCGGATTTTCCCCCCTTAAAAATAGCCCAAGGCCCCCAATTTTAAAAGTGATTGGGTTAAGCCCCCGTAAAAAAAAATTTAAAGGGCCCCATTTTCCCCGACCGAATTCACTTTCCAGGTTACCTTCCCGTAAACTGCGGTAATTTGGGGTTTCGTCAGGGGGTTTCAGTAAAAGGGATTAAAGAGATGTATTTCTGCGGGGGGAAAGGAAAAGGGCGGTCTTGGGGGGGGAAAATGTTTTTGAATTGGAACCAAATTCTGTCTCTCATACTCCTAAAAAGGTGTAGGATGCATTGAAAAAACCCCCAGCCCATTGTTTGAATGGGGGTACTTGTAGGGTTGGGACAAACTATACCTCCCCAAAAATTTTCTTTTTCCCCACAAAATTTCTGCATTCCCCGTTCAAGGGAGGGGGGGGTTTCACAGTTGTATCTCCCCGACCCCATATTTACTCAATGAAGAACAAAAAAATCAAATAATTTAAGGGGGTTTAAAAAAAAAATTAAAACAAAATCAGAAGTATTAAAATTAAAAAAATTTAACCGGCAAACATGGTACTCCATACCACAAACATTATTTGATTAAATGTGCAAAAACTTTTTAAAAAAAGCCCTTTGGAAAAAGCCCAAAAATTAAAAAATTAAAAGGGGAAAACCCCCCTTTTTCACTTCAAACTTAAAAAAAATTTCCAAAACCTTACCAATTAAAAAAAAAGTCACACAATCGTATTTTTACACTATCTGAAATCAGTCACTGAATGTTAAATAAGTAAATAGTAGCTTCTTCAAAATGTAAATGTTTCTGGAAAAAAGATCAAAGACGGGGGAAATGACTTTTGATATTAGGGGAAAGTCTATATTTTAATTTTATGAAAAAGTTCCCAAAGTATTCCCCCCCTCAGTGATTACTTTGAATAACAACTTTTTGGCAAATACAAAAAATTAGATAATACCAAATTTTTTTAGGAAAAAAATTAACTTCTTTATTTTTCAAAAAAAAATTAATTTAGAAACTTTAAAATGTCGTTTTGGTTAATGAAAAAAGTTTAAACCCTCAAATCCATTTGGCAAAACAAAACACTATTTTCAGTTAATTTTTCACACACAAATATTTCGGGGGGGGAAAACTTTTAAAAATGTTAAATTACCCCAAAATACCTCTAAAAATTTTAAAAAAAAACCAAAAAACATTTTACCATCATTTTTTTTTGGCCAATCCACGCTTCGTTTTTTTAGTACCAAAAAAAAACCCATTTCTGAAAAAAAGTTTTAAAATGGTAATGTTTTTAGCAAGTTGGATTCTGAAAAAAGTTATTGGAAAATTTTTCCTATGCGTGTTCAATAAACACAAATATCTTTAATAAATAGTTTGAAAAGTTTAAAGTATCACATTGACAAAAAAATGACTGTACATTTTTTTTGGAATTTTCCCCTTCTCTATCAAGACTTTTATAATTCTATGGATAATACAATATGTGGCTTTGAAATTGAAGTAAAAAGGTTTTTGTTTGGTTAGTGAAATGTCCCAAAAAAAAGTGCAACCAAACCCCCTACATTTGTCGTGAAAGTGTAGCTTCACATACAATATGGGACACCGACCCGTACGAAAATTCCCAAACCCTAAAATAGCGGAAAATAGACGGAAAATTTGACGTAAAGTGACTTTTACGTACGTAAAACAGATATAAAATTTTTTTTAGAACCCGGAAAAAAAAAAAAAAAGAAAAATTTGCAGTTTAAAAATTAACTTTTTACGCCCGTAATATTTTACGCCCCTTTAAAATTTTAAATAGAATTTTTCATGTTTAAAAATGTGTCTCGAAAGAAAGTCCAATTTTAGTAGTAAAATGCAAGTTACAGCCGTTTAAAATGGGTTAAACTTTTTTAAAAAAAAATCTACGACTATTTTACAACTGTTAAATGAAAATATTATGAAAAGAAACTGATATATTTTCAAAGAATTGTTTTGTTTAACCTCTGAACATTTTAAATGTGCGCAATAAAAAAAAGACTATAAAAGGAAAACAGTCAGTACTAAATCTTTTTTTAAATATCAACTTAAATTTAGTGTTAATCCTTTTATGAACAATTTTAATAAAATCTATGAATGATTTTTTTTTCAATTTAAAAAAACAACAGCAAAACAATATTGAGCAATATTCAAGCAGCTGTTAAAGTATAAAAATGTTATGTATGTAAATTGAATTTATCAAAATACAAGAGTAAGATGATTTCATTTCAAAAAATTTTTTATGCAAATTTTATATATAGATATTAAACAATTTGGTGACCTTTAAAAAAAGCAAAAATTTTTTTCCATGTAGTATCAACATCAGGGTGAACATTTAGAAAAAGGGTTGTTTTTTTTAAGCCTTCAAGACTGGTCAGACCCGATAAAATCTCTGAAAAAGGTGACCTGGATATTGAAAAGCCACCCTGGCTTTAAAGGGGCATCAAGAGGTTAACTGCAGGCGTTTTCTGCTAGAATTTTTTGTTATGTGCCAAGGATTTCCCAACAGGCCCCCTTTCAGTCACAGCAGTGTTGGAAAACTCCCAGTTTTCAAATTCAGAGATAGTAAAAAGGTTCTGGTCATCACTCTTTTCAAAAATATAGAACCATGTTTGTCTGTGTTTATTCCAAAAGGATGCTACTTTGGACAGTTGTTAAAGAAAGATGGACTTATCAATTTAAACAAAATTTGAAAAGTGACATCAAGTTGAAATGCCATGGAGATCGAGTTACATGGGGGAAAAGGGAAACATTTGCCAGAAGTATTAATGTTCAAACTGAAGGTAAGTTTGCTTGCTTAATGTAATCTTTTGCGTGTGCCCATTAAGTTTTAAAACTGGGGTAGAATTGTTGTTTTTCCTTCCCTTTACTCCATATTGTATCATTTTGACACACTGGAAACAGGGCAGGTCCAGATCAGACAGCTCCAGAACTAAAGCATGGTATAGAACTGCAGTGCACAAGAACCATAACTCTAATTATCTAATTCTTGAATTGTCTGCTTTTAGATGATTTTTTTTAAAAATGTCCATAGCATAACATCAACACTATCGCATGGATTCACTCAAAACTCTATGGATCATGGCTCCTAAAAAGTTATGAGGTATAGAAGTGTAGTGTACAAATACCATAAAACACTTTCTCATCTATCTTATAGTTCTTGAATTATCCACTCAGCAGATTTTTTAAATGTCTGGAGCATATATAAATTTCAATATTATAAGATGGATGTACTACACTCATGGAACATGGATATTTTTGATAAAAAAAAAAAAAAAAAATTCTTTAGCCTTTAATTGTAGTAGCTCACGACACAATGCATATATAAGAGATCGCTCACCATATTATTAAATGAAATATTTCATTATCCCTTTGTCAGCAAGCTTTGCTTTACCAACAATACCAGGAGTGTAGTACTGGTCCTTCCCAAGAATTAAAAGGAAAATTCCCCTCTGGTATGACTGAAAAATTGATTCAGCCAAACAAACTTTCTTAAATATTTAGAGTTTTTTTTAATGATGCATTATTAAAGTGAATACTATTTTTCTTACAGATTATGTAGTGACCTGGTACAAAGCTGAGGGAAAGAAGCTGCCTGACAGGTGTTGGAATTAAATACTGCTATAGATCACAGAGAGAGTCACAGTCTTACACAAGAAACAGTGATCTGATTTAAAATTGAATGACACTTAATTATTGGATGCATTTCTTTTATGTTTCACAGTTATTATTAAATGTTTAAATATATATATTTTGTCAAAATACTCAATGCACCCAGGTAATTATTCCTAGGCATATTTATTAACTTCTACTTTTACAGGTGTATACTGGCCCACAATGTTTTACGTACGTAAATTATTTTAGTTTTACGTACGTAATTTTTTACTTTTACGTACGTAAGTTATTTTACTTTTACGTACGTAACTTTAAGATTTTACGTACGTAAATTTGCACACACGTAAAATGATTTTTATGGCCGTAATTTTTTTTACGGTTGGAAAAATTTCCGTCTAATTAACATATTACGTGTCTATTTTACGCACGTATTCCGTCTACTTTACGGCCGGTTTCCGGCCGTAAAACCATTTTACTGTTGTAAATTCCACTGTAAGTTGTAAGTCCACAAAGCCTAAATTCGTTTTTACGTGCGTAAATTTTGACAAATTTCCGTCTACTTTACGGTTGTAAAATTTCGTACAGGGAAATTTATATTTATAGAATTAATGTCAAAATTACAATACAAGTGATCTATATGATACATCTTCTTCTTCTTCTTCTTCCGTTTACTGTCCACATTTAACATATTGAATGTACTGGCAAGAACGCACATGGTTAAAAACAGGGTAAAAACAATGATTAGTGATTTAGTATGTGAGTGATGACACTCGAGTTTTGAATATCTCAAGTGACTCAGATGAGGCTATATCTGGTGGCAGTTTGTTCCAGTCTTTGGTGGTGTTTTTCGAAAAATAACCATTTTCTACAATCTTTAGTATCGGTTTGTTGTGCTTAAGCATGGCTGTTAGTATGTCTTGAATGTCTATTTGTTTTTTGAAGATAATTTTCTTTTTTAATCGCGACCATATTGTTAACTATTTAAAAAAACAAAAAACATTATAAGTCTAGAGCATCAAAAGTATTGTTAATACTAATGAAGTATTTTCACATCATCAGCTATCTCAATATTGTTTTCAAATTAATGAAAGTTCATTTATAGCAGTAATATCAGCTGTATAATAATTATTTCAATGAAAATTGAGATTGTGATTCTATGTTGGAGTTAAACTGTAAATGAATAAAATGGTTTACTAAATGAACTTGAGCATGAAAGAAGAAAACTCTATTCAAAATCAATGTCTCCATTAACATGGAGGGGTTCGATGATCAATAAGTGGCACTAATAAGAACAAAATGTCCAAAAGTCTGTACAATGCAACAAAGCACATACAAAGATGATGAAGAGTCACAATATCTGTCACTTCTCCCGTGAATCTCGTCGTGTAAACAACAGCAGGATCTTGCCTCCCGTTTGATAAAGTTTTCGGTTAATTAATTAATGAGCTTATGGATGAGCGAATAAATGACTGAATGAGCAAATGAATTAATGAAGGTGGTTATGATTGTGTGTAGACAGGACAGGCAAAATAGACAAACTATAAATTGACAACACAAACTACGGTACTACAGAGGACTAAACCGAGGCAAAATGTGATGAGAATAATATGTAACTAGAAGTCGTTTGTTTAAGATACAAATGAAGCGGCTTTCCGTTTGCTTATTTCAAAGGTATTAAATATATAAGTTAATGCAAAAAAATGGAATAATGATGCATAATAATGTATGATTTAATACGTAAATCATCATTATCTTAAATATATACTTACGATTATGTTCAAAAATAAGCTTTAATCTTTTTTTTTTATCTTTATAAGAAGATATTGAGAAAGCATAAAAATGATAGCTTTACTATCATTCAGAAAAAAAACAAAAACAAAAAAAAAAAAAAAAAAAAAAATTTAAGATAACACTATCCTCAAGAATTGTTTTCTTACGTTATTCAGTCGATTTTAATTTTTTTTATTCTTTATTTGATATCTTTTTGTTTGTAAGCAGATGACTTAATATGTATTCATTGCAATTTGATCCACAATTGAAATTGTAAAAAAGAAAGAAAATACTTTAAAATCGATTACTTTCAACCTTTAAATTGATTGAGTTTTACATTTGCAAAATAAGATGGAAACAAATGCACAGATGTAAGCAAAATAATGAAATAATTTCTTATTTCTATGTAATTAACGTTATAAAAGTCTTGGAACTTTCAACTATTCATTTGCTTTGTATATTTGCTTTTTTTACAGATTAAGACAAAAAAAACCCGTTTAAACATTTAGAAAACATTAAAAAATCGACGGGAAGATATATATGTATTTGTCATTTTCTTCGGTTTTTGAGAAACCGTGAAGCAAATGCAATAGATACCGTAAAGGTTTTCGGGCTCTACTAAAATTATCTTTCATCGTAACTGCGCTCATTTACTCAAAAACGTATCACAATTCCATTCAACGCAGGTTTTCTTCCTGCAAAAAAACAATTGGTCTTGTAAACCCAAACCCAATGACCATTACATTTCTTTTTTTTTGCAAATTAAATTTGTTTTTCCATGAATTACCCCTTTTACGAAAAACAGAAAAAGTCAAATTTTGATAACGAACACTTAAAAATTTTCTGGGCTTTTTGCGCAGTTAAGGTACGGCATTATTACTTATTTAAATTTAATAAAGCAATCTTTTTTGATCTTTTTTGATATATTTTGCTTACACACAATGTTTCATAAACAAGTTACAAAACAAAATTCTTTAAGTTATGTTTAAAGTTTGGCTTCAATACTATGAGCTGGAGCGCAAATAGTTTTGAAATGAAGATTTTTATATTTTATCGACGCAAAATAAGTACTAAAGAAAAATATCTTTTTTGCAAGGCATTTCAGCTAACATTCAAATTAAAAAATAAAAAAAAAGAAAAAAAAAAGTATCTTCAAGAAGCGAACTGGTTTGTTTTTCACATTTTCAAGTAGGCATTCCATCAAACATGAATAACTGCCATGTTTGATACGTAATCACTTGAAATTTTTTAGACCTTATGAACGTACTAAGTTTCGACATTTTTGAAAAGAATGTTCGTTTTCTAATTGGCGAATTTATATGATTTTTCAAAAAAATTCTTGCTTAGTATGATGACGTCATAATCACGGTGAAAACAAACAATTTTGCTGTATGCATCACTTCAATTTTAACTCTATCAATTCTGAAGATATGATTAAAATTGACTTTAAATTCAGTTTCCGAGCGAAAGAATCTTTAAAAAAAATTTTTTTGGTCTTTTTGATACGTCATAACCCCGTGACTAAAGAGAAAAAACATTCAGAAAATGAATGTAAACTTCTTTTGCCGATATCTGTCCAATTTTATGCTTGTAAAGCACGGGGGGGTTTTTAACAATTTTTAAAATTTTAAATTTTTGACTGAAGTTCGAACTCGGTATTGCCATGAAATCTTAATCTTTTCGAATTTGGAAATTTAAAGCCAAGGTGCCATCTACATCCTAAAATACATCTTTTTAAAAAAATAATCGGACCAATAATGAAGGCTTTTAGAGCGCGAACAAAAATTTTAAGCTGACTAAATCTGACTCATATGACGCCAATGAAAAGTGAAAAGATTGAATGTTAAAAAGATAACTTTTTTTATCGCTGGCAATTTCAATTTCTTAAAAATTTACTCAAAATGTATGTGCCAGAGCGAGAGAAATCATTTAAAAAAATAGGATTTTGTCCATTAAATGACGTCATAACCACGTGACTAAAAAGCAAAATTCTTCCCAAAAAAAGAAAGTTGACCTCTGGGCCAATAAGCTGTCCAATTTTCATGCTTTATCTCATCAGAGCCCTTTTTAACATTAAATAATAGTTTTTTGGGCCAAAGTTCGAAACTCGGTTTTGCCATAAAATTCTTTAATTTTTCGAATTTAAAAAATTTGAAAGATAAGGCCCACGTCACATCATAACTTACATCTTTGTAAAATATCAAGATGAAATATAAAAAAAAATAAAAGGGTTAGAGCGGGGGAACAAGCTTTTTTAAGCTGACGTCAAATCGACGTCAATTGACGTCATTAAAATTTTAAAAAATTATTGAATTTAAAAATTTATACGTTTTTTTCGGGCAATTTAATTTTTCGTTTCTTAGACACGACAACTTACCAAAATTTAAAACCCTTTGATTTGGTTGGAAAAAAAAGGAATAAAAAATAATAAAAATAACAAAAGCATCGTTTAAAAAGAATGTGGACTTTCTGAACCCCTTTTAAAGCAAAAAGCGGAGATAAAGTTTCATGAATGCTACCTTGGGGGAGTTTTATGTTCATGCTAACAATTGAATTTTTTCCGCGAAAAAAGGTTTTAGTTTACAAAAAAATCAAAATTTCCCTCTAAGCTGTTCTTAAATTTTTCACCCCCCTTCAAACTTTTCAATAAAGAAAAACCCAAAATAAAAAAATACTTATCATATAAGACTCCGGACGCATAGACGTTAATTTTTCAAAAAATCGTTAAGACCCCCCAGAGACAATTATGCCAAAAATTCAACTTTTTTTTTTCAAAACGGCCGCTTTTATAAGTTTGAAAATTTACGCCCTTTTTTGACTCTTGGAACGAAAGAACCTTGGATTTTTCGAATTTGAAAAAGGGGCGCGGGATGCACAACAAAATTTAATATACCTTTGTGAAATTTTGAAAAAAGGGTTTCATAAATAAGGGTGAATGGTAAAAAAATTTTTTAGAATGTAAATTGTGACGTAAGCGTCATAACTATAAAATTTAAAAATCAAAATTTCCCCCCACGTGACAAAAAACCTAAAAATTTATGTCCTGGGTTTTTTCAACAAAAAAAAAAGTTTAGTTGGAAGAAAAAAGAATAAATAAAAAAAAATTTTTAAAATACCACGTACGTCATAACGTTTTTTTTCTAAAATTTTTTTAAAACCAAACCCCCTTCCCAAAAAATTTAACTTTCTCCAAAAGACATTTTTAAAGCTTTAAAAATTATTTTGGGGTTAAATTTGGTGATAGTGTTGGATTTTGAATTTTTTTGAAAAAAAGGAAACGGATAACAAAAAAATTAATAAAACCTTTTTAAAAATTTATGAAAACCCCCTTTTAAAATTTCCTACCTTCCCAAATTTCTTTTAAAATTTTTTAAATGTCTCATAAGACTCAAGGTTTTGAAAACATTAAAATTGAAATTTAGCGTCTGTCATTTTCAAAAAATTTTTTATTCCCTTCGCAGTTTCAACATATATAATACTCTTTTTAAAATTAAAAATCTTTTCATATAAACGCACGTGCGTCATATGACGTTTTTTTTCACAAAAATTAAAGACCTTTTGAGACCTAAATACTGACCAAATATCCTTTTCTGTCCCCAAATAGGACCGTTTATAAGCATTTTTTAAAATTTTCGACCTTTGGTTCGAAACATGAATTTGCAAGAACCAGCTTTTCGAATTTTTAAAAACGGGCACTGGGAGCACAAATAGAACTTAAATCACATTCTCTGAAAAATTTTATGAAAAAACGGCCCCTTTAAAATGGCTCGACCGTGTACAAACTTTCGTATCAATTTTAAATTGACGTCATATGACTCATAGGCTTTTGAAAACATTGAAACGAAATATCAGTAAATTTAAGCATGCGGCATTAAATTTTAATTGCCTTCGAAAATTTTAACATATGAAAAAACTTTTAGAATTTGAAATTCATTTTAAAAATAATGACTCACGTGACGCATATACATTTATTTTCCAAAAAGTTAAGACTCCCAAAACCTATAAACTGACCCAATATCATTTTTCTATCTAAATAGGACCGATTTTTTTAAAATTTGAAAATTTACGACCTTTGGTTGAACTTGGGAACGCTATAAACCTTGGGCTTTTTGAATTTGAAAAAAAGGACCCGGATGCACAACTAGAACTTAATATACCAAAACTGTGAAAAATTGATAAAAATCGGTTCAAAAACAAGGCCTGGACCGCGTACAAAATTTTGTTGCATATTTCAAGTGTACGTCAAATGGTCAAGGCATATAAAAATCATAAAAAAAAAAATTTTTTGCAATTTGGAATTGTCATTAAATTTTCATTGCCCTTCGACAATTCAACATATAGAAATACTCTTGTTAATTAGAAAAATTATCATAAATACGTCACGTGCGTCATTGACATATATTTTCACAAAATGTTTAAAACTTTCTAGAACCTATATACTGACTAAATATCAACTTTTTTTTAAATAGGGCAGATTTTATAAGCTTTTAAAAAAATTCGCCTTGGTTCGAATCTTGGTTTCGCTATAAAACCTGGATTTTCGAATTTAAAAAAGGGACCCAGATGCACAAAAACTTAATATACACATCTTGAAAAATTTGATGAAAATCGGTTCACAAACAAGGGCTGTAGACCGGAAAAAAAATTTTTGTACATATTCAAATGGACGTCAATGACGTCATAGGCATATAAAAACATAGAAAAAAAATTTTTTCCCATAAAGTATAGCCATTAAAATTTCAGGGCCCTGAGCCCCTTGCAACATGTTTAAAATTAACGCTCAGTTTGGAAGAAAAAAAGAATAAGAAGAATAAAAAAAATAAAAAACCCAAATAGGATTTCGGCTTTAGGCAGAAAGTCCAAACTAAAGTCGTTTTTTTTAAGATAAAAAAACGAAGCGGCTTTCCGTTTGCTTATTTAAAGGTATTGAAAATAATTTAATACAAAAAAAAAATGGAATAAAATGCATTAAATGTAAGTTAGATACTTTAAACATCATTATCCAAAAATTATATAAAAATGTTTAAAAAAAAGCTTTAAACTTTTTTCTATTTATTTTCTCTTCTTAAAAGATATTGAGAAAGCATATATATGATTACAAAACCTTTTTACTATCATTCAGAAAATAAAAACAGAAGATTTTTAAGATAATACTACCTCAAAAATTTTTTCTTACGTTATTCAATCGTTTTTAAAAGTTTTTTTTTATTCTTTTTTTTTAATATCTATTTTTGTAAGCTTTTGACTTAACAAATAATCTTTGCAATTTATCCACAAAATGACATTGTAAAAAAAAAAAAAAAAACAATTCTTTGAAATCCATGACTTAAACCCCTTAAAATTGATTGAGTTTTTTAATTTGAAAAAAAAAGATGGAAACAAAGGCAGAGGTGAAGAAAAATTAAAAAAATAATTTTTTATTTTTATGAAACCCGTTATAAACGTTTTGAAATTTTCAAAATTCTTTTGCTTATAAATTTCCTTATTTTACGATTTAGAAAAAGAAACCTTTAAAACCCTTTGAAAAAAATAAAAAACGATAGGTAAAAATTACATGTATTTGTCATTTTCTTCAGGTTTGGGGAAAACCGTGATAACAAAGCAAAAAAGTATCATAGGGGTTTTTCGGGCTCTAGTAAAATTTATACTAATTTCATCGTAAATGCGATCTTTAAACTCAAAAACGTATCAAAATTTCACATTCAACAAGGCATTTTTACGCAAAAGAACAATGGGATCTTCTCACCAACACAATGACCACTTTCGTTTCTTTCTTAAATTAATTTTTTCCATAAAAACCCCCTTTTTCAAAAACATAAATAAATATTTTTTGAAACTAATCTTTTAAAATTTCTTGACTTTTTGCGCATTTTTAAATAGGGCAATATTACTTATCTAAAGTTAATATGTCCAATTTTTTGATCTTTTTAAAAATTTTTTGCTTAAAAATCAATGTTGTCATTAACAAGTGGTACAACAAAAAATTTTAAGGTATGCTTAAGTTTGGCTCATCTCGCGCGGGAAGCGCGAATACATTTTAAATAAAGTTTTTAATATTTCAACGACGTCAAAATAAGTGACTAAAGAAAAGTATTTTTTTTTGGAATACATTTCAGCTAACATTTATTAATCCAAAAATATATTTCGAGAAGCGAACAGGTTTGTTTTCATATATTTAAGTAGGCTTCCGTAAACTTAATATTTTCGTTTTGACGTAATATTTAAAAAATTTCAAAGATTTTTAACGCGAATTTCGACATTCTGAAAATTAAAGTTTTTGGTCTAATTGGCGATTTTTATAAATTTTTTTTTTAATTTTTTGCTTAAGTTGCATGACGCATAACCTGAAAAAACAAACAATTTTTTGCAGTACGGATCTTTTCAATTTTTAACTGATGTATTAAAGATAAATTTAAAATTTGACTAAAAAAATTGATGATACCGAGCGAGAGAAAAATTTTAAAAAGAAATTTTTTTGATTTTTTGTCGTCAAAACCAGTGACAAAGAGAAAATCTTCGAAAATAGAATTTATACTTTATCCGATATGCTTTCCTTTTTCAGCTTCCAACGCATGGGGGGTTTTTAAAACTTTTAAAAATTTAAATTTTTTGGCCAAAGTTCGAAACTCGGTATTCCCAGAATCTTAACATTTTGAATTTTGGGAAATTTAAAATCCCAAGTGCACATCTAGATCCAAAAATACATCTTCTGAAAAAATATCAAATAATTGGCCCAAAAATTTAAAAGGGGCTTAATCAGTCAAATTGCGTCAATGAGCCAAGGAAAAATTGAAAATGATTGAATGTTAAAGAATATTTTTTATTACTGCAATTTAAATTTTAAATTACTAGAAGTCTTTTTTGTTTAAATAAAAACGAAGCGGTTTTTCCTTTTGCTTATTTAAAAGGTATTAATAAAAAAGTTAATAAAAAAATGGAATGGTTGGCTAAAAAATTTTTAAATTTTAAATTAAAAATATCATTTCAAAAAATATTATTTAAAAATTAAGCTTTTTTTTTTTTTTTTTTTTTTTTTTTTTCTTTTTCTTTTTGGAAGAATTGAAAAAGCATATATAGGGGCCTTTTTTGATTACGCAACAGTTTTACTATCATGCAAAAAAAAAAAACAAATAAAACCCAAGTTTTTTTTTTTACTTAGTCAACAATTTTAAAAGTTTTTTATTCTTTTTTTAAATATTTTTTTCTTCTAAGCATATTATTTAAACAAAATTTTCATTGCTTTTGGCCCCCAAAAATTGAAATTTAAAAAAAAAAAAAAAATATTTTGAAACCCATACTTTAAACCCTTTTAAAATTGATTGAGTTTTACATTTGAAAAATTTAGATAGAAAAAAAAGGAGAGGTGTAAGAAAAATTATAAAAAATACTTTTTTATTTCATTAATTAACGTTATAAACCCCTTTGAAATTTTCAACAATTCATTTGCTTTATATTTTTTGCTTATTTTTACAGTTTTAGAAAAAAAAACCTTTAAACATTAAAAGCATAAAAAAAATGGGTAGATTACATGTATTTGTCATTTTTTTTGGGTTTTGTAGAAAGCCGGAAAGCAAATGCAATAATTATCCGTATATTTTCTGGCTCTAGTAAATTTTTACAATTCACGAAAAGCACTTTTTAAAAAAAAAGTACCACAATCACTTTAACCAGGCACTCTTTCCTGAAAAAGAACAATCGGATCTTGCCAACCCCCCCAATTGACCGTTTTCATTTCTTTCCAAATTAATATTTTTTCATGAATTACCCTATAAAAAAAAACGAATAGGTCTGTTGATAACGTACTCACTTGAAATTTTTGGCTGTCAAGGCACGGAAAATTTTACTTTTTAAAGTTATATGCCCAAATCTTATGTTTTTTTAAATGATTTTTTTTCAAATCAATGTTGTCATAAACAAGTGACACAACATAAATTCCTTAAGGTAGCTTTAGATTGCCACAAAAACTCATGACCTGAAGCGCGAAACGTTTTAAAGAATGATTTTAATTTTCAACCAGGCAAAAACAAGTGACAAAAGAAAGTTTTTTTTTGGAAGGAAATGATTAGTAAATTCTTTAATCCAAAAAAAAAAATTTTTCAGAATGTGAAAAGGTTTTTTTTCACTTTTAAATTTAAAGCGTTCCCTAAAACATAATATCTGCCATTTTTTGAGACGTAAAATTTTAAAATTTTCAAACCCCTTTGAACGACAATTTTCGACTTTTTTAAAAGTTTAAGTTCATTTCTAATTGGCGATTTTTATGAATTTTTTAAAATAATTCTTTTTTTTGTATTCTGACGTCTTTAACCACGTGAAAAATAAAACCTTTCTTGCAGATGCATCACTTAAATTTTTAACTTATCAATTTCAAGTTTTCAATTGATGATTCAAAATTCATGATACCAAAGGAAAGAGAAATTTAAAAAAGCCTTTTTGTCTTTTTAATGACCCCCAAAAACCCAGTGACTTCAAAAAAAAATCAGAAAAAAAATGAAAACCTCTATGCGAAGCATCCAATTTTCATGCTCTAACGATCAGGGGTTTTGTAACATTAAAATGTAATTAAGGACCAAAGCGATCTCAGTTTTACCATGAAATCTTTATTTTTTCGAATTTGGAAATTTGAATGCCACGGTGCAAACTACATCCAAAAATACATCTTTTGTGAAAAAAAATATAATCGGACCCAAATTGAAGGGCTCTAGAGCGCGAACAACATTTTGAAGGTGACTCAAATCTGAGTCATTTGCGTCTTTTAAAATTAAAAAATAAAATGAATTTTAAATGAAAAGATTTTAATCGCTGCTATACAATTTTCAAAAAGATTGGTAAAAAGTTTTAATACCGGGGGAAAATATTTTTTTTAAAAGTTGCTTTTTGTCGTTTTTAGACGTCATAATCACTGACTTAAAAAAAATCTTTTAAAAAAATGAAAAAAGCCTCATGGCAAATAGCTGCCAATTTTATGTTCTAACCATGGGGGCTTTGTAACTTTAAAATGAAATTTTAGGACCTAAGTTCAAATTTTGGGTTTTGCCAGGGTATCTTTATTTTCAAATTTGGAAATTTGAATGCCAGGGTGAAAATCTACTCCTAAAATAATCTCTGTTAAAAAAAAAAAATCGGACCAAAATTTGAAGCCTTTAGAACGCAAAAAAATTTTAAAGCTGAGTCAAACTACGTTTTTGACGATTAAAAATTTAAAAAATAAATTAATTTATAAATGTAAACTTTTTAATCATGCAATACAATTTTTTAAAAAAGATTGAGTAAAGTATGATAAAGAGCAAATAAATTTGTTAAAAAAGGGCTTTTTGTCGTTTATAGACGTCAAAAATTAAAATCCTTTAAGAAATAAAAAAGACCTCATGCCGATAAGCTGTCCAATTTATTCTTCTAACGCATTGGGTTCCCTTGAAACTTTAAAATATAAATTTAGGCCCCTAATTTTCGAATTTGGTTTTCCCAAAAAACTCAATTTTTTCAAATTTGAAATTTGAATCCCAGGGCACATCTACCTTCTAAAATACATCTCTGTGAAAATATCAAAAAAATAAAACCAAATTGAAGGCTCTGACGCGAAAAAACTTTAAGGCTGACGTCAAATCTGACGTCAATTACGTCATTTTTTTAACGATTTATTTAACTTGGATATTTTTATAATCTATGTTACAAATCAAATTTATTTAAAATGTTTAAAATTCGAATTTCACCCTGTAATAATTGCCAAAGACCGCGTAAAAGCTTTGTGACAGCGAAGTTTGATGTCTGTGAGCATAGGCATAAGAAAATAAATGAAATGAAATATTAAGTATTTTGAATATATCAAGAAAATTTTTTCATGCTCCTTACAATTTTTAAAACATAAGAAATTTAACGCTAAATAATTAACATTCTTTTTGCCTTTGTTCAAATGACATTAATCCTCCGAATATGAAAAATCCCCAAAACAATATTTATCAAATATCAACTTTTTAAATCATTGGAAGCGATTTATTGTATTTGAAATTTTACGTCAAGGGTTTGAAAATTGGATTCCCCCATAGAACCATTGTTTTTCGAATTTTTAAAAAGGGACCCCGGGGTACACAATAGAGCGTTTCATATACATTCGTGAAATTTTGATGAAAAACGGGAAAAATAATGGGTGTACACCGGTAAAACCTTTTTTTCCAGCAAATCTTACATTAATATGAATTTCATTGCATTCTAAAACACATGGATTGATGTACTACCATTGTTTCCCTGGTCCTGGGAAGTAAACAACATATTTAAATTAACCGTATTAAAACAGAAATTAAAATTTTTACCATGAGTCATATGACGTCATGGACGTTCATTTCAAAATGTAAAGCACTTTGGAGACTTATATATATCCAAATATAATATTTATATTTCTAAATTCTGAAACGATTTTAAAGTATTTGAAATTTTACGTCAATGGTTTTGAATTTTGGTTTCCCCCATAAAACCTTTGCATTTCGAATTTGGAAAAACGGACACCGAATGACAATAGCTTTACAACACATTCTGTGAAATATTAATGAAAATCGGCCCAAAATAAAGGCGTAGACCCGTACAAGCTTTTTTAGACACGAAAATTTGACGTCAAACACGTCTAGTCAAATAAAAATTATTGAAAGGAAAAATTTCTACTTAACCCTATGCTATTAAATTTTTAAAGGGGCTCGGGCGTAAAAAACATATAAAAATTTAAAACATAAAAATTAGAAATTACCTTTACCTCATGCGTCTATGAGTTATATGAGTTATCTTAAGAAATGTAAAAGTAACCCTTGGATTTTATTCTGTCCAAATCATCTTTCTAGCTCATTTTTAAGCGATTTTATCGCTTTTAAAATTTTCGTCAATGGTTTTTGAATCTTGGATTCGCCCCAAAAACTGTGCATTTTCGAATTTTCAAAAGCGGACAACCGAAGGCACAACTAAGCTTTAAAATACGCATTCTGTGAAAAATTAATAAAAATCGGCCCAAAATAATGGCTTTTGACCGCTACAAACTTTTTAGACGACGCCAAGTTTTACTCAAGAGGGCATAGTCAAATGAAAATTATTGAAATACAAACAGTTCTATCTGAACATATGCATTAAATTTTCAAAATGCTCGGACTTTTACAAATTAAAAAAAAACACTAAATATTAAAATTACCTTTCACCTCATGACGTCTATGAGTCATATGACGTTCATCTTCAGAGAATTAAAATAAACCTTGAGACTTTTATTCTGTCTAAATACCCCTTTCTAGCTCATTTGAAGCGATTTTATAGCTTTGAAAAATTTTACGTCAAAGGTTCGAACTTTGGGTTCGCCATAGAACCATTGCCTTTTCGAATTATGAAAAACGGACACCGGAAGGGACAACAAGCCTAACAACACTTCGTGAAATATTGATGAAATCGGCCCCCAAAAAATGGCTTTTGACCGCGACAAAATTTTTTTACCTGGGGGGTCAAATCTGACGTTATGTGATCATATAAAATAATTTTTGCATCCGAAGCCCTGGTTTGAAATATAGCCATAAAATTTTTTATTGTTCTGAGTCATGGGAACAATCGAAATTACACAAAATAAGAGGAAAAAAAAAAGAAAAAAGAAGAAGAAAACTAGATGTCTTCGGAAAACAATGATAGGAATTCTGCAAGCGTGTAAGCAAAAAGCGGAAATAGAAAATTTCATTAAGATTCACCTCTGGTAGTATTTCATTTTAGCTAAACAAATTTACATTATATTTTGAAATTAGTGCAAATGATAAGAAATTTATTAGTCGTGACTAACAGATTTTATAGAGTAGGGCATGCTGCAAACTTGATTTCTAGTTTAAAAAAGGGCCTATGTTCGAACTTTCTTTAGCCACAATACTTCGGGTTTTGGAATTAAGGTTAGGCAAAATATTCACACCCTTTTTTCAAATGTACCATCTGTAAAAATTTGAAGAAAACCCACACAAAAAGCGGGGTAAGCGCGAAACCATTTTTCACTATTTTGCTCGACGCAGGTGACGTCCCTGGTGCGAAAATGCGTTGCTCAAAAACGCATATTTACTGCAACTCTGAAATTTTCATTTTTCTGAACAACTGGCATCATGTCGAAAACATTCCCCCCAAAATTAAAATTTAAATGGGATGCTTTTTACGTCCCCAAAACGTCAGATTCAAAAATTTGTAGAAAAGCTGCGTCTGCAAACGTGTAAATTTCAACTTTTTTATCTCACCGAAGCTCTTCAATCCTAAAATAAAATTTTTGGTCCTATGTTCGAATTTTTTCACCCCAGAACTTTGGTTTTTTTGGAATTCGGTTACTGGCAGGGTATCACACCTTTGTTCAAGTGTACCATCTGTGAAAATTTGAAGAAAACCGCCCCTAAAAGGCGGCTGTAGAGCGCGAAAAAACCATGTTTCAATTTTTTTACTCGACTCACATGACGTCATAGGGGGCTGAAAAGCTTTTGTTCAAAAAGGGATACTTTTCTCTCATAACACTGAAATTTTTTATTATTTGAACAATGACTCAGTCCCCAAACATTTCCCTAATAGAAAATTAAGAAGTTTCTATGACGTCACATGAGACATTTTACGTCACGATCAAATATACTAAGAAAATTATGCAGAACTGCAAATGTGTAATTTCAACTTTTTACTCATCCCAACTGTTTAATCCTAAAAAGAAATTTTTGGTCCCCTGTTCGAATCTTTTTTCACCCCAAACTTTGGTCTTTCGGGAAATTTTGGTTTTGCGCAGGATATGCCACCCTTGTTTCAAATGTAAAATCGTTTAAAATTTGAAGAAAATCCCCACCATAAAAGGCGGCTGTAGAGCGTGAACACCTTTTCATATTTTTTACTCTAACGGGCACTACGCATATTGCGAAATTTTTTTCCCCAAAAGAGTATACTTTTTTGTATAACTCTGAATTTTATTTTTTTGAACAACTGGCATCATGTCGAAATCATTTTCCTAAAATAAAAATTAAAAATATGCTTATGCGTCAAAAGCGTCATAAGAAAGTCACGATCAAAATATTTTTTAGAAAACTGCGAACGGCAAACGTGTAATTTAACTTTCTACTCTCTGAAACTCTTTTAAACCCAAAATGAAATTTGGTCCCATGTTCGAATCTTAATTTTAAAACCAAAAAAATTCGGTCTTTCGAATTTTGGTTTTGCTAAAGGTATACACATCTTAGTTTCAAGATAACCACTTGAAAATTTTAAGAAAAAATTTGACCATAATAGCGGCTGAAAAAGCGGAAACCATTTTTTACTATTTTTAGCTCAGACGTCACATGACTCATAGGGGGTAAATGCTTTTTTTTAAAAGCGCTCCATTTCTGTCAAAACTCGAAATTTTTATTTTTCTGAACAACTGGCATTGTCGAAACATTGCCCTTTTAAAAGAAAATTAAGAAATGCTTATGACTTTCACATGACGTCATATGACGTCACGACTCAAAAATTTAAGAAAATTTTTGAAGAACTGCAAACGTTAAGTTTCAACTTTTCTATTTTATCCTAAGCTCTTTAATGCTAAAATGAATGTTCGGTCCTAAGTTCAATCTTATTTAACCCCAGAACTTTGGCTTTCGGGAAATTTTGGGTTTGCTGACAGGATATGTACACCTTACTTTAAGATGTACCCCTTAAAATTTGAAGAAAATCCGACCATAAATAACGGGGTAGACGCGAACACCCTTTTTCACATTTTTTTGCTGTGACGAAAGTGACTCATAGGGGGCTGAAATCAAAAATCAAAATTTCCCACTGACAATAACCCCTAAAAATTCATGTCCTAGGACTTTGCAACATATTAAAAAAAACGTTTAGTTAGGAAAAAGAAAAAAAAAAAATAATTAAAAAAAGACTCACGGACGCTATAGTTTATTTTTACAAAAATTTTAAGACTCCACAACCACAATGACAAATTTCAACTTTCATCTCAAAAAGGGCGTTTTTTATAACATTTAAAATTTACGTCCTTTTTCGAATCTTGGGTCCCCCATAGATGCTTGGACTTTTCGAATTTTTAAAAAAAACGGGAAACCGTATAACAAAAAAACGTAATTTTTCCTTCGTGAAAAAATTTTGAAAACGGCCCATTATAGGCTCGGACCTGTACAAACTTTCGTAGTCAATTTCAAAAAAGGCGTCATTGACGCATAGGCTTCTGAAAATTTAAAAACAAATTTCGTGCTGAATCATTTGTCATTAAATTTTCATTGCCCTTCGCAATTCCAATAATGAAATATCTTTTTAAATTTGAAATACATTTCAAAATGACGTCACGGGCGTATATGAATTTTTTTTCACAAAAAGTTTAAGACCTTTTGAGACCTCTTACTGACTAAATATCACTTTTCTACTCAAAAAGGGCCGTTTTTTTAAGCATTTAAAATTTAGACCTTGTTGAAAACTTGGAATCGCTATAGAAAACCCTGGACTTTTCGCATTTGAAAAAAGGGCAACGAGTGCACAACTAAAACTTAATAAACCATTTTGGAAAATTTGATGGAAACGCCCATTTAATAATGGCTTGGACCGTGTACAAAATTTCTATCAATTTCAAATGTGACGTCATATGACGTAAGGCTTTTGAAAGTTTTGAAAACGAAATTTCAATATCTGAAGCTGCGTCATTAATTTTTTTATTTCCCTTCAAAATTTCAAGATTGAAAAAATTTTAGAATTAGAAAATTCATTATCATATAATGACGCCCGTGACTCAAGACATTTATTTTCACAAAAGTTTTAAAACCCCGAGAGACCTTAATGACCCAATACATCTTCTACCAAATAGGGCCGATTTTATAAGAATTTTGAAAATTTTTCGACCTTGGGTTTGAAACTTGGAATCGCTTAGAACCCTTGGGCTTTTCGAATTTTTAAAACGGAATGGATCACAAAAAAGAACTTAATAACACATTCGTGAAAATTTGATGAAAAACGGTTTATAAACAATGGCTGTAGCGCTACAAACTTTTGTTTCATATTTCCAGTGTACGTCTTACATCATAGGCATATAAAATCATAGAAATCAAAATTTCCGATTGAAGCATATTTTTTAAATTTTCATTGCCTTTCGACAATTTCAAATATAGAAATATTCTTTTTAAAATTTTGAAAACATTATCATAAATGACGTCACGTGACGTCAAAGACATTTTTTTACAAAATGTTTAAAACTTTAGAGACCTATATACTGACTAAATATCAACTTTTTTTCTTAAATAGGGCAATTTTTTAAGCATTTAAAAAATTTACACCTTGGTTCGAAAATTGGATTCGCTATAGAACCCTGGACTTTTTTGAATTTTTAAAAACGGGCCCAGAGCACAACTAGAACTTAAAAACACAACTGTGAAAAAATTTATAAAATCGGTTTACAAAACAATGGGTGAACCGCGTACAAACTTTTTTAAAATATTTCAAAGTGACGTCATATACGTCATAGGCATTGAAAATTAAAATCAAAATTTCCTCACGTGGCTAATAAGATAAAAATTTCATCGTCCGGAGTATGCAACATAGAAAAAAAGGTTTAGTTAGGGAAAAAAAAAAAAATGGGAAAAAGAAGAAAAGATCTAGATGTCTTTTTGTGAAAAGAATGAAGGGGCTTTCTGCAAGCTTTGTTAAAGCAAAAAAGAGGAAAAGAAGTTTTATGTAATGATTTTACCTCTGGATATTTTATGTTTATGCTAAACAAATTTACATTATATTCCAAATTAGTGCAAATGATAAAAACTTAGTATTTCTGTGACGTAACTGATTTTTTAAAGAGTCAGGCATGATGCAAACTTGTTCTAGTTTAAAGGGCCTTGTTCGAATCTTGCTTCAGCCACAAACTTCGGGTTTTTTGGGAATTAAGGTTTGCTGCAAAATATTCACACCTTTAGTTTCAAGTGAAAAATCGTGAAAATTTGAAGAAAATCCGACCATCGGCGGGTGTAGAGCGCAACACCATGTTTCAAATTTTTTTTTGCTCTACCAAGACGCATAGGGTGTGAAGAGCTTTTTTTCAAAGGGTATATTTACGTCATAATACTGAAATTTTTTATTATTCGACAACAAAAATCATGTCGAAATCATTGCCCAAATAAAATTTAAAATATGCTTAGACTCACATGACGACATTTGACGTCACACCAAAATATTTAAGAAATTATGCAAACTCAAAACTGTGTAAGTTTCAAATTCTATCTCATCCTGAAGCTCTTTAATCCTAAATGAAATGTTTGGGCCCAAGTTCGAATCTTATTCAGCCACAGAAAATTCGGTCTTTTGGAATTTCGGTTAGTGACAGGGTATGCAACCTTTGTTTCAAAATGTAAAATCTGTGAAATTTTAAGAAAAAACCGACCATAATTGGGGGCTGTAACGGAACCCATTTTTCACTATTTTTTGCTCTAACGCCCCAATGACGCTATGGGCTGAAAATGTTTTTGCTCAAAAAGTATACTTTACTGTTATAAACCGAAATTTTTCCTTATTTTGAACAACTGGCATCATGTCGAAATCATTGTCCTAAAATAAAAAAATTTAAAAAGTATGCTTATACGTCACGACTCAAAATATTTGTAAAATTCTGCGAACGCAAACTGTGAAATTTCAAATTTCTATCTTTCTGAACTCTTAATCCTAAAATAAATTTTTCGGTCCATGTTCGAATCTTTTTTCAGCCCCAGAACTTCGGTTTTCGGAATTTCGGTAGCTTAAAGGTATACTATCAAATTTTAAGATACCATCTGTGAAAAATTTGAAGAAAATTCCCACCATAAATGGCGGCTGTGAGGGGGTGAAAACCCCTTTTTCACTATTTTTAAACTCTGACGTCACATGACGTCATAGGGTGCGAGATGCTTTTTTTTTTAAAAGCGATTATTTTGTCAAACTCTGAAATTTTTATTATTTTTGAACAATGGGTCATGTCAAAACATTGCCCCAAATTAAATTAAGATTATGCTTTTGAACCCTTTGATTCAAAAGACGCCGACTAAAAAAAATTAAGAAAATTTTGCAGAACTACAAGCGTTAAGTTTCAATTTCTATTTTTCCTGAAACTCTTTAAATCCTAAAATGAAAAATTTTTGGGCCAGTTCGAATCTTATTTAAGCCAAAACTTCGGTCTTTCGGAAATTTTTGGGTTTGCTGAAAGGAATACCATCTTAGTTTTAAGATTACCCCTTGAAAAATTGAAGAAAATTTGACCATAAATGGGGCTGTAGACGTGAAAACCATTTTTTACTATTTTTAAACTCTGACGTACATGAGTTTTAGGGTGCTGAAGAGCTTTTTTCAAAAAACGCATCCATTTCTGTCATAACTCTGAAATTTCATTTTCTGAACAACTGGCATATGTCGAAATCAATGCCTTTAAATGAAAATTTTTAGATTATCTTATGACGTCACATACGTCAAAGCTCACGACCCCAAAAATAGAGAAAATTTTCAGAACTGCAAACTGGTAAGTTTTAACTTTCATCTCTTTTTTTAAGCTCTTTATCCCAAAAAAATTTTCGTCCTATTTCGAATCTTATTTCAGCCACAGAACTTCGGTCTTTTGGAATTTCGGTTAGCTTAAAGGATATACTTTCTTTTTTTCAAATATACCATCTTGAAAATTTGAAGAAAATTCGACCTAAATGGCGGTGTAGAGCGTGGGAAAACCCCTTTTTCACTATTTTAAGCTTGAGTCACTGACGTCATAGGGGTGAGAGCTTTTTTTTCAAAACGATCTATTTTGTCATAACTCTGAAATTTTCATTATTTTGACATGGATCATGTCAAAATCATTTCCCCAAATTAAAATTTTAAAGTAGCTTATGAGTATATGACTCATAACGTCACGACTCAAAAAATTTTAAAAAATTCGCAAACTACAACTGTTTAATTTCAACTTTCTATTTCATCCTGAAACCTTTTAAAACCTAAAAAGAAATTTTTGGTTAGGGTTTGAATCTTTTTTAAGCCACAGAACTTCGGTTTTCGGGAATTTTGGTTAGCTGAAAGGATAACACATCTTAGTTTAAGATATACATCTGTGAAAAATTTTAAGAAACTTTGCATAAATGGGGCTGTAACGTGAAAAACCATTTTTTCCCATTTTAAGCTCTGCGTCACATGACGTTATAGGGTGCTGAAAATGCTTTTTTTCAAAAGCGATCCTTTCTGTCTAAAACCCAAATTTCATTTTTTGAACAATGGCTCTGTCGAAATCATTGCCTTTAAATGAAAATTCAGATTTTGCTTTTGGGCGCACGACGTCATATGACGCACGACCAAAATATTTGAGAAATTCTGAAAAAACTGCAACTGGAAAGTTTTAAAAAATTTCTATTTTATCCTGAAGCTCTTTAATGCTAAAAAGAAATTTTCGTCCATGTTCGAATCTTTTTTTAGCCACAGAACTTGGGCTTTTTGAATTTTGGGTTAGCTGAAGGATATGTACCCTTAGTTTCAAGATGTAATTTGGAAAAAAATTTTAAAAAAATCCGACCCTAAATGACGGGTGTAAGCGCGAACACCATTTTTCACTATTTTTTTGCGTGAGTTATGTGACGTATAGCGTCCTGCAACATTGAAAACAAAATTTCCCCACGTGAAAAAAACCCCTAAAAATTTCTTTTGTCCTAGGACTATTTGCAACTAAAAAATAAGCGTTTTGTTAGGGAAAAAAAAAAAATAAAATAAAAAAAATGACGTCACGTACGCTATTACGTTTATTTTCACATAATTTTAAGACTCCCAAGAAACCCACAACTGACAAAATTTCAAATTTTTATCTCAAATAGGACAGTTTTTATAACATTTAAAAAATTTACGTCCTTTGGGTTTAATCTTGGACCGCCATAGATGCTTGGACTTTCGAATTTTTTAAAAAACCCGGGCACCCGGGATACACAAAAGAAGTAATATACACATTCTGGAAAATTTGATGAAAATCGGCCCATTAATAAAGGCTCTGGACCGTGTACAAACTTTCGTAGTCAATTTCAAATGTGACGTCATATGACGTCTAGGCTTCTAAAAAATTATTGAAATCGAAATTTCCGTGTCTGAATCATTTGTCATTAAATTTTTCATTGCCCTTCGACAATTCAATATAAGAAATACTCTTGTTAATATTAGAAATACATATCATATAATGACGTCACGTGACGTCATATGACATTTATTTTCACAAAATGTTTAAGACTCTTAGGGGACCTATATACTGACCAAATATCACTTTTCTATCTCAAAAGGACCGATTTTATAAGCATTTAAAAATTTACGACCTTGGTTCGAATCTTGGAATCGCTATAGAACCATGGACTTTTCGCATTTTGAAAAACGGACAACGAGATGACAACTAGAACTTAATATACACATTCTGTGAAAATTTGATGAAAATCGGCCCTTAATAATGGCTCTGGACGTGTACAAACTTTCGTAGTCAATTTCAAATGTGACGTAATATGACGTCATAGGCTTCTGAAAATCTTTGAAATCGAAATTACAGCATCTGAAGCATGCGGCATTAATTTTCATTGCCCTTCATAAATTTCAAGATATAGAAATAATCTTGTTAAATTAGAAATTCATTATCATATTAATGACGTCACGTGAGTCATATGACATTTATTTTCACAAAATGTTTAAGACTCCCAGAGACCTATATACTGACCCAATATCATCTTTCTATCTAAATAGGACCGATTTTATAAGAATTTGAAAATTTACGACCTTGGTTCGAATCTTGGAATCGCTATAGAACCTTGGACTTTTCGAATTTTGAAAAAACGGACACCGGGATGCACAACTAGAACTTAATTACACATTCTGTAAAAATTTGATGAAAATCGGTTCATAAACAATGGCTGTAGACCGCGTACAAACTTTTGTTGCATATTTCCAGTGTGACGTCATATGACGTCATAGGCTATGAAAATCATAGAAATCAAAATTCAGCGTTTGAAGCATGTGTCTTTAAATTTTCATTGCCTTTCGACAATTTCAACATATAGAAATATTCTTGTTAATATTAGAAATACATTTATCTTTATAATGACGTCACGTGACGTCATATGACAAATATTTTCACAAAATTTTTAAAACTTCTAGAGACCTATATACTGACTAAATATCAACTTTCTTCTTAAATAGGACAGATTTTATAAGCATTTAAATATTTACGACCTTGGTTCGAATCTTGGATTCGCTATAGAACCATGGACTTTTCGAATTTTGAAAAACGGACACCGGGATGCACAACTAGAATTTAAATTTTATAACAATCTGTGAAAATTTGATGAAAATCGGTTCACAAACAATGGCTGTAGACCGCGTACAAACTTTTGTAGCATATTTCAAATGTGACGTCATATGACTCATAGGCATATGAAAATCATAGAAATCAAAATTTCCGGGACGTGGCTAATAAGTCATAAAAGTTTCATCGTCCTAGGAGTTTTTGCAACATAGAAAAATAAGCGTTTAGTTAGGAAGAAAAAAAGAATAATAACTAGATTTCATTCATTGATACGAATGATAGGACTTTCTGCTACATTTGTTAAACACTTAAACATATAGAGCGTTACATATACATTCTGTGAAATTTTGATGAAAAAACGGTCCAAAATAATGGCTGTACACCGCGTAAAAAACCCTTTTTTTCCTGACGTCAAATCTTACTGATATAACGTCACATTAATATGAATTACATTGCATTCTAAAGCACACGGATTGATGTACATACCATTAGATTTCCATGGTCCTGGGAAGTAAACAACATATTTAAATTAAACGCGTATATATCAGAAATTATTTTTGACGTTCATCTTCATAGAATGTAAAGCACTCTTGGAGACTTATATACTATCCAAATATAATATTATATTTCTAACTCATCTGGAAACGATTTTATACGTATTTGAAATTTGACGTCAATGGTTCGAATTTTGGATCCGCCATAAAACCTTTGCATTTCGAATTTGGAAAAAACGGACACCGGAATGTAAACTAGACTTTAAAATACACATTTGTGAAATATTAATGAAAATCGGCCCAGAAATAATGGATGTAGACCGCGTACAAGCATTTTTAGACGACGTCAGGTTTGACGTCAAAACACGTCATAGTCAAATGAAAATTATTGAAATGGAAACAGTTCTATCTGAAGCAAATGCTATTAAATTTCCAAGGTGCTCGGACTTGTACAACATATAAAAATTAACACGTAAATATTAGAAATTACCTTTCACCCATGACGTCATATGAGTCATATGACGTTCATCTTCGAGAATGTAAAGTAACCCTTGAGACTTATATTCTGTCCAAATATCATCTTTCTAGCTCATTTGTAAGCGATTTTATACGCATTTGAAATTTGACGTCAATGGTTCGAATCTTGGATTCGCCATAGAACCATTGCCATTTCGAATTTTGAAAAACGGACACCGGAAGGCTCAACTAGACTCTAACATACACATTCTGTGAAATTTTGATGAAAATCGGCACAGAAATAATGGCTGTAGACCGCGTACAAACATTTTTAGACGACGTCAAGTTTGACGTCAAAGCACGTTATAGTAAAATGAAAATTACTGAAATGCAAACAGTTCTATCTGAAGCATATGCTATTATATTTTCAAGGTGCTCAGACTTGTACAACATATAAAAATTAACACGTAAATATTAGAAATACCTTTCACCTCATGACGTCATATGACGTCATATGACGTTCATCTTCAGAGAATGTAAAGTAACCTTGAGACTTATATTCTGTCCAAAATATCATCTTTCTAGCTCATTTGTTAGCGATTTTATGCGCATTTGAAATTTGACGTCAATGGTTCGAATCTTGGATTCGCCATAGAACCATTGCCATTTCGAATTTGAAAAACGGACACGGAAGGCACAACTAGAGCCTAACATACGCATTCTGTGAAATTTTGATGAAAATCGGCACAGAAATAATGGCTGTAGACCGCGTACAACATTTTTTAGACGACGTCAAGTTTGACGTCAAAGCACGTCATAGTAAATGAAAATTATTGAAATGCAAACAGTTCTATCTGAAGCATATGCTATTAAATTTTCAAGGTGCTCAGACTTGTACAACATATAAAAAATTAACACGTAAATATTAGAAATTACCTTTCACCTCATGACGTCATATGACGTCATATGACGTTTCATCTTCAGAGAATGTAAAGTAACCCTTGAGACTTATATTCTGTCCAAATATCATCTTTCTAGCTTATCTGGAAGCGATTTTATACGCATTTGAAATTTGACGTCAATGGTTCGAATCTTGGATTCACCATAGAACCATTGCCATTTCGAATTTTGAAAAACGGACACCGGAACGCACAACTAGAGCCTAACATACACATTCTGTGAAATTTTGATGAAAATCGGCCCAGAAATAATGGCTGTAGACTGCGTACAAACTTTTTCACCTGACGTCAAATCTGACGTTATATGACATCATATGAATATAAAATTCATTGCATCCGAAAGCTCATGGTTTGAAATATATGCCATAAATTTTCATTGTTCTGGGCCAATGGCAACACATCGAAATTAACACAAATACAAGAGGAAGAAAAAAAGAATAAGAAGAATAAGAATAATAAAAAACATAACAAACCCAATAGGACTTTCTGCCGAAAGGGCAGAAAGTCCTAATAATAATAAAAAGAAGAAGAATAAACAGTACAAACCCAATAGGACTTTCTGCTTTAGGCAGAAAGTCCTAATAAAAAACAGTACAAACCCAATAGGACTTTCTGCCGAAAGGGCAGAAAGTCCTAATAATAATAAGAAAAATAAACATAACAAACCCCTATACGTTTTCCGCAAGTTTGCGGACAACTAGATGTCATTCGTGAAAACGAATGATAGTACTTTCTGCAAGCTGTGTTAATGCAAAAAGCAGGAGATTGAAGTTTCATGTAATGACTCACCTCTGGTAGTATTTCATGTTCATGCTGAACAATTGACATTATATTCCGAAATTAGTGCAAATGATAAGAACTAAGTATTAGTCTGTGACGTAACATGATGTCATATGACGTTAGGACATGACTGCAAACTTGATTTCTAGTTTAAAGGTCGTATGTTCGAATCTTACTTCAGCCACAATACTCCGGTTTTTAGGAATTAAGGTTACCTGACAAAATATTCACACCTCAGTTTCAAGATGTTCCATCTGTAAAGATTTGAAGAAAATCTGATCATAAATGGCGGCTGTAGAGCGCGAATACAATTTTTGACTATTTTTAGCTCTGACGTCAGGTGACGTCAGAGGGTGCTGAAAATGCTGTTGCTCAAAAGCGCATACTTTACTGCAATAACTCTGAAATTTTCATTATTCTGAACAACTGGCATCATGTCGAAATCATTCCCCCAAATTAAAATTAAGTGGTATGCTTATGACGTCCTATGACGTCACGATTTAAAATATTTGTAGAAATGCTGCAGAACTGCAAACTGTGTAAGTTTCAACTTTCTATCTCATCCTGAAGCTCTTTAATCCTAAAATGAAATTTTCGGTCCTATGTTCGAATCTTATTTCAGCAACAGAACTTCGGTCTTTCGGAATTTCGGTTAGCTGACAGGATATGCACACCTTAGTTTCAAGATGTACAATCTGTGAAAATTTGAAGAAAATCCGACCATAAATGGCGGCTGTAGAGCGTGAACACATTTTTCACTATTTTTAGCTCTGACGTCACATGACGTCAAAGGGTGCTGAAGATGCTTTTGTTCAAAGGCGTATACTTTACTGTCATAACTCTGAAATTTTCATTATTCTGAACAACTGGCATCATGTCGAAATCATTGCCCTAATATGAAAATTAAGAAGTATGATTATGACGTCACATGACGTCATATGACGTCATGACTGAAAAATATATATAGAAATTCTGCAGAACTGCAAAACTGTGCAAGTTTCAACTTTCTGTCTCATTATGAAGCTCTTTAATCCTAAAATGAATGTTCGGTCCTATGTTCGAATTTTATTTCAGCCACAGAACTTCGGTCTTTCGGAATTTCGGTTAGCTGATAGGATATGCACACCTTAGTTTCAAGATGTACCATCTGTGAAAATTTGAAGAAAATCCGACCATAAATGACGGCTGTAGAGAACCAACACCATTTTTCACTATTTTTAGCTGTGACGTCATGTGACGTCATAGGGTGCTGAATATGCTTTTGTTCAAAAGCGCATACTTTACTGTCATAACTCTGAAATTTTCATTATTCTGAACAACTGGCATCATGTCGAAATCATTGCCCTAATATGAAAATTAAGAAGTACGCTTATGAGTGATATGACGTTATATGACGTCAGGACTCAAAATATATGCAGAAATTCTGCCGCACTGCAAACTGTGTAAATTTCAACTTTCTGTCTCATCCTGAAGCTCTTTAATCCTAAATGAAATGTTCGGTCCTTTGTTCGAATCTTATTTCAGCCACAGAACTTCGGTCTTTCGGAATTTCGGTTAGCTGACAGGATATGCACACCTTAGTTTCAAGATGTACCATCTGTGAAAATTTGAAGAAAATCCGACCATAAATGACGGCTGTAGAGAACCAACACCATTTCTCACTAATTTTTAGCTGTGACGTCATGTGACGTCATAGGGTGCTGAAAATCATTGAAATCAAAATTTCCTCACGTGACTAATAAGCCATAAAAATTTATGTAAAAAAAAATTTTTAAAAAAAAAAATGATAGGACTTTCTGCTACATTTGTCAAATACTTAAAAGCAAAAAAAGTAAGAGGATATGAAATTGAAGCCTTTAACTTGCTTTTGTATGGCCATAACTTAAATGAACTTTGAAAAATAAACCGTTTAACTTGGAGGAAATGGCAAAAGTAACTGAAAATCACTTTTTTTATATCGATTTATTTAACTTGGACTATTTTTTAATAATATCTTACATATATCAAGTAATTTTTTCATGCTCCTTACAACTTTGCAACATATAGAAATTAACGTGTAGATATATTAACATTCTTTTTGACCTTATGACGTCAAATAACGCTAATCCTCACAAAATATAAATAAGTCTTAAAGACTAATATTCAGTCCAAATATCAACTTTCTAAATCATCTCGAAGCGATTTTATATGTTTTTGAAATTTGACGTCAATATTTCGAAACTTGGATTCGCCATAGAACCATTGCCTTTTCGTCTTTTCGAATTTGTAAAACGGGACCCGGGATACACAACTAGAGCGTTACATATACATTCTTTGAAATTTGCTGAAAATTGGTCCAAAATTAATGGCTGTACACCGCGTAAAACCTTTTTGTCCTGACGTCAAATCTGATGTGATATAACGTCAAATTAATATGAATTACATTGCATTCTGAAGCATTTCTAAAGTATATACCATAAGATTTCATGGTCCTGGGAAGTTAACAACATATTAAATAATTTTTGACCTTATGACGTCATATGACGTCAAATGACGTTCATCTTCATAGAATGTAAAGCACTCTTAGAGACTTATTTACTTTCCAAATATTAGATTTCTAACTCATCTGGAAACGATTTTATACGTATTTAAAATTTGACGTCAATAGTTCGAATATTGGATCCGCCATAAAACCTTTGCATTTTTGAATTCGGAAGAACGGACACCGGGATGCACAACTATAACCTAATATACACTTTCTGTGAAATTTTTATGAAAATCGGTTCATAAACAATGGCTGTAGACCGCGTACAAACTTTTGCAGCATATGCCAAGTGTAACGTCATATGACGTCATAGGCATATGAAAACTGTAGAATTAAAAATATCAACGTTTGGAGCAAAATGTCATATAATTTCCATTTCCATGGACCATTTTAACATATAGAAATTTTCTTGTAAATATTAGAAATAGATTTTCATGTAATGACGTCATCTGACGTCACATGACGTTCATTTTCACAAAATCGTTCAGTCATCCATAAACCTACATAATGTTCAAATATCAACTTTCTATCTCATATGGGACCGATTTTATAAGCATTTGAAAATTAACGACCTCGGTTCGAATCTTGGATTCTCCATAGAACCATGGTCTTTTAGAATTTTGAAAAACGGTTAGCGGTATGCAAAACTAGATCTTAATATACACATTCTGTGAAAATTTGATGAACATCGGTTCATAAGTAATGGCTGTAGAGCGCGTACAAACTTTTGTAGAACATGTCAAGTGTGACGTCATATGACGTCATATGCCTATAAAAATTATTGAAATAGAAATTATATCGTGTGAAACATACGCCATTAAATTTGTATTGCTCTTTGACCATTTCAACATATAGAAATAATCTTGTTAATGTTAGTAATATATTTTCATATAATGACGTCACGTGACGTCATATGATGCAAATTTTCAAAATATTTTTAAGACTCCGAGAGACCTACATACTGACCAAATATCAACTTTCTATCTAGAATAGGACTGATTTTATAAGCATTTGAAAATTTCGACCTTGGTTCGAATCTTGGATTCGCTAAGAACCTTGGCAATTTCGAATTTTGAGAAACGGACACCGGGATGCACAACTAGAACTTAGTATACACATTCTGTGAAAATTTGATGAAAATCGGTTCATTAATAATGGCTCTGTACCGCGTACAAACTTTTGTAGCTTATTTCACGTGTGACGTCATATGACGTCATAGAGATATGAAAATCATAGAAATCAAAATGTCAGCATTTGAAGCATGTGTCATTAAATTTTCATTGCCCTTCGAAAATTTCAACATATAGAAATATTCTTGTTAATATTAGAAATACATTATCATATAATGACGTCACGTGACGTCATATGACATTTATTTTCACAAAATGTTTAAAACTTCTAGAGACCTATATACTGATTAAATATCAACTTTCTATCTTAAATAGGACAGATTTTATAAGCATTTGAAAATTTACGACCTTGGTTCGAATCTTGGATTCGCTATAGAACCATGGACTTTTCGAATTTTGAAAAACGGACACCGGGATGCACAACTAGAACTTAGTATACACATTCTGTGTAAATTTGATGAAAATCGGTTCACAAACAATGGCTGTAGCAGCGTACAAACTTTTGTAGCATATTTCAAATGTGACGTCATATGACGTCATAGGCATATGAAAATCATAGAAATCAAAATTTCCTCACGTGACTAATAAGTCATAAAAATTTCATCGTCCTAGGAGTATTGCAACATAGAAAAATAAGCGTTTAGTTAGGAAGAAAAAAAGAATAATAACTAGATTACATTCGTTCATACGAATGATAGGACTTTCTGCTACATTTGTTAAACACTTAAAAGCTAAAAAAGTAAAAAGATATGAAATTCCAGCCTTTAACTTGCTTTTGTATGGCCATAACTTAAATAAAATTTGAAAAATATAACCGTTTAACTTGGAGGATATGGCAAAAGAAACTGAAAATCATGTTTTTATATCGATTTATTTAAATTTTTAATTCCAAAAAAAAGAAATATTAACAAGTAAATTTTTCATGCTCCTTACAACTTTGCAACATATATAGACCGCGTACAAGCATTTTTAGACGACGTCAAGTTTGACGTCAAAACACGTTATAGTCAAATGAAAATTATGGAAATGGAAACAGTTCTATCTGAAGCAAATGCTATTAAATTTTCAAGGTGCTCGGACGTAAACAACATATAAAAATTAACACATAAAAATTAGAAATTACCTTTCACCTCATGACGTCATATGACGTCATATGACGTTCATCTTCAGAGAATATGAAGCAACCCTCGAGATTTATATTCTGTCCAAATATCATCTTTCTAGCTCATTTGTAAGCGATTTTATACGCATTTTAAATTTGACGTCAATGGTTCGAATCTTGGATTCGCCATAGAACTATTGCTTTTTCAAATTTTGAAAAGCGGACACCGGAAGGCACAACAAGAGCCTAACATACGCATTCTGTGAAATTTTGACGAAAATCGGCCCAGAAATAATGGCTGTAGACCGCGTACAAACTTTTTCACCTTACGTCAAATCTGTCGTTATATGACGTCATATGAATATGAAATTCATTGCATTCGAAAGCTCATGGTTTGAAATATATGCCATAAAATTTTCATTTTTCTGGGCCATTGGCAACACATCGAAATTAACACAAATACAAGAGGAAGAAAAAAAGAATAAGAAGAATAAGAACTAGATGTCATTCGTCTAAACGAATGATAGGACCTCCTGCAACCTGCGTTAATGCAAAAAGCAGGAGATAGAAGTTTCATGCAATGACTCACCTCTGGTAGTATATCATGTTCATGCTGAACAACTGACATTATTTTCCGCGAAAAATAAGCCTTTAGTTACGAAGAAAAAAAAATAAGTAGTAGTAGTATGTTTATGACGTCATATGACGTCACCATTCAAAATATATTAAGAAATTATGCAGAACTGCAAACTGTGTAAGTTTCAACTTTCTATCTCATTCCGAAATTCTTTAACCCTAAAATGAAATTTTTGGTCCTATGTTCGAATCTTACTTCAGCCACAATACTTCGGTTTTTCGGAATTATGGTTAGCTGACAAAATATTCACACCTTAGTTTCAAAATGTACCATCTGTAAAAATTTGAAGAAAATCTGATCATAAATGGCAGCAGTAGAGCGCGAACACCATTTGTCACTGTTTTTAGCTGTGACGTCATGTGACGTCATAGGGTGCTGACAATAATTGAAATCAAAATTTCCTCACGTGCCGAATAACCCATAAAAAATTCATCGTCCTAGGACTATTGCAACATATTAAAATAAACGTTTAGTTAGGAAGAAGAAAAGAATAATAATAAGAATAATATGACGTCACGTGACGTCATATGACGTTTATTTTTCACATAATTGTTAAGACACCCAGAGACCTACTAACTGACAAAATTTCAACGTTCTATCTCAAATAGGACAGTTTTTATAAGCATTTAAAATTTGACGACCTTGGTTCGAATATTGGATTCGCCATAGATGCTTGGACTTTTCGAATTTTGAAAAACGGACTTCGGTATAGTATTATTCATAAAAAAAAAAAATTGAAAATTTGATGAAAATCGGCATATTAATAATGGCTCTGGACCGTGTACAAACTTTTGTAGTCATTTTCAAATGTGACGTCATATGACGTCATAGGATTCTGAAAATCATTGAAATCGAAATTACAGCATGTGACTCATTTGTCATTAAATTTTCATTGTCCTTCGACAATTTCAACTTATATAAGAAATATTTTAAAAAAAATTCCAAAAATTTTTTAAAAATTTACGACCTTAGTTCGAATCTTGGATTCGCTATAGAACCATGGACTTTTCGAATTTTGAAAAACGGACACCGGTATACACAATAAGAACTTAATATATACATTCTGTGAAAATTTGATGAAAATCGGCCCATTAATAATGGCATTGGACCGTGTACAAACTTTCGTAGTCAATTTCAAATGTGACGTCATATGACGTCATAGGCTTCTGAAAATCATTGAAATCGAAATTTCAGCATCTGAAGTATGCGGCATTAAATTTTCATTGCCCTTCAAAAATTTCAATATATAGAAATAATCTTGTTAGAATTAGAAATTCATTATCATATAATGACGTCCCGTGACGTCATATGAGATTTATTTTCACAAAATGTTTAAGACTCTCAGAGACCTATATACTGACCCAATATCATCTTTCTATCTCAAATAGGACCGATTTTATAAGAATTTGAAAATTTACGACCTTGGTTCGAATCTTGGAATCGCTATAGAACCTTGGACTTTTCGAATTTTGAAAAACGGACACCGGGATGCACAACTAGAACTTAATATACACATTTTGTGAAACTTTGATGAAAATCGGTTCATTAATAATAGCTCTGGACCGCGTACAAACTTTTGTAGCTTATTTCACGTGTGACGTCATATGACGTCATAGCTATATGAAAATCATAGAAATCAAAATAAAATCTCTTGGAGAATAAGACAACAAAATTTCATTGTCCTTGGACCATATTAACATATATAATTATGTGTTTAAAAATTACGAATTTGATGACGTCATATGACGTCACAAGACGTCTATTTTCACAAAATAGTTTAATCTATCGGAGATCTATATACTGACAAAATAACAACCTTCTGTCTCATTTAGGGACGATTTTATGAGCATTTATCAATTTGACGTCCTTGGTTTGAATCTTGCATTCGCCATAGAACCTTGTGCTTTTCGAATTTTGAAAAACGGACACCGAGATGCACAACTAGAACGTAATATACACATTCTGTGAAAATTTGATAAAAATCGGTTTATTAATTATCGCTCTGGACCGCGTACAAACTTTTGTAGCAATTTGCCAAGTTTGACGTCATAATGACGTCATAGGCATTTGAAAATTATAGAATTTTTAATTACGCATATGAATAATATGCCATCGAAATTTCATTCTCCTAGGACGATTGCAACATATGAAAATCCGTGAGGAAGAAAAGAATAATAATAATAATAATAAAAACTAGATTTCATTCGTTGATACGAATGATAGGACTTTCTGCTACATTTGTCAAATACTTAAAAGCAAAAAAAGTAAGAGGAAATGAAATTGCACCCTTTAACTTGCTTTTGTATGGCCATAACTTAAATGAACTTTGAAAAATAAACCGTTTAACTTGGAGGAAATGGCAAAAGTAACTGGAAATCATTTTTTTTATATCGATTTATTAAACTTGGACTATTTTTATAATCTATGTTACAAATCAAATTTATTTAAAACGCTTACAATTCGAATTCCATCCTGCAATAATGGCTGTAGACCGCGTACAAGAGTGTGTTGACAACGTCAAGTTTGATGTCACATGACATCATAGGCATAAGAAAGTCAATGAAATGAAACATATAGAAATTAACGCGTAGATATATTAACATTCTTTTTGACCTTATGACGTCAAATAACGTTAATCCTCACAGAATATAAATAAGTCTTAAAGACTAATATTCAGTCCAAATATCAACTTTCTAAATCATCTCGAAGCGATTTTATATGTTTTTGAAATTTGACGTCAATGTTTCGAAACTTGGATTCGCCATAGAACCATTGCCTTTTCGTCTTTTCGAATTTGTAAAACAGGACCCGGGATACACAACTAGAGCGTTACATATACATTCTTTGAAATTTGCTGAAAATTGGTCCAAAAATAATGGCTGTACACCGCGTAAAACCTTTTTGTCCTGATGTCAAATCTGATGTGATATAACGTCAAATTAATATGAATTACATTGCATTCTAAAGCATTTCTAAAGTATATACCATAAGATTTCATGGTCCTGGGAAGTTAACAACATATCAAATTTACGCGTATATATCAGAAATAATTTTTGACCTTATGACGTCATATGACGTCAAATGACGTTCATCTTCACAGAATCTAAAGCACTCTTGGAGACTTATTTACTTTCCAAATATTAGATTTCTAACACATCTGGAAACGATTTTATACGTATTTAAAATTTGACGTCAATAGTTGGAATATTGGATCCGCCATAAAACCTTTGCTTTTTGAATTTGGAAGAACGGACACCGGGATGCTCAACTATAACCTAATATACACTTTCTGTGGAATTTTTATGAAAATCGGTTCATAAACAATGGCTGTAGCATATGGCAAGTGTAACGTCATATGACGTCATAGGCATATGAAAACTGTAGAATTAAAAATATCAACGTTTGAAGCAAAATGTCATATAATTTCCATTTCCATGGACCATTTTAACATATAGAAATTTTCTTGTAAATATTAGAAATATATTTTCATGTAATGACGTCATCTGACGTCACATAACGCTCATTTTCACAAAATCGTTCAGTCATCCATAAACCTACATAATGTTCAAATATCAACTTTATATCTCATATGGGACCGATTTTATAAGCATTTGAGAATTAACGACCTCGGTTCGAATCTTGGATTCTCCATAGAACCATGGTCTTTTAGAATTTTGAAAAACGGATAGCGGGATGCACAACTATATCCTAATAAACACATTCTGTGAAAATTTGATGAACATCGGTTCATAAGTAATGGCTGTAGACCGCGTACAAACTTTTGTAGAATATGTCAAGTGTGACGTCATATGACGTCATATGCCTATAAAAATGATTGAAATATAAATTATATGTCTGAAACATACGCCATTAAATGTTTATTGCTCTTCGAACATTTCAACATATAGAAATAATCTTGTTAATGTTAGTAATATATTTTCATATAATGACGTCACGTGACGTCATATGATGCAAATTTTCAAAATATTTTTAAGACTCCGAGAGACCTACAAACTGACCAAATATCAACTTTCTATCTCAAATAGGACTGATTTTATAAGCATTTGAAAATTTACGACCTTGGTTCGAATCTTGGATTCGCTATAGAACCTTGGCAATTTCGAATTTTGAGAAACGGACACCGGGATGCACAACTAGAACTTAATATACACATTCTGTGAAAATGTGATGAAAATCGGTTCATCAATAATGGCTCTGGACCGCGTACAAACTTTTGTAGCTTATTTCACGTGTGACGTCATATGACGTCATAGAGATATAAAAATCATAGAAATCAAAATTTCAGCGTTTGAAGCATGTGTCATTTAATTTTCATTGCTTTCGACAATTTCAACATATAGAAATATTCTTGTTAATATTAGAAATACATTATCATATAATGACGTCACGTGACGTCATATGACATTTATTTTCACAAAATGATTAAAAGTTCTCGAGACCTATATACTGATTAAATATCAACTTTCTATCTTAAATAGGACAGATTTTATAAGCATTTAAATATTTACGACCTTGGTTCGAATCTTGGATTCGCTATAGAACCATGGACTTTTCGAATTTTGAAAAACGGACACCGGGATGCACAACTAGAACTTAATATACACAAGCTGTGAAAATTTGATGAAAATCGGTTCACAAACAATGGCTGTAGACCGCGTACAAACTTTTGTAGCATATTTCAAATGTGACGTCATATGACGTCATAGGCATATGAAAATCATAGAAATCAAAATTTCCTCACGTGACTAATAAGTCATAAAAATTTCATCATCCTAGGATTATTGCAACATAGAAAAATAAGCGTTTAGTTAGGAAGAAAAAAAGAATAACTAGATGTCATTCGTTTAAACGAATGATAGGACTTTCTGCAACATCTGCTTTATATAGTATATATAGAAGATGACATAATAGATAATCTGTCCAAATTGCAACTTTCTATCTCCTCTATTTCTATATAAAATAGCACAAATAGAACACATTCTGTGAATTTTATTAAAAGTCCGCCTATATCTTGCACATGTAGTTTACATACAAAATTTATACTATGTCATATGACATGAAAGAAAAATGAAACAGTGTTCAAATGTAAGTTTCTAACTTTCATCACACATAGAATTTCATCACTCCAGCTCAGTTGTAACCTTGTTTAATTTTAGCCTCAGTAGGAAGAAGTATTGAATATTTGTATAGTGCTATATCCTTTCGACACCTGTAACGTAGTTAAACGTATTTAGCGATTTTGGCGTGTTTGGGCTTCCGTAGTTTTGCCATAAATTCCTGGAATTTCGAACTATGGTGATATTTTGAAAGGTAACATCCCAGCCTACAAACTGATGCAATATGAATATCGTTAGCATAACAATGCAGTTTTTAGATGGTCTAAAATGTGGGGCTGCGTGTGAATTTTTCAAGGCTTGCAAACTGCTCGCTAGCTACATAGTGTTGCAAATACGGATTTTTGTCTTGTGCCGCTGTACATGTATTAACTTCAATGCTTATTTTGGAAACAGTCAACATTCGACAAAAAAAAATAAAAAAATCAAGATATAGCCCATCAATTGCAATTTGATATATATATATATATTTTTTTTTTTTTTTTTTTAAGTCGTTGCGCAAGTATTTAAGCTTGGTGACCCCTGCGCGTGACCTTTTCCATATTTTTATGATGCATGATTATGAAATATCTTATTTTCCATGTAACTTTCTTATATGAAGTCCAATTTCAATAAACTTGGTACCGTTAGAAAGCTCTTAAAACATGCTACATTTTATACGCATAATGTATAAACTTATCTTCAGTCGTTTCTGAGATATTGACTGTTAAACCTCAAGAAAACAGCATATTATCAGCAAAATTAGCTTCATTTCATTTAGTTTTTTTGCTTATAACTTTGTATTGCGTAAACCAATTTTAATAAACTAAATGTCTTTGGAAACGTCAATTATTCAGCTATAATTCTTATTCATATATATATTTACAAAAATCGATATTTATTGAGATATGGCTACATATATGCAGTAGGGGTGAAATCAAAATTTCCTCACGTGCCTAATAACCCATAAAAATTTCATCGTCCTAGGACTATTGCAACATATTAAAATAAGCGTTTAGTTAGGAAGAAGAAAAGAATAATAATAATAAACAAATGACGTCACGTGACGTCATATGACGTTTATTTTCACATAATTGTTAAGACACCCAGAGACCTACTAACTGACAAAATTTCAACTTTCTATCTCAAATAGGACAGTTTTTATAAGCATTTAAATATTGACGTCATTGGTTCGAATCTTGGATCCGCCATATATGCTTGGACTTTTCGAATTTTATACACAATAAGAACGTAATATACACATTCTGTGAAAATTTGATGAAAATCGGCCCATTAATAATGGCTCTGGACCGTGTACAAACTTTTGTAGTCAATTTCAAATGTGACGTCATATGACGTCATAGGCTTCTGAAAATCATTGAAATCGAAATTTCAGCATCTGAATCATTTGTCATTAAATTTTCATTGCCCTTCGACAATTTCAACATATAGAAATACTCTTGTTAATATTAAAAATACATTATCATATAATGACGTCACGTGACGTCATATGACGTTTCTTTTCACAAAATGTTTAAGACTCTTAGAGACCTATATACTGACCAAATATCACTTTTCTATATTAAATAGGACCGATTTTATAAGCATTTAAAAATTTACGACCTTGGTTCGAATCTTGAATTCGCTATAGAACCATGGACTTTTTCGAATTTTGGAAAACGGACACCGAGATGCACAACTAGAACTTAATATACACATTCTCTGAAAATTTGATGAAAATCGGCCCATTAATAATGGCTCTGGACCGTGTACAAACTTTCGTGGCATATTTCAAGTGTGACGTCATATGACGTCATAGGCATATGAAAATCATAGAAATCAAACTTTCAGCGATTGAAGCATTGTCATTAAATTTTCATTGCCCTTAACATATAGAAATACTCTTGTTAATATTTGAAATACATTATCATATAATGACGTCACGTGACGTCATATGACATTTATTTTCACAAAATATTTAAAACTTCTAGAGACCTATATACTGACTAAATATCAACTTTCTATCTTAAATAGGACATATTTTATAAGCATTTAAAATATTTACGACCTTGGTTCGAATCTTGGATTCTCTATAGAACCATGGACTTTTCGAATTTTGAAAAACAGACACCGGGATGCACAACTAGAACTTAATATACACAATCTGTGAAAATTTGATGAAAATTGGTTCACAAACAATGGCTGTAGACCGCGTACAAACTTTTGTAGCATATTTCAAATGAGACGTCATATGACGTCATAGGCATATGAAAATCATAGAAATCAAAATTTCATCGCATCAAGTATATGCCATAAAATTTTCATGGCACTGGGACCATTGCAACATGCTTAAATTAACGCTCAGTTTGGAAGAAAAAAAGAATAAGAAGAATAAAAAAACATAACAAACCCAATAGGACTTTCTGCCAGTAGGCAGAAAGTCCTAATAATAATAATAAAAAAACAGTACAAACCCAATAGGACTTTCTGCCGAAAGGGCAGAAAGTCCTAATAACAAACCCAATAGGACTTTCTGCTTTAGGCAGAAAGTCCTAATAATAATAATAAAAAAACAGTACAAACCCAATATGACTTTCTGCCGAAAGGGCAGAAAGTCCTAATAAGAAGAAGAAACAGTACAAACCCAATAGGACTTTCTGCTTTAGGCAGAAAGTCCTAATAATAAGAATAAACATAACAAACCCTATACGTTTTCCGCAGGTTGCGAAAAGCCGTAAATATGACACTGCGACATGTGTATGACAATCAGTAACCCTGTAAATGATAGTCTGCAAATAAGCACTAATAGGTCAATTCGTTTATAGCTGAATAAACGAATAATACAGGTAAATCCACCCCCAGCCCCCCCACACACACACAAAAAAAAAATGGTAGACTGTGCCAGAAACACATTTATATCAGAAAAGTTCATTTCCCAAAAGACTTGATAAAAACCAGCATGTATATTATAAACTCAAATATAATATACTTCTTTAATTCCTCCGCACGTATGTCAAGAAATGGACTAATTTGCAAGACTTTGTGCTTCCCAATGGCGCAAATATTCAACACTGAAGACTATTCCTTTTCGAACTTGCATCGATTCGAACCAGGGAGACATAAACATCATCGAAAATGTTTGGTTGATTTTCAAAAGACAGTTGTCTGGAAGAACTGGTACTATCAATACAAACGAGGTCTCTACCACGCCATCTCTAACATTTGGACCCGTATTG